>CM066038.1:383063131-384263131 GCA_033557465.1 Ichthyophis bannanicus | reverse complement strand
TGCTGTTCCCAGAGATCACCTGTTACAGGTAAGTAAACTGTGCTTTATCTTCCTTTTGGTAAAAAGGGTGTTGGTGGTGGGATGATTCCTGGGGTTGAACAGGTTGATTCATTGGATGTTTGTTATCTTGGAATCCTCGTTAACTGATTCTGTTTTTCCATCTACTGTAATTGCAACTTTTGCCCTTTCTTCTGACCGAGACTAGACTGGTTCAGAAGCGTAATATGTTATTTCATGGGTTATCTGTTTGTGTGTTTCCTGATTTGTCCAAAGAGACTCAGAAAAGAAGGAAAGAATATTTGTTGCTTCGTCCTGGAGTTTTGCTGTTGGGTGCTCGATTCTTTCTGAAATTTCCATGTAAACGTATGATTAAGTTGCAGTCTGCCTCTTTTATATATTTTTTGAGCCATCATAGTTGCTGGCCTTTCTGAATGCTCACTGCTCGGCTGAGACGGTCCAGTTCCCATTGCAGTAAGGTTTTGGCTTGTCTGCTTGACACCCGTTTAAATTTTCTTCACATTTATTACTGATGTACTTTCTTCACATTTATTACTGATGTACTTTCTTCACATTTATTACTGATGTACTTTGTTCCCTTTCTTATGGTGGGCTTTGGTAGGGGCAGACTAGGCAGTTTTGCCTTTTCTTTCTTTTTCTGTTTTTCCTGTGTTTCATTGTGTGTATCAATGATGGTTTTCAGTCTGTACCCTAATTTCTATGCAGGCGTGTATGCTTCAATTTATTGTAAAATGATAAATATTAAATAAAAAAAAATGCACATGCATACATACACATTTACATCTGCAGCTTAGTGTACTACTGGGGTCATTGTAGGAGACTAAATTATAAAGGGCACATAATTATCATTTTGACATTTTTTATAGATGCCCTATTAAAAAAAATTACTCATATGCTCTGGAGCTACGTAATGGTCACTATAGGTAATCCCAAATATCAGTTTTGTATAATTGTGCACTCTGCAGGCCTCTCATCTCATATTTCTTTGAGGATTGTAGGGCCAGTAGTAATAAGGAATCTCTCTTTTTTTGTATATATGTTAAACTGTTTGATAGATATAAACAAATTTAATCACCACCTTAATCACACTGATCTGATTTGAGAACCACTATATATATGTAAACCACCTTGTTTTTATTTGAAGGGTGGTATATCAAGTGAAATAAACATAAACATAGATACTATATAAGCCTTAGGATTTAATCTATACTGTTCTTGCCCATGCAATAGTCTTGCAGATCCAGGAGTTGCCTTTCTTTCCAAATATGAGGACACACTTCTTTGGGAGGCAGGGGGATAGGGAATTCATTTCTTTGAAATCCAGTCCAGTCTATTCTATTCTTGAAATGTTTGTGTGCTTTCTCCCCCAGTTCTCCACCCACACCAAATTTAGTTCTGTTTTTGTTTTCAGAGAGTTATTTGCCCCAAGACAGGTGGATAGACATTTTCAACCTCTTATATATAATTTCTTTCCAGTATTCTGTTTTTCCAAAGAGAAAGAACTTGGAAACCATGTACTGTTTCCTATAATTAGGGGAAGTGGTAAAATGAGCAATAAAATGAAGAGACAATTATGCATATCTGTTGTTCTCTTTCTTTCTTGTCATTTGGTGGTGGTTAGAACAGAAGCAAATAACCTTATTTTTAAACAACCCAGTGAATTTGATGTAAATAATTGATAACAAGCCTTGGTTAGAACAAAGTCTGGCCTCTAAAAGTTGTTTACACTGTACTATCACTGCGGAAGCGGTATGATCCCAGTGTCTTGTAAAGCCATTATTGCTATGCCACTTATTAAAAAAGAAAGTTAATGATTTTGAAAACAGATGAATTTTCTAAAATGTTAACCTATGTGATATGTTCATTACTATAAACTCCCTTTCTTTGGTTTCTTGCTGACCAGGAGCTCATCATACACCTCAAAACGTACACTAGGCTTCCTTATTTTCCATTCTCTTCCATGGCTAGTATCATGCTCTTTGCAGGTTTCTGGGTCGTGCTGCGTACTAGTAAGTTGAACTGATATTTTGTCCATCGCGTTGTGGCTCTCTTCAGAGTGAAGTGGCTATGCAGTTGATGTCTCTTCTTTTATATGTATATAGTGGTTCTCAAAACAGATCAGTGTGATTAAGGTGATTAAATTTGTTTATAGCACACCACAGAAGCTAGCATCCTTGCTCACATGAATAAAGGATTGACCCCCCTCCCCTCCAGTTCTAAACCGCTGGAGTCTATGAAATTCCATGCAGTTGCGGCCAATCGTATATAGGCGAAACCCGGACACACCATAGAAGAAAGGTCTCGAGCATAAAAGACATCACAAACTTATTAACACCAAAAAATCTGCTGTAGCCCTGCACATGATGAAAACTGGCCATGCGTTTAGATTTGATGACACAAGGATCCTGGGAAAAGAACGCTGATGGCCGAGGAGAACCAGAGAAGCGGTGGAGATAGCATGACACCCATGAAACCTCAATGCGGACAAAGGACTCAACATAAACAAAGTATGGTAATCCCTCTTTTACAGAAGCGTTAGTGCTGCAAGGAATGGCACCAAAGACCAATGGTTTTTTCCACCTTCCAGAATCAGCGATTGTGCTAAAATTCAAAATTCCCTGCCGTCCAGAATTCAAACTTAAACTTTTCCTGCCCCATCTCCAATGAACTTTCCTACCTCAATCCCACCAATCTAGTGTTAGAACCACTATATATAAGAAAAGACATCTAACATGTAACCACTTCACCCTGAAGAAAGCCACAGCACAATGGCTGAAATGGTTCCACTTACTAAGATGCACCATGACTCAGAAAACTGCAACAATTCCTTCTTTTTCAGCCTTTGTATGGCCTATACTCTCAAATGGCTGCCCCCTCCTCCCCCAGGACAGTTGTGATATTTTTTCCTCTTTGTTTACCTGATCTGTCTCCACCTCAAAAGGCATCCTAGGATGATTAGGTCATTTGAACCTCCTGAGTGCTTCTTATCTTTTTTGACACCACGGATGGCTTTCAAACTTCATTACTACTTCCAGTCATTTTAAGATATTGTATTATGGTGGTCTGTTTAACTCATCCTGTATCATGTGTGGCTACACTAACAGCTAAACTTATACCTTACCAGGCTTGGTTTATTTTGTATAGAAATGAGGTATGCGCTTGTGGAATACAGGTTTTTCCTGGTAATTTCCTTCAAATATGGGGCATAGGCAACATTATGACTATCTGTGCATAAGTATAATCACCTGCTAGTTTAATTCATTCAAGGGAGTGATTGATAAAAATTGCTGCAGTCTTTGGTTTTAATGGGCATTCCATTCTATTAAGTGTTGCCTATGTAATACAACAGAATTGTGTAGTCACTGAAGGAGTGCTAACCTGAACGTATGTAGTAATTAAAATACAGTATATTAAGGAATCCTACCAATATAAACAGTTTATTCTCCAGGAAAAAGCAGGAAGTCAGTCCTCACATATGGGTGAAGTTGGCACTGACGGAGCTCACTTGGAGCATTTACCCAGCTTTCAAAGAAAGCCTTTGGGACATGCTACCACACATGCGTGATCCCCCTTCCCACCCAAGGGTGCCATCTTGCTCGGTCTCCATTTTTCCATGAAGCCCAATGGATGTCTGTCCTGTTTCCCTTGAAAAAATCCTTGCTATATCCTTAAAAGTTAGTTTTTCCTGGTATGTGTACCGGTTCCTCTTCCCGCCTTGAGCCAGAACTGGACCCGGTGCTGTTCTCAGCTTTTTTTCCCCCTTTTTTCGATTGATGCTTGCCTCGACCAGCGTTCGTGCCTTTTTTCGTCCCTTTTTTCACCTGGGGGTCATCGACCCTGGCCGGGTGTTTCCCACCGTGTCTCCTGGTGGGTTAAAAAAATGTGACCGCTGCAGTCAAACTATGTCAGTAACAGAAACCCATGACTGCTGTCTACGCTACCTGGGACCGGACAATGACAGAACCTCCTGTAACCTGTGCCAGGCTATGACGCCTAAGACCAATAAAAAGAGGTCTTAGTTGCAGGAGAAACTGTTCCCAAGGTCCGACGGCACTGGCTTCCCTGACGCCGAGCTCCAAGCCCAGCACTTCCCATGAGGTCCAAGCGTCCTCAGAGTCCCGCTGCAGCGGTTCCTCTAAAAAGACCCCAGACCCTGAGAGAGAGAAGAAAAGATCCGTGAAGTCCATTGAGGTTCTACTGGAGAAACCCATTAAAACCATTTGGAGGGACTCGGGGAGGGGGGGGGGGCTCCGAGAGTCGCCCTTCCCAGGTCCTCAAGAAGGATTCCTTGGCTGGTGGAGACCGTGCGAGGTTCTTCGAGGACACACTCATGAGCATGCTGGCGCTCGGCCCTGAGATCCTCGGTGCCCGCACTGAAAGCTGCGGAGCCTTCTGGCTTGGAAACCAGAATGAGGGCACTGGGGCAGAACATCACTGCTATCTTGGCCCTGCAGCAAACAATGTTGGCTGGTTTGTCCACATCATCTGCCCTGACGACCAGCCTCCAGACTGCAGGGGAGTCCCCCGTCGTTGAACCGAACTCAGAGCGCCACTGGCCTTTGGTAAACCCTCAGTGCTGGTCGAGGTCCTGGTCCCGTTCCTCGGAAATCTTATCCTACCTGGCAAGTTTCTGCGATACGGACCCCAGATCCTCCGGAGGCCCCTGGCCCCTTGGCGCTGGCCTCGAGGCAAGAAGTTGCAGGGCCTCAGATTCATCATCACCTCTCGACTCTGAGTGGGAGACCGATGACGAGGCATCCCTGAAAACCAGACAGCACCGAGATATCCCCTCGGACCTGTTTTCCCTGGTGCCATTCTCCTCCGAAGGATGTGGCCAGAGCCCCCTCAGTGCAAACCGAGGTGGAGAAGGGTCCATGCACCGAAGAACTGAAGATTCTTCAGTATGAATCTCCACCCAAGGAAACTCTCACAGTGCCAGTGCAGCCAATTCTCGAGCGGCTCCTGTTGAGAATGTGGGAGACCCTGGTGTTGGTACCCTGTGCACAGCCGGCACCTTGACGTCATGTACTGCGTCAGTAAAGGGCCAGGGTTCTACAAACCCCAACTCCCATATAACTCCATGGTTGTCAAGTCAACCATGCAAAATATTAAGAGCCAGAAGACCCATTCTTCTGTTCTCCCGGGTAGGGATACTAGAGCCCTTGATGTCCTTGGGCGCAAGTGCTACCAGGGTTCAATGCTGGGGTGTCAGATACAGGCCTATGAACTATACATAGGCATGTACCTCAAGGCCCTAAACCAGGAGTTTATTTATTTATTTAACCTTTTTTATATACCATCTTTCTACACATCAAGACGGTTTACATAAAACATTTTGTGGCAGTATGTTTCAACTGTTTACATAGAACAAGTTAACAGGGATATATAGGTAAACAATATAATCTAATTAAATGAACAATGGGCAACTATTTACAAAGGTATATACAGAGATATCACATGGCTGCATAACAGATTTTTGAGAGGGCAGGGGCGGGAAGAGGATGTAAAAGGTTAGGTACTAAAGTGGTAGGGAAAAATGTTCGAGGAAAAGATGAGTTTTTAACTGCTTTCGGAACTCAGAGTGGTTTGGACAGTTTTGCAGCTCGTGAGGAAGGGTATTCCATAAAGACGGAGCATAGAGGGAGAATGCCCTGTTACAGGTAGATTGTTTGGAATGTCTTTTAGTTGATGGGATGGTTAGTTGGTTTTTGGTAATGGAGCGGCGTGTTCTTGTGTTATTGGGGAAGGGAAGAAGTGGGGAGAGGCATGGAGCTGACTCACTGGAGATGATTTTATGTGTAAGGGTTAGCACTTTGAATTTAACTCTGTATTGAATGGGGAGCCAGTGGAGATCATATAGAACTGGTGTGATGTGTGATCGTCTGGGGTTGTTGGTTATGAGCCGCGCTATCGTGTTCTGGGCTAGTTGGAGCGGTTGAATAGTGTTCTTGGGAAGGCCATGATAGATGAGGTTACAATAATCAAGAGAAGGGATTGTGAGGGCCTGACAGACAGAACGAAAAGAGTAAGGACTTAAAAGAAGTTTGAAGTTCCGGAGGGTACGTAGCTTTGCGTATATTGTATTGGTGGTTCTCTTTATTTGCTCAGTGAGGGAGAGGTTCTGATCAAGGATAATACCAAGATATTTCACTTGGTTTTTTATAGTGAGTGTGAGATCGCCAGTAGTAATGGTTGGAGGTGGGGTGTATGAGGTATTGGAAAATAACTGAAGAACCTCAGTTTTGGATTGATTAATTAGGAGGTGGTGCTGGGAGAGCCAAGATTTTAGGCTGGTTAGGCATTCACTTAGTTTAGTAAAGTTAGGGTTAGTAAGGTTAAATGGGGTGAAGCACATCATGTCATCCGCATATAATTGGTACTGAATGCCATAGCTTTGAAAGATCTTGCAGACAGGTTGAAGGAAAATATTGAATAGAAGAGCAGATAGACTAGATCCTTGGGGGACACCTTGTTTTAGGGTAAATGGAAGGGAGGTATCATTTCCAATACGGACCTGTTGGGTTCTGTCATCTAAGTAGGATCGGAACCAGTTTAGGGTTGTGCCTCTCAGTCCTATTTCGTGGAGTCTGCTTAGGAGTTGATGGTGAGGAAGGGAATCAAAAGCACATAAGTTAAGGGAAATGAGTAGGCATCCTTGGGTAGGATTCTGGGTGTGCAGGTATAAGGAATCTAGTAGAGAGGTAAGAAGGGTTTCAACTCCATGGTTCATTCTGAAACCATGTTGGAATAAATCTAGAGGAGAGTGATCATCAATATAGTTCTGAAGATGGGTTTGAACTAGCTTCTCGGTTATCTTTGCTAAGAAAGGGATGCTAGAAATGGGTCTGTAGGAGGTGGGGGAAGTGGGGTCAAGTTTTGTTCCTTTTAGGATTGGACGGATAGTGGCACACTTAAGTGGGGGTGGTACAGATCCAGTCTGGAGGGAGGTTTGTACAATATACAGGATGTAGGGGCTGAGAGAACTTCTGGTGGATTTGATCCAAGGGACAGGGCAAGGGTCAAGGGCAGAGGTTGAGGCATTTAAATCTTTTATAACAGATACGTTATCCAGTGTAAGGGGATCAAATTCATTCTATAAATTTAAGGGGGTTGGTTCATGTGGATGAGTGCAGTAGTCAGCAATAGGTTGGGGGATATTGGTTGATGAGGGCGGGGGGATTTAGAGATCAGGTGGTTAGCTATAGATTGTGTAGATATTTTTGGAGGCTGGTCCTGCTGTGAGGGTTCATTTATTAAGGATTTGGCAATGGAGAAAAGCTCTCTAGTTTTATTAAGTGACCGTTGGATCATGTTTTCATTATATTCTCGTTTTTGGTTGAGGGTTTCAGAGCAGTAGGTTTGGAGTTTAATTTTGTAAGCAATGTGTGTATTAGGGTCATGAGAGCGTCTCCATATACGTTCAAGACGTCTAAACTCCCTTTTGAGGGTTCTTAGTTTTGTGGAGAGCCAGGGGGCTCTTTTGCGGTGCTTTTGAGGAAATTGTTTAGGTGGGAGTAGAGAGGCTGCAGATAGGATTTTGTTCCATTTAGAGATGTCGGACTCTTGGTTCAGTCTCATACTATTTAGTAGGTCAAGAGAAGGGATTGTTTGCTCTAGAAAGTTGGCTGCATTGAATTGTTTAAATTTACGGGTATGTTGAGGATGGGCAGGAGGTTGACTTCTGTGAGTGGAGTAGGGAAAGGAAAAGAGGATAAGAGCATGATCAGACCAGGGTATGGGTTGAATAGTGTGTAGGACCTGATCAGCGAATAGAGATTGTTGTGGGATAAATATTAGGTCAAGGATGTTTCCTTTGGAATGTGTAGGTTGTTCTAGAATTTGGGTGAAGTAGAGGGCGTTCATTGCTTGGAGGAAGGTAGAGGATTGTATAGGAGTTGTGGAGTGTAAGTTTAAATCACCTAAGATTATAAGGGGTCGTAAGGCAGGTTGGGGGGAGCAGGCTGTGTCTAGGATCGTGAAGAGATCAGTTGAGTCTGTCTGGGGTGTTCGGTATAAGAGGTGGAGAGATAGAGTTGAGTTGGAAACTGTAATGGAGTCCATGCCTGAGGTAGAGGTGGATTCAGTAGTAGAGAGTAGTAAGTTGGATCTAGCTATGATAGCTACACCCCCTCCTCTGCCATTTGTCCTGTTGCATATATTGATTGAGTATGCTTTGGGGCATAATTGATTTATTAGGACCATGTCAGAGTCTTGAAACCAGGTTTCGGTGAGGCAAAATATATCAAGATCATAATCGGTTATAAGGTCAGCAAGTAAGGGAATTTTATTTCTGGCTGAGCGAACATTGAGTAGGGCGCATTTGAGGGGGGGATGG
Organism: Ichthyophis bannanicus; assembly: GCA_033557465.1. Taxonomy (NCBI): domain Eukaryota; kingdom Metazoa; phylum Chordata; class Amphibia; order Gymnophiona; family Ichthyophiidae; genus Ichthyophis; species Ichthyophis bannanicus. The sequence goes on along the minus strand of CM066038.1, from coordinate 384,254,778 downwards.
GGGAGGTCAGACAGAGTTGGGTTTAAGGTTGGGATTTATACTAATAGGTTTGAGTTTAGAAGTGCGGTAGTGGGGGTTATGATGGGCGTGGGAGAGATGAGGTGGGATGTATAGGTGACTGGGAGAGTGGATTATTGGAATGGGGGCACTATTTATTTATTTATCTATGGGTCAGAGTTAGTGCATAAGGGAATGTAATCAAGGAGATGTATAGTATAATGAGGGCAAACCTCAGGGTGAATGAGCAAGAATTAAGGGGGCCATTCTTGGATAGGTTAGGAGTATGGTGGCGATAAGGATATGGAAAGGGATACTGTGTGAGAGGGGGTGAATGGCAGGGACAGGGTCTGGCTGGGATTAGTATCTGTACAGAGGGGTGAAATAAGCAACAGTGCATATCACAGTAAAATGGGTACTTTTCCCTGCTGAAATGGGTACTTTACCCTGCTGAAAACCCAGACAAGGAGTTGTCTGGGTTTTCAGCAGAGTTTACCAGGGAACACCTCCAGCGGTTCCAATCCCTGATCTCCGGATCAAGGACTACTCTAAGTTTCTTTCCCAGGTGGCCTATGATGGCTTTGATTCAGTGGCGGGCATCGGCACTTGGCGCCAAGCCTGGCTGCAGTCTTCGGACCGTGAGCAATGGGTCCAAGACAAGCTGCTGGATGTCCCTTGCACTGGGGAGAACCTGTTGGGTAAGTCTATGGCCGACAAGGTGGCTGAGATTGAGGCCGCCATGGTGACTCGACAGAGGCTCTCCAGAAAGACCTCATCCTTCCCCCTTAAGACACCATGGGGGGAAAAAACCCTGTTCCAAAGGAAAAAGCAGCCCTTTCATCAGTCACCACTACCAGCCCTTCTCGGGCCAGCAACATGGTTCTCACCCTAAAAGACACAGCCATGGATCCCAGAAGCCAAAGGCACAGAAGCCCCCGGGCAGGGCCTCCCTTCCCTCAGGAGACCTTTACCAGCCCACAGGGGGCCTGGCACTCTTTGCCCACAGGTGGGCCTGTGTCACCTCGGACCAGTGGGTACTGCAGGTGGTAAGGGAGGGATATCTCCTCCACATACAGCAGGTACCACCCTGGTTCTTTCCATTTAGAGATTCACCAGATCCTTCTGCTCTCAGAACTCACAGGTCTGCTCAGGGACAACACAGTAGAGCCTGTACCCAAATAAATGTGCAGTAAGGGTAATGATTGATGAACACCTTCTCATGCCATGTAACTGCATACTTTTATCAAACATCGGAGTGTCATATACATATATGTGCGCTCCATGAATGAACTACAAAACTGGATATAAAACCTCAAAGTGGCTGTAAACAATAAGTGAAAAGTAAAATATAAGATATAAACAGAACTCTACACACAATCATTAAACTAATAATAAGATGAAACCAACCAATAATAAAAGCTGGAAAAGTAGAAAACATTGTGTGTATACCTGTAATCTCCAGGAACAAGCAGAAATGTAGTCTTCACATATGGGTATCGTCGGTACCAACGGAGCCTACGCGGGAACGCTCCCCAGCGTCCAGTAGGAAAGCTTTTGGGAGCATCCCACAGCGCCTGTGTGCTGCCTTTCCCAACTGTCCCGCTCCAGTTCTTCGTTTTCTGCGGAGCCGACAGGTTGCACATCCTGTCACCGCAGAAAAAATTCCCTTCTTATTCTTCTTTTTTGTGGTCGTGTCTGCCTTCCCTCAACGCTACACCTGTACCGCCAGTTCTTCTTTCTTTTTTTGCTTAAAAAACCCCCCTTTCTTTCTGGAGTCTTTTCCAGTAATTTTTTTCCTCAGGTGCCATGCGCCATTTTGGGCACTAGGCACAACCTTTTCCCTCAGAATGGAAAAACCCGCTTCGGGTTTTAAAAAGTGTTCTAAGTGTGGCGGTACCATCTCCATCACCGACACCCATGAAGTGGTGCCTCAAATGTTTAGGTCCTGACCACTCTATTTCGCAGTGTGTTGCCTATGGGATGATGTCAAAAAGGCGCCGGCAAATCCGAGCTGCTAAACTTAGCACCCTTTTTCCCTCCGATGCAGCCTCTGTGGCATCGACGTCTTCCAGGGCTTCGTCTTCCTCCCATGGATCTCGGGTAACTAAACATAAATCTAGCCGGTCCTCAAAGGGTAGATCTCCTTCTAAACATCGAGATGCCTCTGGCATTGCCCTTGAGGGACTTTCATGAGCAAAATTGCCTCAGCAGGAGGTTTCGGCTTCCAAAGCACTAACGGGGCTCCAGGATGTTCTCGAGGCTTCAACCTTGGCAGAACTACTAGTGCCATGCTCTGGGGTTCCGGCCGCTTTATCCGGCACCGATACCCAGCTTCGATAGACCAGATTCTTGGCTATTGAACGCAGTTTGGCGGCTCTTCTCACGGCCTCAATGCCTCTGAAACTGCTTCAGACAATTCAACTGGCACCGGCTCCGGTACCGGCACCGACTGCATCGACATCGGCAGGTATTCTACTGGGACCGAGTCATGCGTCTCTATCTGGCATCGACAAGTCGGTACCGGACCACTCTGATACCGACTTTGATTGATTGGTACCGGTACCGTGCCTTGCACGATCACCCGGATCGGAGATACTTCGAGTCCTCGGATGAGTCTGAAGACTCTGAAAGCTCTGCCGATACCAGAGTACTTCTTCCTGAGGATTCCTCTTCTCAGCATAGGATGTCTCCACCAGAGGATATGTCCTTTCAAGATTTTATCCGAGATGTGGCCCGAGGTCTTTCCATCCCAGTGGCTCCTGAAAAAGAGCCTAGGGCAAAGGAATTAGAAATCCTGCAATACCCTAAAGCTCCCAAGGAGGCAGCTACCTTACCTATTCATGAGATCTTGCATGATCTTATGTTAAGGATGTGGGAAACACCTCTGACCACATCTCCTCACTCTCGAAGACTCGACACCATGTATCGAGTTCCTCCTTGTCCTGGGTTTCAGAAGACTCGATTACCACACCATTCCATGGTGGTGGAATCAGCCATGAGACGGATAAAGTGCAAAAAGGCATGCATCTAATCCTCCAGGACATGAGTGTAGGACTCTTGATGCCTTCGGATGTCGATCCTTCCAGGCTTCCATGTTTTCTGCTAGGATCAGTTCCTATATCTTGTATATGGGAATGTTCCTTAACAGGAGATTTAGAGCTTATGAGCCCTAAGAACATAACATAAGATATGCCATACTGGGTCAGACGAAGGTCCATCAAGCCCAGTATTCAGTTTCCAACAGTGGCCAATCTAGCCCTCTCCTTCCTGATGATAAAAGGCAAGATTATCTCGCTCTTGTCAAACATGCTCAGAATGTTTCCAAGTTTGAATCGTGCAGCCTTTGACTGCTTTGAATGCATAAGCAGAACCTCTGCCATTGCCATAGGTGCACGTAGGATTGCCTGGCTCCAGGCATCTGACTTGGAAATTTGGGTACAGGACAAACTAGGGAATATTCTTTGCACAGGAGAGAATCTCTTTGGCAAGAATTGGCAGGAAAAAGCTAATGAGATAGATGTTGACAATATCACTTTGGATAGATTGTCTAAATCTACAGCTGATCCTGCGAGGAAAAGATCCTCTAAGAAAACATTCTTCAGCAAGAAGAAAAATTTTTATCCCTCCTATACCCAGCAGGGACATCGTTTAGATCAGTCTGCCCAAAAGGGACAGCAATAACAACCTCGGCAAAGGAAGCCAAAAGCAGCTAAGCTTCAACTGGCTCAGCAGACTCGGCCTCCACAGGGGATTTGACTCCTATCTATAGAACTTTGCCTTCCTGGCCTTGAACGGTCCAGAACCCTCCACCCTCCACCATCCCAGGAAGGTTATGTCATTTTGCCCCCAGATGGGGTCAGATAACGGCAGAAAATTGGACTCTGTCTATTGTAAGAGAGGAGTACAAGCTTCATTTCCTCAGCATGCCCCCTCCTACAATGGTAAGACAGTTCAATTCTCAGACCTCTCTCAACGACCGGTTAGCTCAAGAGGTCACTGTGCTCCTTGCTCAAGGGGGAATAGAAGAGGTACCCATTCCCCAACGGGGTACAGGGTTTTCTCCAGGACCAAGCAGGAAGTCAGTCCTCACATATGGGTGACATCGATGTCGATGGAGCCCCCATGCGGAGCATTTCCCCAGCTTTTTAAGAAAGCGTTTGGGAATACACCCAAGCATGCGCGGTCCCCTTCCCGCCCAAAGGTGCCATCTTGCTCACTCTTTCTTTTTCCGTGGAGCCCAACGGACGTGAGTCCGTGTCACCCGGAAAAGTGTGATTTTTTTTTTTTTCTGCGATTTTTGCTCTTTTGTTCGGTTTGACGCCGGTTCCCCTTCCCGCCTGGATTCGGTACACCAGTATCGACCCGATCTCTATTTTTCGGTTTTTTGCCCTTCGTGGAACGCGTTCGTGCTCTTTTTCTTTTTCCCTGGAGGGCTAGCCTTTTGACCTTGTGGGGGCCCTTTTTTCCCGATGGCCTCCAGTGGTTTTAAAAAACGTGATCATTGTAAGAAGCTCATGCCTCCTACCGACACACACGACTGCTGCCTGCGTTGCCTCGGGCCAGACCATGATCCCAAGCTCTGTGTCCCATGTGGAAAGATGTCCACCAAGGCACTCAGAAGCCGGCAGCATCAGAAGGAGAGAATTTTTTCTGAGTCTGCCTCCGGACAAGCCTGGACATCGTCAGAGGCCTCGACGTCTCGGGAGTCTGACCCCGAGCTTCGTCGGGGTTCCTCTGAAAGGCGGTCCCCCAGTCGGGAGCATGAGAGGAAGAGGAAGCTCATGAGGGTGGCGTTGGAGGATACCCCTGGTTCCTCGCGGGCCAGATCCCAGACCCCTGACCGCCGCCCCGGGCCTTTGGAGCTGGAGAAGCCACCTAAGGTGCCTCATATAGAGCCGGAGTCCGTCGAGCATGTAAGTCCTGTTGTCCTCGAGGACTCCTCCTCCCAGGGAGCCGACGTCAGGCCCGGCGCTGCCGGGGCCCGAGTCGGTGGCTGCTGAGTCTCCTGAGCTTGGACTCAGGCTGACAGCCTTGGAGTGCAGACTGTCTGCCTTCATGGATCAGCAGCGGGTGCTGATGGCCAGCTTGACTGGTGCATCTGCCCCGACCACCGGGACGTCGACGTCTAAGTCGACCCCGGAGACCGAACCAGTTCTCGAAGCCAAGAAGGCCCGAATCCGGACTCGGTCACGGTCACTTCGGGACCAAGGGCGTCGGCGTCGACACCGATGCCCCCGGCATCGGGGTGGGTGCTACCAGAGCCCGCACGGTTGGAGCCCCTCGATTCTTCCTCGGATGAGTCTGCGTGGGAGATGGAGGACGAGGAGTCCCCCGATACCTTTCAGACTCAGTGTGTCCCTTCGGACTCACTGCAGTCCGAGCCCCGGCGTAGGTCCCCACCGGAGGACACCCGGTTTTCGGAGTTTTTAAGGGACATGGCCAAGGCTTTGGCTGTTCCTGCGGATCCCGAGGAAGAGCCTCGAGCCGAAGAGTTTGATGCCCTGCAGTATGACTCTCCCCCGAGGGAGGCCTTTACTGTGCTGGTTCCTCTGATGCTGGAACGGCTCCTCTTCCGAATGTGGGAAGCACAGGCCTCGGCGCCGGTTTTGAGCAAGCGGATCGATTCCATGTATCGAGTCCGAAAGAGCCCTGGGTTCCAGAAGACGCAGCTGCCGCACCATTCTATGGTTGTAGAATCGGCCATGCATCGTCTGAAGAGCCAGAAGATGCACTCTGCGGTGCCCCCGGTAGGGAGGCCCGAAGCCTGGATGCCATCGGCAGAAAGTGCTTCCAGGGCTCGATGCTTGCTTGCCGTGTCCAGTCCTACCAGCTGTACATGGGCATGAACTTGCGGGACCTGGCTAAGGAAATAGCTGGGTTCTCGGCTGGCCTCTCTGGGGAGCCTTTGCAGAGGTTCAAGACCTTGTCCTCGGGGATCCCGGAATGCTCCAAATTCATCTCCCGGGCGGCCTACGGTGACTTCGAGGCTTCGGCCCGAGTAGCGGCAGCCGGCATCGGTGCTCGATGCCAGGCATGGCTACAGTCATCGGACCTCGAGCCATGGGTACAGGACAAGTTGGTCGATGTCCCATGCCGGGGTGAAAACCTCTTTGGCAAGCCCATGGCCAAAAAGGCCGCTGAGCTTGAGACCGAGACTCTGACAAGGACAAGGTTCTCCAGGAAAACTTCTGCCCCTTCTCATAAGAAGAAGGGCTCAGGGAAAAAGACCTTTTACCCGAGGAAGTCATCTGCCTACAAACCTTTCCCTCACTATCAGGCCTCCCAAGCAGGGTCAGCAGGCCAAGGGGCAGGGACATGGGCCCCGTAGGCAGAAAGCCACCAAACCTCCAGCTCCTGCTCCTACTCAGCAGGGAGGGGGTTTTTGACTCCCCCTGCATAGCCTCTCCACCTCTGCTGGCCCTTCTCAGCACGGGCGGTTGGTTGGCCCTGTTTGCCCACCAGTGGCCGCTCATCACAGGAGATGCTTGGGTACTGAGCATAGCCCAGAAGGGCTATCTGTTCCATTTCAATCAGGTAGAAACATAGAAACATAGAAACATGATGACAGAAAAAGACCACAAGGCCCATCTAGTCTGTCCTTCCATAACAACTACAACAGTCCACTTTTTACCCCCCTCCTACTTTCCAGGGGAGCCTCCAAGGCCTACTTTGCATCAGGAACAACTCCTCCAGGAACTGCAAGGTCTTCTTCAAGACAGGGCGGTGGAGCCTGTACCTCCCCCTCCTGCTGGGGCAGGGCTTCTACTCCAGGTACTTTCTTGTGCCAAAGAGAACTGGAGGTCTCCGGCCCATTCTGAACTTGAGAAATCTCAACAAGTTCTTGGAAAAGGAAAAGTTCAAGATGCTTACTCTTGGAACACTGCTGCCCTACCTCCAGCAGGGAGATTGGCTATGCTCCTTAGATTTGAAGGATGCGTACACTCACATCCTCATTCATCCAAACCACAGAAAATACCTAAGGTTCGTGGTAGGAGGAAACCATTTTCAGTACAGAGTACTGCCCTTTGGCCTAACCTCCGCCCCACGGGTCTTCACAAAGTGCCTGGCAGTGGCGGCGGCCTACTTGAGAAACCAGGGTATTTTTGTCTTCCCCTACCTGGACGACTGGCTCATCAGGGGTCAGACTCTCCAGGAGGCCAGGCAAGCCACCCTCCGTACTGTCTCTCTCCTTCAGCAACTAGGCTTTGTCATAAACTTCGCAAAGTCCACTTTGCTCCCCTCCTAGATCCTGGAGTTCATAGGAGCACGATTAGACTCCCTGCACGCAAAAGCTTACTTGCCAGAAGACAGAGTGGGAAGGCTGATGGACTTGGCCAGCCGGTTTCTAGACAACCCACTGGTTTCCGCTAGACTTTGTTTAAGGCTCCTGGGCCACATGGCTTCAACAGTGCATGTGACCCCCAATGCCCGCCTGAATATGAGGCCTGCACAGTGGTGTCTCAGGACTCAGTGGAGGCAGGCTACAGGAAGCCTAAGAGACAAAGTAAGGGTCCAAACCCTTCCTGAACTCCCTGCAGTGGTGGCTACACCCCCCCAACCTTCTACAGGGAATTCCTTTTTAGGTACCTGTTTCCACTGTGGTACTCACAACTGATGCCTCCTTGCAGGGCTGGGGTGCACATTGTCTGGACAAGTGCACACAGGGCCTGTGGTCTCCATGGGAGGCCATGCAACAAATCAACCTGCTGGAACTCCGGGCGATACGCTTAGCCCTCAAAGCCTTCTCTCACACCCTGGCCCACCAGTCTGTCTTGGTGCAGACAGACAACCAGGTGGTGATATTCTATGTGAACAAACAAGGGGGCACGGGGTCCAGGCTCCTGTGTCAGGAGGCACAGGCCCTCTGCTTTTTTTGCACTTCGACACAATATGCTGCTCAGGGCAGTCTATCTTCCTGGCCACGAAAATTTCCTGGCAGACAGATTGAGCAGGGTTCTACAACCTCACGAATGGCAGCTGCACCCTTTGGTGTTTCAGAACATTTTCCTGAAATGGGGACTTCCATCCATAGACCTCTTTGCCAGTCCCCTGAACCGGCAGCTGCCCCAGTTCTGCTCCAGGCAACCGCATCCCGCCAGATTTGCAGCGGATGCCTTCCTGATCTTATGGTCCAAGGTCTTCTGTATGCGTTTCCTCCCACGCCCCTGGTGGCCCGAACCTTGTTCAAGATTCGAAGGGACAGGGCCTCGGTCATATTGGTAGCCCCCAGATGGCCGGGGCAGCCCTGGTTCCTGCTTCTGTTACAGCTGGCAGTGGACACCCCGCTCCCTCTGGGGTTGCAACCCGATCTTCTTTCTCAGGATCAGGGTTCCCTTCTGCACCCCAATCTCAAAACTCTCAATTTGATGGCCTGGAGGCTGCAAGGGTAGTGCTGGCTCCCTGGGGCCTGCCTCAGGAACTTGAAGAGGTGGTCTTGGCCTCTAGGAAGCAATCCACCAGAAAGACCTATGCCCTGAAGTGGAAACGGTTCTCCTTGTGGTGTGACCAACGCCAGGAGAACCCTTTTGCCTGTCCTGTGCCAGTGATGCTTCAGTACCTGCTGCACTTGTCTAATCAGGGTCTTAAGTCCAATTCTGTTCGGGTACACTTTTCTGCTCTGGCAGCCCACCACTCACTGTTGGAAGGGCACTCTTTATCGGTTCACCCCTTGGTGTCCCGCTTCCTCAGAGGCTTGCTCTTGCTAAAGCCTCCTCTCCATCCACCAGCCCCTGAGTGGGAGTTGAATGTGGTCTTGCAGCAGCTTACTCGCCCTCCATTTGAGCCGATGGCTATGTGTCCTCTCCGCTTCCTTTCTTGGAAGACTCTTTTCCAAGTGACACTGACCTCGGCCAGACGAGTGAGTGAACTTCAAGCCCTGGTCTGTGACAGGCCATACACTCGTTTCTATAGGAACAGGGTAGTCCTTAGGACTCATCCTAAGTTCCTCCCGAAGGTAGTCTCCTCTTTCAATCAGGAGGTGGTTCTTCCAACATTCTTCCCTAGGCTCCATGCCAGCCGGGCTGAGGAAGTCCTGCATACCCTGGACTGTAGAAGGGCCTTGTCTTTCTACTTTGAGCGTACTAAGGGTCATAGAAGGGCTACTCAGCTCTTCGTCTCCTTTGACCCAAACAACTTGGGGTTGCCTGTCTCCAAGCGTACCTTGTCCATATGGGTGGCGGACTGTATCACCTGGGCTTACATGGCAGCAGACCTTCCCTTGCAGGGTCGAGTTACAGCCCACCGTGTCTGGGCAATGGCTGCATCAGTAGCTCATCTCCGTTCTGTACCGTTGGCAGATATCTGTAGGGCTGCAACTTGGTCCTCAAGCCAGACTTTTGCAGCCCATTACTGCCTGGAGAGGGAGTCCCGTAGGGACAGTGCTTTTGGTCAGGCAGTACTCCGGAATCTCTTTGAGGTTTAGGCAACTTCTGTCCTCCAGCCCTCTTGTTGGGCTACCGGTGGGATCTCTTCTGAGTAAAATTCTTTCCCTGATGCTGAGGCTTCACAGAGGGAGCTCTATTTTTCAGCCTGGGTTCCTGGTAGCCCAGAGCTAGGGAGTCACCCATATGTGAGGACTGACTTCCTGCTTGGTCCTGGAGAAAGAGTAGTTACTCACCTGTAACAGGTGTTCTCCAGGAGCAGCAGGAATCAGTCTTCACAACCCTCCCTCCTCCCCTTGGAGTTGCAGTTGTATATAGTTCTTTTCTGTTTTTTTGTGCTGTCTTTTAGCTATGTCATCTGACTGAGAAAGATGGCACCTTTGGGCGGGAAGGGGACCGCGCATGCGTGGGTGTATTCCCAAAGGCTTTCTTAGAAAGCTGGGGAAATGCTCCACATGAGGGCTCCATCGACATCGATGTCACCCATATGTGAGGACTGATTCCTGCTGCTCCTGGAGAACACCTGTTACAGGTGAGTAACTACTCTTTACTCCCCCTATTTCCTTATTCCAAAGAAAACAGGAGGACACAGACCCATTTTAGACCTCAGAGAATTGAGAAAATTCCTATTCAAAGAGAAGTTCAAAATGATTTCTCTAGGAACTCTGCTGCCATACCTTCAGAGTCAGGATTGGCTTTGTTCTCTAGATCTCAAGGATGCATACACTCATGTTCTCATCCATCCAACTCACCGAAAGTTTCTTCGCTTTCTGTTTCAAGGGAAGTACTACTAATATAGGGTTCTTCCTTTTGGCCTGGCCTCTGCACCAAGGGTGTTCACAAAATGCATGGCTGTGGTGGCAGCATTTCTCTGCACCCTGGGAATATTAGTCTTCCCTTACTTAGACGACTGGCTCATTTGAGCTCCTTCAGAGCCAGAGGCCAGGGTTGCTTTCTCTCGCACAGTGTGCATCCTTCAGTATTTGGGACTTGTCATAAACTTCCCAAAGTCCAACCTTGCTCCCACTCAACCCCTAGAGTTTATAGGAGCTCTGCTGGATACCAGGCAGACAAGGGCTTTCCTTCCACAGCCCTGCTGCCTTCGCATTGTCCAGTTAGCTTCCCAAGCAGTGCTAAAACCTCACCTCACTGCTCGGGAAATGTTACAGTTGTTAGGCCACATGGCATCCACCGTGCATGTGGTTCCTTATGCTCGCTTCCATATGAGGGCAGCCCAGTGGACTTTATCCACTCAGTGGACTCAGGCGTCAGGTTGCCTGTCAGACAAAATAGCAAACTCAGATCACCTTATTTTGTCCCTCCAATGGTGGCAGTCACCCCAAAATCCTCCGGTGGGGTCTCCTTTTCAGCAACCCCCACTCCAAGCCACTCTAACAGATGCTTCACAGGTGGGTTGGGGAGCCCACCTGCAAGGCCTCTCTACCCAGGGTACCTGGACTCCACATCAGGCCTATCTCCATATCAGTCTCCTGGAGCTCAGAGCAATCTTCCTTGCTCTTCGAGTATTTCACACCCAGCTCAGTTACAAGACAGTCCTAGTTCAAACGGACAATCAAGTAGCCATGTTCTGTGTGAAGAAGCAGGGCGGAACAGGCTCTGTCGCTCTACAACGAAGCTTTGCGACTATGGGCCGTCGCCAGAGAGCATCAGATTCATCTCCTTGAGGTGTATCTTACAGGCATTCAAAACGCTTGGGCAGACAGACTCTGTTGAGTTCTGCTTCCACACGAATGGTCTTTCCATTTAGACAAGGTGGCCAAAATTTTTCAAATTTGGGGAACCCTGGACATAGACCTCTTTGCAAGTCTGCTGAATGCCAAACTTCCCAGTTCTGTTCCAGAATTCCGGCTCAGGGTTGTCAGGCCATGGGTGCTTTCCTCCTCCATTGGGGTCAGGACTTCCTGTATGCCTTTCCACCCATTCCCCTAATTCCCAAAATCCTGTTCAAGCTTCAAAGAGACAGAGGTCATATGATCCTCATAGCTCCACATTGGCCAAGCAAATTTGGTTCCCTCTGCTCCTACATCTCTCTCAAGCTCCGCCTCTGGAGTTAGGATCTGCTCCAGATCTCCTTTCTCAAGAGGACGGGATGCTGTGGCATCTCAATCCCCAGTCTCTGCATCTCAGGGCCTGGTTGCTGAAAGCCTAGAACTTCACGGTCTTAACCTTTCCCAGCAGGTAAAGTATATCCTTTATGCTTCCAGGAAGCCTTCCACAAGACGCTCTTATGCATTTAAGTGGAAAAGGTTTACCATATGATGCTCGCAGAAAGGTCTTAACCCTCTTGCGATACCCCGGGAATCACCACTGGAGTATCTCCTTCATTTATCAAATGCAGGACTTAAGACCAATTCAGTAAGAGTGCATTTGAGTGCTATTGCAGCTTCTTTCAAGCCTCTAAATGGATAATTAGAGAAGAGTATTAGGTCAAGGCAGTGGCCGTGTAGGTGGGTGGGGGCGGTGGAGCAAAGTTGGAGGTCGAACGAGGAGGTAAGAGCAAGGAATGTTGAGGTATGAGGGTCAGAGGGGTTGGTGACGTGAATGTTGAAGTCGCCGAGGATAAGAGTGGGAGAGGAGGGATCTATAAAGGCGTAAAGCCAGGAGTCGAAGTCCGTGAGGAAGGTTGATTTGGATTTGTCGGGAGGGCGATAAATAACAGCTACTCGGAGGGTAAGTGGTGTGAGGAGGGGAATGGAATGGACTTCAAAAGAGAGGGGGGAGTGTGATTGAAGTAGCAGGAGTGGTTGGAATTGGCAGGAGGGAGAAAGTAGGAGGTCAACACCACCACCGCGACCAGAAGATCGAGGTGTATGGGAGAACTGGTAGCCCCCATAGCAGAGAGAAGCAATGGATACGGTGCATTTGGGGGGAGAGAGGTCTCAGTCAGGGCAAGAAGGTGTAGGGCATTGGAGATAAAGAGATCGTGAATAAAGGAGGTTTTTATTTAGTGACTGAGCATGCGTTCCATAGGGCACATGAAAACGGAAGAGTGGAGGGGGGAAGGAGAGGGATATGGATAAGATTGGATAAGTTATGAGAGGATTTCTTATCAAAGTAATGTGAGGGTCTATATTTCTAGAGTAGTGCAGAGATTTAGAGGGAACAGGGTGTGGGTGGGTATATCTGGTTGTGTGTGCCCCCCAAGAGGGATATGGGGGAGGGGAAGTGAGGGGTGAATGAGGGGTGATATTGATGGTATCAGGTAGGTTATGTGAGGATTCCTTTTTGGAGATGAGGTTGGAGTTGATATCTCTGGAAGAGTGATTAGGGGATGAATGAGGGAGGGCGGAAGAGGGGAGCAGCGGGATGTGGATGAGATTAGATAAGGTATGTGAGGAACTCTTTTTGGGGTGAGAGAGAAATCGAGGGGGGCCAGGGTTGGGGTTGATAATCTCCAGGAACAAGCAGGAATAAGTCCTCACTTATGGGTACGTCGGAACCGACGGAGCCTGCGTGGGAAAGCTCCCCAGCTTCCCAGAAAGGAAGCTTTTGGGGCCTCCCACTGCACATGCGCGCTGCCTTCCCGCCTTCCTGACCAGCTCTCCTCAGTTTCTCTTTTTCCGCGGAGCCAGCAGGTCGTGTTCCTGTCACCGCTGAAGAAATGCTTGTTTTACTTTCTTTCTTTAGACCGCGTACCTGCCTTCCCCATACCGAAACCGGTACCGCCGGTCTCTCTTTTCTTTTCTTTCTAAAAAAAAAGAAAAAAAAAAGCTTTTATTTTTTAGCACAACTTGGTGACTTCTGTTAGGCCTCAGGCCTACACAAAATCTCCTCATGGAGAAACCAGCTCCTGGTTTCAAGAAGTGTACCAAGTGTAGTGCTGTTATTTCTGTTACAGACACCCATGACTGGTGTCTTAAATGTTTGGGGCCTGACCACTCCATTCCGGACTGCCCATCCTGCTCCCAGATGTCTAAACGTGGTTTGCAGAACCGGGCCAACAAATTCCATGTGCTGTTTGCTTCAGATAATCCAGCATCACAGTCATCCAGGTCTTCCTCTCCGGATGGAACTCAGGTAACCAAACCTTCTTCGGGCAGGTCCTCAAAGAGCAAATCTCCTTCAAAGTATCGAGAGGCTCTCAATTTTGAATCTGAGGACCATGCCCCAGCCAAACAACCCCGGCGGGAAGCTCTGGCTTCCAAAGCACCATCTATGGGGTTACAGGTTGACATCGATGGCACGGCCTCGACCGATCACCTGTTAGACTGCTCTGGGGTACCAGCCCATGCCGGTACCGACATCCAGGCAGCAGTGGCGTCTATGGACAATACTGTTCAGACCATGCAGCAGGCCATCCTGGCTTTCATTAAGGCTGCGACGCCCTCGGTACCGCATCCAGCGGTTCCGGGTCCAGTTCCGGTAGTGGCTTCCATACCGGAACCGAGGCCATCGTCTTCCAAACGCAGATCGGTGCATGCCGGATCCGGGTTTTCACCCGATACCGATCCCATGCCCGGTACGCCCAATGTCGATACCGACCGGTATGCGTATCGTGCGTTGGAAGCGAATAGAGGATACTCTGATTCCTCTGAGGATTTTGACTCCTCTGATGACTCTGATGAGCGCTCTCTTGTTCTTCCTGAAGAGCCTTCTTCCCCAAAGAGGAGAATGTCTCCACCAGAGGATTTGTCCTTTCAAGACTTCATTATAGAAGTAGCTAAAGGACTTTCTATTACTACATCCTCTGAGAAAGAACCTAGATCAAAGAAATTGGATATTTTAGGATACCCTAAGTTTCCTAAAGAGGCAGTTACCCTGCCTATCCATGAAATCCTTCAAGAACACTTGATGGACTTATGGGAGGCTCCTCTAACATTGTCTCCTCATTCTCGTAGGTTGGACACCATGTACCGGGTCCCTCCTTCTCCTGGTTTTCAAAAAACTCAGCTGCCTCACCATTCCATTGTGGTGAAGTCTGCGCTGAAAAAGATTGAGTACCAAAAGGCACTCTTCTACCCCTCCAGGGCGAGAATGTAAGACCCTAGACTCTTTTGGTAGGAAAATCTTCCAGGCTAGTATGCTTATAGCCAGGATTAATTCATACAGTCTGTATATGGGCATGTTTCTAAGGGAACTTGCCCTAAAGGTAAAGCATTTTGCCCCCTTTATCCCTGAAGATAGAAAGGAGGAGTTCATTTCTTTAGTGAAACAGCTTCTAGATGTTTCTAAGTTCTCCAACAGAGCAGCCTTTGATTCCTTTGAGGGTGCCGGTAGAGCTTTGGGCATTGCCATTGCAGCCCGACGACTTGCTTGGCTCCAAGCCTCTGACCTAGAACCCTGGGTCCTAGATGGCTTACGGAATCTGCCCTGTACAGGTGAGAACTTATTTGGTAAAGACTGGCAAATTAAAGCCACTCAAATGGACGCAGAAAATGCTACTTTAGATAGACTTTCTAAGTCTACCTCTACTCCTACCAAGAAAAAGTCTTTCAAGAGGCCTTACTACAAGAAGACCAGATTTTCCACAAATACTGGCCAACAATCTTCTCAGCCTCGCTTTGCTGCTAAGCGTCAGCAACCTAAACAGGCAAGGTCCAAGCCTGCGGCGTCTGCTACACCCCAGCAGGCTCAACCCCCTCAGGGGTTTTGACTTGCCCCTAGAGAACTTAACCTTTCTGGCTCTAGAACAACCAGAGCCCCTCACCATTCCCGGAAGGTTAGCTCACTTTGCTCCCAGATGGGGGCAAATTACATCAGAGCAATGGACCCTCTCTATCATCAGAGGGTTACAAACTTCATTTTTCCAGCCTTCCTCCTCATACCATGGTGAGGCAGTTCAATTCTCCCCCATCTCTCCTGGCCCTGTTGGGTTAGGAAGTCTCTTCCCTCCTTGCCCAAGGGGCAATAGAAGAGGTTCCTCTTCTTCAACAAGGGACAGGGTTCTACTCCCCTTATTTTCTAATACCAAAGAAGACAGGGTTTCAGACCAATTCTAGATCTGAAAGAATTGAACAAATTTCTTTACAAGGAGAAATTCAAAATGCTTTCTCTGGGCATTCTCCTTCCATACCTTCAGAGTCAGGATTGGCTTTGTTCTCTAGATCTCAAGGATGCGTACACACATATACTCATCCACCCATCCCACAGAAAATATCTTCGATTTCTGTTTCGGGAAAAACATTTCCAGTACAGAGTACTTCCCTTCGGTCTAGCCTCTGCTCCAAGAGTGTTCACCAAATGCATGGCAGTCGTAGCCGCATTTTTAAGAGGCCTGGGAATTTTTGTATTCCCATATCTGGACGACTGGCTCATCCGAGCTTCATCTCAGTCAGAGGCCCAGATTTCCCTGGACCGCACAAGGCGCATTCTGCAGTATCTGGGACTGGTAGTAAACCTTCCCAAGTCTCAACTCATCCCTACTCAGTCTCTGGAATTCATAGGGGCCCGGTTGGACACCACCACTGCAAGGGCCTACCTACCTCAGGTCAGGGCCCAACGTCTGCTATGCTTGGCCTCCCAAGCTCAGTCCAGCAGTCACATGACAGCCCGGGAAATGCTGCGACTTCTGGGCCACATGGCCTCCACGGTGCACGTGGTGCCCTACGCTCGTCTTCATATGAGAGCAGCTCAATGGACCTTGGCCACCCAGTGGACTCAAGCATCAGGAGCGCTCTCCGACCAAATACTACCCTCAAAACGTCTGTTTTGGTCCCTCCAATGGTGGGTATCCACCAAGAATCTGTTGTTGGGGGCCCCCTTCCAACCTTTGTTGCCCCAAGCAACCCTCACAACAGATGCCTCGCAAACAGGGTGGGGAGCCCATCTCCAAGACCTCTCCACTCAGGGCTCTTGGTCTCCTCAGGAGACCACCCTTCATATCAACCTCCTGGAACTGCGAGCAATATACTTTGCCCTCAAAGTCTTCTATTCCCTCCTTGTCAACCTGACTGTCCTAGTTCATACAGACAATCAGGTGGCCATGTTCTATATAAACAAACAAGGAGGGACGGGCTCTCTGTCGCTTTGCAACGAAGCTCTCAGATTATGGGCCTTCGCCAGAGAGCATCAAATTCATCTTCTAGCAGTGTATCTTCCAGGAGTTCAAAACTCTCGGGCAGACAGACTCAGTCGAGTTCTGCTTCCACACGAATGGTCCCTACACAGGGACCAGATACGCAGAATCTTTCAGGACTGGGGGAACCGCGGACATAGACCTCTTTGCAAGTCGTGGAATGCCAAACTTCCCCGGTTCTGTTCCAGGACTCCGTGTCAGGGAGCTCAGGCCAACGACGCCTTTCTCCTGCATTGGGGTCAGGAATTCCTATATGCCTTTCCACCCATTCCTTTGATTCCCAAGACTCTGTTCAAACTCCAGAGGGATCACGGGTCGATGATCCTCATAGCTCCACGCTGGCCACGCCAAGTGTGGTTCCCTCTACTTCTGCATCTCTCCCAGGGACCCTCCCTGGACCTGGGAGCTGCTCCAGACCTTCTGTCTCAGGAGGAGGGGACTTTGTGGCACCCGAACCCCAAGTCCCTACACCTCAGAGCTTGGTTACTGAAGGCCTAAGCCTTCATGACTTCAATCTTTCTCAACCTGTGCAAGATATCCTGCATGCCTCTAGGAAACCTTCCACGAGGCGTTCCTATGCTTTCAAATGGAAACGCTTTTCCATTTGGTGTGCTCAGCAGGGTCTTGACCCTCTAGCACTTCCTTTGAATTCTCTACTAGACTATCTCCTGCATCTTTCTAATGCAGGCCTTAAGACGAATTCAGTAAGAGTCCATTTGAGTGCTATTGCAGCATCCTTAAAACCTATAAATGGACGACCTGTCTCCTCTCATCCTCTTATTGCAAGGTTCATGAGAGGCCTGACTCTAACCAAACCTCCCATTCGACCTCCCCCGGTAGCATGGGACTTAAACCTGGTTCTGGGTCAGCTGATGAAGCCACCCTTTGAACTGTTGGTCTCTACCTCCTTGAAATTTCTTTCCTGGAAGGTCCTTTTCCTTATTGCAGTCACTTCGGCTTGTCGCATCAGTGAACTACAGGCCTTAGTGGCTCATCCACCTTATACTAGGTTTCATCATGATAAGGTGGTCCTTAGGACGAATCCCCACTTTATGCCCAAAGTGGTCTCGCCTTTTCATCTTAATCAAGAGGTATATCTACCTGTCTTTTTCCCGGCTCCTCATGCATCCAGTGCAGAGAGGAACCTTCATACTCTAGACTGTAAAAGAGCTCTCGCCTTTTACCTCAACAGGACTCAACCACATCGAAAGTCTTCCCAACTTTTTGTGGCTTTTGATCCTTCTCATTTGGGACTTCCAGTCTCAAAACGTACACTTTCCAATTGGATTGCTCAGTGTATTTCCTTTGCTTACCAGAGTAAAAACATTTCTCTGGAAGGCCATGTCACAGCTCACAATGTGAGAGCCATGGCCACTTCTGTGGCTCATCTTCACTCTGTATCCATAGATCAGATCTGTCGAGCAGCCACCTGGGCCTCGGTTCATACCTTCACAGCCCATTACTGTTTGACAAGGACTCCCGCCGGGATGCCTTGTTTGGTCAGGCTGTCCTCAAACACCTGTTCCATACTTGAACAACTCCTGCCCACCTTCCCTGGATGGATGCCTGAGATCCATACGAAGATGGTGAACCCTTGGGAGGGGATCTCCCAGGCATCTTAGCTAGGGAGTCCCCATAAGTGAGGACTTATTCCTGCTTGTTCCTGGAGATAGCACAGTTACTTACCTGTAACAGGTGATCTCTGGGAACAGCAGGAATTAGTCCTCACAACCCACCCACCTCCCCTAGGAGTTGTATCTTCTATCTATCTTCCTTTCCTCTCTATTGTCTCAGCTATAAACTCGAACTGAGGAGAGCTGGTCAGGAAGGCGGGAAGGCAGTGCGCATGTGCAGTGGGAGGCCCCAAAAGCTTCCTTTCTGGGAAGCTGGGGAGCTTTCCCGCGCAGGCTCCGTCGGTTCCAACGTACTCATAAGTGAGGACTAATTCCTGCTGTTCCCAGAGATCACCTGTTACAGGTAAGTAACTGTGCTTTACCTGATGAGAGAAGGAGAAGGAGTAATAGAGAGCGTGGTAAAGCGGAGATAGTGCGGTGGAAGCGAGGGTGGGGTTGTCTTAGAGAGGGGGGCTGGCTGGATGCAGGGGATGGTGTGAAGAAGGTCCAGAGCAGATGCTAGGCTAGAGGACAGAATGGAGGGAGAAGTGAGGAAGGTAGGGGGGAGAAGATGGAGGGTGTTGGTAGGAGGGGAGGCAATTGGGGAGGATGAGGAAGAGAAGGATAATGAGATGTGGGGCCATGGCAGAGGGCAACAAGTTCTATGCAAAACAGTGGGTAGCCATGTTCTATGCAGGCAATGGGTAGCCAAGTTCTATGCAGGCAATGGGTAGCCAAGTTCTATGCAGGCAATGGGTAGCCAAGTTCTATGCAGGCAATGGGTAGCCAAGTTCTATGCAGACAATGGGTAGCAGTTCTATGCAGACAATGGGTAGCGAGTTCTATGCGGGCAGTGGGAAGCAGGTTCTATGCAGGCAATAGGTAGCAGGTTCTATGCAGGCAATAGGTAGCCTAGTGGTTGGGGCAAGGTACCACAGGCCGGAAGGTCGGTGGTTCAAATCCCACTAAAGGACAGCAACCTTGGGCCGGAAGGACTGGGGTTTCTAGTCCCACAGGTGCTCCTTGTGGTCTTGGCCAAGCCACTTAACCCTCCATTGCCTGTGTTCCCTGTAAGTATTAGTGTATGTGTCTCATATCCCCTCGTGTTAAATGTATCCCCCAACCACTTTGACCCGGTGAAAAGCGGGATATGCAATGCAGCTAAATAAATAAATAAATAAGTTCTATGCGCGCAGTGGGAAGGAAAACCAGATTGGCTTTGGGGAGCCGATCAGGGAGTAGCGTTGCTCTGCTCGACTCCCTGACGCTGATCCTAAGTAAGGTTGTGGTTATTGCTGGTATTGGGTCCAGGTTGGCTGCCGGTTAGAGCAGAAGGGGTCGCAGCCCTCTGCACTTTTACTGCTGCCAGTCAGGGCTCAGGGGTGGTGGAGTGAGCGATCGGGGCTGGTACCTGGCAGGGCGCCCTGCGCCACAATCCCACGCCTAAGGGCCCTCTGGCGAGGCCTTCAGGCACGGGCATGCCAGGCATGGGCACTCCAGGTGGTGAAGGGAATGAATGGGGAAGCGCAGGGTCCGATTGGCCTCGTCGGAGGGGAGCAGGGAGGAGCTTACCTGCCCGCTCTCCCTCGATGCCGGCGATCGGGTGCCGGGTCCAGGCTTCTGACTGCGTCTGCCCTTGTGAGTAACATGGTCTTAATTTAATTTCATGACCAATCCTTATTAGGGTGGACTTATCGGTTCTGTTTTATATTCTTAATGGTTTTAAAATGGTTGTTCTTATTTTATACTGCAGAGGTTTGCCGTTTAAACACAGTGGTTTTACAGGTATGTACACAATGTTTTCTACATTATTTTTCCAGTTTGTATTTAGATTGGTTGGTTTCATCTTATTAGTTTAATGGTTGTGTGTCGTTCTGTTTGTTTTTTTATTTTTTACTTTTCATTTATTGTTTACAGCCGCTTCGAGATTTTATGTCCAGTTTTATAGTTCATTCATGCAGCATGCATATATGTATATGACACGCTGATGTTTGGTAGAAGTATGTAGTTACATGGCATGAGAAGGTGTTCATCGGTCATTGCCCTTCCTGCTCGTTTATTGTAGTAGGTCCACATTAAAAAGGCTTCCTTGTATGAGTACTCTTAGTCATGTTGTACTTCCTTCTTTCAGATATATTGACAGTAATATAATAAAATGGGTTTAACGACATTCCTAATATGGTTACTCTCATTCTGTATATAGTGCCTGCCAAGTATTATATTGAGTTCCTCTCTCCCTTCCCCCCTCTCCCCCCCCCCTTTTCTTTTCTGTTTCTCCAGGACACAATTTATTTGTATAGTTGTTCGCAATTGGGTCAATTTACGCTTTGTTCATCCTAAGAGGTATTTGGTCAATTGAAGTGAGCATTCCCTTTGCAGATTATTTTCTATACTCCTGCTGTTCACAAAATCTATTTGCGATCCATTCCATGGTATGATCCATCGCTGTGCCCCTTTATCTGTGTACTGTAGTCTGCAGGGTTGGTGCTTTTTTCTTTTGGGCAGTTCTGAGTACAGACAATTTACTGGAATATAAAGTGCTAAATTCCTCAAATTCCATGTCCTCTGAACCAAAATGAAGAAGGGTCGAGTGAGACTCTGTAGCTCCTAAAATGCGTGCATTAATAGGCTTGGTTGTGTATGTGTGTTTTTTCCTGTGATTGCTAGCACCAACATTGTGAGATATTAGAATTTTTCAGGCTTACTGAACCGTCTGATTGAATGGTGGACATTTTTTTTCCTGACAAATCAATTAGTCCTTGCAACAGCTGTTTATATTGTTTATCTTTGGGTTGGTCATTCCTGTGAACATCTGTTGTAATATTATTTTAAGACAGAATCAAACAGTTGTGATAATCATTTTCCCTGCATAAAACAAACTAGAAAGCTTTCTGTGGGAGTAACCCTCTGACTTTGCTTTATTTTGGTTTTGTTGTTAGTGAGCCAGTTTATTATGGGTGTTTAAAATGGTTCAGAATTTTATAGTGGAGCCGTAAAGTTTTTATAAGTTTGTTTTATACCATTATGGAATTGTGAAGGCTGCAACTTAAGCTTTATTTTATTAATCTATTTGTTGTTGTTATATTGCTCCTTAGGCAATGACTGAGCAGATTATGAGCCCAAATTACAAAAAAAAACCCTCTAATAAGATAAGAAATGTTAAGGAGGGGAAGGTATAGAATAACAATAGTAATAGCCCAATAAATCAGTACAGCTACACTTGAGGGCCAGACGATTAGTGGGTGAGGTTCTGTCCTTAGCCTTGTGGCTAGAAATGTTTGAGTGAGTTACTTTTCTCTTGTCTCTCTGAATGGATAATTGAAAATCTTCGAAGTGATTCAGTTTGATTTAGTGGATCTTATTTTTATAAGCATCCAGATTCATTGGGTGCATCCTAAGGAATGCTAGAAGCATAGAAAAATGAAGGCAGATAAAGATGGCCCTTTTTACCAACTACTGAGCTTTAAAGTCCCCTTGTTTTCTTTAATTCTGATACAGTCCTCATCTCTACCACCTCTACTGGGAAACTATTCCATGCGTCTGCCACTCTTTCCATAAAGAAATATTTCCTCAAGTTAATCCTGAGTCTATCCCCTTTTGCCTTCATCCTGTGCCCCCTCATTGCAGGGTTTTCTTTCAATTAAAAGAGGATCTCCTCATGTGCATTTATGCCACAGGTATTTGCATGTCTCCTCTAGCTTGTTATTGTTCCTGATTGCCTCTACAGTCCAGTCCCTGTATTCTGGGTTGTGCCTCTCTACCTGCAGCTTGGAGACTGAGCCCGTCCATCTTTTAATGACACCAGGACATATATAACACTGACACCACCCACCAGCTTCAGTAGTCAGTTTCCAAGCAGCTGGAGAGAGCAGCAACCTATTAGTGTAGTTTGCTGGAGAGACGTTAGGAATACTTTTGGGCTGTTTTAGGCCTTCTTTTTATTTAAGCCTCTTTGATTGTTTTCTTTTTAAGCGGAGTTAGTGATCCGGGGTTCCCTCTCCCCTCCCCTCCCTTTTGGAAGATCTGTTGATACAGGCGGTCCAAAGGTCTCAAAAAAGGTTTTCCCATCCACAAGGTGGTCCGGCAGATGATTCAGGAGGCGTGGGATCAGCCGGAGGCCGGACTAAGAGGAGTGCGTTCCATGGCACGGTTGTACCCCCTGCCAGAAGCGGAAAAGGAAGTGTTGAAGTCTCCCTGGGTGGATGCGGTGGTGGCGGCTGTAACCAGGAAGACCACCATCCCTGTGGAGGGCAGTGCAGCGCTGAAGGATGTCCAAGATAGGAAGTTGGACACTTCGCTGAAGCAGGCCTTCGATATTAGTGCCATGGTCCTTCAAGCTTCAGTTTGCGGAGCCTGGGTGGCCCGGGCTTGCTTGCGGTGGTCCCAGCAGCTGCAAGGGGCTGGGGAGGCGCAGGTTGGGCCACAAGGGGATGCGGCGCGAATCAAGTCCTGTGCTGCATATCTGGCGGATAGCCAGTATGACCTCATTAGGAGCTTATCAAAGAATATGGCTTCTGTGGTGGCGTCTCGTTGGTATCTTTGGCTCCGCAATTGATCTGCAGATGCTTCCTCCAAGGCCCGCCTTAGCAGGCTTCCATTTAAGGGAAAGCTGCTTTTTGGAGAGGAATTGGACAAGTTGGTAAAGGACCTGGGAGAATCTAATGGGGGTAGGCTCCCGGAGGATAAACCAAGGCAGGGTTGTTTTGCGTCTTCGGGGCATTCGCAACAGAGGGACGTCAGGAGAGCCAGACCGACTAGTCAGAACCCCTTTCAAAGAGTCCGGTTCACCGCTAGAGGTCAGAGTTTCCGGGGGTTTCGAGGAGCGGGAAGAGGTTTTGGGGCCTCTTCTGCTTCCTCTGGCCAGAGGAAACCACAATGAGACAACGGGGGCTTGGGTGGGGGTGCTACCGGTAGGAAGGCGTCTGAGGCAGTTCCTTTCCACTTGGGCCCGGGTCACGTCCGACCGGTGGGTGCTGGAAGTCATCCAGTTCGGTTATGCCCTGGAGTTTGCAAGACCGGTCCTCCCCTCGTTCATTCAGTCTCCATGCAGGACGGTAGCCAAACGGGCAGCAGTAGAAGGAATTTTTTCAAGACTGGTGGCTTTGGGGGCAGTAGTCCCAGTGCCAAGAGATCAACTCGGCTGCGGTCGGTACTCAATTTATTTTGTGGTTCCAAAGAAGGAAGGTTCCTGGCGTCCAATTCTGGACCTCTAGCACGTCAGTCGGTGCCTCCAGGTACCTCACTTTCGGATGGAGACTTTAAAGTCGGTGATAGTAGCAGTGAGGCAAGGGGAATTTCTGACCTCTCTCGACCTCACCGAGGCGTACTTGCATATCCCCATCAGAGCCGCTCACCAGCAATAACTGCGTTTCGCAGTGCCAGAAGGCTACTTTGTTTCAGGTATTGCCATTCGGCCTGGCTACGACCCCCCTGTATGTTCACCAAGGTGATGGCAGTAGTGGCGGCAGCCCTACGCAAAGAAGGCATTCTGGCCCATCCTTATCTGGACGATTGGTTGATAAGAGCCAAGTCCGAGGAGGAAAGTTCAAGGGCAACGGCCAGAGTAGTTGCATTCCTTTAAAGTTTGGGGTGGGTGACAACGGGTCAAAGAGCAAGTTTGTACCCTCTCAAGAGTTGGAGTATTTAGGGGCAAGGTTCAACACGGTCTCGGGTGAGGTGTTTTTGCCAGTTCAGAGGGCCGAAAGTCTTCGTTGTCTGGTGCGAGAATTTGTGGCACGCAGGGCTTCCTCAGCGTGGCATTATCTGCAGGTACTGGGAGCCATGGCAGTGACGGTAGACCTAGTTCCCTGGGCCAGGGCTCATATGAGGCAGCTTCAGCGGACTCTGCTGCAGCGCTGGTCCCATCAGAGGCAGCCCTTGTCGACGATTCTTCCTTGTACAGCGGCGGCCAGGGAATCCCTATGGTGGTGGCTTTTGTCGGGGAATCTGGAAAAAGGGATGCCCCTCGAGACCCTTGGGTGGATACAGGTGACGATAGATGCGAGCCTGTCAGGCTGGGGAGCACACTGCGAGGGTCACTTCGCCCAGGGGGTCTGGAGTGTCCTGGAGGCTCAATGGCCCATCAACAGGTTGGAGTTACGGGCGGTGATGCTGGCTCTCAGAGAGTTGCGACCCTTGGTTCTTGGGAAAGTGGTCAGGGTTCTCTCGGACAACATAGAAGCGCATCAAGGGTTAGTGATCCTGATAGCTCCGGACTGGCCAAGGCGGCCCTAGTATGCTGATCTAGTCCGGTTACTGGCGGACCGTCCCTGGCGGCTTCCGGTTCGGGAAGACTTCCTCAGGCAGGGACTGGTAAGGATGCCGTAGGTAGATCGGTTCTCGCTTACGGCCTGGCTATTGAGAGGGCAAGGCTGTGAAAGAGAGGATATTTAGGAGCAGTGATATCTACTTTGCTAAAGGTCCGCAAGTGGTCTACTTGTTTGGCATATGTGCGAGTTTGGCGCATTTTTGAGAGCTGGTGTGAGGCGTGAAGTAAGCGCTCCTTGGCAGTTTCGTTCGCAGAGGTGTTGGATTTTTTGCAGGCCGGTCTTGAGAAGGGTCTGGCAGCCAGTTCCTTGCCGGGTGCAGCTGGCAGCTATCGCTTGTAACAGAGGCAAGGTTAAGGGCAAAGCATTAGGTCAACACCCTGACATGGTGCGTTTTCTGAAGGCGGTGAGAAGGATGTGGCCGCATCGGAGTGTGGTGGTGCCACCTTGGGATCTAAATTTGGTGTTACAAGCCCTGGTAGGGGCGCCTTTTGAGCCTCTTGATCAGGCCTCCCTGAAGTATTTGACTCTCAAGGCAGTGTTCTTGGTGGCCATTTGTTCTGCTAGGCAGGTTTCGGAGTTGCAGGCGTTGTCTTGTCAGCCGCCCTTTCTCGTGTTCTTCAAGGAGAAGGTAGTGTTGAGGACGGTTCCTTCCTTTTTACCCAAAGTGGTCTCTCCCTTTCATGTCAATCAGTCAATGTCTCTCCTGTCCTTTGTTGCTGGGGGTCAGGGAGAGGGAGATGCTCGGCTGCATCTCCTGGGTGTACGTAGAACCTTGAGGCGGTATCTGAAACGGTCTAAGGCCTTCCGCAAGTCGGAGCATTTATTTGTGGTGTTTGGAGGGCCACGCAGGGGAGAAGCTGTGGCCAAGGCTACTATTTCCAGGTGGATCAGACAGGCTATTGCCTCAGCTTATATCTTGAAGGGAAGACAGGTTCTGGTGGGATTGCGGGCGCATTCCACGAGGGCTCAGGCAACATCACGGGCGGAATTTATTTTAGTTCCCCCCTTAGATATTTGCAAAGCGGCGACTTGGTCGTCTTTGCACTGTTTCACTGAGCACTACCGGTTAGATGTGCAGGCGGCAGCGGATGCCGGTTTTGTGAGAGCAGTGCTTCGATCCAGTTTGGCAGGCCCTTCCCACGTTTGAACTGCTCTGTTACATCCCAGAATACAGGGACTGGACTCTAGAGGTGATCAGGAAGAAGTAATTAGATCTTACCTGCTAATTAGTGTTCCTGGAGAATCTACAGTCTAGTCCCTGGTCCCACCCAGGGTATGTGGTGCCGGATCGAAGCAGTTCAGGAGGGGTAGCGGGCTCAGGAGTTAGTGGATGCCAGCATTACTCGTGGTTTCTGGTGGCAGGGCGGATTGGACCATAGCGGAGCCCTGCTGTTTTGAGAGCTGTGTTGCCCTTAGGTGAGTTCTAAGGGCTTGGTCAGGTAAGCCGCCTCCTCCTCTTCCTTGGGGGGGGGGGGGGTGGTGGGGTTTCCTCCATCCAGGGAGCGGGAGGGGCGGTGTTAGAGTTTATAGTTTGGTGTTAGTGTTTTAGTTGTCTCTCCGTTTAGTTTGCTTTGTCAACAGGATACTGAAGCTGGTAGGTGGTGCCAGTGTTATATATGTCCTGGTGTCATCAGAAGATTGACGGACTCAGTTTCCAAGCTGCAAGTAGAGAGGCACAACCCAGAATACAGGGACTGGACTGTAGATTCTCCAGGAACACTAATTAGCAGGTAAGATCTAATTACTACTTTTGTATATGTTTGTTTTGTCAGTGTGTCCTATCTTCTGTCCTTTACCTAGCTCCTGCTCTCTGCAATGTTGTGTCTCCTCAATACTTTATTATCCACCTCTCAACCCACCCATCCCTGACTTAACATTCTTTTATAGCCTTCCTCTACTCACTGACGCAATTACTCAGGTGCCCCTCTCTACCTGTATCTCCATTGATTTGCATTCTCTCCTCTTCCCCCTCAAATGTTCTTGATGGTAACTTTCCCTATTTGTTTCCCCTCATTCCAACAGTTCCATTGCCCTACTCCTCATTACCCACTCCTTACTGTCCCAACCTTCCCTACCATTTTGTCTTCTAAGTTATCTGCCCTTGAGCTTCACCATTTTCTTCCTCTCATTTAGCCATTTCCACTCTCTCTGAGGGAACCTCGCTCTCGCTTCTGTTGTGTCGCCTTCTCTTTCCCCCGTTCTGTCCTACTCCTCCTCTCATCTGAGATGCCAGCCCCAACCCTGGCCACCCTAGACTTTTTTCACATCCCAGGGCAGTTCAATGCATAACCTTTCTAATCTTGTTCATATCCCTCTCCTCTCCCTTTTTCATGCACATTGTGGAATGTACATTCTGTGTCCAAAAAAACTTGCCTTCATTCATGACCTCTTTATCTCTAATACTCCGCATCTCCTGGCTCTTACTGAAACTTGGCTTCTCCCTGAAGATTCTGCTTCAGTCATTGCCCTCTGCCACAGAGGCTACCTATTTGCCCATACATCTCTGCCCTCTGGTCATGGTGACAATGTTGGCTTCCTATTCTTTCATTCCTGCCAATCTCCAGGAACAAGCAGGAATGTAGTATTCCCATATGGGTATCGTCGGTACCGACGGAGCCTGTGCAGGAACGCTCCCCAGCGTCCAATAGGAACGCTTTTGGGAGCATCCCTCAGCACACGCGCGATGCTTTCCCTCCTTTCCAACTGTCCCTCTTCAGTTCTTTGTTTTCCGCGGAGCCGGAAGTATCCATACCCTGTCACTGCAGAAAATTCCGTCTTTAAAATTGTTTTCTTGTGGTAGCGTTTGCCTCCACACGACGCTTACCGGTACCGCCGGTTCTTTTCTTTTCTTTTCCAAACCCCCCCCCCCCCCCAAACCTTATACTTTGAACTGTTTCTCTTCAGAAACTTTTCTTTTTTGGTGCTAGGCGCCATTTTGGGCACTAGGCCCCATATTCCTAAAACATGGATAAACCAACTAGTGGTTTTAAAAAATGTACTAAGTGTGGCAGTACCATTTCCATCACTGACACCCATGATTAGTGTCATAAATGTTTAGGGCCTGAACATTCTCCATCTGAATGTCTCTCCTGTATGGGGATGACTAAAAGAGGAAGACAAAACCGGGCTGCAAAGCTCGGTACCCTCTTTTCTTCAGATGCCAGATCCATTGCTTCGACATCTTCAAGGGCTTCCTCTTCCTCCCATGGATCTCAGGTAACTAAACATAAAAGTCGGTCCTCAAAGGGTAGCTCTCCTGCTAAGCATCGAGAGGCCGTTGGCATTGCCCTTAAGGGAACCACACCAGCAAAGCAGCCCCAGTGGGAGGCTTTGGCTTCCAAAGCATCAATGGGGCTCCAGGATGTTCTCGAGGCCTTGACCTCACAAGAACTACCTGTGCCATGCTCAGGGGTCCCGGCCGTTTTCACCGGTACCGACACCCAGGCATCGGCAGCGTCGATAGACCAGAGGTTCCTTGCTATCGAACGCAGCATTGCAGCTCTTCTCTCAGCTGCGGTACCGTTGGTCCAACGGGCACCGGTATCGATACGATGCTGGTACCTACACCAGTGCAGACACTGGTACCGGTACCGGCCCCGGTGGGAATTCTTCCCACGCCATCTTTGGCTGGAATCGACAGGTCAGTACCGGATCAACTTGGTACCGACTTCGATCGATACCGGGACCGTGCTTTGCATTAGCATCGTGGTCAGGAATACTTTGAATCCTCCGATTCCGAAGACTCTGACAATTCTGCTTGTACTAGAGGGTTTCTCCCAGAAGATCCCTCTTCTCCCCAACACAGAATGTCACCTCCAGAGGACATGTCTTTTTAGGATTTTATTTGTGACATGGCCAAAGGCATTTCAATCACGGTGGCTCCTGAAGAGGAACCCAGAGCAAAGGAATTGGAAATTCTCCAATATTCTAAAGCTCCAAAGGAGGCAGCCATTCTGCCCATCCATGAAATTCTGCATATCTTGATGCTCAGAATGTGGGAGACACCTCTGACTACATCTCCTCATTCTAGGAGACTTGATACTATGTATCGAGTTCCGTCATGTCCTGGATTTCAAATGACTCAGCTGCCACACCATTCAGTGGTGGAGTCAGCCATGCGTAGGATGAAAAGTGCAAAGAGGCATGCATCCAATCCCTCAGGTCGTGAATGCAGGACTCTGGACGCTTTTGGGCGCCAAACTTTTCAGGCTTCCATGCTTTCAGCTAGGATCAGTTCATATATACTATATATGGGAATGTTCCTCAAGGAAGTTACAGGAGACTTGGAGCTTATGAGCCCATTTCTCCCAGATGACAAGAGACAAGGCTTTCTTGCTCTAGTTAAGCATGCGCAAGATGTTTCCAAGTTTGTCAATCGTGCAACCTTTGACTGCTTTGAATGCATGAATGCATCAGCAGAACCTCTGTTGTTGCCATTGGCGCACGACGGATTGCCTGGCTTCAGGCATCAGACTTGGAGACTTGGGTACAGGACAAGTTAGGCAACATTCCTTGCACGGGAGAGAATCTCTTTGGCAAGAACTGGCAGGAAAAGGATAACGAGTTGGATGCTGACAATACTACTCTAGATAGATTGTCGAAATCTACAGCCACTCCTGCCAAAAAGAAGCCTTATAAAAAACCCTCTTTCAGCAAAAAGAGGAAATTTTATCCTTCCTATACCCAGCAGAGTCGGACTCAGGGTCAGGTTGCCCAAAAGGGACAAACTAGACAGAAAAGAAAGCCAAAAGGCCCGAGAGCCCATCCAGCTCCGCAGGTTCAGCTCCCTCAAGGGCTTTGACTCCTTCCTATAGAGCTTAGCCGTCCTGCCTCTGAGGGGTTCCCAACCCCCCAATATCCCAGGCAGGTTATGCCACTTTGCCAACAGATGGCATCAGATAACAGCAGAAGATTGGACTTTGTCCATTGTAGGAGAGGGGTACAAGCTTCATTTTCACAGCATGCCCCCTCCTACAATTCTAAAGCAATTCAATTCTCAAACCTCCGCAGACGATCTGCTAGATCACGAGGTCTCAACACTTCTTGCCCAAGGGGCAATAGAGGAGGTACCCATTCTTCAACGGGGTGCAGGGTTCTACTCCCCCCTATTTTCTTATTCCAAAGAAAACAGGAGGACACAGACCCATTTTAGACCTCAGAGAATTGAACAAATACCTGTTTCGAGAGAAGTTCAAAATGATTGCTCTAGGAACTCTTCTGCCATACCTTCAAAGCCAGGATTGGCTGTGCTCTCTAGACTTAAAGGATGCATACACTCACATATTCTGATCCATCCAGATCACAGGAAATTCTTACGATTCCTTTTCAGGGGAAAACATTTCCAGTACAGGGTTCTTCCCTTTGGTCTGGCTTCAGCACCAAGGGTATTCACGAAATGCATGGCAGTAGTAGCTGCATTTCTGCGAACCCTGGGGATATTCGTCTTCCCTTACTTAGATGACTGGCTTATTCGAGCCCCTACAGTTGCAGAGGCCGGCACTGCACTGTCTCGCACAATGCGAATCCTCCAATACTTGGGGTTGGTAATAAACTTCCCAAAATCCCAACTTGTTCCTTCCCAATGCCTGGAATTCATAGGGACCTGTCTAGATACCAGACAGGCAAAGGCTTTCCTTCCACAGGCCCGGTGTCATCGCATAATATAACTAGCTTCTCAAGCAGTGGAGAAATCCTTCCTAACTGCTCGGGAGCTACTACAGTTGCTGGGACATATGGCATCCACCGTTCATGTAGTCCCATATGCTCGCCTCCACATGCGAGCAGCTCAGTGGACCCTATCCACACAGTGGACACAGGTCATTTATCAGACAAAATATTAAACTCTCAACGACTAATTTTGTCTCTCCAATGGTGGCAATCATTAGAAAATCTGACAGTGGGGTCTCCTTTTCATCAACTCCTCTTTCAGGCCACCCTAACAACAGACGCATCACAGGTGGGTTGGGGAGAACACCTGAATCATCTCTCTACCCAGGGCACCTGGACTCCACAGGAGGCTGGTCTACACATAAACCTCCTGGAATTAAGAGCAGTCTATTAGCTCTTCAAGTATTCCACGCCCAGCTCAGCTACAAGACAGTCCTAGTCCAGACGGACAAACAAGTAGCCATATTCTATGTGAACAAGCAGGGCGGGACAGACTCTCTGTCGTTATGCAACGAAGCTTTACGACTGTGGGTCCTCGTCAGAGAGTATCAAATTCACCTTCTAGTGGTATATCTTCCAGGCATTCAAAATCTTTGGGCAAAGAAACTCAGTCGAGTACTGCTGCCTCTCATGAGTGGTCCCTCCACCTAGACCAGGTGGTAAAGATATGTCATCTCTGTGGCACTCCAGACATAGACCTCTTTGCAAGTCCACTGAATTCCTAACTTTCCCGGTTCTGTTCCAGGATTCCGGCTCACAATTGTCAGGCAAGGGATGCCTTCCTCCTTCACTGGGGTCAGGACTTCCTTTATGCTTTCCCACCCATTCCCCGCTTCCCCAAATCACTCTTCAAGCTTCAGAGAGACAGGTGTCGCATGATTCTCATAGCGCCACAATGGCCACGCCAAGCGTGGTATCCCCTGCTTCTACATCTCTCTCAAGCAGCACCTTTGGAGTTAGGGAATGCTCCAGATCTCCTTTCCCAAGAGGATGGGATGCTATGGCACCCGAATCCCCAGTCCCTGCATCTCACGGCCTGGTTGCTGAAGGCTTAGACCTCCAGGATTTTAACCTGTCCCAACAGGTAAAGGATATCCTTCAGGTTTCTAGAAAACTTTCCACAAGAAGATCGTATGCCTTCAAGTGGAAACGTTTTACTATATAGTGCTCCAAGAAGGGATTAAACCCCCTTCTCATACCTTTAGAATTGATACTAGACTATCTCCTTCACTTATCGAATTCTGTTCTAAAGACCAATTCGGTAAGAGTCCATCTTAGTGCAATTGCAGCTTCTTATAAGCCTCTGAATGGACAACCAATTTCCTCTCGTCCACTCATATCCAGATTTATGAGAGGTCTTCTATTAACCAAACCTCCCATTAAGCCACCACCGGTGGCATGGGATCTAAATCTAGTTCTCGCGCAGCTCATGAAGCCACCTTTTGAGCCTTTAGCCTCTACAAACCTTACGTTTTTGACCTGGAAGGTCATCTTCCTGATTGCAATCACCTCTGCACGTCACATTAGTGAACTGCAAGCTTTAGTGGCTGATCCTCCTTATACTAGATTTCATCATGATAAGGTTGTTCTTAGAACTCATCCACACTTTATGCCAAAGGTGGTTTCACCTTTTCATTTAAATCAATCAATTTTTCTTCCTGTATTTTTTCTGAGGCCTCACGCCTCTAATGCAGAAAGAAATCTTCATATTTTGGATTGTAAAAGAGCCTTAGCCTTTTACCTACAGAGAACACAGCAACATAGAAAGTCCTCACAACTTTTTATAGCTTTTGACCGTAGTCATTTGGGACTTCCAGTCTCCAAAAGAACTTTATCTAAATGGATTGCCCAATGCATATCCTTTGCTTATGAGAGTAAGGGTCTTCCTCTTCAAGGCCATGTCACAGCTCATAACGTGAGAGCCATGGCAACTTCCATGGCTAATCTCCACTCTGTGTCTATCAATGACATTTGTCGAGCAGCCACCTGGGCTTCGGTACACACCTTCACAGCCCAATACTGCCTGGATAAAGTCTCCCCTTGGGATGCCTTCTTTGGCCAAGCTGTTCTTCAAAATCTCTTTCAGACCTAATTCAACTCCTACCCACCAACCCTGGTGGAATGTCAGAGATCTATGGGAGGAAGGATTCCCACCTTTCTAGGGTGACACCTTCCTGGGTCTATCTCCCTGGCATCTTCAGCTAGGGAGTCCCCTTATGTGAAAACTACATTCCTACTTGTTCCTGGAGATAGCGTAGTTACTCACCTGTAACAGGTGATCTCCGGAAACAGCAGGAATTTAGTCTTCACAACCCACCCACCTCCCCTAGGAGTTGTCTCTCTATCTCTTTGTCTCTTTCCTCTCTCCCTCTATCATTTCACTTAGCTACAAACTTAACTGAAGAGGGACAGTTGGCAAGGAGGGAAGGCAACACGCATGTGTTGAGGGATGCTCCCAAAATCGTTCCTATTGGACGCTGGGGCGTTCCCGCGCAGGTTCCGTCAGTATCGACGATACCCATATGTGAAGACTAAATTCCTGCTGTTCCCGGAGATCACCTGTTACAGGTGAGTAACTACACTTTTTCAGTCCCTCCTTCTGCCTCCATCTCATTCCTTTGCTTCCTTTGAAGTCCATTCCATCTACCTATTTTCTCCACTACCTCTCCTGATAACTGTCATTTATCGCAACCCCCCCCCCCCCCCAACAAGTCCACCTCTACCTTTCTAACCAACTTTGACTCCTGGCTTGCCTCCTTTCTGGATGCATCTTCCCCATCCCTTATTCTTGGAATTTTAACATTCAAATTTATTACCCTTCTGACCCTTATACCTTAAAGCTCCTTTCCCTAACCTTCTTAGACCTCCAGTTGTACTCTATCGCTCCTACTCACTGCATTGGCCCTGTCTTCTCCTCCAGCTACTCACCCTCAAACCTCTCCACTTCAATTCCGCCCTTCTCTGACCACCACCTGCTAACTTTCATCCTTAACGATCCCCCATCTTGATCTTGCCTGATCTCCCCAACATGTTTAGGAATCTTCCCACTATTGACCCTTTAGCTCTCCACTGCTGTCTTAACTCTATCTCCAGGAACAAGCAGGAATGAGTCTTCACATATGGGTACGTCAGTACCGACGGAGCCTGCACGGGAATGCTCCCCAGCATCCAATCAGAAAGCTTTTGGGGACTTCCCGCCTTTCCCACTGTCACCGCAGAAACGTTTTACTTTAAAATCCTTATTTTCTTGTTTTCTTGTGGTCGCGGCTGTCTTTCCCGCCGATACCGGTACCGCCGGTGCTTTATTCTTTTCCTTTTCAAACTTAGAGAAATATTTCTCCTCAGTTTTTTGTTTTAACTTTTTTGGGCCTACCAGGCCTTTCCAAGATGGAGCATTCTTCCCCTAAGAAGTGCCTTCACTGTGGAAACTTAGTTTTCTTTTTAGACTCCAATGCTTGGTGTCTAACCTGTTTGGGTCCTGACCCTTTTTCCCCTGATACTTCAGGCTATATGATTGGGAGAAGACCTTCCCTTTTTTGAGTTTCCCTCGATACCGTTTTTCCTCCTGAGGTGAGGACACCGGTTTATTCTTCTCTCCAGGATCAGGTAACCCACAAACAGTCTGTTAAGACTAGCCAATTCTTGAAGGGTAAGTCTCATGCCCAGCATGATGACGGCTCCGGTCTTGCCCTCAAGATCCCATTGGCAATAAAACCCCGGCGGGAGTCTTCGGGCTCCAAAGCATTCACGGGGGTTCAGGTTGTTCCTGGGGCTCACCCCTCACAGAACATACCTGAGCCGTGCCAGGGGGTGGTATCCGCTTTGAGCGGTACCGATAACCCGGCACCGGCATCGGTGTTGAGTGCTGCACTCTTCACCAGGGATCGTCATCTGGTGTCCTCGGTACCTTCGGGGCCGATCGATACGACCCAGATTGGCTTTCCTGTATCCCAGCCATGCTTGGGGTTGGTACCGGCTTCGAGCGGTACCGATACCCCGGTATCGGCATCGGTATCGAGTGTTCCACTCTTTACCTGGGATCGTCATCTGGAATCCTCGGTACCTTTGGGGCCGATCGATACGACCCAGATTGACTTTCCTATATCTTCACCATGCTCGGGGTTTGTACCGGCTTCGAGCAGTACCGATACCCCGACATCGGTGCCGGTGTCGAGTGTTTCTCTCTTCACCGGACATCGTCTTCGAACGTCCTCGGTACCTTCGGTGCCGTTCGATGAGATTCCAATTGACTTTCATGTATCGGCATCGCTGATACCACCACCAAGGTCGGTACCTTCTAGACATGCATCGATAGACTCGCTCGCTTCGATGCCGAGTCTAGAATCGATATCCAGTCTAGATGACTTGGTACCGACGCGTTTCGGAACCGATCCATATCGTTTCCGGCTATGCAGTACCGAGGATATTCACCAAGGCTCTCTGGTTACCTCGGTACCGCTTCAGCAGCCCTCGATTACTGCTTCGATGGCATTATCTCCGATACCGGTACCGATGTCTGGGTCGATTCCTGCAGTTCCATTGGTGCCATCGATCCTTTCTATGCCTAGTTTGAAATCGATACCAGGCACTGACGATGCAGTACTAACTGCCTCAAATCAGAACTGTCAGTATCACTGTCCATCGAGCAGGATTCTTTTTCTGCACCAGTCCAGTTTATCTTCTGGTGCTCAAGCTGCTCCTTCAACCTCAGCTTGCCCAGGATTAGTTTCCTATTGGAAATCCTTCTTTTCAGAAGTTTCTCCTTGACATGGCAACCTTTCTTGCCATTCCTATTCCTGGTTTTTCTCTTGACCAAGATCCTGCAGAAAAGGAAAATATAATGCTTCCTTTACATCATTCTTTACAGGATCTTCTTCTGAGGATATGGGAATCACCCTTAAAGGTTCCTTTGCCTTCTACAGCCATTAACGTTCTGTATCAGGTACCTCCTTCTCCAGGGTTCCAGAAAAACCAACTTCCACATCATTCCATTGTAGTGGAATCAGCAATGAGGAAGGTAAGAAGCAAGAAGAAGCATTCTTCTTATCCGCCAGGTCGTGCATCTAAAGCACTTGATGCCTTTGGACGTCAAACCTTCCAAACGTCTATGCTGGCTTCAAGAATTATTTCATATATTTTTTATATGAGTCTGACACTTCAGGAGGTCACAGAGAAATATACTCTTTTGTCTCCTTTTTTGTCAGAACCTAAGGCCTCTGACTATTCCTTGCTTCTTAATCATAGCAGGAATATCTCTTGGTTCCTTTCTCGTGCTTCTCTAGACTCTCTTGATTCTGTTAGCAGGTCCTCTGCTATTGCCATTGGAGCACGTCGTACAGCCTGGCTGCAGGCTTCAGACTTGAGCAGATGGGCACAACATACACTGGGTAATTCTCCTTGTACTGGAGAAAATCTCTTCAATAGAGAGGCTTTACGTCAGGTTGCTCATTGCTCCACTGACTTTCCTAGTTCTGGAAACCGTCCTAAGCCTTCTTTTTCCCCAGGGCGTAGGAAATGTCCTACCAAACCTTCTTTCCCTAGGAAAAGAAAGTTTCATCCTTCTGCCCATCCTCCAGATGTACCCAAGCAAGGGACATCTCATCCTCGTCTGAAGTCTCCAGACTCTAACCAGGCTAATCATAGCCAGCAACCATAGGTTCCTGTATGTTGCAATCTACAGTTAACTCCTTCTTACCAGAAGTTATTCTTCAAAACCTACACTGGTTTTTCTTTTCAGTATGCTAAGTTGTTAGGATATTTTTGTCCATGGGTTACAGAATTCTCCCTTTCTTTTTATTATAAAGGGAGATTACAATTATCCCATGATAGTTTCTGTCCCCACAGGGACATTTTTTCCTTCAGCTGACTTACCATATGGTACGTCACCTTCCAAGCCCCTCTCTTCCAGGGTTTCCCCTGCTCGAGTTGGTACCATATTGAAACACTTCTCTTTCTTTCCAGTGTAGACTTTTTGCTATCCTTCAATGCATGCTCTGAACAACTCATCAGACAGGGACGGGAATATCTCCGCTCCCTCTGTCTGTTTTTCTCCCTGTTTTTATATAGGGGGATACCCTCTGCTCTTTTGTTCAGTTGCTGTACAAGCAGAAGTTCCATTGCTTACTTTAATGTTTCTTGCAAGTTACTTTCAACTATCTTGCATGATACTACTCACTGCAGGTTATCTTCTTCTTGCCATATCCTTACCTAGGATGTGGCACCACATCTGACTGCTGTCAGTTTATCTCATAATTCTCCTGCACAATGCTCTCTGCAATCTTCAAAGAAGCTTTCTACTATGGGCCCTTGCTGTAAAGCATTGAACTTTGTCTCTGAGGGTTTTCCATATAATAGGAAAAGCTTATATAGTCATTCCATGGCTATATAGGTTCTTTATACCCTCTTGTCTCCTATTGTGATACAGAAGACAAGCTTTTTCTGCGTGAATGTCCAAGGAGTTCCCAATCTGGCAGGAATCTACCCCTTTTTTCCTTACAGCTTGGCATTATCTTTTCTACTCCACTTGGACAACGCATACTCTTTTACTGTACATGATACCCCTGAGTCCCTTGGCTGGGTCATCCAGGTGTCTTAGTCTATGCGTTTTCGTGTCCTTTGGACATGTCAGAGTCCTCAAGTACTCCTGACATGCTCTTACCAGACTGCTATTATCCTCTGTTTTTCACGCAACCATACTGGTTATCCACTGAAATATATTCCTGCACCAAGGAAATAGATTCTCTATATATCTTCAGGTGGTTTTCACCCCCTTATTATTAGATGAATCTTTTCCCATCACATTCCCCATGTGAATGTTTTTGTGGGGCTCAGTTGCAGACATGTATCCTCAGACTTGTATTCATGTCTGTATATGTCCTATACATACATAGTTTTGTAATCTGTATGGGCATAAGCCATGCCCATCTATCTCTCTCTCTCTCTCTCTCTCTAATATATATATATATATCACATATCTGGACATATATGCACATATATATAGACATGTATGTATCTCCATATATATATATATATATATACCCTTTGGGAGATGTCCATAGGACACTAGGTATTACCTACTATCTCCCTAACTGTCTGTGCGATAAAGTTTTTTTACCTTCTTAAGGGGTCCAGACAGTCAACTTGCCTATTCTCATACGGCTCAGTAAGTGGGAGCGGTTATACACACAATTACTGCTGTGACGTCAACAGCTTCTATTTTTGTTATAGATCTCCCTATCCATGAAGTATCAAACTTCATTGTCTTCCTATCTCTTACCAGCTAGGAATGACAGTATACATCTTCAGTATTTCTGAGTACACTTCTGTTCTCCTTGGGAATAGGGGCTTTTTTCCATACCCCCTCTTCCCTTCCGGACTGGGCTACTTCTCCAGATCGGTCAGTCTTCATCTTTTAGTCCTCAATGTTAATAACTCTGTACCTAAAAGAGTTTTCAGGTTTTTCCCATAAAGCTTTCCATTGAAGACCTGCCGTTCTTCTCCTGCCCCAGTTGACACCTGGGTCACCTGCCCATTCCAGGTTTGGAACTTTATCCTCACTGCTGTGAAGTTACCTTGAAGATTCCGCTACTGCATCTACAGTACACTCCATCAGTTTTACTTCCTACAATCCAGTAGGTAAGCTCTATATTGTACTAGTTCATTAAATATTTTAATGATACTTGACATACATTCTAAAGACTCCTCTCTCCTGTAGTCTTTAGATTTGCTGTTCCTTGCAGCTCTTCTCTATTCAACTCCTACCCCCCATCCCTCAGGGGATGCCGGGGATCCAGGTTTGGAAAATGCCGTCCTGTCCAGGAATACGCATTTTATGGGATCTCCCCTGGCACCCACAGCTAGGGAGTCCCCATATGTGAAGACTCATTCCTGCTTGTTCCTGGAGATAGCACAGTTACTTACCTGTAACAGGTGATCTCTGGGAACAGCAGGAATTAGTCTTCACAACCCACCCACCTCCCCTTGGAGTTGTATCTATCTATCTCCTTTCCTCTTTCTCTCCTTCTGTCTCAGCTATGAAACTAAACTGAGGAGAGACCGTGGGAAAGGCGGGAAGTCACCGCGCAGGCGCGAGAGATGCTCCCAAAAGCTTTCTGATTGGATGCTGGGGAGCATTCCCGTGCAGGCTCCGTCGGTACCGACGTGCCCATATGTGAAGACTAATTCCTGCTGTTCCCAGAGATCACCTATTACAGGTAAGTAACTGTGCTTTCTTTTCTAAACTTAGAGAAATATTTTCTCCTCAGTTTTTGTTTTAACTTTTTGGGCCTACCAGGCCTCTCCAACATGGAGCCTTCTTCCCCTAAGAAGTGCCTTCACTGTGGAAACATAGTTTTCTTTTTAGACTCCAATGCTTGGTGTCTAACCTGTTTGGGTCCTGACCCTTTTTTCCCTGATCCATCAGGCTGTATTATTGGGAGAAGACCTTCCCTTTTTAGAGTTTCCCTCGATGCCGTTTTTCCTCCTGAGGTGAGGACACCGGTTTATTCTTCTCTCCAGGATCAGGTAACCCACAAACAGTCTGTTAAGACTAGCCAATTCTTGAAGGGTAAGTCTCATGCCCAGCATGATGACGGCTCCGGCCTTGCCCTCAAGACCCCATTGGCAATAAAACTCCGGCGGGAGTCTTCGGGCTCCAAAGCATCTACGGGGTTTCAGGTTGTTCCTGGGGCTCACCCCTCACAGAACATACCTGAGCCGTGCTCCGGGGTGGTATCCGCTTCGAGCAGTACCGATAACCCGGCACCGGTGTCGAGTGTTCCACTCTTCACCAGGGATCGTCATCTGGTGTCCTCGGTACCTTCGGGGCCGATCGATACGACCCAGATTGGCTTTCCTGTATCTCCGCCATGCTCGGGGTTGATACCGGCTTTGAGCGGTACCGATACCCCGGCATCGGTGTCGAGTGTTCCACTCTTCACCTGGAATCGTCATCTGGTATCCTCGGTACCTTCGGGGCCGATCGATACCACCCAGATTGATTTTCCTGTATCTTCGCCATGCTCGGGGTTTGTATCGGGTTCGAGTGGTACCGATACCCCGACATCGGCGCCGGTGTCGAGTGTTCCTCTCTTCACCAGGCATCGTCTTCGGACGTCCTCGGTACCTTTGGAACCGATCGATATGACGCCGATTGACTTTCCTGTATCGGCATCGCCGATACCTTCTTGACATGCATCGATAGACTCGCTCCCTTCGATGCCGAGTCAAGAATCGATATCCATTTTAAAACATAAAAGAATTGTGAAAAATTGAAATAGGACCTTTATAAATTGGAAGACTGGACGTCCAGCAAGGGAAGGCGGTCCGGGTCCTCTCGGACAACGCCTCCATGGTAGCTTACATCAATTGCTAGGGAGGCATCATGGCGCTGGAGGAGAAGGCCAAGATGCTGATGGCCTGGGCAGAAAGCCATCTCCAAACCTTATCGGCAGCACACGTGGACCCTGAAGACAATGTTCCTGGTCGTGATCTGTTCAGTGAGGGGGATTTTGGAACTGCAGACCTTGTCTTTTCGAGAGCCTTTTCTGTCTCTATCCATGGAGAGGATGGTTCTTTATCAGATACCCTCGTTCCTGCCTAAGGTGGTATTGATCTTTTATGTATATCAGCCCGTGACCTTGCCAGTGCTCAGAAGGTCGAGGAGTGTGGTTGAAGATCCACAATTGCGCTTTTGGATATTCAGAGGGTAGTGCAGCGTTATTTGAGAAGCACGTCCTCGTTCCATAAATCAGATTGCCTGTTTGTGCTTTTTGGGGAGCCGTGAAAAGGAGAGGCAGTGACTAAGGCATCAATTTCACGTTGGATCAGTGAAACCATTGCGTCAGCATACATTTTGAAGAGAGAGACGGTGCCGGCGAGATTGCGACCACATTCCACGTGGATGCAGGCTGCCTCCTGGGCGGAGTGCAGCTTGGTGCTGCCTTTCAAGATTTGTAGAATGGCCATGTGGAGCTCGCTGCATACGTTTGCTAAGCATTACCATTTGGATGTACAGGCAGGAAGGAATGCCTGGTTCGTGGCTGCAGTACTTCAGGCCGGTTTCATCGGTCCCTCCCGTGTCTAGAACTGCTCTGTTACATCCCAGAACTGTGGGACTGGACTGAAGGGATGATAAGGAGAGTTAAATTAGACCTTACCTGCTAATTGGCATTCCTTGAGTGAGGAACTCCAGCCAATCCAGGATCCCACCCAGAGGTGCAAAACATGAGCGTCTGTCTCCCTGGGCCTGAAGAGTGGGTCGTTCTTGGCTATGGGTGTCTGAGGCTTGGTAGCGTGGCTGGATGAAGGGCGCAACAATAGCGGCTAGGTGATGCGGAAGTGCTGTCGGGCTGTTCAGTAGCCCGGATAGGGGGCCTGTATTTTTTTTTTTAGGCAGTTTACAGGTAAGCCTCCTTGTGTGGGAGGGGGAAATGGGGGAAATACCTCCTCTGGGGGAGGGGGCCAAAATGAGCATAGTGACACTGGACGAACAGCTGAGACTGTGCAGCTGAGTATTGCCATTGATTCTTGCATTCTCTTTGCTATGCAGCTGAGTATTGAACAGATTGAAGGGGAGAAAGAGGATTCAGAAGGAGACCAGTGAGGAGCAGGTTACAATAGTCAAATGAGAGGTGACTAGTGAGTGGATGAGGGTCTTAGTAGTGTGTGTAGAATGGAAGGGACAAATTTTGCCAATGTTATAGAGGAAGAAGCGACAGGTTGGATGTGTGTAGAGAAAGAGAGTAGAGTCAAAGATGACCCCAAGGTCGTGAGCTGAGGAAACAGGGTGGAGTCTATTTATTTATTTATTTATTTAACTCTCTAGTTTATCAGTAGTTGTAATACATCTTCCTGGTTTATCGAAATGTATTTCAATTCTTCCGATACATCACCTTTAAATACCATTTAAGGCATGGGTACCATCCCTACTTTTTCAGTAAAGACTGAAGCAAAGAATTCATTGTCTCTCCGCTATGGCCTTGTCCTCCCTTAGCACCTTTTTTACCCCTCTATCATCTAATGGTCCAACTGACCCACTCACAGGTTTTTTTGCTACGAATGTACAAAAGGCCTCTCTGACCTCGCCTTAAAATCATGCTGGCAGTTTTTCGGCCTGCCTTCCACTTCTCTTAAAACGTGGAATATATCTGGTCTTGGATTTGAAGAAAGTATTTTTAAACAATCCCCTTGCCTGATGTAAATCTTGAGTCTTTGGAATTGCTCCTTATAGCTTTTTCTTTACTGTTGTCCTCATTTTATCATAGTCTCCTTTTTGAAAGTTGAAAGGTAGTACTGTGGGATTCCTTTCCATCCTTTTTCCATTTATTAAATCAAATGCAATCATGTTATGATCACTATTGCCAAGTGTCCCCAACACCCTTATCTCTTGCATCAGATCCTGTGTTCCACTAAAGACTAGGTCAAAATAGTTTCCCCTCTTGTCTGATTA
Source organism: Ichthyophis bannanicus (assembly GCA_033557465.1). NCBI lineage: Eukaryota > Metazoa > Chordata > Amphibia > Gymnophiona > Ichthyophiidae > Ichthyophis > Ichthyophis bannanicus. The sequence continues at coordinate 384,213,367 of CM066038.1, read as the reverse complement.
TGAACCACCTGCTCCAAGAAGCAGTTATTTATTTCATCTGGCCACTTCATCTCCTTAGTTGTGCTTTCTAATGTGTGGAGTGCAGGGGTATTGGGGAGGCTACTTGCACTGCCACATTCAGTGGTGTGATTAGAGGTTTGGGGGGGCACCCATAACATTGATGGTGTGGAGAGTCAAAAGAGCTAAGACCCGGGTGGTTGTTTTGGGTTGTCGCAAAGTAGAGAGTGAGCCCGCTTTGGCAATTGTTGGATTTGTTTGTGGTTCGAGGTAAAGGGTTGTTGGTTTGGGGGCCTACTTGGGCCCCCAATATGGGTCAGTGGGGGAGGAAGCAGAAGAAGTTTGGTATTGGCATGGTGTTTTGTGGGGTGTGGATGTTTGGTTTTTTTTTTCTATTTTAAATTCCCTTTCTATAGTGCATGAGCCAAGCCTTGACATGTTTTCCTGGAATCAAGGATCCAGCCTAAAAATCTAGGATCCGGCTTCTGAAACCTAGGTCGCAGTGCATTCCCCCCTCCCACCCCCCAAAAAAGGGTATGTTAGATACTTTTTTAGGACCCCTGAAGGCTGGTTAGTAATTTGGGCCTTCCTCTCCCCCCCCCCCTTCTCTCTCGCTGTCCTTACCTGATCTTCAATCTTTTTTGTGTATTTTTTTTGAAAAAATCTTTTTCTAAGTCCCTTTTATTCTCATTGCTTTCATTGGGGAAGTTTCTCCTTTAATTTCAGTGGGAGTTAAATTGGCTTTCAGCTGCTCTAAATAAAGCAGCCTCAATTTCAAGGGAAAAAAGACTTTCCCCAACTGGGTCTTCTCAGGCCTCTGTGGGCGTCCATGGCCTCCCAAATAGGGATTACTTAGCCAGCTCAGCAGGCCTCAGGATTCTCTTTTCAGGACTTCCATTTTCCGCGGCTCTACTGTACTTTTTTTTTTTTGTGCAATTTGTTTTTCATTATTTTCTCTTTTTTTTTCTCTGTTCAGTGCTTCTATGACCCCTAGCAGGTGTGGTTTTTTTGGGGTGTTTTTTAGTTTTGTTTTCTTTTTAACAATGGCTGCAGGGGTTTTTTTTGCCCCCAGTCTGGTTCCGATTCCCAGGGCACCTTTTGGCTGGCATTCTGAGCCCTCCTGCAGGGGACCCCAGATCCCGATACCATGCCTGTGGCCCCTGTTGCTCCTTTCTTTTTTCTTTGCTGCTGATGAGTTCTGCAGCCACTTTGGATTGCATGTGCCTGGTGAGACCGGAACATGGCAGGATGACACTAGCCAAGTGCCAAAGGATCTTTCAGGGACCCAGGGTCCCCCTTGCAAGCCGGCTTACACTTCTGCACCTGAAACAGCCTTTGGGCTCTGTTCAGTTGACTAGCACCTTTTCAGATCCCCGCAGAGACATTTGGGATGCCAGTGTACCCTCCAGGGACCCAGAGTCCCTGAGCACTCTTCTCATGGGCAGTTAGAGAAGTCATGGCCCCTGCTTCACCCTTGTGCTTTTCTGTGAGCCCAACAAGGGTTGTCTGAAGGTCTAGAGTGCTTTTCTGGCCACTACGTAGTAAGTCCTAAGGAGGACAGTGTGGTGGTTCCTCCATTGGGCAGTTGGGATCCCTGCAACATCTCTTTCATCGACCATGCCCTATTTAGGCTTTAGGAGATGTTATAGCAGCTCTATAGCTTTTAGAGCTGGCTTTTGGGCAAGAGTAGCAGACTGGTCTTCCTTGTTCCTGGAAGACACGTGGCTTTGCTATGTTTCTCCTTCTCCAGGGTCCTAGTGGTAGCATATGGGCTTTTGGGGGAGGAGAGGGGCCCTAAGCTGCACCCCAGGGTGCTTAAGATCCTGTCTGTGCTGCTCCTTCAGCCATTGGCAAGCTGGATCAGTCTGTTGGACCCGTGTGGTGGAAGGTACGGTTCTCAGAAAGGATGAGGCACATGACTGTCCCAGGAATGGGGGTTGCTGTATGTATGAAGTCTGACATGCTTGGGTGATCTTGACAGTGACCACTTTTGACTTTTTATTTATTTATTTTTATTTATATTTTCTTATGTACCGCGCTATTCAACATCAGTGCGGTTTACATGGAACATAAAACATACACTTTGCATATAATGAACTGTGCTTACAGGAAACAGGAAATCAAACTTGGAAAACTTGGGGGAACTATTTACACCTGAATTTCACGAAAATCGTATTACACTGACAGTGATCATGAATGTTTTGTAGGGTCTAATTTGTTGTACTCTCTAGACTAGACTGCGGGTGAAACTACTATATCTTCGTCTACCTGGTAGTACAAGAGGAATAGATAGTGTTTTACTGCCTTCCTAATTGGACCAGGTCAGGGATTGCACGTAAGTTGGGTGGTAGAGAATTCCAGCATCTCGGAGCACATAGTTTGAAGGCTCTGTTAACTGTTGCTTGGGTGCATTGGTTATTTCTTTTGGGACTACTAATGTGTTGATCGCTGCCGATCTTCTGGACCTGTTGGAGGGTGTATTTTGTATAAGCTCTGCTATTGAAGCGGAAGTTAGCCCATTGATGGATTTGAAAGTAATCAGCAAAATTTTGAAGGTGATTCTGGCCTGTATGGGGAGCCAGTGTAGCTGCTTCAGAATAGGAGTTATATGATCTTTCTTTGACATGCCGATTAGAACTCTCACTGCCGCGTTCATTGCGAGCTGTAGAGGGTTTAAGGTAGTTTGGGGGAGACCTTGCAGGATTGAATTAGCATAGTCAAAATGGGGTGTGATTAGCGCCTGATAGATTGTACGGAAGTCATCTGGTTCTAGAAGAAAACGGAGGTGCCTCAGAGAGCGGATCTTGTAGTATATCGCTCTGACTACATTGCTTATTTGTACCTTCATGTCCAGGCGCTGGTCCAAGGTGACACCAAGGTATCGGATCGTGGATTTAGTCTGAAGTTCAGCTTCCTTGACTTTTATATGTGGTGGTGTGGTGAATTTCAGATTACTTTGTCTGTGCTGTGGGCACACTTGGGGCACAGTCCTTTGATAAGTATTCCACACTCTACTGATAACTTGATAGCTCTAGCCATAAGGGCTATGGCCCCTTACTCCCATGGTTGCAGGTTGTTCCTGGGAACACCTGATTTGAGTTGGGGCAAATGGTCAGTGAACCTGGTCTCCTTCTGAAGTCTAGCAGGCTCGCACCAGACTGCTGAGGCAGTGGCTGCTAACTGAAGCTGGTTCGGAGTTTCTCTCGGCTCCATGGCAGTGATAGTGGCCAATTAGTAGTTCTGGGGTTCTTCCACAGTTAGCTCCGGTCTGTGGCCGAGGGCTTCTGCTTACAGAGGTGGCTTTCTCTCAGGAGAAGTTGCTCGATCATAGTTACTCTGGAAAGATAGGCTTACAAAGGTCAGGGGACCTTCTAGGGCTGTGTGCACAGCCTTGAGTTTCCCTATGATGATGGGGAGCCATTAATGGCCTTCATTGCAGTAGGGGCAATCCTGGTAGACATTCTCATAGACTTTGGTTGCTTCCAGATGCCTTTGGGAACCTGTAATCCCACTCACTGGATGCCGGTGTCCCCTCCCGAGAGGCAGCCAGTTGGGATTTAGTCTATTACTTCTGTGCGCACCCATACCACATTAAGCTAGTATGTTTTGGGGTCCTTGGGCAATATCAGAGATTGTCAGCATCATCAAAAAGCCACCTATCTTCGGTCCTGCCCAGACCAGCCTGGAAAATATGGTGTACTATTTGAGTGGCAATAGTGGTTGCAAAATCTTCCCAGGAGAGGCTTCTTGGGTGGGGGATGGTTATGGCTATTCTTTACTGCCGTTGGAGGTGACAGGTTTTCTCCCATTCCATCCTCAGCATTATCAGGGATGTTAGCCTGAATTCATGTGGATTCTGGTCCTAAAGCGTCTTCAGACTCCGAATCTCATTTTCATATGGGGCCCTTTGGATCTGTTGTTGCATTGGTCCAGAGGACGGTGCTCCCACTTCCTGGACCTCACCAGGACATTTCTCACTTTGTGGCTCTCTGTACCTTTCTCAAGATGGTAATGATAATAGTAGTGCCTTTCTGCAGGCAGAGGGTCTGGTTGCTCATGCTTGGATGTCAAGCTGACCCGGTTTAATGTCCTTGCCAAAGGGTGCAAATGGCACAAGTCTGCGGAGCTAAGGCTGGCAAGTCTGAAGTCGAGAGACAGCGGTCCTAAGAGCAGCCTACCTCCCAGGAGGTAAGGTTCTGGGAATTGGTTACTATTCTCCTGCGTGAAGTTTACTGTCAATAGAAGTTTCATTCAAGATGCTGCTGACTCAGACCGTCTGATCCTCAGGTAGCTCAATGGATCTCATTTTCCTCTGGCCCTCAGGGGCGTAACTTAGATTTATAGCTGAATTCTTGCACTAGGATGCATAAGCACTCGATTGAGATGAACCGCTTAGTCTGGTCTCGTTTTCCCTGTCAGTCGACCAGGCTCTTTCTCTTCCCCAGAATTCTATGAGTCTGGGTGAAGTGAGAATTCTGCTCCAGGCTTCCACAGCTTTCTTCATCAAAGGCTCCTGGTAATTGAGTACCCCTCTCTCATGGCTCTTGAGAGGTGAAGAATAGCTAACCGTGGCTACTCAGGTGTAGTTGTGAATACTCTGTTCAAGGCCTATAGGGCCTCCACCTCCTTAGATTATGTGAGGGCATGAAAGTATATTGAGAGCTGGTGTTCTCAGACACTGTCATCTGGGAAAGCGGGCATAGGGGCCATGCTAGCCTTCTTGCAAGCAGACTTGACCAGTGTTTGGTTCTCAACTTGCTTAAGGTTCAGGTTGTGGCCTTTGCATGCATTTGGGTGTCAGTGCAAGGTGTGTCCTTGTCAATCCACCCCGATATCACTTGCTTCCTTAGGGGAGCTAAGCAGATTCGGCCTCCTGTACACCTGATTGCTCTTCTATGAATCTTCTCTTTGGTTTTGAAGGCACTGAAAGGGTTTGCCTTTCAAACCCATCTGGAAAGCCACTCTCAAAGATTTGACTCTTAAGGTGGGATTTTTGCTGGCGGTTGCTTCCACTAAGATGTGTCTTGGAGCTTCAGGCATCATCCTATCATTAGCCCTTTTTTCTGATTTCCACAACTACTGTGGCCTTGCAGAATGGTTCCATTCTACCTTCCAAAATTGATTTCCCCTTTTCACTTAAATCAGAAAGTGGTTTTGCATTCCTTTTTGGAGAAGGACTTCCAGTAGGATCCTTCTTTGTGCCTACTGAATGTGAGGAGAGTGTTGTCTCAGATACCTGAAGGTGACTATTGCTTTTTTTGCCATCCAGCCATCTTTTTGTACTTTTCAGTGGCCCGAGGAAGACAGGCAGTAGCCAAGCCCTCCATTTCCTGCTGTATCAAACAGGCCATTGCTTCAGTGTACCTTCTGGCTGGGAAGTGGGAGCTGGAGGGAGTCGAAGCTCACTCAGCTAGGTTGCAGATCTCCTCCAGGGCTTAATCTGCCATGATGTCCCCAGAGGGCAACTGTAAGGTGGCTATCTGGTCCTCCTTGAAGTACTTTTGTGAAGCACTACAAATTGTATGTGGGAGCAAGTGCTGATGGTGTCTTGGGAAAGTTGTTCTGGCCAGAGCGGCATCTTCCTCCCACTCTGTCCTGACTACTTGGGTACATCCCATTCGTCTGGACTGATCTAGCAAGATAAGGAAGGAGAAATGTTAATCATACCTGATTATTTGTTTTCCTTGAATCCTGCTAGATCAGTCCAGGACCCACCCTAGAAGACCTTGTTGCGGGTTGGGGAGTCCTACTGCCTTTACATTCTTATATGTTGTAGAGACTGACTAGCTGTAAGATATGGTAAGACAGCCAATTCGGAGTCCCAGTTGTTTCATTTGTTGACTCTTTTTTTTTTGTTTTTTTTTTTTTTTTGCTAATTGATTTGTAGTTTATCTGAGTGTATGGGGGGGGGGGTTTGCCTACTGCTTGGGGAAGGCTTTTACTGACTTCTTTCAGTGCTGCACCAGTGATTATACTGTACCGCATGATGACGTAATTGAAAGATGCGCAAGTCTGCCGTCCTCTGCTGGCAAAGGAGTATCTGGACTGGTCTAGCAGGATTCAGGGAAAGGAAATTATCAGATACGAATAAAAATTTTCCATACAATTTTCTATGATGGGCTACACAAAATAAAAATAAATATGTAGTCCTGGTTCTACCTTATCTCCAGGAACAAGCAGGAATGAGTCTTCACATATGGGTACGTCGGTACCGACGGAGCCTGCACGGGAATGCTCCCCAGCATCCAATCAGAAAGCTTTTGGGAGCATCCTGCGTGCTGACTTCCCGCCTTTCCCACTGCCTCTCCTCAGTTTTTGTTTTTCCACGGAGCCAACAGGACGTCCTCCTGTCACCACAGAAACTTTTTTCTTTAAAATCCTTGTTTTCTTGTGGTCGCGGCTGTCTTTCCCGTCGATACCGGTACCGCCGGTGCTTTATTCTTTTCTTTTTCAAACTTAGAGAAATATTTTCTCCTCAGTTTTTTGTTTTAACTTTTTGGGGCCTACCAGGCCTTTTCCAACATGGAGCATTCTTCCCCTAAGAAGTGCCTTCACTGTGGAAACTTAGTTTTCTTTTTAGACTCCAATGCTTGGTGTCTAACCTGTTTGGGTCCTGACCCTTTTTCCCCTGATACCTCAGGCTATATTATTGGGAGAAGACCTTCCCTTTTTCGAGTTTCCCTCGATGCCGTTTTTCCTTCTGAGGTGAGGACACCGGTTTATTCTTCTCTCCAGGATCAGGTAACCCACAAACCGTCTGTTAAGACTAGCCGATTCTTGAAGGGTAAGTCTCATGCCCAGCATGATGACGGCTCCGGCCTTGCCCTCAAGACCCCATTGGCAATAAAACCCCGGCGGGAGTCTTCAGGCTCCAAAGCATTTACGGGGTTTCAGGTTGTTCCTGGGGCTCACCCCTCACAGAACATACCTGAGCCATGCTCGGGGGTGGTATCCGCTTCGAGCGGTACCGATCCCCCGGCATCGGCACCAGTGTCGAGTGTTCCACTCTTCACCTGGGATCATCATCTGGTATCCTCGGTACCTTCGGGACCGATCGATATGACCCAGATTGACTTTCCTGTATCTTCGCCATGCTCGGGGTTGGTATCGGCTTCGAGCGGTACCGATACCCCGACATCGGCGCCGGTGTCGAGTGTTCCGCTCTTCACCGGGCATCGTCTTCAGACGTCCTCAGTGCCTTCGGAACCGATCGATGCGACTCCGATTGACTTTCCTGTATCGGCATCGCCGATACCACCACCAACGTCGGTACCTTCTAGACATGCATCGATGGACTCGTTCGCTTCGATGCCGAGTCTAGAATCGATATCCAGTCTCGATGACTTGGTACCGACGCGTTTCGGAACCGATCCATTTCGTTTCCGACTACGCAGTTCCGAGGATATTTACAAAGGCTCTCTGGTTACCTCGGCACCGCTTCAGCAGCCCCCGATTACTGCTTCGATGACATTATCGTCTCCGGTACCGGTATCGATGTCGATTCCTGCAGTTCCATCGGTGTCATCGATCCTTTCTATGCCTAGTTTGGAATCGATACCAGGCACTGACAATGCAGTGCTAACTGCCTCAAATCAGAACTGTCAGTATCACTATCCATCTAGCAGGATTCTTTTTCTGCACCAGTCCAGTATGTCTTCTGGTGCTCAAGCTGCTCCTTCAACCCCAGCTTACCCAGGAATAGTTCCTATTGGAGATCCTTCTTTTCAGAAATTTCTCCTTGACATGGCAACCTTTCTTGCCATTCCTATTCTTGGCTTTACTCTTGACCAAGATCCTGCAGATAAGGAAATTATAATGCTTCCTTTACATCATTCTTTGCAGGATCTTCTGAGGATGTGGGAATCACCCTTAAAGGTTCCTTCGCCTTCTACAGCCATGAATGTTCTGTATCAGGTGCCTCCCTCTCCGGGTTTCAAAAGAACCAACTTCCACATCATTCCATTGTAGTGGAATCAGCAATGAGGAAGGTAAGAAGCAAGAAGAAGCATTCTTCTTATCCGCCAGGTCGTGCATCTAAAGCACTTGATGCCTTTGGACGTCAAACCTTCCAAACGTCTATGCTGGCTTCAAGAATTATTTCATATATTTTTTATATGAGTGACACTCCAGGAGGTCACAAAGAAATTATCTCTTTTGTCCCCTTTTTTGTCAGAACCAAAGGCCACTGACTATTCCTTGCTTCTTAATCATAGCAGGAATATCTCTTGGTTTCTTTCTCGTGCTTCTCTAGACTCTTTTGAGTCTGTTAGCAGATCCTCTGCTATTGCCATTGGAGAACGTCGTACAGCCTGGCTGCAAGCTTCAGACTTGAGCAGATGGGCACAACATACACTGGGTAATTCTCCTTGTACTGGAGAAAATCTCTTCAATAAAGAGGCTTTATGTCAGGTTGCTCATTGCTCCACTGACTTCCCTGGTTCTGGAAACCATCCTAAGCCTTCTTTTTCCCCAGGACGTAGGAAATGTCCTACCAATCCTTCTTTCCCTAAGAAAAGAAGGTTTCACCCTTCTCCTGCCCATCCTCCAGATGTACCCAAGCAAGGGACATCTTATCCTAGTCTGAAGTCTCCAGACTCTAACCAGTCTAATCATAACCAGCAACCATAGGTTCCTGTATGTTGCAATCTACAGTTAACTTCTTCTTAGCAGAAGTTTATTCTTCAAACTCTACACTGGTTTTCTCTTTTCAGTATGCTAAGCTGTCAGGATATTTTTGTCCATGGGTTACAGAATTCTCCCCTTCTTACTACTATGAAGGGAGGTTACAACTATCCCATGATAGTTTCTGTCCCCATATGGACATTTTTTCCTTCAGCTGACTTACCATATGGTAAGTCACCTTCCAACCCCCTCTCTTCCAGGGTTTCCCCTGCTTGAGTTGGTACCATACTGAAACACTTCTCCTCTTTCCAGTGTCGACTTTGTTATCCTTCCATGCATGCTCTGAACAACTCATCAGACAGGGACAGGAATATCTCCGCTCCCTTTGTCTGTTTTCTCTCTGTTTTTATACAGGAGAATGCCCTCTGCTGTTTTGTTCAGTTGCTGTGCATGGAGGAGTTCCAGTGATTACTTTAATGCTCATTGCAAGCTACTTTCAACTATCTTGCATAGTACTACTCACTGCAGGTTATCATCTTCTAGCCATATCCTTACCTAGGATGTGGCAACACATCTGACTTCTGTCAGTTTTGTCTCATATTTCTCCTGCACAATGCTCTCTGCAATCTTCAGAGAAGCTTTCTACTATGGGCCCTTGCTACAGAGCATTGAACTTTATCTCTGAGGGTTTTCCATATAATAGAAAAGGCTTATATAGTCATTCCAGGGCTATATAGGTTCTTTATACCCTCTTGTCTCCTGTTGTGATACCGAAGACAAGCTTTTTCTGCGTGAATGTCCAAGGAGTTCCCAATCTGGCAGGAATCTACCCCTTTTTTCCTTACAGCTTGGCATGTTTTCTGCTCCACTTGGACAACGCATACCCTTTTACTGTACATGATACTTCTAAGTCCCTTGGCTGGGTCATCCTGGTGTCTTAGTCTATGCGTTTTCTTGTCCTTTGGACATGTCAGAGTCCTAAAGTACTCCTGACGTGCTCTTACCAGACTGCTATTATCCTCTGTTTTTCACTCAACCACACTGGTTATTCCACTGAACTACATTCCTGCACCGCAGAAATAGATTCTCTATATATCTTCCGGTGGTTTTCACCCCCTCATTATTAGATGAATTTTTTCCCATCACATTCCCCATGCAAATGTTTTTCTGTAGCTCACTTGCAGGCATGTATTCTCAGAATTATATTCATGTATGTATATGTCCTATACATACATGTTTTTCTACTCTTGGGGGGGCATAAGCCATGCCCATCTATATTTATCTATATCTGTATCTCTGTATATCTATATCTATATCTATATATCTATATATATATCTATATATAATCACACATCTAGACATATATGCACATATGTATAGATATGTATGTATTTATATATATATATATATATATATATATATATATATATATATATATATATGTGCCCCTTGGGAGATGTCCATAGGACCCTAGGTATTACCTACTATCTCCCTAACTGTCTGTGCTATAATGTTTTTACCTTCTTAAGGGGTCCAGACAGTCAACTTGCCTATTTTCATACAGCTCAGTAAGTGGGAGCGGTTATACATACAATTACTGCTGTGACGTCAACAGCTTCTATTTTTGTTATACATCTCCCTGTCTATGAAGTTTCAAACTTCAATGTCTTCCTATCTCTTACCAGCTAGGAAAGACAGTGTACATCTTCAGTATTTCTGAGTACACTTCTGTTCTCTTTGGGAATAGGGGCTTTTTTCCATACCCCCTCTTCCTTTCCGGACTGGGCTAATTCTTCAGATCGGTCAGTCTTCTTCTTTTAGTCCTCAATGTTAACTCTGTACGTAAAAGAGTTTTCAGCTTTTTTCCATAAAGCTTTCCATTGAAGACCTGCCGTTCTTCTCCTACCCCAGTTGACACCTGGGTCACCTGCTCATTCCAGGCTTGGAACTTCATCCTCACTGCTGTGAAGTTACCTTGAAGATTCCGCTACTGCATCTACAGTACACTCCATCACAGTTCTACTTCCTACAATCCAGTAGGTAAGCTCTATATTGTACTAGTTCATTAAATATTTTAATGATACTTGATATACATTCTAAAGACTCATTTTTTCTGTAGTGTTTAGATTTGCTGTTTTTCTACAGCTCTTCTCTATTCAACTCCTACCCCCCATCCCTCAGGGGATGCCGGGGATCCAGGTTTGGAAAATGCTGTCCTGTTCCAGGGATACGCATTTTATGGGATCTCCCCTGGCACCCACAGCTAGGGAGTCCCCATATATGAAGACTCATTCCTGCTTGTTCCTGGAGATAGCACAGTTACTTACCTGTAACAGGTGATCTCTGGGAACAGCAGGAATTATTCTTCACAACCCACCCACCTCCCCTAGGAGTTGTATCTATCTATCTCCTTTCCTCTTTCTCTCCTTCTGTCTCAGCTATGAAACTCAACTGAGGAGAGGCAGTGGGAAAGGCGGGAAGTCAGCGCGCAGGCGCGAGGGATGCTCCCAAAAGCTTTCTGATTGGATGCTGGGGAGCATTCCCGTGCAGGCTCCGTCGGTACCGACGTACCCATATGTGAAGACTAATTCCTGCTGTTCCCAGAGATCACCTGTTACAGGTAAGTAACTGTGCTTTGTTGTGTGTGTGTTTTTTTTCCAAAATTATTAAATAAGTATTACAGAGGTTATCTCACATTCTCTGAATGATTGAGATTAAGATATTAAAACTACAGAGAAGCTGAATGTTATGATGGTGAGTTGGTCAATTCTGCTTTAACTGAAAGTTATACTTGTTGATACTGGCTGTAATAGGATGAGGTAAAATGGGAAATGAATCACCAAGCTAGATAGGAATCTATTGCTAGATCCACCAAGGGTATTGTTCCATAAGGTCTCTGTAAATTGTCAACTGCGTACTACTAATGGTTTACTAAATGTGAGGCCAGTTTGAGTAAGATGTTCAGCAGTAGGTTTCTTTCAAATAATTTACAAAGAGTGAATGATGGTTTATTTTTGCTTTGTGCTGGGATGAATACACAAGCCTCTACGTTTTGGGTAGATAACCTGTACTATCTCATCTGCCCCTTCAGTTGCCTGAAGTTGGTCAATAGCCTTCTGCACTTGAATTTTAAAATCATTTGCAGAATTTCACAAGCCCTTTGAATCTAACTTTTCATTCTTAATATTTAGTTTTTTTTTATTAGTTATTTGGAGAAGGAGATGACCAGATAATCATTTACAGCCTAGTCACCCTCTGATCAACCATCTATCCTTTCCCCCTACCCTCCTGTCTATGTAATGCTGTATAGATTCCTGTATATATTTTGGTATTAAATTCTGTTGCTCATACTGTCCTGACCTGAGGAAGAAGGTTTACCTTCGAAAACTTGTCTAAAAATGTATTAAGTTAGTTCAGTAAAAAGGTATCACCTTATTTTCCTTTTTTGTTTCCCTTTTTTCTTTAACTATCATTAGAATGCACTAACATGGCTCCTACTCTTAAACCAAATAATTTGGGATTGTAACTTTGTCTCTGTGCCTAGGTACCTTTTCTTCAGTTTTGAGTAAACAAGTTTGATTTTACCTACATTTGAGATTTGAAATTCTTGTGTAGGTTTATAGGGACAGAGCGAGTTAATAGATTACTTGTTAGTTTTCTAAAACTGGTGACACTGGTGGAGGCTGTAACACTTTAATTGGCAACAGGTTAATACTTAACTCACTACATGATGGGTTCCAGCTGGTTGGGAAGATATGAATTGTGGGGTAGTGACAGTATATTGTGTTAAAAATATTTGATTCTGTTTTTCCATATCTTAGTCCTACAGGTTCATAGCAAATTCTCTATATTTTTTAGCAAGTTGTCAAAAACAGCTTAAATGATTAAGAATAGCACATTAATAAAATCTACTTCAGCAGTCAGACAGAAAAATAATTGGCTTGCTTGCTTGTTACATAAGAGTATTTTTTGCTTCTTAATGTGCTCATCCAGCAGACCACAGGGCCAGGGTCCCGGGGCCAAGTGGTAACCGGGTGCCCTGGCACCTGCTGGCCTCGAGAACGTGGAAAGACAGCAGGAGAGGTGGGGGAGGGGGGGGGAGGGTTGTGTGGCAACAGGGCTGTGATTTTTTTAAAATCATCCTGCGTCGAGACGCAGGGCGATTTTCATTGGTGGCCAGCAAGGCATGCATTCGGGGAGGGGCTGGGCTGGCTAGGTTCCTTGTGCCTGCCGGCCCAGTCCTTTCCTGTGTCAGCGTGAGGACGGAGGTGGGAGATCACGTGGTGATCAAGGGGTTGGGGGACAAGGGGATTATTGCAATTGGAGAGGGCGAGGTCCCAAGCCAACAGATGCTGTAAAAGCGGGGCCTAACCGGGTGTGAGGAAGTAGGGGAGCTCAGCTTCTGGAGGGGGTGGGCAGAGATCTTGGTTGGGATCTTCGACCGGATCAAGTAGAGGGACCAGCCTTTGCTAATAATATGGTGAGGTTAGGTTAGCAGTGGGGAGGGGTAAGAGTGGAAGAGGCACCACTTTGCTAATAATATGGCAGGTTGGGGGCATAGTTTGGTGAAGGCATATGGTGGGATGATGTGTACTGTAATGAGATATGTTGGCTTGAGTACAGGGGCTTGAAATTGTGTTAAAGCTGTGACTATGCTTTGTTCACTAGTTACGTGTGTTATGTTTCTGGGTTAGAGATAGGGAGACAGGTGGTGGTGGGGGGGGGGGGTGGACAGAGAAGGAGAGAATGTTCGGAGAGGCTTGGTGTCTGGGCTACCCAGGTTATTCCAAAACCACCTACAATAAATACTAATAGTATTATATTTATAAGGGCTCTTGCTTGAACACACATTGGCGTATCAGAACCATAATAGAATTTCTGACAACTCTTTCTAAAGTTATCTAATGTGCAATAAAGATATAGGGATTTAGATTAACACTTGATTTTCTCCTTTTTTTAATATGTGTGTTGTAATATGGTACTTCTTGCTAGTCACATGCTCAAAATGCTGTATTTAAGATTACTGTAGCAGCTATTTGATAAACTGAAGAGCAGCAAATCACCTGGACCAGATGATACTATAGTACTTCATCAGGTTTTCTTCTAAGTCTATAGTGGTGGCTGTGGTGGACTGAAGGTGGTTCTGACTCCGGAATAGGTTTGCCAATGCTGCATCCAAACTGTGGCCGAGCAAGCTCCCTTTTAAGGGCAGGTTGCTCTATAGGGACGATCTGGAGAAACTGGTGAAAGAACAAGGAGAGGCTCTCTCGAAGAAGCTGCCAGATGATAGGCCCAGAAATTCCAGGAGTTCTGCACATAGGGCTCAGCAGGGAGCGTGGGGTGAATTTGGGGCTGGAAATAGTTTGAGCGTGGCATATTCCTCCTATTGGTCTACAGCCAAGAATGGTCAATCCTTTCGGGGATCCCATCAGTCTTGGAGCTCAGCAGGTGACTTCTCAGGACCCAGTAAGCCTTGGCGATAGAATTTGACAGGTCCTTTCAGAGGGATAAGTGGTCAGAGGACTTTGAGAAGGTGGGGTTCCTTTCAAGCCCTGGATACTAGGAAGGCGGACATAGTTACTGGTTTGTCATTGTTACAATCCAGGTTGGACCTGAGTTTAGCTCCGAACTCAAAGTCCAATTGGTGGCTCCTTGCATCTTACTGGTGCATGTGACGGAGTGTCCTTAGTGGCGCACCCTGATGTGTCCTTCTCCCTCAAGTGGGTCAAGCAGATCCATTCACCTGTGCATCAGATTGTACTGTTCTGGAATCTCTTTCTGTTGTTGAAGGCACTGAAAGGTCCCCACTTTCAACCCCTGCAGATAGCCTCTTTTAAGGATTTTATCTTGAAAGTGATATTCTGGTGGTTGTTGCATTTGCCAGGTGGGTGTCAGAGTTACAGGCCTTGTCCTATAGGGAGCCTTTGCTCATCATCTTGATAGCGGCTTGTCTCTCTGAGAACAGTACTATCCTTTCTCCTGAAAGTATTGTCTTCCTTTCATATTAATCAGTCTATGATCCTGTCCTCCACCTTAGAGGAGCACCTTCAGATGGACCCCTCGCTGTGAGGATGTGAGGAGGGTGTTGGTGAAATATCTGGATCTTACTAATTCCTTCCATTGTTTGGACCTGTTCTCTTTGCCCTATTTTAGTGGTCCATAGAAAGGACAGACAGCAGCCAAGTCCTCAATCGCCTGCTAGATTAAGAAGGCTATTAGTTCAGCCTACCTTTTCTATGGGAGATGCTTGCCAGAGGGAGTCTGAGCTCACTCAACTAGGGCACCAGCCAGGTCCCAGTCAGGAACCAGCCAGGTCCCAGTCAGGAACCAGCCAGGTCCCAGTCAGGAACCCCCACCGCCCAAATCATCTTCTCATCTTGCGGGGTGCGGCAGTGGCATGACCCTTCCCCTGCTTTGTGCCATCGCTTTGGCGCTCTGGCAGGCCATGCATTTCGGTGCCCTCACGCATACTCATGGCCTACCACTCCTGCCCCCCTATGACAGGAAGCTTCATTGGGAGGGGGCAGGAGTGGCAGGCCATGGTGTTTGCACCATGAGCGCCAAAGTGCATGGCCTGTCTTGGGCATCAAAGTGACGGTACAAAACCCACACTTTAGAAAACCATGCTGTGCTACCCATCAGGATCTGCTGCTATAGGTGGCCACCTAGTGGACAGGCCGGCCATTGCACAAGCTGCCTCCTGGGCAGAGTTTGCCTTGATATCTCCGGAGGATATCTGTAAGGGGCTACCTGGTCTGTAGGAGCTGGAATGGATGGCGCCTTTTGCAGATCAGTTTGAAGCATTGTCGTCTTCCTACATTGGGCCTTGACTGCTTGAGTTTATTTCACTCATTTGGACAAGTCCATCAGGATATGGAATGAGAAATTCTCCATCCCTGCTAATTTCCTTTCCTTGACTCTTGCTAAGCAAGTCCAAAATCTGCCTTAGAAGACTCTTCCTACAGGTTTGGATGCCCTGCTGCCTTTTAACTGCATTTTTAGTATCTGTGTCTGATGTAGCGGTCAAGTATGGTAAGAAAACCATAAGTTTGTATAAAGTTATTGTTGATGCTTATTCTGAGTTTGTCTTGCTTTCTGCTTGTGAAATGTCATACAGGCTTCTCTCAAGGTTGTACTGGCATATATTCAAGGGATGACACCACTGAAATTTGCTCTGGTCTGCCTCCACCTGTAGGCTGGGCAACATAACCTACTCATCTGGACTGTTGTACCAGGATTCAAGGAAATGAACTTAGGTATGGAAAATATTTTCCTTTGAATGTCATTAACATTCCTTGTGAGCCAGCATCACCCTTCTGTGAGGTCCATGTTCTCTCTAACAAGCTTTTATTCACTATTACTCGGGCCCACCATCCCTGTTTTATATCCGCCTTCCAATTCAACCCAGCGATTGCAGCAACGTTTTTTTGGCTAGAGGCCACAAGTCAGAACCCAGCTAATTTGGTCTGGTCTAGCCACTAGGTGTTACCATTGAGTAATAACTAAAATGCCCTCATCCCAGGGTGCTGTGAATGCTTCCTCTGCAATAATCCATGCTCGATGAGAAGCAGCAGCATGAACTGAAAATTGAACTTTGATCCTCTGCATTGCAGTGCACAATGCTACCAAGTTGGTTATCTTTTAAAGAATGATGACCTTTCATAGAAATCTGAGCCCATTGTGGGTATCATTGAAGATTTTTAAAACTGCCATGCCTTGGTAACATTGAGCATTTTTATATCTGTCCTGCCATTTGGCTAGTATTCATAGCTATACTCTGTGCATATTATTGAGCATGTGATTTGATTCACCTGTCCAGTTTTTTCAAGTATGGCGAGTCTTAATCATCTTGCCACATTGCAGGTTTCCAATTGTTTTTTCTTCATCCATGAACTCGTGAAAATCTGACAATTGTAAGCTTACTGAAAAAATATTCTATATAAAGCTATTAAGACACCTTTTGAAATTGGGCTAGTTTGGCACTTACAAGCATTGCTATTTGCACAGTTTCTTTTATATATGGTATAGTTTTATACAACTTAAGTTTTGACCCTGGCACAGGCATGTTAGCCGAAACATGGCCATTTCAGATTTTATTTTGATGTTTTCAGTTTTAATTTATGTATGCTCTTTTATTGTTTGGTTTGACATTGCATTGAATGATGATTTTTAAATTTAATTTTGATCCTCTTTGCCACTCCAGAGTTATCGGTGTTGCCTTCACCTCCTCCTTTTTGGTGAATGCATAATAGCAAGGGTTCCTTAGTATCCCTCCAGGCTAGTCCTGTACCTTTGGGTCTTGCTCCTCCTCCAGCAGCTTGGAGACTGAGAAACATCATTCTTTTTTGATGACACCGATATAAGTACCCAGGATCCGCCTCCTGACTTAAGTTATCTCAGTCTCCAAGCAGCTGGAGGGCTGGTGAGCCCAGAGATAGGGGCTCACTAAGAGGAGCAATTAAGCAGCGACTGTTAGAATTAGTTTAAAATTTGTTGAGTAGTGGTACAGGGATTTATGTTTAAAAAAAAAAAAAGGGGGGGTTTGAAGAAGCTGTGCTGAGCTGTTTATTTTCTATCCCCCCTTCCCTTGCCGTGTTGGGGAGTTTTCGGCTGAACAGGAACTTCGGGGGAGAGGAGCTAGAGTCCGGTTCCCGAACCCACTGTTAGGGATGAGGAACCGACAAAATAACAGCAGGGGGTTACCTAAACTTCGCTGGCAGCTCTAACGCCGAAGTCTGATTCCGGCGGAGCGGGTTCAGCTGTGCTGCAGTTCTGACCTCTCCTCTTAGCGCTGAAGCTGCGATCCCGGCTGAGCATGGGGAGGGTGATTCAGCACATCTGTAAGCCGGGGCCGGGGTCGTCGAAGTCTCGTTTTTAGCTTCGGGGCAGGCAACATGAGGAGACCACGGTAGGCCGTGGTGAGCGCGCGCAGGAAACTCCATTCTGTGAGGAAGCCGTTAGTCAGTGGCCTCGTTTTTAGTGGGAAAGCCTCGTTTTTAAAATCCGTTTTGTGATAAAGGGTGGGGAAGGTACTGTGAGTACCCCCACTGGTTTAAAAAAAAAAATAAAATAAAATAAAAAAAGGAAGAGACAACGGGCTCAGGTTTCTGGGCAATAAGGGTTGGAGAACATTGCTCAGACAGGAGCGGAAGGTGTGCCCTAAGTTCCTGTTCTGACATTATGCCTGCTAGACCACTCTGCTTACTGTGTGGTTCCAGAAGGGGAGCAGTATCCGAAACATGAGTTTGTAAAAGCTGTTTTAGGGAATCAGTTTCCATGGAGCAGGGGCTTGAAGAGGGGGTGGAGAGCCCAAAGGGGGGGCACTTCGGACCTCGGAGCAAAAAGCTTCCGGTGATCCCCTTCTGGAACCGGTGGCGGGACCGTCATCTCTTCAGGGTGGTTAGGCGTCGCAGATGCAAGTCCCGGGGGACGGCGATTTTTTTTCACCGCAATTCGTCTCTTTAATACAACAGGCTTTCGGGGGAGTGCAGATGCAGGCCACCTCAAGTCCCTCTGAGGGGGAATTGGGGGGAAAAACGGCTGGGGACACCTCTGAACACAGGAGGGTCAGGGACTAAGAACCGAGAAGGATTGGTTAGGTCAGTCCGTGGCTTCTGAAGGCGTTGATTCGGAAGGCCTAGAGCAGGATTTGGAGTTCAAAGAGGACTTGGAAGAAGGAGAGATTACAGAACAGGAAGATCGGGCGCGAGTGGTGCGAATTTTTAGGAGAGAGGAGTTACCAGCGCTCATATCGGAAACGCTTAAGGCACTTAGTATGCCAGCGATGGGGCCGGCAGAAGATGGAGCATTAGAGGATCCTTTGTTGTAGGCTTTTCGTAAATCGCAGAAGACTTTCCCTATGCACAGGGTAATTAAGGAAATGATAAAAGGTGAATGGGATATGCCGGAGGCTGGGCTGATGGGTTCCAGAGTGATTTCTCGGCTCTACCCATTAGTGGAACAGGATCGGGAGTTGTTTCGGTCTCCTAAGGTGGATGCCACAGTTTCAGCAGTTACAAAAAAACCTACTATTCTGGTTGAAGGGAGTGCTGCACTGAAGGATGCGCAGGGCAGGAAATTAGACATCTTGTTGAAACAAGTTTTTGATGTGAATGCGCTGTCCCTGCAAGCGTCCATTTGTGGAGCTTGGGTAGCCAGAGCTTGCCTGCGTTGGGCTCAGGATCTTCAGGCAGGACAGGCGGGGGATTCGGCTGCCGAAGCGGTCAGGTTTAGAGACAGGTGCAGCTTATCTAGTCGACATTCAGTATGATCTGGTTCGCGGGTTGTCAAATAGTATGGCGTCGGCAGTAGCGGCCAGGCGGTATCTGTGGTTACACAGTTGGGTAGCGGATAGTTCTTCCAAGTCAAGGCTAAGTAAGCTCCCGTTCAGGGGGAAGCTTTTGTTTGGAGAGGATCTGGAGAAGCTCGTGAAGGATTTGGGAGAATCCAAGGGTGGTAGGCTGCCAGAGGATAGGCAGAAGCAAAGTCGCTCGTGGCTGGCGGCCAGGGGACAGCAGAGAGATTTTCGTCGTTTTCGTTCCCCAAGGTTTGAGAAAATGCAGAGGGGTCAGTTTCCCTACCATAGCCAAGGATTTTGAGGCTTCAGAGGAGCGGGAAGAGGATTTGCGGCCTCTTCTCCCTCCAATCTGCGAAAGTCACAATGAAGCCAGGGAAGTCCAGGCGAGGCAGGTGCCGATAGGGGGTCGCCTGCGGAATTTTTACCCTGCCTGGACACAGATCACAACCGATCAGTGGGTGCTGGAAGTGATCCACGAAGGTTATGCCTTCGAACTTCAGCGTCCAGTGACCGATTCTTTTGTGCAATCCCTGTGCAAAGCACAGGCCAAATACGCAGTGGTACAGGAGACCTTGGACCGTCCGCTCTCCCTCGTGCCGCCAGACCAATGCGGCTGCGGTCGATACTCCGTTTATTTCGTGGTACCAAAGAAAGACGGCAACTATCGGCCAATTTTGGTTCTCAAGCAGGTAAATCGCTGTCTAAAGGTGTCTCATTTTCAGATGGAGACGTTACGATCAGTCATAGTGGCGGTGCGCAAGGGCGAGTTTCTTACATCCCTCGATTTGTTGGAAGCTTATCTGCACATTCCCATTTGTCAGGAACATCAGAAGTTTTTAAGGTTTGCGGTGCCGATGGAACATTTTCAATTCCAAGCGTTACCGTTTGGTCTAGCGACGGCGCCACGAACCTTCACCAAGGTGATCATTAAAATCATCTCTAATACCTGAAGATTGGAGGATCGCCAATGTAACACCAATTTTTAAAAAGGGTTCCGGGGTGATCCGGGAAACTACAGAACGGTGAGCCTGACATCAGTACCGGGAAAAATGGTAGAAACCATCATAAAGAATAAAATTACTCAGCATGTAGATAGTCATGACCTAATGGGAGACAGCCAACATGGCTTTAGACAAGGAAGATCTTGTCTTACTAATCTGTTATGTTTTTTTTGAAGGAGTGAATAAACAGGTGGACAAAGGTGAGTCGGTTGATATTGTGTATCTGGACTTTCAGAAAGCCTTTGACAAGGTCCCTCATGAGAGACTTGGCAAAACTAAAGAGTCATGGGATAGGAGGCAGTGTACTATTGTGGATCAGGAACTGGTTAAAAGATAGAAAGCAGAGGGTAGGGCTAAATGGCCAATTTTCCCAATGGAGAAAGGTGAATAGTGGTGTACCCCAGGGATCTGTGCTGGGTCCGCTGCTTTTTGACATATTCATAAATGACCTGGAAAGTGGAATAACAAGTGAAGTTATCAAATTTGCAGATGACACAAAACTATTTAAAGTTGTTAAAACCCAAGAGGATTGTGGAAAATTGCAAGAGGATCTTGATAAATTGGAAGACTGGGCATCAAAATGGCAGATGAAATTTAATGTGGACAAGTGCAAGGTTATGCACCTAGGGAAGAACAACCCCAAACTATGGTTACACGATGCAAGGTTCCACATTAGGAACCATCACCCAGGAAAAAGATTTAGGCTTCATTGTGGATACCATGTTAAAACCCTCGGCCCAGTGTGCAGCAGCGGCCAAGAGAGCAAATAGAATGCTAGGTATGATAAGGAAAGGAATGGAAAATAAAACAAAAGATATTATAATGCCTCTATATCGTTCCATGGTGAGACCACACCTTGAATATTGTGTGCAATTCTGGTCGCCGTATCTTAAAAAGGATATAGCGATTTTAGAAAAGGTTCAGAGAAGAGCCACCAAAATGGTAAAGGGGATGGAAGGATACTCCTATGAAGAAAGGCTAAAAAGGTTAGGGCTCTTTAACCTGGAAAAGAGACGGCTGAGGGGAGATATGATAGACGTCTATAAATTAATGAACAGAGTGGAACGGGTAAACGTAGATCGATTGTTTACCTTATCAGAATATAGAAAGACTAGGGGACATGCAATGAAGCTACAGGGTAAACTATTTAAGACTAATAAAAGAAAATATTTTTTTCACTCAACGTGTAATCAAACTCTGGAATTTGTTACCGGAGGATGTAGTAAAGGCTGTTAGTGTAGCTGGGTTTAAAAAAGGTTTGGACAAGTTCCTGGAGGAAAGGTCCATAAACCATTATTAAGAAGGGACCCAGGATATCAATGCTTGAACCAATACAAGCATTGTGGAACCTGTGTCCCTTGGGGAAACTGCTAGGTACATATGACCTAGATTGGCCACTGTTGGAAACAGAATACTGGGCTTGATGGACCTTGGTCTGACCCAGTATGGCATATCTTATGTTCTTATGTTCTTATGTGATGGTGGTAGTGGCGGCGACATTAAGAGAAGACTGGATCCTAGTTCATCCTTACCTGGACGATTGGTTGATTCGGGCGAAATCCAAAGCGGAGAGTGAGTCGGCCACGGTCAGAGTGCTGGCGTTCTTGGAAAAGCTCGGTTGGGTAGTCAGTGTGTCCAAGAGCAGGTTGATGCCCTCGCTGACCCTGGAGTACCTAGGGGCTTGGTTCGATACGAGGGTTGGAAAGGTGTTTCTGCCGCAGAAACGGGTGCAAGGTCTGCGGCGGTTGATCCGCAGGTTTCTTCGCAACACACACCCCACAGGCTGGCACTACCTACAGGTGTTAGGGACCATGGCAGCAACTCTCGAGGTGGTGCCATGGGCGAGAGTGCACACGAGGCCCTTGCAAAGAGCCTTACTCAGACGTTGGTTGCACCAGAACGACAGTCTGTCTCAAGTATTACCCTGTCAGCAAGAGACGCGTCTCGCTCTCCTATGGTGGTTACGGACAGAGAATCTGGAGAAAGGAGTGCCCTTAGAGGCGCCGGATTGGATCCCCCTGATGATGGATGCCAGCCTTTCAGGTTGGGGAGCTCATGTCCAAGGAAGTTACACTCAAGGGACGTGGTCTCATTGGGAAAAAGCCTGGTCGATCAACAGGTTGGAGTTGCGAGCGGTTGTTATGGTGCTAAGAGCTTTTCAGGGGTGCCTTCACGGAAAAGCTGTGCGGGTGTTTTCCGACAATGCGACAACAGTGGCCTACATCAATTGGCAGGGGGGCACTGGCAGTATGGCGCTGGAAGCTGAAGCTGATAAGTTGTTCGAGTGGGCCGAGATACATCTGCTGGCAGTGTCAGCGGCACATGTCGCAGGGGTGGAAAATGTAGAGGCCAATTTTCTGAGTCTATTAAGAGTAACCCAGGGGAGTGGGTCCTCCATCCGCAGGTGTTCGAAATGGTGGTGTGTCGATGGGGCCCACCGGTCATGGATCTCATGGCGACTTTTCAATTTGCAAAGGCCAGTCGGTTCTTCAGCAGATGACTGGAAAGGATGTCAGAAGGTCTGGATGCATTAGTTCAGCCTTGGCCAGAGGACCGACTACTCTACGTGTTTCCTCCGTGGGTCTTAATAGGTCGGGTACTGCAGTGCATAGAACTTCAGAGGACGAGTGATTTTAATTACGCCGGATTGGCCAAGACGGCCGTGGTATGCGGATCTGATCAGGCTTCTAGGGGACAAGCCATGGAAACTGCTGGTTCGGAGGGACCTGGTATTCCAGGGACCTCTACTGATGCCTCTGGTGGATCGGTTCTCGCTTATGGCTTGGCTATTGAAAGGACAAGGTTGACAGCGAGAGGTTATTCAGCAGCAGTGGTAGCCACTTTGTTGAAGGCTTGGAAGCGATCGACTTCCTTAGCGTTAATTCGTGTTTGGCGGGTGTTCGAAGCTTGGTGTGTAGATAACAAGGTTTCGGCCTTAAGAACTTCAGTACCTCAGGTACTGGTGTTTTTGCAGGAAGGATATGAGAAGGGATTAGAGGCTGCTTTTCTAAGGGTGCAATTGGCAGCTCTGTCCTGTTACAGAGGTAAGATAAAGGGCGAGGTTCTCGGAGGACACCCAGATGTCAAACGGTTTTTGAGGGCGGTCGCGCTATTGCGTCCACCATGTAGGCAAGTGGTTCCGTCGTGGGACTTACATTTAGTTCTGGAAGCCTTGGTGCGATCACCTTTTAAGTCATTGGCGAGAGCGTCGTTAAAGGATCTTACCTTGAAGGTGGTGTTTCTGGTGGCTTTTTCTTCGGCCAGGAGAATTTCTGAGTTACAAGCGTTGTCCTGTAAAGAACCTTTTCTGGTTTTTAGTGATGCAAAGGTGGTATTGAGGACGGTGCCATCATTTTTGCCCAAGGTGGTATCGCCGTTTCATGTAAATCAGATAGTGTCGCTGCCGGTATTTCAGTAAAGCAGTACAGGTACTACTCCAAAGCCGTTACATAGATTAGATGTTCGGAGAGCTCTGAAGAGGTATTTGAAGGCTACAGCTTCCTTTCGTAGGTCGGATAGATTGTTTGGTTTGTTTGGAGGTCCTAAGAAAGGGCAAGCAGCGTCAAAGGCGTCCATTGCCAGATGGCTTAAAGAGGCGATTGCGTCCGCGTATATTTTGAAAGGTAAATCGGTTCCGGAAGGCTTAGGGGCTCATTCGACTAGGGCGCAAGCTACATCATGGGCGGAATGTAGTTTGGTACCGGCGGTGGAAATTTGTAAGGCGGCTACCTGGTCGTCTTTGCATTCCTTTATCAAACATTACCGTCTGGATTTGCAGGCGGAGAGGGATGCCTGTTTTGGATCGGGGGTACTTCAGGCTGGTCTAGCAGGTCCCTCCCGTTGACTTTTTGTGCTGCTCTGCTACATCCCCAAAGGTTCAGGACTAGCCTGGAGGGACGCTAAGGAAGGTGAAATTAGACTTACCTGCTAATTGTTGTTCCTTAAGGAACTCCAGGCTAGTCCTGTATCCCTCCCGAAACTTTACGTGAACTATTGCCTGAAGCAACTGTGGTATAACAGGTAAGCGGCTAGACTGGCAATAACGGGTATAGTCCATAAGGGGAGGGATCCCTCTTAAGGGTGTTGGTAGAAGCGCTCTATCTCTTTCATATTCCTACCTCCAACGAACAAGAACCCAAAGAAGAGATCATCAGCCCCATGGTTCACAGCTGACTTAAAAGCTTCACTAACCATTCTAAGACGGCTGGAAAAGCGATGGAGAAAGTCACACACCAGCAGTGACCAAGCAGCCTACATCCAACACCTGGCAGCTCACCGTAAAGCCATCACAGACAAGATTAGGCAATACCACACAGATACCCTGAAACGGTCTCTGAATAAACCGCATGACTTGTTTAACCTAGTTAAAACGCTTGCCAAAGAACCAACCCCTGAGCACCACAACGGTATCCACCCACAGGACTATGCGATCTACATGCAATCTAAAATGTGCAAGACCAACGAAATATTAATACCGGACCCTCCTGACGAACAAGACTACCCAGCACCACTGACAGCCTTCTCCACTCCTTCGAAGAAAATTATTGAAGACACCATCCTAGCCCTAAACACAACCACTGCGCACACGGACCCTTGTCCTGCACATTGGATAAAGGACTTGCGATGTGACCTATCCCCAATTATAGCCAAAATCTTAAACCAATCCTTCACCACTGGCTCTTTCCCACCTACTCTCAAGCAGACCTCTGTAAGACCTCTTTTAAAGAATAACAAACTCGATCCTCAAAAGGTAGAATCTTACAGGCCCATATCTAGCATACCGATGCTCGCAAAAATCATCGAGAAAATAGTGCACAGGCAATTACAGGATCATATAGACACCTCAGCCCCACTAGATCCGGCCCAACATGGATTCAGAGAGTCACACGGAGTGGAAACACTACTCACAACCCTCTTCAACAACATAATCTCAGGTGTGGATAACATACGACATGGCTTCGCTCTTGTCTTTCTAGACATAGCAGCGGCTTTTGACTCGGTGTGCCACGAAATTCTCATCTGCAGGCTAAGGGAAAAAGGTATCTGCGAAACAGTGCTCGAATGGTGCAAATCTTACCTGTCCGGAAGATGGCAGCATGTCCGAGCCGACGGGGCTACATCAGAACCATTCCAACAAAGTCAAGGTGTACCGCAAGGATCCTCCCTATCTGCATTGATGTTTAATATATACATCCAACCCATCTGCGACATCATCAGATCCTTCAATGTCAGTTACATGATATATGCAGACGATGTGCTATTATATATGCCAATATCACTGGATAGCCTAGACCTCACCCCTCTGACTAACTGCTTCGACACCATTTCAGAGTGGCTCCTGTCACAAAACCTACGAATACAACATAAAAAGACGGAAGTCCTTTTCGTCTCGAGGAATATCAACTTCACCCCACCTAGCTGTGTTAAGGTAAAGGATGCCCAACTACAAGTGAAGCCTGTGATACGTTACCTTGGAGTAATGTTAGACCAAAACCTTGACATGAAGAACCATATAGCCAATACTGTCAAGGCAATCTACTTTAAAATCAGATCCCTCAGACACCTACGCACGCTACTCGAACCAGATGATTTCTGCACCATTTATCAAGCCCTTATAATTCCCCATTTCGACTTCTCAAATTCCATACTACAAGGACTCCCACGGTCCACCCTGAACCCCCTGCAACTGGCTATGAACAGTGCAGCGCGGGTACTCTTTGGGGGGCATTCAGGAGAGACCACGTGACTCCCCTCCTAAGACAGTTACACTGGCTCCCCATTCAAGCAAGGATCAGTTTCAAGACTTTACTGCTAACGTTCAAAGCTGCTAAGGGGCTTACCTCATCTTCTCTCTCTAACCTCATCCAACCACTTGCACCAAACAGGCCACGAAGAACCGCAGAGTTGAACATGCTAGTCATCCCAAATGAAACCACAAGATGCACCAGATCAACATCCAACAGAGCCTTCCAACTCTGCACCCCAACTCTATGGAACGCTTTACCAGCACAAATCAGAGCAATCCCCAACTTGAGCCAGTTCAGAAAAGCGTTAAAACATTTCCTCTTCCTTAAATATCTCAATGACAACTCCGAACATATCTCCAAAGCGAGTAGCAGAAGTAGTCAAACAGGCAGACCCACGCAACAGGCTTACCCCACAATGTAAACAACAAGCAGTTTCCTGTATTGTTGTACCACTTATGTATATAGTTGACAGTGTCCATTATCAAGCGAACCACCAATGTATATAGTTAACCCGTTTATCCAAGTTCTACTTCCTGTTAAATGTAATGACCAGACATATGTAAATTGTCGGATGTTTCTGTTCAATGTACACCGCGCTGATGGCTAATAGTGCGGTATATAAGAATTGTTAATAAATAAATAAATATAAAAAAATGAGGATCTCAGCATGTTACAAATGTTAGGTAATGTTTAGAGGGAATACGAACAGTTTCAAATAATGTTCGGCCCATTTAGTACTTTTATCTGTTAAGTTATGTGGAAATTGTGAGTAGAGTTACTACTTAATTGTTGCTCCGGTGAGTTTGCTTTGTCAATAGGTTACTGAAGTCAGGAGGCGGATCCTGGGTACTTATACCGGTGTCATCAAAAAGAATGACGTTTCTCAGTCTCCAAGCTGCTGGAGGAGGAGCAAGACCCAAAGGTACAGGACTAGCCTGGAGTTCCTTAAGGAACAACAATTAGCAGGCAAGTCAAATTTCACCTTTTGCTCTCCTTGTTTCTCCCGTTTGGATTTCTAAAGCACATTGAAGCACTAGGGGGGAGGTTGTGTAAGTCCCTATCAACAGCTTACTTGTGGATCTACAGACCAAGGAGTGGCAAAACAGTGTCTGTTGTTAAAGTATCTAAAAGAATATATTCAAAATAAAAGCCCAGCCTGCTCCTGGATTTAGTGACCTTCACTTGGACCATCGGTTTATGATTATAGAATCGGCTATAGAGACATTTTTTCAATATTCAACTGGGAAAAGATCCAAATAGGCAAGGCAGTGTTCCACACTAATAATGCTTTTTAGAATTGCAGTATATAGTAGCTGCCTTTAAAAGACACAGAATGCTTGTGGTCCATTAATTGGGTGATACAAAAAGAAAATGTAGATAGCCGTGTGGCTGGTGGATATGAGGATCGCCTGGTAACATGCCTGCCTGGTGTGAAGGTAGCGGACCTCACGCGCCACCCAGATAAGGTCTTAGATAGTGCTGGGGAGGAGTCTGCTGTCTTGGTACATGTCGGTACCAATGACATAAGAAAATGTGGTAGGGAGGTTCTGGAGGCTAAATTTAGGCTTTTGGGTAGGAAGTTGAAATCCAGAACTTCCAGGGTAGCGTTCTCAGAAATGCTTCCCGTTCCACATGTAGGGCCCAAAAGGCAGGCAGAGCTCCGGAGTCTCAATGCGTGGATAAGACAATGGTGCAGAGATGAGGGTTTTAGATTTGTTAGGAACTGGGGAACATTCTGGGGAAAGGAGGGGCTCTTACGAAGGGATGGGCTTCACCTTAACTGGGATGGAACCAGGCTGCTGGCATTAAACTTTAAAAAGGAGATAGAGCAGCTTTTAAATTAGATAATAGGGGAAAGCCGACAGTCACCCAAGAGCGGATGGTTCGGAAGAATGTATCCTTGAAGGATACTACCAAAAGCAGAGAGGTTCCAAAAAAGAGTAAAGTAGCCCAAATGCCCTTGAGTATGGAGCAGACAGAGCTTAAAGATCCCAAATTACCCATGTCTACCAGTAGCCAAATTAATATGAATAAAATACAGTCTCTAAAATGCTTGTATGCAAATGCTAAAAAATAAGATGGGAGAGTTAGAATATATAGCACTAAATGAGAGGTTAGATATGATTGGAATATCGGACATGGTGGAAAGAGGACAACCAGTGGGACACTGTGATACCTGGGTACAAACTAT
Organism: Ichthyophis bannanicus; assembly: GCA_033557465.1. NCBI lineage: Eukaryota > Metazoa > Chordata > Amphibia > Gymnophiona > Ichthyophiidae > Ichthyophis > Ichthyophis bannanicus. The sequence continues at coordinate 384,185,512 of CM066038.1, read as the reverse complement.
ATCGTAATGATAGAGCTGATCAAATTGGTGGAGGGGTTGCGCTCTGTTAGAGAGGGCATTGAGTCAGAAAGGATTAAAGTTTTGCAGGAAACAAAATTTGTTGTAGAATCTCCATGGATTGAAATTCCATGTAAAAAGGGGAAGGCGATGGCAGTGGGGGTGTACTATCGACCACCTGGCCAGAATGAACAAATGGATGATGACATGCTCAAAGAAATCATGGAAGCTAACAAAAGTTACAGCGCAGTAATAACACAGGTCTGCAAAAAAAGTTTTTTCGAGAGCTGTTTTGGTTATTCCACGTAATCTTTGTTTTTTGGTGCGCTGAATCCAAAAATGACCTCCATTTTGTCATAGGACATCACGTTTCCTGACAATTTAGGTAACTATGTTAAATAAGGCAATACCTCAAAATAAATGGAAATAGACTTATAAAATTAAAGTTGTATTACAATATTTTCATGAACATCCTTTTTTGAACTGAAATGAGCTCACCTACACACACTAAATTCGATTCTTCTTCCTTGTGAGGCGCCTCTTGGTGCATTTATGATTGTGAGTAGCATCTGGAATGTCTCTCTGAAGCATCCAACAGTAGTCTAACAAACCAAACAAGAGCTCCTGCTTGCAGAGAAGGCTCAAAAAACACAAAACAGCAGGCAGAATTGAGGTCACTTGCGCTTTATTAATTGTAAAAACCCCACAGTAGTCTGCCATCATTGTAATGCTCCATTTTCCCTGGTATTTCCTTTCCATCTCTTTAATGTCTTGGTGGAATCGTTCACCTTGTTCCTCACTCACAGCTCCCAAATTTTCAGGAAAGTAGTCAAGGTGGGACTGGAGGAAATGCACTTTCAAACTCATCAGGCAACCTAAAGCTTGAAATGCTTTCAGCATTCGTCCGACGATCTTTTTGTAGTGAGGATCTTTGTTATTGTCTAAAATTTCTGTATGACTTCTTTTTGAGGATCCGTCATGGTATTGACAAACTCTTGATCAACTATAAGCCTTCTAATGTCTGGTCCAACGAACACACCTTCCTTCAATTTTGCCTCCGACAGGCCTGGAAACTTGGTGACCAAGTATTTGAAGCATTCTCCGTCTCTTGGAAGTGATTTTATGAATTGCTTTATCAATCCCAATTTTATGTGGAGAGGTGGTAGAAGAACTTTATGGGAAGGTACCAAAGTTTCTTGGAGGACATTTTTTTCACTGACTGTTAGCACCCTCGGCTGCCAACTCTTCTTGGTCCAGTGATTTTGTCGGTCTCGACTGTCCCATAGACACAGAAAGCAAGGATATTTGGTATACCCAGCTTGTTGCCCGAGCAGCATGCACAAGACCTTCAAGTCCCCACACACTTGCCAACCATGGTCTTCATATTTAAGTTTACGAAGAACCAATTCCAAGTTCTCGTAGGTTTCCTTCAAGTGTACGGAATGACCTACAGGTATGGAAGCGTAAAAACCGTTGTGGAGTAAAACTGCTTTGAGACTTTTTGAAGAATCTATAAAAAGACGCCATTGCTCTGAATCATATTGGATTTTAAATTGACCCATCAGACCTTCAACATCGATGCAATAAACCAACTTGTCTTCCTGGGCGAAGTAAGGAACAAACTCCTTTTCACGATGTCTGAACCATGAAGATGACACTCCTGGCAACAATAAATTCCTGCTTTTCAGCCTTGATCCGAGTAACTCAGTGGCATCTTTGGGAAGATTCAAGTCTCTTACCAAATCATTCATCTACTCCTGAGAAAACAATTTTGGTCTTGTATCATCTTCAAAGTCAGAACTTGATTCATTATCTGGTTCAGGTATGACTTCACCTTCATCGGAGCTAGGTAGCTTTTCCAAGGTAGGGGCTTGGGTACTGGTATATCTGTGCCATGGGGGATGGGACGAATTGCCAAGTGAAGATTGGGGTATGAAATGGAATGCTTCCATTTGGAATTAAACACTTTCACATCGCATGAACAAAAGTAACAGTCGTCACTATGGTTCTTTTGCTCTCGCCATACCATAGGAATTCCATAACGGAAAGATTTTTTTCTTACCCTTGAACCAGTTTCGGAGGTCCTCAACACACTTTATGAGGCGCCCAGACTTTATCGTGATCTCCAATTTTTAGTCCAAAGTATGCAAAATATATTTTTTTCACAAAGTCTGTAATATTCTGCTGTTGCTTCAACACTGTATATTCACCACAGATGAAACAGAAACTGTCTGGCGAATTAATACACTTTCGCGGAGCCATAACATAACGGTTGAAGAATGACGAGCTAACATGAATTGCGATGAAAAAGTGTGAACAGCCTAGAACGAAGAACCTGATGATGATTCGTGCACAAGTGTGGCATGCAGGAGAGAGCAACTCTGTGTCTGTACACGAGACGTCACAGTGCTGGCCATGCCCCCCTGCACGCACTGACCGGAGCTGCTTCTATCTTCCCTGTGTCTCCCTCCCACTGGATTCTTCAGGAAAGATTAACCCCTTCTACCATTAGAAGCACGGATTTAAAACTTGCTTAGCTTATGTATATATTGCTGACCATCAGATTTACAGTGCTATATATTTTTTTACATAACTTGGACAACCCCTTTAAGGTTTTTTGGCATTTTATATCTTAAATGCACTTATGTGAATTAATTAATTTTATTTATTTTATTTACATTCTCTTATATACCGCGCTATTCTGCATCAGTGCGGTTTACATTGAACAAACTGAAATTACATTGAACAGGGCATTATAACTTGGAGATAACTATTTTACAGGGAACATGGGCTATGGAGGGTTAAGTGGCTTGCCCAAGACCACAAGGAGCACCTGTGGGACTAGAAACCCCAGTTCTTCCGGCCCAAGGTTGCTGTCCTCTAGTGGGATTTGAACCCCCGACCTTCCAGCCTGAAGTACCTTGCCCCAACCACTAGGCCACTCCTCCACTCCACTAATTAATAGTAATTTGAAAAAATTGATAAATTTGAAGACAGTTTTGCATGTTGTGGCAAATCATGACATCTAGGAGTTTTTTCAATATTTTTTGTTTTCAGCACACCAAAATACATGGAAATTAGATGAAAATAATCAAACAGCTTTTTAGTCGCAGACCTGTGTAATGGGTGATTTCAATTACCCCGGTATCGACTGGGTCAGTGTCACGGCAGTACATGCTAGGGAGATAAAGTTCCTAGATGAAATAAATGACTGCTTCTTGGAGCAGCTGGTTCATGAACCGACCAGAGGGGAAGCCATATTAGACCTAGTCCTTAGTGGAACACCAGATCTAGTGCAAGAGATAAGGGTGTTGGGGCCACTTGGCAATAGTGATCATAGCATGATCGCCTTTGATTTAATTAGTGGAGGAGGGATAGTAAGGAAATCCACAGTACTACCTTTTAACTTTGGAAAGGGAGACTATGATAAAATGAGGAAAATAGTTAAGAAAAAACTAAAAGGAGCAGTTGCAAAGGTTAAAGACTTACATCAAGCTTGGGTTTTGTTGAAAAATACTATCTTGGAAGCCCAGAACAGCTGTATTCCAAGCTTTAAGAAAAGTGGAAGGAAGTCCAAAAAACTGCCAGCATGGTTTAAAGGTGAGGTCAGAGAGGCTTTTGTTGCCAAAAAAGCATCTTTCAGGAAATGGAAAAAAGAGCCAAACGACGAAACCTGGAAACAGCACAAGCACTGGCAAGCCAAATGCAAGGCATTGATAAGGCAGGCAAAGGGAGAATTTGAGAAGAAGCTTGCTGTGGAAGCAAAAACGCGAAATAAAGATTTTTTTCAAGTACATTCGTAGCAAGACACCTGTGAGAGTCAGTTGGTCCATTAGATGATAGAGGAGTTAAAGGGGCACTAAGAGGCGACAAGTCGATAGCGGAGAGACTGAATGAATTCTTTGTTTCGGTCTTTACTGAGGAAGATGTAGGGATGTTACCCATGACTGAAGTGGTATTTAAAGGTGTGGAAGAATTGAAGGAAATATCGATACATTGGGAAGATGTATTACAACTATTAGATAAACTGATGAGTAGCAAATCACCTGTGCCGGATGGTATACATCCAAGGGTGTTGAAAGAACTGAAATATGAGATTGCAGACCTGCTACTAGTAATCTGTGAACTATCATTAAAATCATCTCTAATACCTGAAGATTGGAGGATTGCCAATGTAAAACCAATTTTTAAAAAGGGTTCCAGGGGTGATCCGGGAAACCATAGACCGCTGAGCCTCACGTCAGTACCGGGAAAAATGGTAGAAACGATCATAAAGAATAAAATTACTCAGCATGTAGATAGTAATTGCCTAATGGGAGACAGCCAACATGGCTTTAGACAAGGAAGATCTTGCCTTACTAATCTGTTATGTTTTTTTGAAGGTGTGAATAAACAGGTGGACAAAGGTGAGTCGGTTGATATAGTGTAACTGGACTTTCAGAAAGCCTTTGACAAGGTCCCTCATCAGAGACTTTTGGCAAAACTAAAGAGTTATGGGATAGGAGGCAGTGTACTACTGTGGATCAAGAACTGGTTGAAAGATAGAAAGCAGAGGGTTGGGGTAAATGGCCAATTTTCCCAATGGAGAAAGGTGAATAGTGGTGTACCCCAGGGATCTGTGCTTGGTCTGCTGCTTTTTGACATATTCATAAATGACCTGGAAAGTGGAATAACGAGTGAGGTTATCAAATTTGCAGATGACACAAAACTATTTAAAGTTGTTAAAACCCAAGAGGATTGTGGAAAATTGCAAGAGGATCTTGATAAATTGGAAGACTGGGCATCAAAATGGCAGATGAAATTTAATGTGGACAAGTGCAAAGTTATGCACCTAGGGAAGAACAACCCAAACTATGGTTCCACATTAGGAACCCCCACCCAGGAAAAAGATTTAGGCGTCATTGTGGATAACATGTTAAAACCCTCGGCCCAGTGTGCAGCAGCAGCCGAGAGCGCAAATAGAATGCTAGGTATCATAAGGAAAGGAATGGAAAATAAAACAAAAGGTATTATTATGCTTTTGTATCGTTCCATGGTGAGACCACACCTTGAATATTGTGTGGAATTCTGGTCGCCGTATCTTAAAAAGGATATAGCGTTATTAGAAAAGGTTCAGAGAAGAGCCACCAAAATGGTAAATGGGATGGAAGGATACTCCTATGAAGAAAGGCTAAAAAGGTTAGGGCTCTTTAACCTGGAAAAGAGACAGCTGAGGGGAGATATGATAGAAGTTTATAAATTAATGAACGGAGTGGAACGGAGTGGAACGGGTAAACGTAGATCGATTGTTTACGTTATCAGAATATAGAAAGACTAGGGGCCATGCAATGAAGCTACAGGGTAAACTATTTAAGACTAATAAAAGAAAATATTTTTTCACTGAATGTGTAATCAAACTCTGGAATTTGTTACTGGAGGATGTAGTAAAGGCTGTTAGTGTAGCTGGGTTTAAAAAAGGTTTGGACAAGTTCCTGGAGGAAAGGTCCATAAACCATTATTAAGAAGGGACGCAGGATATCAATGCTTGACCCATTACAAGCATTGCGGAACCTGTGTCTTTTTTTGGGGAACCTGCTAGGTACGTATAACCTAGATTGGCCACTGTTGGAAACAGGATACTGGGCTTGATGGACCTTGGTTTGACCCAGTATGGCATATCTTATGTTCTTAAAAATCTAGTCTCAAATATCAGAGGAGAATGGAAAATTCTCATTTGATTCATTTTTGACATTTTTGAGATATCTTCAAAAGCATTGGCTACTATGATCACCATACATAGGTTTTGTGCTCCTTAACATAGGAAAGACATCCACCAATAATTTGTCAGATGCTTCATTTAGAGGATAACATTTTCAAAGGACATGTAGCAGAGACTCTGGATAGCATTTAAATCCATATGCCAACCCTACAGATCTTAACAGCAGCCACTACGGAACAACCATCTATTTCAAAAAGATTTCAATATGCGCTGTACAGTGAACACTGTACTTATCCAAAAAATGATATAGTCCATTCTTGCATTATAAACAGCAGATCATTATTGCACAATTTCCAAGACTGAGAGATAGAATCTAGTAGAAACACGAAGTTCAGTCAGCAGAAGCAATGTTCTTATTTTTGATGTAAGGCTCAAGGACAGCCACATCTCCCATGCCATGCCATGCCACTGTTCTTTATCAGTAGAAGGTCAATTTATTTCCATCAGAAATGGGTTCCAGTTACCCTGGACATAGAGGTTTTGAGTATAATTAATTAAAAATGACTACGGTCTCATGTTTCAGACCTACCCTCCATATATTCAAAGAATCAATTTTCTGGCTTCACGTTCAGAATTGTTGCAGTAAAAAATAGAAAACTTGTTGACATTGTAGGCAATAGAGCAGATTCCCTCTTTCTAGAATGGAACAAGGGGTTTGGCTCTTAGTGTGCTCTCTTCTTGAAGAAGGAGGATTGCGGCCTATACAGGACCTAGGAGATATCAAGAAATGCCTTCTGAAAGAAAAATTCAAGATCCACTCTGCCAACGTTACTTCCATATCTTGATCCAAGAAACTGATAGTGTTTACTGGACTATAGAGATGCCTACTATGGCATATCCTTCCATCACAGTTTCAAGAAATTCCTTCATTCCATATCGTCCTGCTAGACTAGTCCAGACAAGTGGGTTGTGTTTCTCTACCGGCAGATTGGTGGAGACAAAAAAAAAACAATGAAAAAGCTCAGGTTTCAATGACATCACACCCATGCCTCTATTTGCCTCGGCCACCAGCGGTCCCTTCAGTATTTTTGTCTCCAGCAGATGGTGGATGGATTTTCTCCTCTCTGAAGAAAATCTGAAGAATTGAGAGGAAAAAATTCATAAAAATACTTGTGCCAGACTACTTTGAGAGTGACTCCCTTGAGCAGGATGTGGGAGGCTCCACTAGACTGCAGTCTTTTCGATAGCCTTAGGAGGAGGGAAAATTGGTTCATCTTGCTCTTATAAGAGCCTGTTGAGCATCCTCAAAACTGGAAGGATTTGGAAAGATCTGGAAGAGTGCAGCAGCCTCACATAACCTCAGTGCCCCCTCCCTCCTCCTCTGTCCCCCCTTGCTGTCTCCCGAAGATCACAGAAGGCTCTTGGAGGGATCTGCCTGCCAGCCATCTTAAACATAGTGCTGCAAAAGCCAGTAAAACAATTTCATGGGCGTAGAGCTGAGCCCTGCATGGCTTCTTTGCCTGTTACTCTCGGGTGGTGAGTACCAAGGTTTGATCTTGTCATTGTCCTTGTTGGGGCTTCTGATTCCATCTGTGTGGGATGCGGTTCGGGGTAGACTGCTGACAACCATTGGTGAAGAGTGGCCATTGCCTACCATTTTCTGCACAGTTTAGTAGCATTTTCTCCTCTTGTGCGTCTGGCAGTCATGCGGTCTGTACACGTGTTCTGCCCAACTTACTCCAGTGCGCGTTCCTACCCTAGCACCTATAATGCGCATTGCAGTAAAAGCACAGTTAATGCATGCCACAGTAAAGGTGCACTTTACGCAAGCCTTTGGGCCACTTCCGCCTTAGTGCATGCTGTTGTGGTACTTGCCTTAACTCTTTGTCTTTTTCCAGGAATCATTGTTTGACCTGTGGCAAGCAAGGTGCCTTATCTCCAAATTCTGGACTCTGCTTTTCTTGCATGGCAATTTCTGAGACTTCCTTGGAGGGCCTGCTCCTCCTCTTTTAGCCAGGGGATGCGATTAGTCCGGCTTTACCTACCTCAGGGCAGGATGTGATGGATGGCACTATGGGTAAGCATATCCAGCCAGCCGGCGGTTCCATTGACCATGCTGTGAGCTGCTCATCATTTTCTAGAGGGTCTGTGGCGATTGTGTCCCCTGGTATTGGGGGGTTATTTCCGAGAGGAGAGCTTACAGACTCAGGATTGTCTTCTCCAGAATTCTTTCTTTTTTTGCAGCAGGCCTGGTCCTTCTGGCATGGAAATTCAGACCCTGCAACCTCTGGGTGTCCCTGGGTATATTCTCTTGTGGGTCAGGTGGAGAGTGGAAGCCATGTTCGATTGCCTTTGAATAAGTGTCCCTGGCATATGGTGTCCCTCTGGAGATGGGAAACGGCTGCGTGCTGTCTGAGATTTTGACTATGACTTGGATTCAGATGGTTTGGTATTGGACCCTGGCGTGGATTTAGAAGTACTTTTGTCTTCAGAAGATTGTGAAGAGGTTGGAGTTAGCTGCCTATTCCAGGAGGAGGAGCTGGCAGCATTGATTGTCAGGGTCTCATCCACCTTGAACTTGATGAATGCTTCTGGCACAGAACAGGAGCCGAAGGTACACTTGCTTCTTCAAGGGATGTGGAAATTCACTACTGACTAACCATTTCCGGATGTGATCAAGGATATAAGTCAGTTGGCGTGGGACTTTCTTGACTCTCTGCCCAAAGGGTTAAGGTTGTGTAAGAAGATCTCTGCTCTCCAGGAGTGAGTTGAGTGGTTTGGCATTCCCAAGGTGGATGGCAGGTCACGGCAATTACCAGACGGACCACCATCTGTGTCCGTCCCTATCTGGGCGACTGGCTGATCTGGGCCAGTTGCCTTTCAGAGGCATCAAGGGTAGCGTCCCGAGTGGTGTCCTTTGTGGAAAGCCTTGGCTGGATAATCCATTGGGGAAAGAGACAGCTATTGCCTTCCCAGCCTCTGGAGTTCTTGGGAGCATGTTTTGACACTCAGGCGGGCAGAGTTCTCCTGCCAGAGGAGAAAGTCAATAAGGCTGTTGGATTGCCTGGTGCTGTTCTGTGTGCAGCAGGCTCCCAGAGTATGGGATATCTTCAGCTCCTCAGATTGATGGCAGCGACCATAGAGATGGTGCAGTGGGCATCTGCTCACATGTAGTCTCTAAAGCAGTCCCTGTTGACTCTATGGTCCCCGAGTTCTCAAGAATTCGAGTGCAGGCTCCAGCTTCCGATGATGGTGAAGGCCAGCCTGTGGTGCTGGCAGCAGCCCAGTCATTTGAGGAAGAGCGTGCCACTGGACGACTTTTCCTGGATCCTTCTGACAACGGATGCCAGTTTCTTGGGCTGGGGAGCCCATTATGCAGACCATATGGCCTAGGGCTGTTGGAACAGCAGAGAAGCAGTGTGATCAACTGCCTTGAGACAAGGGCCATCAGGTTGGCTCTTCTGCATTTCTAGCCTCTGGTTGAGGGTCAGACGGTTCAAGTGTTTTTTTGGACAACGCCGTGGCGGTGGCTTATGTTGTTCAGCAAGGTGGCACGAGGAGTGCCAGGGTAGCTCTGGAGATGGCTCTCCTATTTGCCTGGGCGGAGAACCACCTCCTAGCCTTGTCAGCTCAGCACATTGTTAGAGTGGACAATGTGAAGTGGATTTTCTTATCTGGCACTCTCTGGATCACGAAGAGTGGGAGTTCAGTCAGGAGGCGTTTCAGTTGATTCTGCGCTGCTGGGGTCACCCTGAAATGAATCTGTTGGCAGCCCGCTTCAGTGTCAGAGTTTGCCTCTTTTTTTAGTCACTACCTGGAGACGGGGTCTGAGGACATCAACACCCTGTCACAGCCTTGGCCAAGTCAGCACCTGCTGTACGTGTTTCCTCCATAGCCCCTGATGGGGTGTGTGATTCAGCATATAGAACGCCACCTGGGCAAGATTCTTCTGGTAGCGCTGGACTGGCTGAAGAGAGCGTGGTTTGAAGACCCGTTGTGACTCCTGCAGGTGCCTTCTCTTCGGTTGCTCCTGTCTCGGGGGCTGCTGTGGCAGGGACTGATCATCCAGGAGGAACCAGTTCCCTACTCGCTTACGGCTTGTTCTTTGAAAGGAGATGGCTTGCACATAAGGGCTTCTCTCTGGCCGTGGGTTTTCACTCAGCTTGGAGCCTGGAGAAGGTCAGCCAAACTAGCATACATGTGGATCTGGTGCCTCTTTGAGTGATGGTGCAGTGCTCTGTAGTTGGCTTCTGAGGCGGGCAAGGTGCCCTTGCTGTTGTCCTTTGAATAGGATGGCCTGGAGAGAGACCTTTCCCTTTAGCTTTCTGAAAGTTCAGGTGGCAACTTTGGCCTTTTTCCGTGGTCTGGTGGCTTGTACGCTCTAGCCTTACTCTTGGACATCTTGTGCTTTCTCTGGGGGATACAGTGTCTGTATCCTCCCCTCTGGTCTGTGATCCTTTCCTGGAATCTGTGTCTGGTGCTCAGGGTCCTGATGACGACACCTTTTGAGTCATTAAAGCATGCTACTTTATAGGATTTGGTGCTCAAGATGGTCGTCTTGATTGCGATTTGTTCTGCAAGGTGGATTTCCAATCTGCAGGCTCTGTCTTGCCGAGATCCTTATCTGTCTTGCCGAGATCCTTATCTGTCTTGCCGAGATCCTTATCTGTCTTTTTCAAAGGAAGCAGTTTTCATTCAGCCTGTGCCTTCCTTTTTGCTTAAGATGCTTTCTCCCTTTCACATGTACCAGATGATCTGCCTGCCCTTTTTTTTCTAAGAAGCAGCTTACAGGAAAGGATACGGATCTTTGCCTTGTGGATGTCTGGAGAGTGCTTCTCTGGTACTTGAAGGTTACAAATTCTTTTCATAAGTCTGACCATATTTTTGTATTTTTTGCTGACCTGCGCAAAAGTGATGGGGTGGCCAAGTTGACCTTGGGGCACTGGATTAAGGAGGTCATTGCCTCTGCATATCTGTTGTGGAACCGGCCGATTCTGGAGGGTTTGTGTGCCCATTCTACCCGAGCACAAGCATCCTCATTGGTGGCGTGGAGCTCGGTAGCCCCTTCAGACATTTGTCGGGCAGTGATGTGGGCATCACCTTCCACTTAAGTCGAGCATTACCGCTTTGATGTCCTGCTAGATCAGTCCAGGGCCTGCTCCTGAAACCGTATTTGCTCTGTTCTTTTGCTGCTGTACCCTTGGGTCTGCTATGATTTTTATGCTGGGCTCTGCAAGTTCATTTTCTACTGACAGCCTTCTGTTTATGCTTTTCTGTACATAGTTCTCTACTGTTGATTACTCCTTGTTGCCTATGATTGAGATTGTGTGAAGCTTGCCATGTTTCTCCCATATGTTTTGGGATGAATACTTAAAGGGACCTTTGGCTGAGGCGAATAGAGGCATGGGAGTGATATCATTAAAACCTGGGATTTTTATTGGTTCTTTGTCTCCACCAGTCTGCTGGTAGGGGAACACAACCCACTTGTCTGGACTGGTCTAGCAGGACTCAAGGAAAGGATATTAACTGGTAAGTAAAATGTCACCTTTCATGGTAGCCAACTCTCACTGTCAGTACAAGGTTACTACCCTTTGACTTATCAGCATCACTAAGTTTTCACCAAGCACTTTGCATTAGTAGCTTCATACCTCCACAGAAAGGGAATACAAATATTTCCAGACCTGGATGACTTTGTAGTAGCTGCTCACATTAAAACATATGATCTTCAATCCCTTTGAACTACAGTCCACATTTTACAGGAGTCAGGTCTTGATAAACTACAAAAAGTCTAATGTCAGAGTCTCAAGAACTTTCATAGGTGCTTGGTTAAACACATTAAAAGCAAAAGCCATCTTATCTCAAATCAGAATGAAGTATCTCTTCGAATGCATCCAGTGTGTCGCATCTTCTACCACCATGATAAGGATAAACATGAAGATGTTTGCTGATCTTCAATTATGGGTTTCGGTAGATTCTGATTAATTGGCTACAAGAATTTAAATGAATGTTTGGATGCCTTTACCCTGTAGCTAATGCAACATTGATTTGAAATTAAAGTTGAATATGTCTGTTAGTATGGTTTAGTAGGCAACATAGACCTTTCTCTGTAGTGTCTTCTCTAGTAAGGACAATTATGTCTCAAAGAACTGGCTTGGATGTGGCGGGAATAGTGGAGAGACACATTTCCTTTGCAAGAACATCTTTTGAAGGCTTACAGTCAGTCACCAATTACGATCATGTATTGAACATAAATATCTGGTTTCCATTATATATTAATTGCGTTTGTTCTGCCACAGAGAACATCACCCACTGTTTACAGAATCCTATGCAAAGAATAAAACAAAATATTAAAAAACCCCAAACAAATGAATGGGCATATTTGGCTTTTGCAGCTTCTACAGATACTGCTGCCAGATTGTTGGAAGGAAGAATGCTCCAGGAATCTAAAAATATAAGTGAATTGCAACATTTTTTTTTTTGATAATTTATTTTTTATTGAAGTTGGCACAACCACATAACACAACAATACTATGGCAACACAGTCTAAACAACAACACCAACTTCCATTTTCTCCCCAATAAACCTCCGCCCTCCACCCCCCTCCCGAATCCCCCCCAAATCCCCCCGTCCCCCTCCCCTGAGAGACACCTCAACTTTTCAGATAAGTTAACAAAGGTGACCATAAAGCATAAAATTTCTCCTGCTTCTGTCTCTGCACAGCCGTTAACTGCTCCATCAGGACAAGGCGTCTCAAACAGCTCAGCCACAGATCCATGCCGGGGAGTAGGGGTTGTTTCCACGCCCGAGCAATTTCACTCCGGGCCGCTTGGATACAAGCCCGAATAGGTCACCCAAATTTCTTAGGACCCCCTTCAGAAGTCATCCCCAACAAGCTAAACCCAAGGTCCAACCCTCCACCCTCCCCAAATATCTCTGAAATCCTTATCCCCACCTCCCCCCAGTACTCCACCACCCGTGGGCATTCCCACCAAATGTGCAAAAAAGTCCCCCGCCCCCCACACCCTCTCCAGCAGAGATCTGACACTGCAGGAAACATATTGTGCAGTCGAACCGGCGTGTAATACCACCGAAAAAGGAGCTTATAGGAGGTCTCCCTTACTGACACTGAAAGGGCCTGTCTTCCAATATTAACATGCACCCTCTTCCACTCCTGATCATCCAGCTCCCGGCCCAAATCCCGCTCCCACTCCTTCTGATGGGGAAACCGCAAGGAAGGATCTCCCCCAACCTCTTATACAGAACTGAGATCAGTCCCCGTGATTTCTCCCAAGCCACCCACAGTCCCTCCCGATCGTCCCCCCCCCCTCTTGCCAAGACGCCCGGATGTCTTTTTGGTTAAGAAAGTGGGTTATCTGCATATAAGGGAAAAAGTCTCTACTGGGCAAATGATAGGTAACCCTCAGGTCCGAGAAGGGAATCAACTCCCCCCATCAATAAGCTTAGCAAATGTGTCCAAACCCGCCCTCTCCCACCTCTGAAATACCCCCTTCCGCCCTGGGAGAAACCCTGAGGTCGCCCTTATCGGAGCCAATTTGGAGAAGGTCACCCCCGGCCCAAGTTTCCTGCGAGCCTTACGCCATTGCATGAACAGATGCCACATAAATGGGTTATCCCGCCAACGACCTCCAGGAGGAGGACCCAGCAACCAAGGCTGAAGCCCCTCTACCCAATATTGCTCCACCTCCCGAAATCCCTTAGATCTACCCCCTCATCTCTCCATTCAAACACCATATGCAACTGAGCTGCCTCATAGTACCGAACCAGGTCGGGGACCCCCAACCCCCCCGCCCCCTTGTAGCATACAATACCCTCCTACTCACCCTTGGTCTACTTGTGTTCCAGACAAAGGCATACAGATGACTCTGCACGTCCCTAAGATCCCTTAATCGAAGCGGAACTGGGAGCGTTTGGAACAAATATAACAAACGGGGCAGCACATTCATCTTCACAGACGCAATTCTCCCCAACCACGACAGGTCCTGCCCCCCCCACCTAGCCAAATCCCACCGCAGCTGACCATAGAGGGGCGGGTAATTTGTCCCATAAAGATCCCCCTGATCCACCGTAACCTGTACTCCTAAATATTTTATGGCCCCCTTGGCCCACCGAAAGGGAAACGAGGCCTGCAGAGATGTCACCAGCTGAGGCGGCAAGGAGATCGACAATGCCTCTGATTTATCCCAATTGACTTTAAATCCCGATAGCCTCCCATACTCCCGTAATTCCCTCATTAGAAGCGGTAAGGAGACGAGCGGCTGCATCAAAATAAAAAGCAGATCATCCGCAAATAAAACAATCTTATGTTGCTGGGAACCCACCGCTATTCCCCTAATATCCTGTAACGACTGAACCCGAGCCGCCAGGGGCTCCATAACCAGCGCAAATAGGAGCGGGGACAGCGGGCACCCCTGCCGCGTCCCCCGCCCCAAGGGAAAGAAATCAGAATACCCCCCATTGACAGAGACCGCAGCCTCCGGAGCAGCATATAAAGCCTTGAGCCAAGAGTGGAAATTGAGGCCAAGTCCAATGTACTCCAAAGTAGCCATCAAGAAGCCAAAATCAACCCTGTCGAAAGCCTTCTCCGCGTCAATGGCTAGGAACAAGGCCTGTTGCTGTTCCCTCCAAGCCAACCACCCTAATTGCAAAACCTGTCTCACCCCATCCGCGGGCTGTCTACCCTCAATGAATCCCCACTGATCCGGGTGGATCAGTCGCGGCATATACGGCTCCAGGCGCAAGGCTAACACCTTAGCTAAAATCTTTACATCAAGATTGAGCAAGGAGATGGGTCGAAACGAACCGCACACCGTCGGGTCTCTACCGGGTTTCGGAAGAACCACTATGGCTGCCTGGTTCATTGAAGCCGGCAGGGCCCCACCCTGCAAAACCGCGTTAAAGACCCTCGTCAGGATCGGCCCCAACTCCGCCGAGAATGTTTTATAAAACATACTCGTAAATCCATCTACACCAGGAGCTTTACCCTGCACCAAGCCTCTGATAACCCCCTGAACCTCCTCCAGGGCAATCTCACCTTCGATCTCCTCCCCCTCAGACTCGGCCAGGCACCTGCTCCCCTCCCCGGCATTCTGCAAATACTCCATTATACCAACTGCATCCCCCCCGGGCTCTGCAGCATATAATCCTCTATAATATTCACGAAACCTATCCCTGATATCCTTACCCTTATACAACATCACATCCTGAAGCCCCTTAATTTTTACCACCGCTTGCCGCCATCGCTGAGCCTTTAGTTTAATGCTCAACAGGCGTCCCGCTTTATTATCAAATTCATAATATCGCTGGCGAACCCTCTCCAACTGATATGAAATCCGCTCAAGCTGCAACGCATTCAACTGGCGGCGAGTTTCCTCAACTTGACCCCGCAAGCGCCCTCCCCCTCTCTGTTTATGCTCCCGCACCAGCTCTTCCAGCTTCCCGGTGAGCCGCTGTATTTCCTCTTCCCTCTTCCTCTTCCTCCTCGCTCCCTCCTGCACGAGGTGACCCCGGATCACCGCCTTCAACCCATCCCAAAGAATCCCCATGGTCACTTCCCTAGTATCATTCAATGCCATATATTCCCCAATCACCCGCTTCAATCGCACCCTCACCTCCTGTCAATGCAGAAGATACTCATTCAACCGCCAAAATGACCTGCGTCCCTCTTCCCCCGGGGAGCCAAACCCTGCCTCCACCGGCGCATGATCAGACCATGTGGCCATCCCTATCTGCACCCCTTCCAAGGCTTCGCGCCAATAAACATCGCCAAAGAGATAATCAATACGGCTATACGTGCCATGGACAGATGAATAATATGTATAGTCCCTCTCCTTAGGGTGCACCAACCGCCACAGGCCCTCTAGACCTAAATCTTGCAGACTATTCTGAAACTCCCGCAGACCCGGGGCCCAGCCCCCTCTACGGCCTGGTCTCCCGTCCAATGCTAAATTACAATCTCCCCCCATCAAACAAGCCCCTTGAATCCTCCCTGCCAACCACCCTCCCAATTCCGCCCAAAAGATCCCCGGAAAGCTATTCGGGCCATAAACAGAAACTAGAGTCATCTGTTCACCCCCAATGTCTCCCACCACCCCCACAACTCTACCATTGGGCTTCCGAAAAACCCGCCCCAGCATGAAGGGAACATCATGCCTAATCAAAATAGCCACCCCTCCCTTCCTTTGATCCCCCTCCCCCGCCGCAAAAAAGCACTGAAACGCACCCAACTGTAATAAACGCTCATCCCGGCGACGCAAATGCGTCTCCTGGAGGAATATCACCTGCCATTTCCGTTCCCTCACCTCCCTCCACAACAATTTCTGTTTCTGTGGCGTATTGAGCCCCCTCACATTCAAACACCCCACTTTTAATGCTGAAGCCATTGAGAACAAGTGGTCACCCCCTCCCCCACACATGAAGTCTCCCCCCCCCACCCCCACCCCCACCCCTCCCCCCACCCCCCTTTTCCCCCCACCCAACCCCCCTGCTGCCCGTGGAGCTTACCTCCGCCTATTAACAAGGAAGAGACCTCCCCGAGGACACTGCTTCTACGTCCCATTCCCTCTCCCCAAAGGACAACTCAGAACTTCCCCAAACCGAAATACAGTATACAGCTTTTCAAACAGGAAATAGAACTTTCCCCAATAAACTAGACCCACACAGCACCCATGTCCAAAGTTCATGTGCCCCCTGACTGAGGTTGCTCTTCCAGGCCCTGTTCTCTTGCCACCGCAGACGACGCTGGGCCCGCTTTCCTCCGCAATCATTGACCCAGCACTCCTCCCATCGCGATCCGGCGCCGGCAGCCACTGAGGGTATCTTGGCTGGAACAATGTTAGGCAGACGAGACATCCCCTCCTGGGTCAGAGCCTTCCGTGCCTCCTCCAGAGACCGCACCTGAAGTCCACGCCCATTCACATCCATCAATAGGGCAAATGGGAAAAGCCAGCGATATTTCACCTGCTCAGCCCGGAGGTATGCTGTAACAGGCCGCAACTCCCTCCGCCGTTGCAAAGTAGCCGCTGAGAGGTCATGATAGATCTCCACAGTCTGACCATCCCAAACAAAGCTCCGGCGCTTGCTGGCCTCCCGCATCACCTTTTCCTTAATCATGTAGGAAGAAAGGCAGGCCACGATATCACGAGGTTTCCCCGGTCTCGACGGACCCAGTGCCCTATGGGCCCTCTCCAGCTGTATCGGCACCTCTTCAGCAGCTCCCTGCTCAGGCCTCAATAGAAATTGACACACCTTCTGAACCACCTCCCGCGCATCAGCATATGCCGCCATCTCTGGAAGGCCCCGGATCCTTACATTGCTATGGCGAGAGCGATTTTCTAAGTCCTCCAGCTTGTCCTTTAACAGATCATGCTCGCCTTGCAATTTCCGTAGTCAGGTCTCAGTGCACAGATCGCTCTCTGTCAGTAGGTCTGCTTGCTCTTCCAATTTCTCCACCCGATGCCCCAGATCTCGCACGTCCGCTCTGATCGCTGTGAGGGCCTCCTTAATATCTCCCCTGGTGGCAACAATCTCCCGCTTCAAGGAGCGCATCCACCCCCAAATATCGCCACGCGTGCAGCCTTCGTCTGCCCAGTCAGGTTAGTCATCGGAGTCTGCACCCGACCCCACATGCTCCTTGGACCTGCTGTCAGCCCGCTCTCCCCCTCCTACGTAAGAAGACTTGAATCGGGCCAATCTCTTCTTTGCCGACAGCGCCATTCCGTCTGCACTCCCAGGCTGCCCGGTATACACACCAGAGAGGGGAATAAGAACTCTAATTTCACTGTATTGTAGTGTCCCGACGGGAGCCCGACAATTAGGCTGCCATCTTATCGGGTGACGTCACTTCCTCTCGTGAATTGCAACGTTTTGAGAAATTACCTAAGCAATATTCTTCTCTTTATTATAAAAATGTTGTTCAACATAAACAAAAATCCCTTAAATCTGTTCTTATTCATAAAATCAATACAGCTCTTAAAATTAAAAAAATGAAAATATTATGATAAAGCTTGATAAATTAGCCACTCGGTGAAAGGGTCTCTGTGCCAATAATTTGGTTAGCTTCTGATGACTCTCCTACCTTTTAGAGATAACAAATCTGTAATGCCATTGCTGTTTATTTGAGAATCTTTACAAATCTGAGAATCTGAGAAGTCCAGATTGATATGACAATAGCTCTTGCTCATCTTAACCTTCCTTTTATCTCAGAAAAAGATAAATTGCAATTGGAAGTGGAGATTTCAATTTCGGAAATCCAGCAGGCTATCAATTCGCTTAAATCTGGGAAATCACCTGGTGAGGTCGGTGTTCTTTATTTTATGAAACTTTCTCTGATATGTTTTTTCTTATCTCCAGGAACAAGCAGGAATGAGTCTTCACATATAGGTACGTCAGTACCGACGGAGCCTGCGTGGGAACGCTCCCCAGCGTCCAGAAAGAAAGCCTTTGGGAGCATCCCACACGCATGCGCGCTGCCTTCCCGCCCATTCACTTCCCTCTCCTCAGTTTTCCGTTTTCCGCGGAGCCGGCAGGGCATATTTCTGTCACCGCAGAAAATTCTTCTTTTTTATTCTTCTTTTTTTGTGGTCGCGTCTGCCTTCCCTCGACGCCACCGGTACCGTCGGTGCTTTTCTTTCTTTTTACTAAAAAATTTCTTCTTTTTCTAAGGAATGTTTTTCCTGTTTAGTGCCTGACGGTTTCTTGGCCACTAGGCCTCTATCCTTTCCATTATGGAAAAGCCAGTCACTATCCTTAAGAAATGCTCAAAGTGTGGCAGTACAAATATATTTTTAGACACTCATACTTGGTGTCTAAAATGTTTAGGTCCTGACCAATGTTCCCTCTAATTTTCTGTAGGCTGTGTGCGCATAAAATATCAGCTGTGTGCAGCTTTTGAAGGAAGGTTAAATTTTTGTGCGCCACATAACGACACTCGGAGTTATATACTTTAAAATTTGACTACATGTCAGAATACAGTATGTACACCACATTGATTTTAATCAAATTAAATGAAAATAGACGATTACTAAATGAAGCTGGAAATTTCTAGTAATTACAATCATAACTTTTAAATTTTAAGACGTCTGTGTTTTCTATCATAATCAGAGCTGTAATTTTTGTGCGCTCTGTTGTAAAATATGTGCGCTCACTCGGCGAGGTGTGTGCGCGCGCACACGCGCACAGCTTAGAGGGAACAGTGGTCCTGACCATTGCCCACTGGAGTGTCTCTCCTACAGGAGCTTAAATAGAAGAAGTCTTCAGGATCGAGCACAATTTGATACTCGGTTCACATCAGACTCCATGTCACCAGCCAGAATATCTTCTTTCTCACAGGATCAAGCAAACGTCTGTTAAGACTAGCCAGTCCTTGAGTGGTAGATCTCCTCCTAAGCATCGAGATGCCTCCGGTGTTGCCCTCGAGGACATTTTGGCAATAAAACCCCAGCGGGAGTCTTCGAGCTCCAAAGCATTAACGGGGCTTCAGGTTGTTCCCGAGGTTCTTACCTCCATGGACATACCTGGGCCATGCTCAGTGGTTGTGGCCGCTTCGGGCGGTACCGACACCCCGGTATCGGCTATGATGATGGATGAGATATTCCTCACCGATGAACGTAGTCTAGCGAATCTCTCAGCTACTTCGGTACCGCTAGAGTCGCTGCAGACCATTCCCCGACTATCGGTATCGGCTTCAGTACCAGTACCAGTATCAACATCAGCACCAGTGTCTGTACCGTCGATGCTTGCTTTGACAGACTTGCTTCCTTCGATGCCGAGCCTGGAATCACTCTCTAGCATGGAGGATTCGGTACCGACTTGTCTCGGTACCGACCTCGGATGGTACCGAAGACATCTCTTTAAAGAAAATCCGATGCTTCATCCTTTCAGGTCTTCTGATCCCAATGACTGGGATGAATCCATCGGTACCAAGGCTGAATTTTCAACAATTCCAACCTTTACCCCTCATTTCAGAGGGTCCTCCTCAGGAGAGATTTCTTTTCAAGCTTTTCTGCTTGATATGGCAAAGTTACTTGCCATTTCTATACCTGGTAAAGAATCTATACCAGGGGATTCAGAAACTCTGCAATTCCCCTGGATTCCAAAGGATGTGATCATGCTTCCTTTGCATCAGATCTTACAGGATCTACTATTAAGAATGTGGGAAACTCCTTTAACCATTTATTTAACCATTACATTGTTCTGTTACGTATTTAACTATTACATTGTTTACTGTCAAAAAAATTGTTCCATGTAAAACAAGCCCTTGCTTTGTTGACTGTTGTTCAATTGTAAGCCGCATCTGAACTCTGGAAGATGCGGGATATAAATGATTGTTAAATAAATAAATAAATAAATAACGGTATCCCCACATTCTAAGACACTTGACACTATGTACAAGGTGCCACCTTCTCCAGGTTTTCAAAAGACTCAACTTCCTCATCATTCTATTGTTGTAGAAACAGCAATGAGGCGTATTAAGAGTGCAAAGAAGCACTCCTCTTATCCGCCAGGTCGTGAGTCTAGGACTTTAGATGCCTTTGAACGTTGATGCTTCCAGGCATCCATGCTTTCAGCAAGAATTATCTCATATATTTTCTATATGGGATTATCTCTTGAAGAGGTCACAAAGAACTTAAAGCTTTTGAACCCTTTTCGTCAAGAACGTAAAAGAGCAGACTATTTCTTATTAGTCAGTCATGCTCAAAATGTCTCTAAGTTCCTTAATCGTGCTTCCCTGGACTGTTTTGAGTCTATTAGCAGAACTTCTGCTATAGCCATAGGGACCCCACGCATAGCCTGGCTCCAAGCTTCAGACTTCGACAATTGGGTACAAGAAAGGCTGGGAAATACTCCTTGTACTGGTGAAAATCTCTTTAACAAGGATGCTTTATTCCAAGCTAATCAGTTAAACACTGATATATTTGCTTTCAGAGGATTGTCAAAACTTTCCTCTATCCCAGCTAGTAAAAAATCTCCTAACAAACTTTATCCTCCTAGGGGTAAAAAGTTTTATCCATCTTCTACCCATCATGCAGATGTTTCCAAAGAAGGGCAACATCAAACCAGGCTAAGAAAATCAAAACCTCAACAGGCTCAGCAAACCCAGCAGTCGCAGGGTTTCTGATATTTTATTCATTAAATCTCTTTTTCCTGTTTGAGGTTTAGAACCGGTAACCTACTTCTTATCAACAGAAGCATCTACAGTTCATCTCATCCTTACTGAGATATCAGTGATACACTGACTCAATCCTCGACTCTAGGCATGAATCTCTTGCCACAAGAGAGATCCATTCTTTTAGCTCCAAGAGCTATTGAGGACAATCATGCCCTACAGCTAACCGGTTTCTCCTCTCCTTTTTAAAGGAAAAAGAGGAGTAACAACTAACAACAAGGTAGGCTATGCCCTTCACCTTGACAGTTTTCCTGTACGAGGATATCTAATAGTTTTGACTGCAAGGGGGCTTTACCTTTTCAGGGACTTACCAAATTGTAAGTCTTCCCAACTCTGTATTACTTTCTATCCCTCTTAGTCGAGACATTCAGTCTCTAAGAGTGATACTATTCAACTGGAGGGCTTATATATTTTTTTTTTTTTTTTAATCCCACAGGACTTTCTTCAATACCTATTCCAGTAAGTGGTTTCCATAAAGAGTTTTCTTCCCCTTTGCAATCTTCTCAAATATTTCTTTTAAGACAGCTTATCAGACGATAATTGAGTTTTACCACTCCTAATTATGTCTGTCGATCCTTTTCCAATCTATAGGACCTAACTTTTTCTGCTGCCTTAATAACCGATAATTCCAAGAGAGGTTCCACAACCTACTTGGACAATTTATTATTGCAGGCAACCGGCCTATCTACTATTCTTAGCCATCTTCAATTCTTTTTGGCTCCAACAGAATAGATTAGGTTGCACACTGGCAATTAAACAGCAAGATCTCACCTAAGCAACCTACAACATGCTCTCTGCAATTGTACAAAAAAGCTCTGCAACAATGGGCCTTTGCCAGAGAGCATCAGAGCCATTCCTAGTAGGTAACTTCCAGATGGTTAAAAAGGCTTTGCCCAGTCATGCTCCTACATGACTGGTTTTTTTCCTACTCTTACCATCTTCCTTAAAATTTCCTTTTAAGGAAAAGGAACCAGGGCTTAGACCACGTGAAAGCATAAAGAATTGCTCAATTCCCTGGGTTGTTCCACATCTTCAGTGGAACTCTTACAACGGGGATGCATTCCTTTTCACTGCAGTCGGTCCTTGTCTAGTGCTTTCCTTCTAATTCCCAATACTTCATTGAAGCTTATGCTGAACAAAGAACGCATGATATTCATATTGCCCTTATAGGGGGGCAAACATGGTATCCCTTTATATTGCATCGTCTTCTCCAGCTACTACACTGAAGTTATAGAAGGATCCAGACTTGCTGTCTTAAGACTAAGGATCTCCTCTGCATCCCTTCACGTAGGTCTCCATTCCTGGTTATTCAAAGGCTAGAATTTTTAAAGAAATCTAGACCTCTCCTTATAAGTAAGAACATTCCACTGGTTTCCATGAAACCTTCTCAATGGTTCTTCCACTTGTAACCAGAAAGAGATTCTCTATCCATATTCTCAAGCAGGTCTTACCCCTTCTTGTTATTAAGTGAATCTCTCTCTCTCTCTCTCTCTCTATCTATCTATCTATATATATCTATCTATATATATATATATATATATATATATATATATATATATATCTATATCTATCTATATCTATCTATATCTATCTATATCTATCTATATCTATATATATATATATATGACTCTGAAAGATTTGTTACTGCCCATATTAATGCTGTTCCAGCATACCATAGGGTTTTAAATGGACAACCAATTTCTATGGTAATTAGAAAATACCTTCTTTTACCGTAACCTTTCCGGTTACGTTACATCTGAAGCTCTCCATGTAAAGTCATTATCCTAAGTGACATCACTTAGGGAAGACATTACTGATCTTCAAGAAATTGGAGGCTACAGCGCCTACTACAAATGTTTGTTTGTTTTTTTTTTCTTTCATTTGGATAAAGGGGTCTTAAAGACCCATCCTTTTTCTGCAAGGCGTATTTCTACCTTTTCGTCCAAACCAGTCAGATTTATCTCCTCTCTTTCCTAGAGCCTTATTCTGCTCCAAGGACAAAGAGCTTTAAACTTTGGCCTACAGAAGCTTTAGTTTTTCCTCCAAAGTCCAACCTCATTAAACTCCCCCAGTTTTTTCTTCTGGGATTAGTTCTAGCCATTAAGGCTCCTGACCTCTACCTGTATTGCAAAATTTATTTTCCTCTACTTCACAGTGAGGTAATTTCTTTGAGGATAATGTACTGGCTCTTAGCAGCAGACCCATATTAGTCTCAATAAATACTTTTGCAATATTTTTGAGTAAGGTCCACATTCGAAAATTGGAATTCAATATTTACTAACAATTATGATCTACACAAGGACGCCCCTCCAGACGCCTTGTTTAGTCAAGCTGTTCCACAGCACACCCTTTTTAATTCAACTCCTACCCTCCATTCCTTGGATTCCTGAGGTTCTGGGAAATAGCATGGCCCATCCATTAGATTTGCAACATGCTGGGACCTCCTCTAGGCATCTCTAGCTTGGGAGTCCCCATATGTGAAGACTCATTCCTGCTTGTTCCTGGAGATAGCACAGTTACTTACCTGTAACAGGTGATCTCTGGGAACAGCAGGAATAAGTCTTCACAACCCACCCACCTTCCCTAGGAGTTGTGTTCTCTCTCTCCCTAATTTGTCTACTTCCCTCATTCGGTCTCAGCTACAAACCCAACTGAGGAGAGGGAAGTGAATGGGCGGGAAGGCAGCGCGCATGCGTGTGGGATGCTCCCAAAGGCTTTCTTTCTGGATGCTGGGGAGCATTCCCGCGCAGGCTCCGTCGGTACCGATGTACCCATATGTGGAGACTTATTCCTGCTGTTCCCAGAGATCACCTGTTACAAGTAAGTAACTGTGCTTGATTTCAAAATCCAAAAAGTGGAAACTCAAATGAGCAGACCACTGACACATATAATGTAATATAATATAATTTTTGTTGGAAAGACTGTCAAGGGAGGGCATGCAACCTGCCCAAATAACAGGCTGTCCTTTTTAATTATTTATACAAGCGCATTGGCTTGAAGTGTGAGTATGGGGCCATTAGACATCTGAAGCAGAGCTTTTTGGACAGTAATCATAAGCTCGAAATGTGATTCACGTCATGTGTATGTGGGATACCCCATGGCTGGCTGCACTGGCGCTTCTTCAATCAGCTAAGTGATTTTACTCATAACGTTGGCGTATAAATAATTAAAAAGGACAGCCTGTTATTTGGGCAGGTTGCATGCCCTCCCTTGTCAGTCTTAACAACAAAACCTATATGTGATAATGGTCTGCTTGTTAGAGTTTTCACCTTTTGGACTTTGGATTACTTGGCGGTGGATCCATTTGGATTATTCTATTTCACATTAATTTCTCTGTATTTGACAGTGTTATTTAGTTATGTTTTGGTGAATGGTAATTTGTCAGAATTTATGCTATTGGCCAATATTTCCGTTAGTCATAAACTAGATAAAGATCCTACTAGATGTAGTTCTTATAGACACATTTCTCTTTTAAGTTATGGTGCAAAATATTTTGCTGAAGTACTTGCAGTGAGATTGGAAAGTATTCTTCTTCTGTTAACAATCAAAGTTCAAGTTGGCTGCTTTAAAGCTAAAAATAGGGTGTGGAAAATATTAGACATATAATTAACTTAATAAGTCATCCCTCCCTCCCTGAGAATACACACTATTTCTTTAGATGCAGAAAAGGCCTTTGATAGAGTTGAATAGCATTTTTTGAAAGCTGTCCTGTTAAAATTTGACTTTGGACCTAATTTTTAAAATGGAACTTCTCTCTCTGTAATAAACCTAAAGTGCAGGTTTTTGTTAATGGATTTATGTCTACCTCCTTTACATTACACAAAGGTGGAAGACTTCAATTTACTATCGGGTTCCAAATTAATTGTGGATAAAACATAAATTCTCAATTTGAGTATTCCCACCACCCATTTCTTAAACCTCAACTTAGAGTCCTTCCCATTTAAATAGTGCAATAAAACACTCAAATGTGTAGGTATTTTTCTTTATCGACTGTAAATGCCTGTATGAGGTGAATTTTATAGCCCCTTGTTAGCTAAGATAAATGCTGACTTGTCTAATTGGCCTTCAATGCAGTTTTCTTGGCTTGGTAGGATAGCGGTTTTGAAAATGAATATTTTACCAAGGATTTCTGTCCCATCTGTATTTTTTTTACAAGACTAAACAAAATAGTTTCTTCCTTCATCTGGTCAAAAAAAAGGGCAAGATTAGCTAGCTCAGTTCTCTTAAAATAATCTGATGTAGGTTTAGGCTTACTTAATTTGAAATGCTATTATTGGGCCTTTCTTTTAAAAAGTATAGTCTGCTGGAGTTCTGATTGGACTGGTAAAACTTTGTATAAAGTCTGAAATGTACTATTCGCCAGTGTAAATTGGACAGTTCATTTTGGGGTTTATTGAAAAAGAAAAGTGTATGCTTATTTACTATGCTAAACACCCTTTTATTTATCTCACAATCCTTTTTGGCGTAATATAGTTTACTTTTTTCTTTTCTCCTTTACCACTTTTAAATAATTTATGCTTTTCCAAGAAGAATTACTAATATCCTTGTTGGAGAGGAGACCTTTTTAGTAAAGCAGCTGATTTATATCTATATGGACTATTTAAATCTTACGACCGTTTAATTGCTGCTTTTGCTCCATCTAGTTTCCCTAGTTTGAAGTATTTACAACTTAAATGTAATTTTCACAAGGAACTTTATGGTCCTAATTGTAGTAGAAACATTACTTCTTTTGAAACATTGGTTGAGTGTAGTGTCTGCAGTAAAGGCCTTCTCTCTTCACTTTCTAACTTTCTATTATAAGCAGAGTTTTCTGCTCTTTGAGAATCCACAAGCTAGATGGGAGGAAGGACCTTAACCTAAAACTTAATACAATGATTGAAATGCTATTTTACTGGGTCTAAAACTGAAAAAGTCAGTCAGTCAATGCCAAAATACAGGAAAATTGATACATAATTTTTTATCGCTGTTCATTATGTTAGAGGAAATGTGGTAGTATTTGTACATTTTATTTTTCACATTTGTTGAACATGCCCTTTCATCTGGACTTTTTGGTTCAAAGTTTTATCTTAGAGATATCCCATTACACAAGTTTGGATTCCCCTGCATCCTCCTTTATTATTTGGTCATAAAATGAACAATTTTTGTCCAAAATATAGCAAAGGAATTAGTTTTGATTAAACATTTTTAGTAGCTGCTAGAAAATTAATTGCCCTTTTTTGGGAAACAATCTACTAGACCCTCTAAAAAGAATGTTGGTTACAAGATATGTGGTATATTTAATTCAATGGAATTTCTCTCATTTTTATTAAAAGATCACTATTGAAATGTTGATCATATTTGGTAGTGCATTGTGACTATTTAATATTATTCTTTATGCAACTGATCTCTTTGCAGTTTATTGAGATATTGAATAATATCTTCTCGACATATTACTTTTCTTTCAATTTTTAACATTTTATTTCAACATGTCTCCATTCAGGACCTAAATTTCTTGCTGATTTGCTGTTAGCTTATGCACCTTCCAGATCTCGATGGTCTTTGCAGTTAGCTGTCTCTGGCCCTTGCCAGATCAGATTGTGCACCATTAGACTTAGAACTTATTTGGCAGCCTGACTCCTAGCAGTAGTACTATGATACTGCCACTTGGAGCCTGTGGTTGATATTTGCCAACAGTTGCTGCAGGATAGGAGTGACTGTGGTTGCACCTAGCCCCACTACTCACCAGGGAGAATTCAGTTGGTATGGGGAGGGGGCTGAAGGGTAGGACTTTGAACTGTTTTCAAGGGATTGGAAGTAAGGATGCCCACTTGATAGTTTTTCATGGGATCAGGATGTGCTACTACTACTACTTCTTAACATTTGTATAGCACTACTAGGCATATGTAGTGCTCTATAGAAAGATATGAGACATATCTGCCCTGCCCATAAGAGCTTACAGTTTAGTCAAGACAGAAAACAAAACAACTGGAAGGACTGAGCTGTGGTGGTATGATATTCTGCCTCTCTGGTGTTATAATGAACCTTTCCTCTTGTCTCTTCTATTTCTTTGACTATCACTATCTCTTACTCTGTCCTATCTTGTTAATGGCGTTCTTTTCATATTTTCAGTATTTATGTAGTATTGTAAACCGCTCTAATGCTTTGGCCTGAGCGGTATATCAAATGTAATAAACATAAACATACATAAACATAAACTGGGGATTAGGATATATCTAGGGTAATGGTAAGGAAACACATATTCCTTATTGTTCCTCCAGTTTAGTCCTCTACCTCTGGGTAGTGTACCTCCTCCTGCAGCTTGGAGACTGGGCATGTCAAAGTCGTAACATCACTGGATATAGCCTGCTGGTATCTCCCATCAGCCCCAGTGTGTCCAGTCTCCATGCAGCAGGAGGACGTAGTGAGCATAGGTGCTGGGCTCACTTGAGGAGCAGAAAAGGAATTAATTCAGTTTTATCTCAGTTTTAACTTAATTTAGTTTCATTGCCTTAATAATGGTGCCTTAATTTTGGTCAAATTCATCCCAGTTGATTTAATTAAGTTAAGATGATCAAATGTAAATTAATATAGGTTAATATAATATAATAAATGATTAATATGTTATTATAGTTTACCTTCAATTAATTGAAGTGTAGTGTAGTTAGTCTTAAAGGCTTCCATTTGCCTATCGGTTTTATTTCATTTATTGGTCCTTTTATTTTGTTTGCTTTGGATAGGGCTATGTTAAAAAAAAAAAAAAAAAAGGACTGAATCGGCACGAGTGTCTGCTGCTCTCCCCTCCTAGATGGGACCAAGGGGAGTTGTGCGGCGGCAGCTTAGGCTGCTCGGAGCATCCCGTTGTGGTGACTCTCCTCATGGCAGAAAATCGGGAGCCGGGAAGCCCTCTCCGCGTCAGCTGATGGCAGCGTCGCAGATCACAGGGCTAGCGGTCGAAGGAAGCCGATTTAGGCGGCTTATCATGTGGAGCACAGTCTCATGGTGAGGCTTCGGGACCAGGAGAGAGGAGTGCTTTGAGGGAAGCAGGCTGGCTACCGTTCACTGATCCTGCTTCCCATGCTGATCAGGCCGCGTGACATTTGGAACTTGGAGTGCTTCATATGGGAAGACGGCGAGTGTCTTGTAAATGTCTGCCAGCTAGTCAATTTATTCTTTTTAAATTACGATATTTAATTTATTTCAATTACTGTTTGAGGGAAGTTGTTTGAAGACTAAAAGGGCGCTAGATCTCAAAAAAAGAAAAAAAAAAAAAAGGGGGAAAGAGTCCTTGCCACCTCCGCTGTCCAGTTTTGCTTCCTGGCAGCATTGGGGATGGCAGGGGGGATTCTATGGGCTGCGAGGCACAGCATGGCCGGAGGGCTTTGGGCTGATTGGCAGAGGCGGTGAGTGCCTTTTCGCGATGCTGACAGATGTAAATGGATGGGGGCGTGCTCGTGCTTCGGCGGCAGCTGCCTGGCTGGCAGTTGAGGTGCGCGGTTCTTTTTCCTGCATGTTTGCCATGGCGTGGGTAGGCCGCGTTGTGCAGCAGCGCTTTTATTTAGTGGATTTGATTTACTCCTTTAGTTATTTTCATTTTTTATGTGCCTTAGGTTACTTGCTGAAAAGAAAAAAAAAAAAAAAGCGGAAGTAGATTTTAACCTGTTTTATGCCTGTGGGCTTCGGTGCCTTTATAAATTGGTCCCGGGGGGACGACAGCACACGTTTTTTGCTCGTGACTAAGCACAGTACTGATGTATGCGCATGGTATCACTGATGGGAGTAGGTGTATGCATTTGATAAGTTGTGCCATAGGCGGCAGGCCTTCGCAGGTCATTTAGGCTATGTTCTGACCAAGGGTTTGCCCCGCACAGCATTATTAGTTAAAGAAGTTGATTGCTGATTCTGCACTGATCCAAAAGAGGTTTGTCTGCCCCTGCAGTAGACGGACTAGTGCCAGTCCCAGTCTCAGGAGATCTATGGGCTATAGGGTCTCAGTGCTTGCTTTATTCTGCACGCAAGGGGGAATTTGTACAAAGTTTTTACTCGAGTTGGTACTTTGCTGCCTTCCCAGGTCAACTTCCTTATAGGACATCGCCCTGTACCTAAAGGGAGGGGGCTTCGTAAAATGATTCCTTGGGTACCTGTGTTCATACTGCAGGGGCTTTCCTAATTTTTGGCATGAATTTTCGAACTCTGGTTAGCTTCCCAAAAAATGCAATGTGTGCCTTCGAGTCAGTCCTGACTCCTGGCGACCCAGAAGCTCCTGGGTTTTCTTGGCAATGTCACCGGAAGTAGATTGCCAGGCCTTTCTTCCGAGGCAATGGAGGGTTAAGTGACTTGCCCAAGGCCACAAGGAGTGCTAGTGGGAATCAAACCATGGTTGCAGGTTAGCTTCCCAATGGCCACAATTATACTGCAGGTGATTCCTAATTTTGGCATAAGTTTAGCACTCTAGTTATTCCCCCAATGGTCACGATCAGGAAATTGTTTAGTATTTGGTTAGCAAGACTTAAGTCTACTGGCATACCTGGCCATATTGGAGTTTAACAGTTTAGGGAAGTTTTCCATAGAACAGTATGAACTACCTGCACCAGGTCTAGGCTATGCCCAGATTGGTCTGGTTTTCTTGGGTCTCAAAAAACAAAGTCTAGCGGTTAGAAGCTGGAGTCGGACCTACTGTTTTTTTGACATCCCTATAGGTGTGGAAGGTTGCGAGCAGCCAGTGTCCTTTGCACGTATGGATCTCCGGATGGGCTTAGCAGTCTGTGAGGAGACCTCGACCGTCTGGCGCTTTGGGAGGCTGAGGTGGTAAAGGCCTAGCTCAATCAAGAGGCTGGAATCCGCCTCTGGCTAAGGAAATCTTTGTTTCTTAGGGGAGCGAGATTGCTCTGGAATTTAGGGATTCTAGAGATTTGGTTCCTGTCACAGACATGGCTCCCAGTCTGACTGAACAGCAGCAGCAGCAGCCGAACCCTTCTGCCTAGAGGCGGGGCGTGAGATTCGGCTCGCTATTCAGCTCACCGAGGCTAGAGGGGTTCATCTATGACCTCTGCTAAGGTTGGTAAGGAAATTCCGCCTTATGGTGGATGTTGGCTCACTTCGGGCAGGTAGTTACAGTGGTCTCGGGGGGAGAGATCGTAAGTTCTTTGTGGCGGTTTGTCAAGAAGAGTGCTTCGCTTTCACTCATTTCCTCGGGGGCGTATTACTGCATACTAGTCAGGGCGACTCTTCAAGAAGTTTCTGCGGGTCGCTCTTCCTTGGGGGACATTGTCAGGTCCCTAACATTGCCCTTCGGGCGAGTGACGACCCTCCGCTCTTATTTTGGCGAGTGATTGATTCGTGTAAAGTGCGACGCCGAGAGCGTTCACGAAACAGGCTAGGTGGTACCGATTCTGCAGGATCGCGCCTGGATGGTCAGTACGACCAATAACTGATTAGCTCTGGCCCAGGATCTTTAATTTCTGGGGGTGCGGTTAGACACTCAAGGAGGAGCGGGGTTCCTGCCGGTTCATCAAATTCATGATCCTCGACAGCGGGTGCCCGATTTCAAGTCCGCTCTGGCGTCCGCAGTGTGGAGCTCCCGTAGCGGGCTAGAAACAAGGATGGTGCCCTTGCAGGTTGGTCCATGTGTCAGTGTTCTTAGGCGGTCATTACTAGAGACGCTGCTTCACTGTTGGCTACGTCAGTTCGACTTGACCAATAGTCGACTGCTCGGCCTTCACCGGTTCCAGGAAGTTCCTTCATTGGCACTTGTTCCCTGGATCTTGAGAAGTAGGGATGTCACTGGAACAGCCGGAGTAGCTCCCTTCGTGTATGGACGCGAGTCCCGTGGGATGGGGAACAGATGGCGGAGATCCCTTCGTGACAGGCACTTGGACGGTGCCAGAGAACATATGGGCGATTCACCGGCTGGACCTCAGAGCGGCCGGGCTTCCGATAGAGCAGTTTGAAGCTACAGAGACAGGTCGAGTGGTCCAAGTGCTCTCTGGCAACTCTGCGACGATGGCCTGCATCCATCGGTAGGACGGTACAGGAAATGAGACCACGAAGGAGAAGCAGAGACACGGTGTGTCCTTTGGATGGAGCTTCGCCTACCAGAGAGTTCGATGTCGCACCTTGAAATGCAGGGCAATCTGAGGGCAGCATTTCTCAGCAGGTTCCGAGTAGATGCCGTGGAATGGGAGTTGCACCAGCACGTGTGTGCAGTAATAGTTCGCAGACGGGGTGTTATGATCTCAGTTAGCATGGCGGTTTGTTCCAGCAGCAAAGACAAGTCGTTTCTTCCACAGGCATCGAGAGAAGCTGTCGGAAGGAGGTGACACTCTCGAGTCCTCATTAGGGCTACTCTATGCCTACTCTCCGTGGCCGCTCATTGGGCGTGTGGTTCAGTATAGCGCAGTGCATCACAGTAAAGTGCTGGGGGTGTTTCCGGACTAGCGGTGCCTCCTATGAGTAGCTGCCCGTGGTTTGCCGATCTCAGACAGCTACTCGTAGGAGATCACTGGAGGTTACTGTCTCGGAGAATCGGTTGCTACAGGGGCTGCTTTGATTGTCTCTGGTGGTCTGGGTTTCGCTTACGGTTTAGCCATTTAAAAAAATAAATAAATAAATTTGCCTGGAGTGGTACTGAATGGGGCACATTTGTGTCCACCAGTGGAATTTTGATGAGCGGACACTTGGTTCGCTCTTTCTGCTTATGGTGTAATATCTTTCGCCTCAAATTCCCAATGGCGACTGATGCTGGTTTCGGGTCAGAGGGATTGCGATTCAGTGATAAGATCCCTCCCAATGTTTACTGCTCTGATACATCCCAGAGGTGGAGGACTAAACTGGAGGAACGGTAAGGAAATGGAAATTACACTTACGTGGTAATTGTGGTTCCTTGAGGAACTCCAGTTTAGTCCTCATTCCCGCCCAGGAGTGGTCAGTTCAGAGGTTCTTTACAGATGGTGAGGAACGTCAATTTTGAGGACTAGAGAGTCTTTTGCGCTCTGGATTACAGTGAGTATTGTTTCCTGACCTGTTGTTGCTTCCTTCTCTCTTATCCGGTTCAGGTGCTACCTCAGGGGACAGAAATGAATATGAGAAACGGGCACCTTAAAAAAAAAAAAAAAAAAAAGAGGACAGAAGATCCTTCTGGTTGAGGGTTTGGTGGTTTAGGTCTTACTTACGGTGAGTGTTACGGTCAAAGTTAATTTGTAGCTACTTATGTGGTGTTCCTTTGAGTCTGCTTTGTCAATAGAACACTGGGGCTGATGGGAGATACCAGCAGACTATATCCAGTGATGTCACAACTTTGACATGCCCAGTCTCCAAGCTGCAGGAGGAGGTGCACTACCCAGAGGTGGAGGACTAAACTGGAGTTCCTCAAGGAACCACAATTACCAGGTAAGTGTAATTTCCATTTGTAGGAGGTAAACAGACGGTTAAGGGGATCAGGACCCAACAGTAGCCTTAAAGAGGTGAGTTTTTAGCCTGGATTTGAACAGGGCCACAGATAGAGCGTGACGTACTGATTTAGGTAGTTTTCTTCCAGGTATAAGGAGCAGCAAAGTGGAAACATCGAAGTCTGTAGTTGGCAGTGGAAGAGAAGGGAACAGATAGAAGAGATTTTCCAGTGGAGTGGCGTTCCAGAGCTGGGTGTGTAGGAAGAGATGAGAGAGGAAAGGTAGTGAGGAGAAGCCGAATGAAGGTACTTATAGGTCAGTAGTAGATATTTGATCTTGATGTAGAAATGGATAGGGAGTCAATGAAGTGAATTGAGAAAAGGGGTGACAAGAGCTTAGGGACACTGACAGAAGATTAGCCATGCAGCTGAGTTTTGAATAGACTGAAGTGGGGAGAGATGATTCAGATTATGACCAGCAAGGAGGAGGTTGCAATAATCTGGATGGAAGATGACGAGAATGGTGAAGAATCTTAAGTGTGCTTAGAAAGGAAGGGACAAATTTAGCTGATAGAGAGAAACAAACAGGTTTTAGCTTGAATGTGTATAGAGAAGGAGTGGGAGGAGTCAGATGACCTCGAGATTGTGAGCTGAGGAAACAGGGAGAAGTGGAGTGTTATCTATAGAAACAGAGAAAGGAGGGAAGGGGAAGGTGGGTTTAGGGGGAAAGATTAGCAACTCACTTTTGGCCATGTTCAATTTCAAATGGCAGTGAGACATCCAGGCACTAATGTCAGATGAGCAGACAAAGATCAGGACCTGGATTCCTGGAGAGATTTCAGATGCATAGAGGTAGATCTGAGAGTCATCAGCATAGAGATGGTACTGAAAACCATGAGAGGAGATGATTGCACCAAGGGGACTTGAGTGTAGAGAGAGAAAAGGAGAAGTCCCAAGACAGAGCCCTAGGGTACACCAACTGAGAGCGGGATAGCAATTTAGGATGATCTGCCAGAACATAAACTAAAAGTGCCATGGGAAAGATAAGAAAACCAGGACAGAACAGAGCCCCTATATCCAAGTGAAAACATGGCATTGAGGGAGAAGGTGGTGATAACCATGTCAAAAGCAGCAGAAAGTATAAGAAGGATAAGGATAAAGTAAAGGCGGTATGTTAAACTTCAGCCTGGGAGAGAAGAGCCTTCAGGCCTGGAGTGGAGACTGTGGCATGTCACCCACTATGTTAAGGTGGGTTTACTATGTTGGCTTCACTGTATGGGCCTGGCGGGGGTGCACCCCCTCCTGACTGGTTCCTGGGATGGGCTGCACCCACTGCCTTGCCCTTGGTACGCCACTAGGTCTAGGGATGGTTTCTTGTGGAGAGGTGTTCCAGCAGCTTGAAGCTGCTGGAACAGTTGCAGTGGAAGAAAAAGAAGATATTCTTCCGCAAATGGACAACCAAGGGGAAACAGCGGAAGTATGACCACGGCCTACTAGATGGTAATAAATATTCTTTATTAGGGACTGTCTCCTCTGTCAAAATATGACTAAAAGAGGCCTACAGAACCGAGCCTAAAAGTTTGGGACACTCTTCACCTCGGACGTGGTATCATTGGCATCCACTTCGCCGAGGGCCTCAACCTCCTCCTCCTCCCATGTATCCCAGATATCCTCAAAGTCAGACAAAACCTCCAGAAGTAGTTCTCGTTCAAAGCATTGAGATCCCTCAGGCATTGCCTTGAAGGTGGATCGGCCTGTCAAACAGCCCCGGCGGGAGGCCCTGCCCTCCAAAACCATTGAGGGGGCCCAGGATGCTCCTGAGACCTCGACCTCCAGAGAGCTACTAGTGCCATACTCTGGAATGGTAGCGCAAATACCCACCACCGATACCCAGGCATCGGCAACCTTAATGGACCAGCACATACTGGCCATTGAGTGGAGCTTAGCAGCTTTCCTGGCAGCCTCTGTACCTATCAAGCCATTGGCTACAAGCACCACTCTGTCGATACTAGTTCCCGTATCGACATAGACATCGAAAGCTGTTTCGGGCATGATATCAGGGCTGCTCCAGATGACATCGACATCGCTTCCACCTATGCCCTCCCTTGAAACTATCACCGATGCCAGTACTAAACCAAGTGGAATACTGAGGCTGAAACCTCAGAGCATTGGTACCGACATTTAGCTTCGGGTGAATGCCATGCCCATCAATACTTCAAATCCTCTGATTCTGATTCCTCCATTTTGGATATGGAGATACTCTATTCCCAGGGGCCATGGGACCTTCCTTCAGACTCTTCCCCGCCTCTGGAAGACATGTCCTTCCAGGAATTCATTCAAAACCTAGCTAAGGGTCTCTCTATCATGGTAACATCAGAGAAGGATCCAAGGGCAGAGGAATTAGAGATCCTTCAATACCCAACAGCACCCAAAGCAGCAGCCACTCTGCCTGTGCACTGCACACTTCATGACCTTATGCTGCATGTGGGAGACTCCCCTCACAGTCAACGTCTTGAAACCATGTATCAGGTACTGGAATATCCCGGCTTCCAAAAGCCACAACTTCCTCACCACTCCATGGTGGTTGAATTGGTGATGTGCTGAATCAAAAGCTCAAACATTCAATGCCTTTGGGCGTCTCTGCTTCCAAGCATCCATGTTCTTGGCAAGGATCAACTCCTATATCCTCTACATGGGAATGTTCCTCAAGAAGGTATTCAGAGATCTTAAGGCCATTGCTCCTCTCCTCCCAAATGACAAGGGAGCAGATTATCTTGCCTTAGTCAAACATAGCCAAAATGTTTCAAAATTTGTCAATAGGGCTTTTAAGTGGCATAGATTCTCTGTCTGGTGTTCCCAGAAAAATCTCAATCACTTCTCTGCCCCAGTGGAGTCACTCTTCCAGTATCTCTTTCATCTGTCCTGCAGATATCTTGAAGCCCAACTTGGTGAGAGTCCACCTCGGTGCCATTGCGGCCTCTCGCCACCTACTGGATGGACAGCCCATTTCCTCACAACTGCTAGTAGCATGTTTCATGAGAGGTCTCCTGCTAGTTAAACCACCCATTAAGTCACCTCCAGTAGCTTGGGACCTCAATATCGTGCTAGGGCAGCTTCTCAAGCTGCCCTTTGAGTCATTAGCCATGACCTCACTAACGTTTCTGTCTGGAAAGGTACTCTTCCTAATTGCCCTCACCTCAACTAGACATATTAGTGAGCTTCAGGCTTTGGTGGCGGTTCCACCATGACAAAGTCGTCTTTGGGACTCATCCATACTTTATGCCAAAGGTGGAGTCTCCTTTCCATTTAAACCAGTCAATTTACCTTCCAGTTGTCTTTCCTAAACCACATGTGTCTTGAGCAGAAGCAACTCTGCACATTCTTGACTGCAAGCGTGCGTTGGCTTTCTATCTCCAAAGGACAGGAGATCATTGTAAAACGTCGGAGTTGTTCATCTCATTTGACCCTAATCACCTAGGTCTACTTGTATCTAAACATATGCTGTCCAGATAGATAGTGGACTGCATTTCATTTGCTGATGACAAAGCAGTACTCTCCCTGGAAAGGCATGTCACAGCTCACAATGTTCGCGCCATGGCAACCTCAATGGCAAACCTACACTCCGTAGCCACTGATGAAATTTGCAAGGCAGCAACTTGGTCTTCTGTCCATACCTTTGCTGCCCATTACTGCCTGGACAAGGACTCCTACTGGGATGCCTTGTTTGGTCAAGCCGTACTCCAGCACCTCTTTCAGACTTAGAAACAACTCCTATCCTCCGTCCCAGACTTTGACGATGCCAGAAATCCTTGAGAGATCCATGACCTCTTTGAACTTATTCTGAGGTGAACCTCCACAGGTTCTGGTATCCCTTCATCTGACATCTGGGAGCTAGGGAGTCCCATATGTGAAGACTACATTCTTGCTTGTTCCTGGAGATAGTGTAGTTACTGACCTGTAACAGGTGATCTCCGGGACCAGCAGGAATTTAGTCTTCACAACCCCCCTTCCTCCCCTAGGAGTTATAGGCTTTCGTTTACTCTGTCTTCTCAGCTACCAACTCAACTGAAGAGAAGGGAGTTGGGGAGATGGGAAGGCAGTCGCGCAGTGGAGTGCTCCCAAAAGCTTTCCAATTAGACGCTGGGGAGCGTTCCCACATGGGCTCCGTTGGTACCAATGTCAACCATATGTGAAGACTAAATTCCTGCTGTTCCCAGAGATCTTCTGTTAGAGGTGAGTAACTATGCTTTCTCCTTTGTTTGATTTGGCTGCTCTTTTCAGGCACTCTTTTTTTTGGCAGCTTACATGTTCACACAACAACTGATGTCCTCCTCATCCCTCTCTGTTGTCTTGTAATGCAATTGAAATACCATTGTTTGGCTTCTCTTTATTAGCATGCTCTGGTCCACAGCCTCTTTTATCATTCCCTATTTTTAAATGTTTTACATATGGTTTCAAGATTTTGTTTTTATGAGGTAGATGTCATTTTTTTACATGGGTGTATTTTTTTTTATTTTATTTTCCTGCGTCTGTTTTATACCTTTTGTACTCCTTAGTTTGTTTTATCATGTTTATTGTGTATGTATGTATCTAAATTAATGGTTGTTTTCATGATGTTTGGTCTATTAATTGTTTGAAATTGTATTACATAAAATAAGAACATAAGATATGCCATACTGGGTCAGACCAAGGTCCATCAAGCCCAGTATCCTGTTTCCAACAGTGGCCAATGTAGGTCATACGTACCTAGCAGTTTCCCCAAAAGACAAGGTTCCGCAATGCTTGTACTAGGTCAAGCATTGATATCCTGGGTCCCTTCTTAATAATGGTTTATGGACCTTTCCTCCAGGAACTTGTCCAAACCTTTTTTAAACCCAGCTACACTAACAGCCTTTACTACAGCCTCCGGTAACAAATTCCAGAGTTTGATTACACGTTGAGTGAAAAATATTTTCTTTTATTAGTCTTAAATAGTTTACCCTGTAGCTTCATTGCATGTCCCCCTAGTCTTTCTATATTCTGATAACGTAAACAATCGATCTACGTTTACCCGTTCCACTCCGTTCATTAATTTATAGACTTCTATCATATCTCCCCTCAGCCGTCTCTTTTCCAGGTTAAAGAGCCCTAACCTTTTTAGCCTTTCTTCATAGGAGTATCCTTCCATCCCCTTTACCATTTTGGTGTGTCTTCTCTGAACATTTTCTAATAACTCTATATCCTTTTTAAGATATGGCGACCAGAATTGCACATAATATTCAAGGTGCGGTCTCACCATGGCACAATATAGAGGCATTATAATATCTTTTGTTTTATTTTCCATTCCTTTCCTTATGATACCTAGCATTCTATTTGCTCTCTTGGCTGCCGCTGCACACTGGGCTGAGGTTTTTAACATGTTATCCACAATGATGCCTAAATCTTTTTCCTGGATGGTGGTTCCTAATGTGGAACCTTGCATCGTGTAACCATAGTTTGGGTTATTCTTCCCTAGGTGCATAACTTTGCACTTGTCCACATTAAATTTCATCTGCCAGTTTGATGCCCAGTCTTCTAATTTATCAAGATCCTCTTGCAATTTTCCACAATCCTCTTGGGTTTTAACAACTTTAAATAGTTTTGTGCATCTGCAAATTTGATAACCTCACTCGTTATTCCACTTTCCAGGTCATTTATGAATATGTCAAAGAGCAGCGGACCCAGCACAGATCCCTGGGGTACACCACTATTCACCTTTCTTCATTGGGAAAATTGGCCATTTAGCCCAATTTAGGTTAATACCCTCTGAAGAAGGCATCAAACCAAAACCTGTTGAGGTTGTCTGAAATAAAGGTTGTATGACCACTGTTTTGGTGCATCTGTTCTGTACTGTTCCAGTTATCACATACGGATGTTTGTGCTCTTGGTTTAGACAGAAAATTGGTAGCCCCCATGACAGAGGACAGCAGCTGAAGTAGAGTCTTCAGGGAGAAACCCGGTCTCTGAGCAAAAATATGAAGAATATCAGAGATATGGTTTAGGATATTTTTCTATACTACCTTTCTTGGTTTACAAATAATAAATTAAAATAAAATAAGATGAGGAGTTCTTTTCTCGATTTCCTAACAGAGAGAAAAATTTCCACTCAAAAATCAATCAACAAGCATATAAGCAGTATACCTCCCCCAATACCCCCCCCTCACCCCCCTGCCTCCCCTTACACAGAAATTATATGGGTAACATTTACTAGATGGCTGTGAATAAGACGCCAAGAATGGGCAGGGCAGTACAGAATGATAGGACAGATAGTCAGGGACCGACTGATGTACAGCAGAGCCTTGCATGTAAGGATCAAAATTTTGTATTGATTTTGTGCCTAATCGGTAGCCCAATGATATTGAATAAGTAGGGGAATCGTGGTCAAAACGGTTTGCATGAGCCAAAATGCGAACAGCAGTATTTTGAATTATTTGAAGATGATTAAGTTTAAAACTGGGTAGACTGTGTTGCAATAGTCTAATCTCGATATTATCACACTTAATGATTTGGGCATGACAAAGAGGGCATGAATGAAGACAAGTTTTAGAGATGGAGTGTGCATTCCACAAGAAAGGCAGAGAGAAGGGGGGGGGGGATATAGAGAGGTGGGTTCGAGCAGGCTGATCATTTTTGAAAGGGATCAGAGATGGAAAGGAATCTATTTTTCTACATTGACTATCTGATCATTTAAAGATAGCTGGCCTGATTTGGCTCCTGCTATCTTTGCTTTGCTGCAATCAGGAATGTGTGATATTCCTGGCTGCACCATCACAAATCAAAATTTACCAAGGGATTTACTAACCTGCAGTACTGAGAATTCACTGACCTCAGGATTCACTAATCTTAGTATTGCAAGTTAGTGAATCCCATGGTAAATTTTCCTGCAGTAAAATAGCGCACAGCTGCATATTTCTTCAGGTTAATAAAAATTTCTCTTCATTGGATATAGATACAGTGGGACAACCCCTCCCCCCCAGGATCTTGGAGTAAGGAAAATAAATGCTTTTTATATTGAATAACATGCTTGGGAAAGGGTTTTAATATACCTCAGGCATGTCCAACTTCGAACAGATCGTGATCTACTTTTTCCGGCCAAAAGTGCCGGTGATCTACCATCATGAAAATTAAGTTTCAGATTAGTTTCAAATTAAATTCTAACCCAATAAAGTTGGAGGATTCCCCCCCCTCCATTTTTAATGAACCTTCTGTCATTTACTTGAATGTGATCAGCTGTTAAGGAAATTAAGCAAAAACAAAACAGACGAAGATCCAGTAAGAACTGCGAGGGGAAAATGGAAAGTACATTTTTCTTCTTAAAGTTTTATTGAGTAATAACTTTCTTTAACTGTCTTAACTTTCTTTAACTTTTATTGAGTAATTTGTGTTAAATTTAGGTTGAGTATTGATCCAGGCTGATTTTGCACAATCTTTAATATTTTGCTTTTGCTCATTAGTGAGACGTCTGAGCCTGCATTTCATCCACCAGCTTTTTGAAGGTGGGTGAATATTGCGTGAGGGCCAGTCTCAGGGAATCCTGGAGATGTTCATCTGCAATGTTGGAACGTTGTGTACTCTGTCATTTTCAGATGGGAAAACGCAGATTCACACAAATAAGTTGAACCGAAGCAGGAGTGTACAGCTTCACTGCATCTTCTCAAGTTGGGAAATTTGTCTCTAGGCACTAGCTTCCAAAACAATTCTTGCTCAGCACGGGTCTTGAGAAAAATGTCATTTTTAAGAGTTAATATTTCGTTTTCAAGAGATGGCTTGTTCAATGAGTAATTTTTACTGATAGCAGCTGCAGTTTCTTTAATGTCCACATCTACTTTGAATGGGTATGACAAGTACTCCACAACTGTTCCAATTTTTTGGAAGTCACAGGATCTGTTTTCGAATTCCTGGATAACAGAACAGATTTCTGTCACATACAGTACTTCTCGTTCTGAAAAACAAAATTTGGATATTGTCCCAGATGACCCTGCATATTAGGAAAATGATCAAAAGTGTTGTTTGCAAGGTCAGTCCTCATTAGCTCAAATTTGCTCTTGTAGGATGAAACTGTACTCATCTCACCAATGCATTTGTTTTTACCTTGTAGTTCAAGGTTCATATCACTTAGTTCGCCTGTAAAGTCAGCGAGAAATGCCAGATCACATAACCACTCCTCATCTTCCAACTCTGCTTGGTCATCTCCCCTCTCCTTCAAAAAACTTCTTATTTCATTCAGCAGATCACGAAATCTTTGCAGAAATTTGTGCCTACTTAGCCACCTTACATCTGTGTGCAAAATGATGTCCGCTGCCCCTTCATCAAGAGTAAGATTGAAAAGCCATCTTTGAAGTGATCTTCCACAAACTGAATTTACAGTTTTGAAAGTGATGTCCATGACAGTCTTTGTATTGAGTCTCTTGCTTGCCAAAACTTGCTGGTGAATGATGCAGTGGTAAGAAAGGAAATCTGGGAAGTCGTTATGCTGTCTACAGAGGGCTATGAAACCGTTAACCTCACCTGTCATTGCCCTTGCTCCATCAGTAGTGATGGAAACAAGTCTATAAAATGGAAGATTACACTTTGTCACAAAAGAATGGAAAAAACTGAATATTTCCTGACCGGTAGCTCTCCCTTTTAAAGAAACTATTCCAAGTAGTTCTTCTTTAACACTGAAATCTTCAAAAACCATCCGGATAAAGACTAGTAACTGGGCTATGTCTCTTATGTCTGTAGATTCATCCAGTTGACATTAGAAAGCAACACAGTTTGAAACATCCTCCAACAATTGTTCAGTTGTGTCTCCACATATCTTTTCTATTCGCCGCACGACGGTGTTTCTTGACAATTGTACATTTTGAATAGCAGCTATGATCTCTTTCTTATTTTTAAATCCTTCAGAAAGATTGTCAGCTGCTTCAAGAAAACAATCTTTTACAAATTCCCCTTCAGTGAAAGGTTTGCATTTCTTTGCGATCAGGTTGCTGACCTTGAAGGATGCTATGGTTGCATTGACTGAATGTGACCTTGGCTTCACCATCAACTGTTGCTGAGTAGGCAATTTCGATTTAAGTTCCACTGGTCAAATTTTTACAAAAGTCATGTTACTGAAATAAAAAGTCATTGCTTATAAATTTTTATATGCTGAACACGAATATGACAGTGAAATTGCAAAGTTGGCTCTAGTTTTTTTGTAATCTACAAGAATTAATGTTTACATCACGAAATGCATGTCAGTAGTAAATATACAATAGGCCTTCGGTTAATACCTGTAAAAAAACAAGTCATAGACTACTTCTTAGATTTTTTCGCCTGTCTCTTGTACAGCTGTTCGGGAGCTTCTCTGAGGAGTGTCCAGCAGTAGTCAGCCAGCATTGTAGTGGACCATTTTCCCTGGTATCTTTGCTCCATCATTGCGATATCCTGGTGAAAACGTTCACCCTGTTCATCACTAACCATACCATAGTTGTCAGGAAAGAAATTGAGATGGGGAATCAAGGAAATTGATCTTTAGAGACATATTGTAGCCAAGTTTCTGATACTGCATCCGCATGTCTTCTATTAGTTCCTTGTAGTTTTCTGCCCTAACATTCCCGAGAAAGTTTGACACTAGGGGCGGTCCATGGCTTTCACAAAGTTTTTCATCAAACCTAGTTTGATGTGAAGGGCAGGTAGCAGGCTTTTGTGAGCCTCAACCAGAGCTGGGTGCAACTCCAACTGTTAGATTTTGTCTGCGATTCCATTCCTTCCGCAAGTAGTGCCAATCCCTTGCTCGGCTATCCCACTCACGTAAGAAACACATGTATTTTATATATCCCTGCTACAGTCCCATTAAAAGGGCAACTACCTTCAAGTCACCACAGAGGTGCCAGCTGTACTTGTTATAGTTAATGGAAGTCAATAGATGCTTTAAGTTATTGTATGTCTCTTTCTTGTGGTGGATGACATGCGCTACTGGAATAGATGGAAGACGGTTTCCATTGTTCAAAAGCACAGCCTTCAGACTCAGTTTCGAAGAGTCTATAAATAATCTCCAGTCTTGTGGGTCATGAGTGATTTTTAAGGCATTCATGAGGCTTTCAATATCGGAACAGAA
Organism: Ichthyophis bannanicus; assembly: GCA_033557465.1. NCBI lineage: Eukaryota > Metazoa > Chordata > Amphibia > Gymnophiona > Ichthyophiidae > Ichthyophis > Ichthyophis bannanicus. The sequence goes on along the minus strand of CM066038.1, from coordinate 384,143,169 downwards.
TACCAGATTACTTTCCTTTCCGACTGCATATAGTACACTGCTGACGTTAGATGGCTTCAGCAGCCGTCTGGCAGTAGTATTGCATTGCATCAGAAAATGATGCAATCAACTCTGCATGATGTGGGCATGCTGGTATTATGCAATGTGATGCAACATTACATCATTCAAGGCTTATTTGGGATGTTGATGTCCTACTGGATAAATTTACATGGTGAAACGTCAAAAATGAACTACATGCAATATCTTCAAAACGAGAGCCAATAAAATTGTTTTAATGTTATATTAATGTTATATGTTGTATATAAGTGTGAATATCATTCTGTTATCATTACAAATGTAAATAGTTAATACTGTTATCCAAGTTGAGCTACCTGTTATATGGTGTTAACCCCCACCGTAAAATACCTCATGTTCTATGTAAACCGCACTGATGTTGAAGAGCGTGGTATATAAGCGATTTAAATAAAAATAAATAAAAATATTCGTATTCAGCTCACCAAGATACTACAGATTAGGGCCTTTTAAAGTCAGTAATGATTTCAGTGTTGACCAGTGTTGAGCTTCAGTTTACGAATTTCATTTTTGGGTGGAAAATCAGCATCAAACTTATTGCTATACAGAGCCTTATAATGACCGTCCAGATTACCCTTTTTGGGCAAGGATACTGGGGCGTTACAAATTTAGACAACACTTGTCTTTCACCATGATGAAGTAGTAGTCCATTTCCCATTCATCATGAAAGTGGTATGTTTTGCTCTTCTTTGGAACACTCATCTTCGTTATACTGGGGTGGCTGGATGTAAGAAGGCCAAATCTGCTAAGTTAGTATAAACACTGGCTGCATCTGGTCCAAAACTGTCACTGTCCCAAAGTATTAAAGATAAACAGTAACTGAAGACCTCTGGATAATGTGCAATACAAGAACATGAGATGCCAAAACCACACATGCAGTTCTAAAAGTAAAAATAAGAATTCATCATACTGGCACCAATAATCAAATACCACCAAACAATCATCAAAAAAACTCAAACCTGTCCAGCAAACCAGATAAAATCAAATACTGCCAAACAAGTTCAAATACCACCACACGATTTAATAAATTCTGCACACAGTGTGGAATCAATGCAAGGGCAAGGCGAAATAAAATTGCAATGCAGAATCAACGCAAAGGCTAGGCAAAATAAAATATTATGAAGTCACTCAATTCACACCATCAAAATTTAGATTTAGATATCGTCCAACCAGATATCTTCTTTGTCAACTCACTCTTATGGTCAAAAAACTCTTTTCAAGCTGTACCAAACAGATTATCTTTTGTAGCAGGTATATGAGAAGGTCTCAGATTTAATGGCACTTTTTTCAGACTTTGAATTGTGTCCAACTCATGTGCCCACTTGCATCAATGACCTATTCTCAACTTCCTGCTATACTCACAAAACATGATACACAACTGGTGAACCAATACTGCCAAAAGCACTATAAGCAAAAAAGTAATAATATAATGACTTGACTTCTGTTTCTCACTGTAACCTTATTTTTGCTAAGCGCTTAATTTGGCTTGGTTCCAATGGTATAATAAGTGACTCCCAATCCCAACGCCTTTCCCAGGCACCACCATCACGTTTCACTGGTCACGTTTCCTCAGGGGATTACCCAGACTTATATTTCTATAAAATATACCAAAAACATATAAAATGACCATTAGTGATTTAAAACTCTTCACTATTATATGTCCCTTTGACATATCTTTCATATCAATAGCAAACAAACTTACACAAACAAACAACACCTACCAAACGGCAATAGATGCTGCATGCGTCTCACTAATTACTGAAGATGGATCCTCTCAACCAACTTGATCCTCACGAACGCCGCACATGCGGTCTAATAACCCGTGATTTAAACCCCTCTATGCGTCAATCTTTTAATGACGTCAACACGATACTCCGTGAATGAAGCAAATGAAAACCACATAATGCCAGCACTTTCATATTATACCCCTCACTCTCCTAAACTATCATTAACGGTTTCTCAGTAGGCAGCACTGAAGGTACTCTACCCTCTCCACATCTCTACACTGCTATCGGAATAGTGCCCCCATCTCACTAATGAATATTATCTAACCAATTCGTTGACTTTTATAAACATGCTGCCCATTCTATGCCCGCATTCAGGCCATCTGGCATCACTGATTTCAACTTAAAAATCCATTTTTGTTCTCTTATGAGCAGCGATTGTTCCTGTGACTTTCCCGCTATACCTGGCCTTATTTGATCTATGCAGAAACACCTCAACTGTTCAAATGAATGGCCCATAGTTAAACAATGCTGTACCAGTGGTGCCTCTTTAACCTTACATTTGAGACAACTTTTATGTTCTCCCATCCTGAACAAATTGTTTTCCCTATATAAATTAAATCACAAGGACATTTGATGATATATACCACAAAAGTGGAATCGCAAAATAAAATGGCAGAGGCAAGTAAAAGTCACAGTGGTTTGAACCAATTCAAAGGCAAGGCATAGGCAAGTTAGAACAAAATTGGAAAAGCCCACCAAAATCACCAAATTCTTGACACTTTGTTGTGTCTGCCCGAAAATGTTTAATGAAAGCGAACTATAAAGCGACCAACGACCAGCACATGACACAACTAATACGGTAAGTGTATTCAGGTAAAGCCCAGGCAAATGGATATTGCCCGGTATATAACACACTTCTAAGGGGTGTTGGGGCGGGGGCAGGAATGGGTGATTCTGAGGGGCAAGAGACACCAGGTATGACGCCGGGCCTCTGGCATCTCATCGCGGGGTGCGGGTGGCGGCCCCCTGGGGTACCCACAAACTATTGGCTCGAAAACAACAAGCGCCCCCAATACACTCGCAGGCAAGATTCCCGCAGGCAGGGAAAAAAAGACAGGCAAAGGATCAGCAGCGGCGGCAAGCCCTCGGTAGACGACCTGCTGGCGGGTGAGCTGCTGGAGAGATGGAGCCAAGTGGGGCTGGCGATCTACCTCTGACCCCTCCGCGATCACCAGGTAGATCGCGATCTACCTGTTTGGACATGCCTGATATGCCTAATGGCATGGAATTCAGAAATCAGTGGAATACAGTTTCCTATGCCTATGTGAATTCTTTGAATGTGGTGTAAGAAAAGGAATGCTGTTACTTCTGCATAATTTCAGTTTTATAAACACTGAAGCTAATTTCAGAGTTCTGTAGAATTTCCAGGGCCTTTCAGTTGATTCATACTTTTCATGCAACTGTGTGTTGGTGGCAACTCTGCATTTTTGAAATGTGGTCTGTCTGTTTCTAGTCAGCATGGCTGACGCAACTGGTATGGAAGTATACCAGTTACTATCATCTGATACGCAGTTAATTGGTTTACACAAATTTCCTTTATGCAGATGTGCAAAGTTGCCTGTGTACCTCCAAAGGATACGCTTGTCAGAAGTTGAGACACCCTAATGTAAGACGTTATGGACCAAAACTCCTGATGGAGCTTGACTCTAAATTTCCTGATGAAGATACAGTTTGTGTGCTTTGTTTACTATTTACTTCTGCATCAATAGTTTGCAAAGTAAGAATCAGGCTGCTTATTTGGATCACAGATCTGTTCTTTTACCTGATATTCTCATAAAGTGAGATGAGGTGACATTACATGTGGAGACGACTGTCTGATAGCAGCAGATGCTCAGGAAGACAGTAGAAGTCTGGTTTTATTAGTTCCATTTATAAACACAAACAGCAGAAATCTGGCACTTGTTAAATCCAAATTGTAATGTTTTTGATCCATTTATAAAATCATAACTTCCAGATGTCCATTCTGGTAGGTAATTATATTTGGTAGAGAGTAGTGGGAAGCAACATGATCATAGTAAATATTTAATACACTTCTTTCAGGCAGTTTGATTGATAATGGGAGGCAAAAAAGGCTCCATAGCTAATTTTAATGTGGTAAAGGTAAAAGGAGTGTTTTTTTTATATAGTTGAAGCATTTGTTATTTTTAAAGTATTTAATACACAATATGCATGTATAATTTTTTTTTGCCTACTGAGTATTAAATATCAAAAGATAACTTTAAAGTTTTTTTCTAAATTAAATATAATTTCATTAGTTTATAATTTACTTTTCAAAACCAGACTTTCAGAAGTGCATTTGTCCTACAACCTACCAGCCGTGAAAATCTGCACACTGATGGTGAATGAGCAAGACCAGAAAGAACCCTACTAAGCTGAGGGGCGAAAGTATTCCTTAATCTTGCACAATATCTGAGAATGGGAAACAGTACCGCAGAACTGTATGTAGGAAAAATCATTGCCCAGAGTTGAAGCATCTTGACTGTGTTTCAGTAGGTAGAAAAAACATGTTTGGATTTGTTAGGGGTCCTGGGGATATTGGGGACAGGGAGATGAAGATGCATCTTTTGTTCCAGGGGCTAGGATATTGATCCCCAGCTTCATAAAGTTTGGTAAAAGAAAGAAAAAGCAGCACAAGGCTTATCGTGGCTTTTTGTCCGAGTGGCAGCCTGGCACTTTGTCAGGGCCAGCTAAGTGTGGGCATTTGCCTAAGTCCCATGAAGGTACTCTATATCAGGTACCTTCTGCCTCTGTTGTGGATCCCCTCTGGTGCTGAAGCCCAGAGCTTGCAGCGACGCAAGTACAAAACCAGAATCTTGAGGTAGGAGAGTGGAAGAAGGAGGATCCCTGAAGAAAGAGGCACCACCTGGGGGAAGGGGCCGCAAGCGAGCGAAGGCAACACTTAGTCAAGGGTGTGATCCCTTGGGATACAGGCAGGCAAAAATCTGTTGCATTTTAGCCCTGAGTTCATTCTGTGATGTACAGCACATACTCTTCAGTTGGGAAATTGCAGGGTGCTTCAAGAGAAAAGGAGCTGGCGGCAAAGAGGCCCGGGAGTCTTTTGCTTAGACCCTACGGCATGTGCTCTCCATAGCCTCCTGCAGCCCAAGCAGGAGTACCTTTATAGAGGTCCCTAGCAGGATGAGTAATAACATAGTAAATGACGGCAGATAAAGACCAGTATGGTCCATCTAGTTTTCCCAGTACGATGCCAAGAGTAAGTACACCTGCCGCTCCATGCAGGCCCCCCCCCCTCCCCATGTCTTTGTACAGGGGTGATCCCGCACTCCATGTAGGATACCCCTATTTGTTAAGGAATTAGATGGTTCAGATTATTTTGATATTTTCTTGTTGCTGTAAAGGGATCCACTGTGTCTGTCCCATGCCCTTTTGAACTCCGTCACCGTATTTGCCCCCACCACTTCCATCAGGAGCGCATTCCAAGCATCCACCACCCTTTCAGTGAAAAAGTATTTCCTGACATTGCCTTTCAATTTACCATCTTGTAGCTTCATGTTATGTCCTCTAGTTTTGCAGCTTCTCAGTCTTTGGAAGAGGTTTGTTTGTTCATCATTTCTCTTTAAGTATTTAAAGGTCTGAATCATATCTCCCCTGTCCCTCCTCTCCTCCGAAGTGTACATGTTTAGGTCTTCAAGTCTCTTCTCATAAGGCTTCTGACGCAGGCTCCAAATCATTTTGTTCGTCTTCCTCTGAACCGTTTCCAGTCTTTTTACATCCTTTGCAAGATATGGTCTCCAAAACTGAACACAGTATTCCAAGGGAGGCCTCACCACTGACTTGTGCAGTGGCATAAGTACCTCTTCCTTTCTGCTGGTAATACCTCTTCGTATGCAGCCCAACATCCTCCTGGCTTTTGCCACTGCCTTGTCGCACTGTTTTGCCACCTTGAGATCTTCAGAAATAATCACTCCAAGGTCTTTCTCCTGATCCGTACACACCAATCTCTCGCCCCCTATCGCGTACATTTCCCTTGGATTTCTGCTTCCCAAGTGTATAACTCTGCACTTCTTCGCATTAAATCTTAATTGCCAAGCATTAGACCATTCTTCCAGCTTTTGTATATCATTCCTCATGTTAACCACTCCCTCGGGGGAGTCCACTCTGTTGCACATTTTCGTGTCATCCGCAAAAAGACAGACTTTTCCATGCAGTCCTTCAGCAATATCACTCACAAATACCTTGAACAGTACCGGGCCCAGGACCGACCCCTGGGACACCCCGCTAATCACCTTCCTTTCATCCGAGTGAGCTCCTTGTACTATCACCTTCTGTCATCTGTCAGTCAACCAATTTCTGATCCAATTTACCATCTTGGGATCTATCCCCAAGCTACTGAGTTTATTGATAAGCCTCCTATGAGGAACAGTATCAAAGGTTTTGCTGCAATCCAGGTAGATGACATCCATCGCAAGCCCCTGATCTAGTTCCCTGGTCACCCAGTCAAAGAACTCAGTTAGATTTGTTTGGCAAGATCGTCCTTCAGTAAAACCATGTTGCTTCGGATCTTGCAACCTGTTGGCTTTGAGAAAGTTCACAATTTGCTCTTTCAGGAGCGCCTCCATTACTTTACTCGGCACTGAGGCAAGGCTCACAGGCCTGTAGTTTGACACTTCTTCCCTGTCACCACTTTTGTGTAGCGGTACGATATCAGCCATTCTCCAGTCCTGAGGAACCTCTCCTCTTTCCAAGGATCTATTGAAATCATCCTTTAACGACCCTGCAAGAACCTCTCTGAGCTCTTTCAGTATCTTGGGATGTATCTCATCCGGTCCCATGGCCTTGTCCACTTTCAGTTTTGCAAGTTGTTCTAACACATCTTCTGTGAATGGTGTGGTATCTACTTCATTCCCAGTTTTATATTTGGGAGTCACAGGTGGTCCTTCTCCAGGACTTTCCTTAATGATGAGCTGGGCCACCGGGGTTTTTTTTATTGGATGGGTGGGGGGATCAGGGGCGACTGGGCCATCAAGGATTTTGTTTCTGTTGGGAGGTTGGTGTCCTAAGAACCCCCCCATAAGAAATGCCATATTATATCTGACCAAGGCCCCAGCCCCGTATCCTGTTTCCAACAGTGGCCAATCCAGGTCACAAGTACCTGGCAGGTTCCCAAAAAGATACATAGGTTCCACAATGCTTATCCCGGGGTAAGCAGAGGATTTTCTGGGTCCTTTTTAATAATGGTTTATGGACTTTTCTTCTAGGAAGTTGTTCAAACCTTTTTAAACCCAGCTACGCTTACTACGTACTTACTACGTCCTCTGGTAATGAATTTCAGTTTGATTACATGTTGAGTGAAAAAATATTTTCTTTTATTAGTCTTATATGGGTTACAGTATAGCTTCATTGCGTGTCCCCTAGTCTTTCTACATGTCGGAGGAGGGGACACCAGCCGACCAACCAACAGTGTGTCGATGGCATTGGGGGGCTTTCCCTGCTTCTCGTCAGCATGCCAAACTTGCAGACTTCTGTTCACGTGTATTTGGCTTCCTCTTCCAGTTTAACACTGATTTTTGTGCACTGGGTAATTTGCATATTGCATTCCAGTGCGAAGTGTCAGCGTTAAAGTTGCGCTATGAAGCACTGTGCTAAAGCTTTAAGCACCGGGCCTTAGCGCAGGGTTTCTGCATTGGCCAGTTTGTATCTGAGGCAATGGAGGGTTAAGTGAACTGCCCAAGGCCACAAGTCATACCAATGTGATTCAAATGCTGGTCTCTCTGGTCACCAGGTTGCTGCTCTAATCACGAGGCTGCTACTCCACTCCATAGATTAATGCCTACAAAGAATGGATTCAGCAGTTCTTCTAGACATGGACCCTCACAGTAGAGTGGGTGCTCTGGATAATCGGAAAGATCTACACACTTAGAGCACTCATAATGAGAGCTTTCCTGCGTTCACCTTGCCACTTTGACTGTTGTGGGAGCAGTGAAGGTCACACTGTGACAGTTGCTCCAGTTAATGACAATTTACTAGAGAGAGGCAGAGGTTGCTCTTTTTTTTTTTTTTTACCAATAAAAGAAGGCATGAAACTAGTCTCTTTCAAAATATAGTTCAATAATAGGTAACATTTAACTTGTTGATTGTGCTTCATTTTTGCAAAGAAATGCTAGAATTAAGTGGTTTCCAATACGTAAAATAAATATAGTTGCATGAATTAAAAACATTATGTAATGATATGGATAAGTGGGGAAAGCATGCAGAACATGACTCATGGAATTGTTTTTTTCCACCCCTCTGTATGTGTGGGTTTGTATAGCTGTGTTTCTTTGTGTGTATCTTTAATAGATGAGAGGGGAAGAGCTGGAGGTAGTTTTATTTATTTATTTATTTAGACAGATTTGTATCCCACCTTATCCTTCAATCAAAGTAGTTACAATACAAATGGAAGGTTACAAATAACATAGGGTAGGTAAGATATTAACAAACAAACTAAAAGAATTAATGTAATAAAAAGGACCTTTTGGTAAAAACGATTGATTATATATCAAATCATAAGTTTCAGCAAATAGCAGGGTCTTCAAGGCTTTGTGAAAATCTCTAATATCAGTCATAATTCTAAGGTCCATTGGGAGAGAGTTCCAAAGTTTGGAAGCCAGTAAGGAAGGAGCTTGATGGAGTAATGGCTTAAGTTTTCTGACAATCTTTAGACGATGATAGGCCTTGTTAGCAGTTTTAGCAATGTGAGATTTAAGGTTCAATGCCTTATCCAAAATTATGCCAAGGTTTTTGATTTCGTTAACTATGATGGGCCTACCTAGTAAATCAATAGTATTTTGAGGAATGAAATTAGGGTTCCTAGTAAGAAACATTACCTCAGTTTTGTCATAATTAAGTGTAAAGTTATTATTTAAAAGCCAGGTATTCATGTCTTGGAGACATCTAGAAATTGCTGAAAAGTCAAGAGACTGTAAAACAATTGGAGTATATAGTTTTGGGGAATAACTGGGGGTGGGTGGTGGGGATAGTTGCGAGAATGGGGATAGTTTGGGGGGAAATGTTTTGGAGGATTGGGGGGGGGTAGTGTTGGTGATGAAGGGTAGTTTGGGGAGTGATGGGTAGTAGGGAACATGTAGTCGGAAATTTGAAAGGAGAAATTTCCTAACAATGTTTCATTATGTCTACGTTTTTATATTGCAGGAGCCTGAACCGCTTCTCCCATAGAAATGCATTTGGCCTTTTTTTTTAAGTGGGGGTGGGGGGAATCTTATTTCTTAACTCCGAGCCCAATCTGACCCATTTTCAAAATCAGTGTGTCTTTTCACCATTTTGTCCCCATGCCAAATTTGGTCCTGTTCTCTTAAAGTAATTTTGTCCCAAGACGGAAAATATCTTTCCAACATTTGTTGATTGGAAAGAACAGTAAGTGAGATCATTGTACTAAGAAGGATAAATGCAAAGTGATACTACAAAATCCTCACCTAAACAAATGATTTAAAGAAATGAAAATATGCAGTAGGAGCTGAAAGAGTTTTAAGATGCCCCCATCTTTGCTGTTATAAAGGTAATTGTTACCCATAGAGCTTGTGTGTGGTTAGAAAAGCTTTTCATAGAGCCTATATTGGTAGAGAGCCTGATTTGTTGCTTCAGTGGCTTCCAGAAAGTAATCTATTTTGTGCATCTCAGTCATATGCTACTTTGCATTACTGCAGGGGTCCTGTTTAGCCTTTTGACTGGCACATGACAAACCCAAGGTATAAGTACAGATCTGTGCTGAATGCCGAGTTGTTCATAGTAACATAAAACATAGTAGCATAGTAAATGACGGCAGATAAAGACCAGTATGGTCCATCTAGTCTGCCCAGTAAGATGGCAAGAGTAGGTGCACCTGCCTTTCTATGTTGACATACTGCTTAACCTTAATGCAAGAATGTTATGTAAAACAATACCTCACAATGAATGCACTGCTCAGCTAGAGGGGAAGGGAAAAGAGAAGCATGTTTAGAATGGTTCTCAATATTGATAGTTTCCTGAAGGAAGTTACATTTTTTTTCTGGTAAAACAGATTAAGGAATTTTCTTATAAATGCTGTACATTTCTTTTCATATTCTTTTTAAGAAGAATGAAATATTACTGAAAAAGTATTCTGGTCAGTGTGCCACTAAAAATATAAGTCTTCTCAATAATCTTCCCTCTATTAGATCTATAAGATTACTATTTCCCTATCGCATAAATTTCTTTAAATAAACATTCCGTCTTGAAAGTTCTTCTATATATTTCCTGTCAGTTAGACATTTCTACGAACTCGGGGTCTCAGACTTATCGGACACCACATTCCAGACCAAGTCTTCAAACACCGTGAACTTGGTCACAAGATATTCTCCGTATAGTTTCTGAATTGAGCGAATCATCAAAAGACATATGAATGTTTTGAGTACTCTTCCGTGATTAGGGAACAAATGTATTAGATGCATCTGGCAACGCCACAAAAATCTTAAGGAACAACTGAGCCCGGCTGTGTTATGACCAATACTCGACACGTCCGCAGATGACACCGTGGGACATAGAAGATGCGGCGGATGCAATGTTTGTCAAATTTCTAGTGATATAACAGATTTTGAATATCATGGAGTAACCTACAGGTTGAAAAAGAAAACCTCTTGTGACACCAGTTTTGTAGTGTACTGCATTAGATGCCCATGTGATTTAATATATATTGGCAAAACGATAAGATCTTTTAGAGTTAGGATGAATGAACATCGCAGCGGATTGCATTGTAAAATACAGGAAGCTCCTATAGTAGCACACTGTTTGGAACTGAATCAAATTTGAAGAACTACGCTGTTTTTGCATCGATCTGCAGTCTACCGGAAAGAATGGAAAATCTAGAGAACAAGCATTGGCAATTTGTGAACAAAAATGGATATACACCTTACAATCAGTTAAACCGGGAGGCTTAAATGTCTCAATAGACGGGGGGGGGGGGGGGGTCTGCTTTTAAAACTCAAGTGGAATAAAATAAAACACCACTATCTTAGGATGATATTTGACAAAAATCCTTGATATGGTCCAAAAATTGGGCTCAGTTTAAATGTGGACACTCAATGATATAATAAATAATAACAAATAATGAGGGTATACATTTTTAGAGTATTCACCTTGGAAAGTTGAAAATAGGACAATGGAAGTGGGGTTGTAACATTAAAAAAATGGAGTGGAAAAGAGCAAAATGGCATTTACTTAGGGCCTGTAGTTAAAAGTCCCTATTTGGGAGAGAACGTAATTAGTTTGGTCCTTAGGAAGGAAGATCTTGCACGTGATGACATATTGCTAAAGGGAAAACCACCGTAGCGAGCTATTTAAATGTTATGACTGCCATCAACTCGCATGCGTGGCGTTTTTGGAAGCCTTTAGGCACGGAGGAACGCATGAAGAGTGGAGAGTATGGGCACTAGTTGGTATTATAACAAAGGTATGTCATGAATAGATTGTGGACAGCTTGTAGTTCATATGAAGTTTACAGCAACTTGAATAGAGATGTAATTCATAAGTTTGAAGCGTGTTTATTTTATTGACAGTGCTTTAACAAAAAGAACCCCCTGAAGAAACTCTTGAATGTGAAACGCAGACACGGCGTTGGGGAAAGAAGAACAATTAAGTTAAGCACTTTTCCAGTTTTGAAAAGATTTTTTCTTAAAGATGTGAGCAATTTGACAAATTATCAACGATGTTTGAGAATTGAACAGGGAGGTCATTGATGCAAACGGGGCACATTATTTTGAAGACTTGGTCTGGAATGTGGTGCCCGATAAGTCTGAGACCCCGAGTTCATAGACTTGTCTGACAGGAAATATATAGAAGAACTTTCAAGACGGAATGTTTATTTAAAGAAATTTATGCGATAGGGAAATAGTAATCTTATAGATCTAATAGAGGGAAGATTATTGAGAAGACTAAGATAGACCTTCTGAGAAGCTGACCAATTGACAGAGTGTTAGGACTAAAAATATAAGAACATAAGAAATGCCATACCGGGTTAGACCAAGGTACATCAAGCCCAGTATCCTGTTTCCAACAGCGGCCAGTCCAGGTCACAAGTACCTGGCAAGTTCCCAAAAAGATACATGGATTCCACAATGCTTGTTCCAGGGTAAGCAGTGCATTTCACTGTTCCTCTTTAATAATGGTTTATGGACTTTTCCTCCAGGAACTTGTTAAAACCTTTTTAAACCCAGCTACACAAACAGCTTTTACTGCATCCTCTGGTAATGAATTGTAGCGTCTTTGCATGTCCCCTAGTCTTTCTACTTTTTGATGGACTAAACAAACTATCTTCATTTAACCTGTTCTACTCTATTCATGACTTTATAGACCTCTATCCTGTCTCCCCTCAACCTTTTCCAACTTCTGCAGTAAGTCATAGACCAGACTGTTCTGAAAGTGATTTACCTGGATGCAAACATGTTGCTTCATTACTTGGTTGTCTGAAAATTGTCCTGTCTGGATAATAAAAGTATATGTGAGGGGAAATCTAAGATGGCAGGAGCCATGCCTGCAGCTCTGTGGCACTTTTTCCTGCTATGTATCTTGAGAGAAAAGAGGCAAGATAAATTGAGGAAGCAGCTCTCAGCACTCCAACATTCTGCCTCTGGAGAGTCCGGCGGATACTTCTGTATCGCACACAGGAATTCAGTCTGGGCTATCAGAGCTAACCTCATCCTGCATTGACACTAGAGTCAGGAGGCTAAATGTCCTTTTTTGGATGGAGACATCTTCTTTTTCTCCTGATCAATAGCTTCCTCTTTTGTTGCCATGGTTCATGACCTCCCCACCCCCACCCCCCAGAGATCTTCGGTGTGACACTATGAGAAGGTAATGCAGTGCATCTGGGTGACAAACTCCACAGCATCAACATGGGGGTAGACCAGCATGACAGGAAGCAATGGAAGAAAGTGGGAGCATTTGGTCATACTTGTACAAGCTGTTCCTGCTAAAAGCCCAAAGGAGCCCCTAAGTCGATGCCAGGTTTGATTATGGGCAGCTTCCAATCTATTTGTAGGTTGCTTGTTATATTGAACTATCCCTCAATTATCATCTGATAATCCATGTGCTCTAATACAGTAGTGACTAAATTAAAAAAGAAAATTAACTGTAAACATTAGGAGCGCAAACGTTTGCCCAGGGCAACTGTTATTCCTTGCAGTACACCCACCCTGATTCAACTACCTTCTTCTGGTTCTTATATCATTTCATGTATCTCTAAGAAGAGCCCCTCATGAAGAAGTGTGGCCATCCATCCCCTCCCCCTGCTTTCTGTTGTAGGACAAGAAGCCCAAATCATGCTGAAGTTTCCTATGTTCTGTAGCATTCGGATGGCTTTTCTGTAAGGAAGCTCTATGAGGGAATGTATGCTATCTATATTTAATGTTGAAATCTTTAAATTAGCCAACCCCTTTCTTCTCCAGCTTGCAACCCACAAGGTAGTCAACAACTCAGCCCCTGGTGCGTCCCAGTTCACCAAAGAATACAGTAGATACAATAGTTTTATCCACCCATGTTTCAACAAAGAGCAGCCAGATGGTGATCCTCATATATAGTGAGTAACCTCTGCCTGCGTTGGTGCCCCTGCCATGCAGACCATCTGAGTACATCGATCCCTCCTCATCTCTGGTAAGGATGGATTATCCTCCTCTTTCTCAATAGTTATAATTACCTAGTACACAAGAAAGTACCACAGTCCAGGTCTGTGCATGCCCTGCGGCTTCTCAGAATAACTTCAACTATATTAATGTGCCATGCCATACATAAGGATTTAGTTTTGTTCCATGTCCACATGAAATGTTAATAATCAAACTAAAACTGATGATGGAAAAATACTGAGCACGCTAGTGCATACATTCTTTCGATGCCTTGCACCTAGGCATGCCTTACTGTCCTGACCTTTCTCTCCCATTCCTCTCCTATGGGAGACCATTCAAAAAAATATTTAACCTCTGCACAGAGTCAAATGACTGTGTTCTTTTGACATGAGTCACTCGTACTATGGCTGGGAACTGAAATGTGAACCAAATCCCTTTTCACACCAGTTTGGAACAGTAGGGTGCCACAGCCCATCTGCTCTCTACCACTTTTTCAAAGCAATTATTAAAGAACAGAATTCTAATGCCCTTGTAGTCCATCTCATTCTTATAGAGGCTCATTAACTTGTTTCTCCACAGAGTTTAATATGCATGACACTACTTGCCTCAGCTTCTGCATGCCTTTTTTATGGGGCCCAGCTCTCTACACACATGCATCTGCCCTCCTTGCCGTTTTAGGCCCAAAGTGGCTGGCAACCACTGCTCTATCAACTCCCATAGTTAAGCCTCTTTAACAGACTCCGGAAAGCCCACATTTCATATATTGTATCGGTGGTCGCTGGTCTTCTAGCTCCTCGATCAGCACTTTATACAGTAGCTCTGCTCCAGGCTTCCCAGGCATATTTCAGCACTATCCATGAGGCCTCCTTCTCTCACAGTCCTCTTCTCTATCTGGTGCATCCTTGCCACTTGTATGTCCATTTTTTCCTTGACCTCGTCTATAGACTCATGCAATTTAGACATCCTGTCATGCAATATAGCTGTCAAGCTTCATGTTAGTTCTCTCACTATTTCATCGTGCTGCGCCAGTGTTGTTGGTCCAATATCTGCTACCATCTTTGGCTCCTTTGCTTTTTTCATGCTGCTCTCTTGGAGTCCTAATCAGCATTACACTCACAAGCCTTCCCTGCCAATTCTAAATTTGCCTGATCAGCCCTGATACTTTCCACCACTGTCCTCCAACCTTTGGGCACTATAGTTAAACTCTGTTGCAGACTTTAATAACATCAAATGTTAGGAGCAGAGCTGGGCACCGGGATGTCCACTCAGCTTGGCCTCATCGCGTGACCCCCTTTATAGTTCCTTTCAATTTATATTTATTTATTTGTTTCTTCTATACCGCCCCTCCCAGAGATCAGGGGTGGTTTACGTTTATCACAACATATTACAAAGAACAGAGGTTGAACTATTTACATAGAGCCATAGGTATATTTAACATGAAGCAAATGCTTTATATGCATAGTTGTCTGAACTGGCGACTAGTAACTATTTACAGTTTACTGTTTCTGTGTATTTCTGTGAGCTTAGATATGAATAGGGGTTATTGATTGGGGGGGGGGGGAGTTGGGTGGTGATCATAAGGTGAGGTTAGGTGTTTGTGAGATTGGGTTATCTTTGTCACTGTCTTTCCATGTCCCTTCTCTTTTCCCACCTGTCTGCAACTCCTTCAGGAATTGTTCCATTTTATTAAAGTCAGCATGTTTGAAGTCCAGCACCTTGAACTTAGTGTGTCTAGATACTGGTTTATCTTTATATCAAGCCATATTTTATGATGATCACACCATCTCCATTTGTTGACTGCAAATTCCAGTGCTTTTTCTACCTTCATGGCTTCCATCACCACCCAGATTCTCTTCACTTTTTCTGATTCTGCAGATTGTATACTCCAGACCACATCTGGTAGATTGAAATCGCCTAACAGTGCCCCTTCTCCCTTTCATTCCCAACTTTTGGAAATCTATTACTATATCTCTATATAGTTAATGGAGTGGAGGAGTGGCCTAGTGGTTGGGGCAAGGTACTTCAGGCCGGAAGGTCGGGGGTTCAAATCCCACTAGAGGACAGCAACCTTGGGCCGGAAGGACTGGGGTTTCTAGTCCCACAGGTGCTCCTTGTGGTCTTGGGCAAGCCACTTAACACTCCATAGCTCATGTTCCCTGTAAAATAGTTATCTCCAAGTTATAAAGCCCTGTTCAATGTAATTTCAGTTTGTTCAATGTAAACCGCACTGATGCAGAATAGCACGGTATATAAGAGAATGTAAATAAATAAATAAATTTGGGGTGCAGGTCTGTAGACAACATTGGTGTAGATGTAAATTCCATCTTCTCTTACCAAGGCAGTCCACAGTGTTTCCTACTGTCCCCACAGCCCCTGTGTTTCAGTCACTTCGATATCATTCTTGACAAAGTGCTGCTACTCCCCTTTTTCTGCCATCTCTATCCCTTCAAAGCAGATTATAGCCTATCTCATTCATGAGACTCAATGAACCATGACTCAGTAATAGTGATAATATCTAAGTCCTCCTCCAACATTTGGTCTTGGAGATCTGCAGTTTTGTTACTTAGACTGCAAGCATTTGTACTCTTTGCTTTCCAGCTGTTTTGAGTTCTCTTGCTGATGTTCTGTTTAGCCTTGTGCCTGTTTCTCTGCTGTGTAGCATATGAAGGAGTAACTGAGATGGTTTCCTTGTTGTTTTTCTCCGCTGTAATCCTGTTTTTGCTGGAGGTGACATTCCAGACTCGTGCGCTTCTATGTGCATCCCTCCCCATTGCCTAGTTTAAACACCTGGCAACATATACTGCTTGAATTTCTCACATATAATCTTTCCTCCTGCCTGAGAAAGATATAGGTCACATTATGATAGTCTTTAATTTTTTCATAAATTGTCCTAGTCACTTATGTATCCAAAACCTGGTTTACACCAGGTTTTGAGCTTTTCCTCAGTTTTAGAATTCTTACTTTTCTTCTTTGATGGTACTTAGTATTTAGTTTGTATTTCTACTGGCTGACAATCCTGGAAGACGTTTCATCTTTTTTTTGTCCCTTACACTGTGTTTCCAAGCTAATGCCTCATATAATGGAGTCTTCCAGCACTGAAAGGAGACAAAAATTAGGGATAAGAATAATCTTTCATGGACAGAGAGAAAGGTGGCACCCGAGTAAGTGAACATTTCTCAAGGGAAATTCATTCCTTTAAGAACCTCACAATCAGAGCACTTTGATAATCTTAATTTCAAATATGTGTTCTTGTGTGCTTCTAAAATTCTCTATTTGAACACTTCGGGTTATTTGATGATACCAATTGCAATGCTGCGAGAAACAATTTTTTGTAGA
Source organism: Ichthyophis bannanicus (assembly GCA_033557465.1). Lineage (NCBI taxonomy): Eukaryota > Metazoa > Chordata > Amphibia > Gymnophiona > Ichthyophiidae > Ichthyophis > Ichthyophis bannanicus. The sequence goes on along the minus strand of CM066038.1, from coordinate 384,126,383 downwards.
TTAGATTCTTGCTAATATAATAAGGATTTCAACACTTACATTCTTGCTCACTCAGAATATTTTATTTATATTTTGGACACTATTCATGATCTAAAATAGGAAGTATTTCACTATTGGAATGCATATCAAGTCTCTGAAAGTGAAATATTGCTGCATGGCTTTGCTGCTAAAATAATTTTGTCTCTCATGAGACATGTAGACGAAGTGACGAGCAAAAAGGAATATGGTATGTGCACATAGCCCATGTGGTGACATTCAGTGTGTTCTTTATTTTGGTTTTTAAGATCAATAAGCTTCCGCCTTTTAGAAAGAACTACAAATATTAACTTAAGGAATGTTATCTCTTTTAGGCAAACACAGAAACCTTTTGTTGTGGTTAATAGTGAGAAAAGTTGTATGAAAACTGACTTTCCATTGTATGGTGTAATATTGTAATAAAAAAATGTTATGCAATCTGATTTGTACCATTTCTTTTAGCTGAAAATCATAAAGAAGCTTCTGTGCTTTTATTTATTATAGTGAATTGTAGGACGACAACCATAGCCTTTCATTTAAAGGCATAAAGAGGCTTTGCAACATTTGTGCTACTTTCCTGTATGAGGATTTAATTGTTACTTACATTAGTGTTTGTGAATTCCCGATGGAAAAGTAACTTGGTCTGTTAGCTACATTCTAACCATGGCCAAAATTGTGTATTTCAGACTTCTGAGAGTCATATCATCATTTTGAAACAGCATTTCTTTTTCTCATTTGTTGCTTTTGGCTTTGATGCAGAAACCCTGGACTAGAGGAGTCTCGTAAAGCTCGGCGCAAAATTTTCTAATGCAGATTTAACACACAAGTTTTGCTCACCGATGATGTATGCAAACAGCATGTAAATAAGCTGTGCGCAAAAAGTCTATTCTAAATAAGGAGAGCAAGCCAGACACATGCATGCGTTAGCAGCATCTATATCTTGCACAGAAAAAAAAACCCAGTAGCAATTGTGCACATGTGCTGGAAATGCTATGTCACACATACAGCATTATTTTGTGCAGAATATTGATGATTATGTGCTAGATAACATTCCAAAGCCAGAAAAAAAGTTGCGGAAGGTTGTATACACTCAAACAGGAATAAATACTTCACCGCATTGACATATCAAAACATTACTGCAAGACTAATATATTTTTATCATTGATAGTTTTTTTTTCTAATTTTCTAGAGGTTTTCTTAAACTTTTGTTAGGATCTGATATGTCTTCACGGTGAACAATCTATCATGGGGACACTGACTGAGTTGTCATTATTATTCCATTGTATAGCAGGGTGCAATCCAAAACTTATTTTGTGCAGAATACTAAATAGTGTCAGAACATTGATTAAGATAACTATCAGATTGCCTTCATGAAAAAGTCCATGTCCCCTTGATTGGTTGTTTACCATGAAATCATATGAGCTGCTAACAAAAGTTTTTTAAGATTTTTTTTTTCTAATTTTATAAAGAAGCAATTAACAATGGTAAAAAAAAAAGTAGTCTTGAACTGTTTAGATATGGTATTTGTAATTTACCTGCAAGTTAAAGTATTTTTTGAGAAGCATTCTGTTAATATCACCTGCACTGACTGCAGAACTATGAACTAACTTTTTACATTTCATCAGGCCTTGAATTAAAATATCAGCATTGAGCTCAGCCTTCTGATCTTCTGTGCACTTTTCTGCATCTGTGCTGCATAACTGATTGCTTCATTAGCATCTATTTAAATCAGGAGTTCCCAAACCTGTCCTGGGGCCTCCCCAGCCAGTTGGGTTTTCCAGATATCCACAATGAATAGACATGAGAGAGATTTACATACAATGGAAGCAGTGCATGTAAATCTCTCTCATGCATATTCATTGTTGATATCCTGAAAACCTGACCTGCTGGGAGTGGGGTTTGGGAACCCCTCATTTAAATGGATTTAAATGTGCTGTGCACGGTTGTCTGCACTAGACTTTGTGCACAGTTAACTCATGTGTAAAATTTGTTCTTCCATTGGTAATACACAAAATTGTACACTAAAACTGAACTAAGCTATGCGCAAAACCTAGCTTAATTTTACTCGAGGCTTTTATCTGCATGGCAGACATAGTGGAAGCTATGCAAAATGGTAAGTCTGAATGCATAATGTTTATCTCCAGGAACAAGCAGGAATGAGTCTTCACATATGGGTACGTCAGTATCGACGGAGCCTGCACGGGAATGCTGCCCAGCTTTCAATTAGAAAGCTTTTGGCAGCATCCCTCGCGCCTGCGCAGTGACTTCCCGCCTTCTCCACAGCCTCTCTTCAGTTTTCGTTTTTCCGCGGAGCCGGCAGGACGTCCTCCTGTCACCGCAGAAATTTTTCCTTTTAATTGCTTTAATTATTTTAATTTTTTTGTTTTCTTGTGGTCGCGGTTGTTTTTCCCGCTACCACCGGTACCGCCGGTGGTTTTTAGGCTAAAGTCTGTAAAACCTTTCTTCAGTTTTTTTTGCCTTAACTTCTTAGGCCTACTAGGCCTTTTTCATTATGGAGCCTTCTTTTCCTAAGAAGTGCATCCGTTGTGGAAACACCTGTTTCTTTTTAGACACCCATAGTTGGTGTCTCAACTGTGTGGGTCCTGACCCTTTTTCCCCTGACTTGTCAGGAGATAATTTTGTGAGAAAACCTTCAGTATTTAGAGTTTTCCTCGATACCGTTATTTCTTCAGCAGTGAGGGTACCCGGTTTCTCTACTTCACAGGATCAGGTAACCCAAAAACAGTCTGTTAAGACTAGTCAATGCTTGAGTGGTATGTCCCATGCCCAGCATGGTGACGGCTCCGGCCTTACCCTCAAGAATCCATTGACATTACCCCTGCGGGAGTCTTTGGGCTCCAAAGCGTTAAAGGGGTTTCAGGATGTTCCTGGGGCTCACCCCTCACAGAACATACCTGAGCCATGCGCGGGGGTGGTATCCACTTCGAGCGGTACCGAGCCTCCGGCATCGGCACCGGTGTCGAGTACTCCACTCTTCACCAGGGATCGTCATCGGGCATCCTCGGTACCTTCGGGACCGATCGATACGCACCGCATTGACTTCCCTCAATCTCAGCCATGCTCCGGGACGGTACCGACGTTGATCGGTTCCGATACCCTAGCATCGGCATCGACATGGATGGGTGCTCATCGGGTATCCTCGGTACCGTCGGTATCGATCGATGTCACCCAGGCTGCCTTAGTGGTTTCGGCATCGCCGATACTACCACTGGCGTCGGAACTGTCGAGACATGCATCGCTAGTCTCGCTCTCTTCGATGCCGAGTCTTGAGTCGATATCGAGTCTCGAGGACTGCGTACCGACGCGTCCCGGAACCGACTCCTGTCGTTTCCCAATAGGTAGTTCCGAAGATCCTAGTCATAACTCCCTCATGATCTCGGTACCACTACAGCAGTTCCCGATGACTACTTCACCTGCTAGTCCTTTATCAGTAGCGAGGTTGATGCCTGTTCTTGCACCGCTGCCTGGTTTAGAACCGATACCTGGCATGGGTGCAGTACCTTGTACGTCTTCTGATACTCAGGCTCTTTCTTTAGCCTCACCAGGAATAGTTCCCATAGGAGATCAGTCTTTTCAGACTTTTCTCCTGGATATGGCAACCTTTCTTAATATTTCTATCCCTGGTTGTGATCCTACCCATGGCTCACCGGCACAAATGCAACATATACAGTTTCCTTTACATCCTGCTCTGCAGGATCTCCTTCTTAGGGTATGGAAATCACCCTTACGACTGCCTCAAGTTTCTACTGACATTGAGGTTAGGTACCGTGTGCCACCCTCTCCAGGGTTCCAAAAACCTCAACTTTCTCATCGTTCCCTTGTAGTGGAATCAGCACTGAGGAAGGTTAAGAGCAAGAAGAAGCATTCTTCTTTTCCGCCAGGTCGTTCTTCAAGAACACTTGATGCTTTTGGCCGTCAGGCCTTCCAAAACTCTATGCTGGCTTCCAGAGTTCTCTCATATATTTTTCACATGAGTCTAACACTCCAGGAAGTCACAGAGAAATTGTCTCTTTTGACCCCTTTTTTACCAGAGCCCAAGGCTACTGATTATTCCTTGCTCATCAATCACAGCCGGAATATATCCTGGTTTCTGTCTCGTGCTTCTATAGATTCTTTTGAGTCCATTAGCAGATCCTCCGCTATTGCCATTGCAGCACGTCGCAGAGCCTGGCTTGAGGCTTCAGACTTGAGCAAATGGGCACAAACTATACTAGCTCATTCTCCTTGTACAGGGGAAGGACTTTTTAATAAGGAGGCTTTACGTCAGGTTGCTCAATGCTCCCCTGACTCTTCTTCCACTAGAAACCATTCTAAGCCACCTCCTTCTTCAAATAGTAGGAAATGTCCTACCAAACCTTCTTTTCCTAAGAAAAGAAAGTTTCATTCCTCTCCTGCCCATCATTCGGCTGTACCTAAACAAGAGACGCCTCAGCCTAGTCTGAAGTCCTCCAGTTCTGGCCAGTCTCAACATTCCCAGCAACCATAGGGGCCGGGAATTGTAACTTACATATTAAAAGATTATTCACTGTGCTTTTCTTTTTCAGTGTACTAACCTGTCAAAAAAATTATTTTGTTCAGGTACTACACACTTCCACTCTGCTTACTCTCCAGAACAGCAGTTGCAACTATCACCTGATAGTTTCTTTCCCAACTGAACATTTTTCCTTCAGTTGACTTACCCCATGGGTACGTCACCCTCCAACTACTTGAGGGCTACCAAACTGAACTACTTCTCTGGTCGTTCCCCAGACAGTGAGAAGAGATATCCCCTCTCTTTTCTTGTCTGTTTTTCTTGATTCAGCACAGGACAATCTCTCTGCTGTTTCTCTCAGCAGCTCTGCCTGCAGGAGTTATAGTAATTGTATTACTGGGACTTTCCAAGTTCCAGTCCCTTGTTCAAAATTTTTGTCTAGCCTCAGTAGTGATTCCAAACTATCTTGGATCCTCCTACTCGTTAGGCTTTCTCACATTACTCTAACCATCTCCTTTTCTAGGATATGACAACATAACTGATTTTAAGTCAGTTTATCTCATAGCTCTCCTGCACAATGCTCTCTGCAGTCTTCAGAGAAGCTTTCTACTATGAGGGCTTTGCTATAGAGCATTGTCCTTGTCTCTGAAGTTCCTCTATTATTAGAGAGAAACTTATCAACCCTTCCTATACCACCTGTAAGGGTTCTCCACACCCCCTCTAGCCTGGGGTGTTAACACGAGATAGCAGTTCTTCTGCGTGAAAATCCAAGGCATCTACCATGTCAGTGTTCTGTAGAACTCCCTGTCTTGTTCCCTACAGATTCATATCTTTATCTGTTCTCACGCAAACATCACGGTTATCTCACTGGATTGCTTTCCTGCATCCCTCAACCCACGAAAATAGATTCTCTATGCATATCCCAAGTGGGCTCACCCTCTTGTAGAACGCAGAATCTTTTTCTTTTATATTCCCCATGTACAATTATGGGGCTGGGTGGTAGGCATGTATCTCAATCTATTGTCTTGTATGTAGCATTTCCATATATGTCTACATACTTATATCATTACTCTGGTGGTGCTAAACCATGCCCCACAAATTTCCATATATCTAGGTATATCTATCTATCTATCTATCTATCTATCTATCTATCTATATATCTATATCTATATCTATCTATATATCTATATATATATCTATCTATCTATCTATGTATATATATATATGTATATATATATATGTATATATATATATGTATATATATATATGTATGTATGTATGTATGTATAATTTGATATATTTCACCACCCATATCCTAATCTACAAATCTGGACATATGCATATATATATATATATATGCATATCTATTCCAGCCACATATATATATATCTCCCCATATGTATGTGTTTGATGGGGGGCTTCTTAAGGGTTGGTCACTCTTATTCACTATCACCCTTACTGTCTATACTACATGATTTACCTCTTAGAGGTTTTAGACAGATTGTTGCCCTATGTCCCATACCAAATTATGATGCAGGACCTGTTCAGCACCAACAACCACTTTGGTGCTAACATCTTCCATTTTTTCTTTATGTCCTTGAAGCATCTAGCTTCAATATTTTTCCTATCTCTCGTCAGCTAGGAAAAACAGTGTACATCTTTATCTTCGAGTACACAACTGTTTTCCGTAGGAATAGGGGTTGTCCATTCCCCCTTTCCTGCCAGGACTGGGCTAGTTCTTCAACTCCGTCAGTCTTCTTCCTTTAGTCCTCAATGTTCATGATGCCTAAAGGACTTTTCAGCTTTTCCCATAAAGCTTTCCATTGAAGTCCAGACGTCTACTCCTACCCAGTTGACACCTGGCTCATCTACTATCTCCAAGTCTGGATCTTCCTCCTCACTACTGAGAGGTCACCTTGAAGATTCTGCCACTGCTTATCCAGTAGACTCCATCATGCTTTCTACTTCCTACAATACAGTAGGTAAGCTGCATATTTTAAGTGTACATTAAATGTGTTTTAATGCTACTCATCATATCCACCAAGGACTCCTGTAGTCTGTAGAACACCTAGTCCTTGGCTATGCTGTTTCTTTCCTCACAGCTCCTTTATTGTCAACTCCTACCCTCCATCCCACATTGGATGCCGGGGATTCCTGGAGACAAAATGCACCCCTGACCCGGGCACTTGCATTTTTATGGGATCTCCCCCTGGCATCTCCAGCTAGGGAGTCCCCATATATGAAGATTCATTTCTGCTTGTTCCTGGAGATAGCACAGTTACTTACCTGTAACAGGTGATCTCTGGGAACAGCAGGAATTAGTCTTCACAACCCTCCCACCTCCCCTAGGAGTTGCATCTTTTTTATTTTTTCCCCTTTTCTCTCCTCGCCTTTGTCTCAGCTCTGAAACTCAACTGAAGAGAGGCTGTGGAGAAGGCGGGAAGTCAGCGCGCAGGCACGAGGGATGCTGCCAAAAGCTTTCTAATTGAAAGCTGGGCAGCATTCCCGTGCAGGCTCTGTCGGTACCGACGTACCCATATGTGAAGACTAATTCCTGCTGTTCCCAGAGATCACCTGTTACAGGTAAGTAACTGTGCTTTATTATTTCAGACCTCCAAGCTTTTAAATAATTTTAGTACAGAAAATGTTTTGTTTCTTGAGTAAACTCCATAGGTTAGTTCTTCCTCAATCATAAACAGAGCAGCATTAACCATGTAGTGGGCCCTCAGCAAACAATTCATCAGGAGTCTGCACTAACTTGACGACATTTAACAGCAACAAGCAAGCAAATATACTGAGCCTCCATACCATAATATAAATACATTTTTAAGCCACCATAAACATTCAAACACCATTATTCTATCCTTGGTATCTAATTATGTCACATTGATGGTAGGTGTTTAAAGATACCTCAACAAGCACTCCCCACATTTTCACCCCTTGATTTCATTAAGTACTTCTTCCTCAACCCTGCACCCTAACACCCTGCACCACCAAGTGCTTCTCTTGAGGCATGTAAAGTTCCGAGCGCCTGCTTTGCTGCTTATTGCTTCCAATGCATTTTAATGCTGTTAGTTTACTTCAGGGGCTGAAGACTCCCTTGGGTCAATGGGCAACAGTGATGAATGCCACTTTTTGTCAGACTTTGGTCTCATGACTTTGAGGATGTTAATGCACAATGCCTACTGATTAACATGGGTGACTGATGACATCACCTCTTGCCCTACGAGCTGTCATTGATGACATTATTTGTTTTCTGCTCAGCATCTGGTTAGGGCTGAATTGAAAGATAAAGTATCTGACAGCATTCCTCCCCCCCCCCCCCCAATCATCACCAACAGCTTTTGACCATAGGCACATATCTAATTTGCCTGTACTTTATCCTGCCTTGATTTTAAAATCTCTATACCTTCTTTTTCTAATTATATTTTTATCTCTTCTAGCAGAAGAGGGATTTAATTGGTAAATGTTTCCTTATCTTACCCCAAGTCATTACTTGGGTTATCCCAGGACAGTGGAAGGTAATGTAGCTCATTTGTTTGTTTAGGTTTATATGCCACATTTGTTCCAAGCAGAAAACACTATGGTAGGAACTTAATAGGTCTTTTTCCCCCATTGTGCATAAGCCCAGGAATAATGCTTTGGTTTCTAATGAGGTTTATAATTTTAAAAGATTAAGAGCATACCATTTACTCAGTTGTCTCCCACATAATGGAGAGAGCATTGGGTTAAGTATTTATGAGCCGGGTTCTTGGCTGCTTCTAATATGTCCTTCCTGGGCAAGGATGTCCTTATGAATAACTCAATAAGAGACTTAAATCCTAATGAGGCTAGAGCTATTCAGAACAGCATGTTAATGGCTTGTTCTCTTTCCTATAAGTATTCTTGTTGGCAGGGAACATCTGTTTCTATTGTATCTGTAAGTGTTTTTTGTACCTTTTCATTTGAGGTTGTGTTATTATTTGGGAGAAGTATTTACTGAGGGACAATAGTTTCCAAATGGGGTTAATACTGTCACCCAGCAGACCCGGTTGAGAGGAAAGAAAATGCTTTAAACAGAGAAAAAGATACATACAAGCTGCAATATCTGGAGGAGCCAGCTAGAGGGAGCAAGAGGGATTTCAGAGTAACTGAGGAACCACGCCCCACTGGTCATGAGGTAATGCCAGCCAGCTTCCAATCCTCGAGCGCAGGAGGACTTCTTAAGGAGACTGTGGAAGACTGGAAAGAAGGCAGAGAAGGAGGCAGCGAGAGGTGCAGCGAGAGAGGCAGCTGGAGAGGCAGCTGGAAAGGACGCAGCAGGAAAGAAGGCAAAACAGAGGAAAAGAGGTTAGAATGGAAACCTGATTATTCCACTACTAGCAAATCACCCAGAGTGAAAGGTGATTGCCTGGGAGCTAATGAAGAACCTGGGAAGGTCTCGGCTCAAAGAGGAGTAAGAGCTGTATGCCCCGAGAGGCAAAAGCATTGCTGCAACTGTTGTCCAAAACCAAATGAGAGACAGCCTGAAGACCTAAGCTGTGCTGTACGGGCAAGCCAGAAGAGAAACTGGTGCAGGCCTCAACCTTCACCTGAAACAGAGAAGTCAAATTCACAAGGTAAAGCTTCTTATGATACAAGCTATAGAAAAAGTTTACCTGATAAGAGAGTTTTGAATAAGAAGTGTTTTTATAAAGCTGCTATAAAACCTCTAAGTAGAGAGGAATTTTCTCAATACAAAACAGCACAGAGCCGACGCCCTACAAGTCACCCAGAACATTGGGCAGTGCTAGAGGAGCTATATAAGAAGCCTGACTATAATCTACCTGAAACCAGGGACTCAGAGTCAGAGGCTTCGGGCTATGAGCCAATGCAAGTGGAACTGGCAGATGAGGTTTCAGATACAGAAATGGACTGTACGTACTGTACTACGGGAAGCCTAGAATCCTTGCCAGGCTTGTAAGCTATATGTATTGCTGCCTAGAACATTCTTTTGTGTGAATATCATCGCTACTGTGAAAGTAACAGTTTTTGCTTTAAACTTCTGTTTTACTTTTTCTTACCTGAAGTAAGGACATTTTGCGTTGTTGTTGCCCAATCATTTGAACCTTTGCGAGAAAGGGAAATAAAAGCCTTTATTTTCCCACCACTTTGTGCAGTTGATTTCATTGAAGATTAGGACCCAGGAAACTAATAGGACCAAAAGTCAATTGGGCCTCTGGATTACTGGCCAATCTCATCCCTATATAGTTGTGTCCGACCTGCCCTGACCTCTACTTGCCGCCAGGGTAGTGCTCGCGACAATACTCATGGATAATATTTACATGGTCTTCTGGAAGATCTGCCACAGCTCTCCTGAGCAGGATAGAGCTGCTGGGAACTGGAGCAAGCCAGCGTCACATCGGCCTAACCGGGGCAGCCGCAGCACATTTAAAAAGAGCGCCATCGGGCACGCAAACAGAGGACTCCCGTTTTCTTCTTCCTCTGGCCCTGCTACAGCTCTCCTGAGCAGGATCGAGCTGCTGGGAACCAGAGCAAGACACACATCGGCCCAACCGGGGCAGCCGCAGCACATTTAAAAAGAGCGCCTTCGGCATGGCCCTTAGGCGGAGGCCAAACCCCGAGGCCACACACTGCCACCAAAGATACCAGAGCGACCAGAAACAAAACCACCAACCCACCATGATCAGACACAAGTAAGCTTCACACATCATGTTGATCAGAGAGTTCAAAGCACCAAACCGCTAACTAGATACTGACCCCAGAGTGAACAGTGAGTGCGTGACTGATGTACCTGCCTGTACTCATACCAAATAGCGTGCCTGTTTTATCTGCCTGTGTTTAGATCCAATAGTTTGCCAGATCACACTTGAACAGATAGCGTCCCGCTTCAACCAAGGCACGGTAGGAGCAGCCAAAATCATGCACCCAATCATAGCAATAGCCAGTTTCTACCTCCTCACTGGGCTACCCATCGGATCACTTGCCTTTAATCCAACCTCCAATCATACACCAGTTCTACGGAGCGATGGGAAGAGATGGGCAGGGAATCTTTACCACTCTTCAACAGAAGCCAGTCGCACGCTTCCCCTCCCACACACTTCACCCCCACGCACTGCACATCTCAGTACAACACTCCAAAAAGTCCCACTTTGAGAAGCACTCGCACCCGCACATGCTGAAGTGTGCCCTCATCATTGCCCGCTCAGTCGGCAAAAAATGGCCAGTGGTCATGGATTTGATAACCCTCCATGACCTGGACATTCTAATGATCACAGAGACATGGCTATCTGACTGCGACACCGTTCTTCTCAACTAGATGTTACCCACCAACTTCTCACTCCACACCTGCCACAGAGCTAATCAGAGAGGTGGAGGAGCGCTCATCCTCTCCAAAACAGAGCTACAATTTCAACTGATTAACGCCACCAGCACAGCCCACTTAGACACAATCATCATAGCTAACAATCATTGTACTACCAACCTACTCTACAGGGCACCAGTGGCATCACCAGATGACCTCTTGACAATAATCGACCTCGCCTGCAACACCAGTAAACCACGCTCCCCAAACTGGTTACTAGGCGACTTCAACCTGCCTACTCTGCAAGATACCCAAGCCACAGCCTTCCTCGAAGCACTCGACGAGCTGGGATACAAACAACTAGTCAACGTACCCACGCGCGTGAGTGGAAACAAATTGGACCTGGCTTTTTCCCCACAAACATCTATGGAATCGACACAGGACTTGGTGATGTCTATAACACCAGTACCCTGGTCTGACCACAGCCTGATTAGATTTCAAATACCTGTCCAGCAGAGCTACTGTCTTCCCCAAAACATCAGCAAGACTTTTCCGACCCTTTGTCAAAGAGGAAATACTGGAGAAAGCCATTCCACTCCTCAGTGCCACAGCCCTAACTTGGATGAAATGATCTCTATCTGGGACAACAGCCTCAGCTCCATTGCTCAGCTCCCAACCACGAACAAACCTCCAAGGAGATTCGAGCCTGCACCATGGTATTCCACCGAACTGCGATCATCACTCCTCCACCTTCGCAAGCTAGAGAGACGATGGCACCGATCGCGCTCCACCGAAGCACAGAGTGCATATAGCTTACACCTAAAAAGGCACCGAGAAGCAATAATGGAGAGAACAAAGCAATTCCATACAGACCTCCTGAAGCGCTCGATGAGCAAGCCACATGACCTCTTCAATATAGTGAAGATATTAACACCTGTTCATTGTAAACACAGAGTACCCAAGGAAATGTGTAGTTCTATGTTCATTGTAAACCGCACTGATGTTGAATAGCGCGGTATAAAAGAGACTGGAAATAAATAAATAAATTAACAAGAGAACCGGCCCCAGACCAACCATACATGCCGCAACCACAGGTTTTTGCAGACTATCTCCAATCAAAAATGCCCCAGACTGACAAAACCACAAGCCCCACAAGCCCCACACCACAACACAAGCTGCCCCATCCAACACCACTGACCAAATTCACCACCATGTCAAAGAGAAAGATTGAGGACATCATCGCCTCCAACACCCCTACTGCATCAAATGACCCCTGTCCAGCGTTCTGGATAAGAGAACTACATTGTGATCTCAGCCAGTTTCTGAATAAAATCATGGATCATTCCCACAAAGGTTGAAGCATACCTCCATCAGGCCGCTGTTGAAAAACAACAAACTGGACCCCTTAAAAGTCGAGTCCTTTAGACCAATTTCAAGCATCCCACTTCTCGCCAAGATAATTGAAAAGGTAGTCCAATGCCAAATTCAACACCATATCGAGACTGACACCCCTTTGGACCCAGCTCAGCACGGATTCAGGGAGGCACACAACGTTGAAAACCTCCTCACCACCCTCTTCAATACCATAACCTCGGGACTTGACAACATTCGACAAGGATCTGTCCTTATCTCCATGGATATCGCAGTGGCTTTTGACTCCGTAAGCCACGAGATACTCCTGGGACGTCTCGAGGAAAAGGGAATACAGGACACAGCTCTAAGCTGGTGCAAATCCTACCCATCCAACAGATGGCAGCACGTGAGAACCGGCAGCACAACCTCAGAACCATTCCTACAAAAACAGGGTGTACCACAGGGGTCCTCGCTATTGGCACTGATATCTAACATATACATGCAGCCCATCTGCGCCCTGATCCATTCATTTAACGTCGATTGCCTGGTGTACACAGATGATGATGATCTACTATACATGCCATGTATCTCAAAGATATCTCCAGAGATTTGGAGAATCTTGCTCCTCTCCTTTCTGATGACAAATGAGATGCATTCCTGGCGTTAGTCGAGCAAAATTGGAATACATCCAAGTTCCTTACAAGGGCAGGTGTTCTCTGGGAACAGCAGGAATCAGTCCTCACAACCCTCCCTTCTTCCCTGGGAGTTGCCTCCTCTACCTGTTTTTATCTTTTTGCCTAAGCTATGTCATCTGACTGTACAAAATGGCACCCTTGGGCAGGAAGGGGACCACGCATGCGTGGTAGCATTCCCAAAAGCTTTCTTTGAAAGCTGGGGAAATGCTCCACGCAGGCTCCGATGTCACCCATATGTGAGGATTGATTCCTGCTGTTCCCAGAGAACACCTGTTACGGGTGAGTAACTATCCTTTTTTGCCTATGCTCAAGCAGGGCTCTCCCTTGACGGTCACATCACTGCACACAATGTGCGGGCCATGGCAACCTCTGTTGCCAATTTTTGTTCTATCTCTATCGAAGAGATCTGTCGAGCAGCTACCTGGTCCTCCGTTTACATCTTCGCTGCTCACTACTGCCTAGACAATGACTCCCGTTGGGATGCTGTCTTTGGCCAAGCTGTTATTCAGCATCTCAACTCCTACCCTCCTGGCACCTGACTCTTCTGGCACCAGACTCCTCTAGCTATGATCTTGCAAGCTGTAATAGAGCCCAATGGGGCCACTCTGTATCTATACCCTCTGGCTCCATCCTCTAGCCTCGTGGTTGTCTGTTTAGTCTGATGCCTGGGAGCTAATGAGTCCCATATGTGAAGACTGCATTCCTGCTTATTCCTGGAGATAGCATTGTTATTCTCCTGTAACAGGTGATCTCCAGGAATAGCAGGAATCAATCTTCGCAACCCACCCTCCTTCCCTAGGAGTTGTAGGGTATTTATTTTTCCTCTATTGCTCAGCTACAAACTCAACTGAGGAGAGTAGTTGAGAAGACAGATGTGCAGGTGCAGTGGGGTGCTCCCAAAGGCTTTCCAATTGGACACTGGAGAGTGCCCGAGCAGGCAGAAGAGAAGGGGATAATTGTGATTGCAACATAGATGAGACCAGCATGAGAGAATGGGGGAGGGGGGGCATGAGTCATGAAGAGGTCATGAGCGCTGCCTCCTAAGACTTTTGGCCTGGCTCCTGAATCAGTACAAAATGTGTCAAGACCTGGGATAGCATAGAAATCCTAAACCTGAGGGTTACTGTGGTGTACATTTTGGAACGCTTTGTGGTTTTGATTTCTTGGTAGTATAACTGCAATAGCAACAAGTTTCTTTTAGAGCTTGATAGTGAAAGGGTTGTTGAATAAAGAGGTTATGATACCTGTAATGCATATATGCAACTAGCATAAAAGAATAATTAGGTAACCCGGCTGGCGCTGTTGAACAGGAGCAGTCTGCTGGAATAATGATTAGTACCATGAATAATACTTCCAAAACATTGCTGGAACCTACTGCAATATTTGATCAGAGTGTTTTTATATGAATTGTTTTTTTATAATGAGGAACTTGATAGTGGAATCCACTGTACAGGTAAAGCTACTCTGTATGGAAGCGGCTATTTTTCTGGCTGGTGATCTTGATATTAAAAGAAAAAATAGACTATAAATCTCTGAAATGAACATTTGTTTTATGCTTATATGCTGCCTTTTCCCTGTTAACATGTTAGGGACTTGCTGAAAAATATTAATATCAATTTGCATTGAAATAGTACTGAGTTATTTCATATACAGTACATTGCAAACATTTTTTACCCTCATGTCTAAATAGATATGTTGCTCTTGAGTGTAACAACACAGTTTGATTGGAACAATTGTTAGGTTTAATTAACCGCCCTACTTAAGATGATGAAAAGAAACTCTATCCCGTGTATATAGGTCCTATACATGCTACAAATATGTACATAGTTTCCCTAAGTTATAATCCCAGTTGTATATTTCCTGTTATATGTAAACTCACCACAGTCTGTTGATTGAAATGAGTATTCCTGTTTAATGTAAACCGCGCTGATGAAAAAGAGTGCGGTATAGAAGAAATACAAATAAATAAATAAATAAATTACTTTTTATACAATTAATTACAACTAGGATTATACCATTGAAGTTAGCATAATGCATACAATAAGTTCAATAAGTAAGATTTTGCTATGTGTTATCTGTATGTTGCTTGTGCTGTTGTATTTTGCTATGAGGACAGAAAGAGTAGCTTATTTTCAAACCAAAAATTGCATGCTTTAAAGGGAGTTGTAATTGATTTCCTTTTTATTAGGCTAAATAGTTTCCAAAACTGTGTAAATATGTGAACCCTGAAGTAGTAATGTTTTTTCTTTAGCTGAAAACAGTTTGAAATTCCTATTATGATGTTTTATCAATTCAGTAGCTCGCTGGCTCTTTCTCTGCTGTTGGATGCGAGGGATGATGGTTAGTCACTTGCCACCCACATGTGCCCTCTTACTCTATGGCCTGTGACTCATTCTCTTTGCAGTCCCAGGTCTGTGACAAGTGTTGTTTTCAGTACAAATGCCCTCTCCTGACTCTTATGATATCATCTTATGGTAATTGGAAGGATGACTGGCAGTGTGTCTGAAGACCGTGACTTTACTCATTGATGAGCAAAATGCTAAGTAAACATCTTGGCAGTGAATAAGTATTATGCTGCTATTTTTGCTCTGTGGTTTTTCGAAATCACAAATTTGCTTGAAACTCACTTTGTTTTGAGTTTTAATGCAGCAGTACCTCCTGTGCTTGGAAAATTAAAATTTGCTATGACTTTTCCTTTAAATTGAATGCATATGCATGTATTCCTCAAGGTAATTACTTTGGAAAAAATACTCTTAGGTCTGTAATGATGGTCATTTAAGCATATTAGGAAGCTCTTTGTGCATTCTTGAATCAGAACAGTCTGGAGAAAATGTGACTAATTTAGCACAGATTTAATTATATCTTTATCATAGGCTTTCAGGACATCAGTAGATTTATTTATTTTTTTGCATCAATGACATAAGCTGGTATCTAGTATCTGAAAGTTAAAAGCATTTCTAGAAAAGCAAGATACTTTGATATCACTAGTGTATAAATGGCCTACATTTTGTAGTCCTTTTCAAGCCCATATATCTTTGCTTAGCATTGTTCAGACTTGCGAAATATGTATGTCTTGGTATTTAAATCACCTGGAGAAATGCTTCTCAAGTTTCTTGGCACCTAAACCTGACGTATTAAGAATTCCTCTTATGCTTTTTAATAAATAGCTCAGTTTTCCATTTTGTTTCTTTTGTTTTAGCTTTATCCTTTCATAGACCTCTTTCCACAGTTTTGATGGGTTGTAAAGTGTACACAGACTCTTCTCTGCCCCTGGCCCCAGAGATCTTGGGCAAGTCACTTAACCCATCATTGCCTCAAGTAGAGCCCTCGTGAGACAGGGAAATAACTGCTGTACTTGAATGCAGCTTGCCTTGAGCTAGTATCCTGTTTCCAACAGTGGCCAATCCAGGTCAGAAGTACCTGTCAGGTTCCCAAAAGATAGACAGATGATTCTATGCTGCTTATCCCGGGAGTAAGCAGTGGATTCCCCCAAAACCCAGCTGGCTTTCTTTCCTCACAGTCTGTGGCTGGTCTGGAACTAGAGACCTTCCAGTTACAAGTTAGGTATTTTGCCAAAGAGCCATCATGGGCTAGTTCATCACTGTCTCTGCTGCTTCTCTTTTGGGCTAGGCACTCTGTTTATGTGCACTAAATGGCTGTGAGGCAAGAGGGAAGAGCTTTTATCAAGTTAGGAGACACAGTAGAGAGGCGCCATTTAACTGCGAGGCACATGAAGGGGGCCATAAATCAACTCTAGGGTGCAGGGATAACTGCAGTTATACGTAAAGAATGCTGCTCACATTGTAAAGCTGATTTTATCAGAACCCATTTTGGGTAAGTCCTTTTATATTTGCTTGAAATAGGCTGAGGTATCCTACTTCAAAAGACTAAATTGAAAGTCAAAATATTCTGTCATCTGAGCTTACACAAAGCGATTATTGTGAAGACAGAAACATGACATAACCAGTTTCATTGCAGCATCCTGTGGTATTTGTAGGTAATGTGGTCTCTGCTAAACCCAGATACGTCACGTTGGGACTCAAGCAACTAATCTGGAAGATTTTCTTTTCAGAAAAATTCTTTTCATTCAAACTTTCAGGCCAGAGATAATTCATAAAAACTTAAGATATGCCACACTGGGCCAGACAAAGGTCCATCAAGCCTAGAATCCTGTTTCCAACAGTAGCCGATTCAGGTCACAAGTACCTGTCAGATTCTCAAAAGGCTGACAGTTTTCATGCTGCTTATCCCAGGGGTAAGCAGTGGGTTTCCCCAATCTACTTCAATAATAGGTTGTGGACTTTTTCTCCAGAAATTTGTCCAAACTTCTTTTAAACCCAGTTACACTAACTACTTTTGCAGCATCCTTTGGCAATGGATTCTAGAGTTTGATTACTTATTGAGTGAAAAAAAATTTTTTTCTCCAATTGCTCTTAAATGTAGCCTCATTGTGTGTCCCCCTAGTTTTTCTACTTTTTGAAGGAGTAAATAACAGATCTATGTACAGCTGTGCCACTCCTCTCTTTATTTTATAGGTCTCTATCATATCTCCCCTCAGACATCTTTCTTCTAAATTGAAGAGCACTAACCTTTTAAGCCTTTCCTCATAGGGTATCCTTCTATCCTCTCTATCATTTTGGTCGCTGTTCTTGATACCTTTTCTAATCCCACTGACTATATATCCTTTTTTAGATGTCGTGACCAGAATTGTGCACCAAGCTGCCGTCACACCATAGAGAGATACAGAGGCATTATATCATCCTTGGTTTTATTTTCTATTTCTTTCCTTATGATTCCAAGCATTCTATTTTCTTTCTTAGCTGCCGGTATACATGAAGCAGAGGGTTTCAACATATTATCCACAATGATGCTTGGATCCTTTACCTGAGTGAGGATTCCTAATGTGGAGCCTTGCATCATATAACTAGTTTGGGTTGTTATTTCTCTGTTTGCATAATTTTGCACTTGTCCGCATTATATTTCATCTGCAGTTTGGACACCCATTCTGTCAATTTCTCAAGGTCCTCTGGCAACTTTTCACAATACATTTGTGATTTAACAACTTTGAATAATTTTGTTTCATCTTCAAATTTGATTACCTCAGTTCCCCTTTCTTTGTCATTTATGAATATGGTAAAAAATCAGTGGACCCAGCACAGATCCCTGGGATATTCCACTATTCATCTTTCTCCATTGAGAAAATTGGCCATTACATATCATCCTGCTAGACCAGTTCAGGTAAGTGGGTTGTGTTCCTCTACCAGCAGATTGGTTGAGATGACGACCAATGAAATCCCTAGGTTTCACCGACATCACTCAAATGTCTTTATCTGTCTCAGCCACCAGAGATCTCTTCAGTATTTCTTTGTCTACTGCAGACTGGTAAGCCTGATGTCAGTACCGGGTAAAATGGTAGAAACCATTATAAAGAACAAAATCGTTGAACATGTACATAGCCAACATAGCTTTAGCCAAGGAAGGTCTTGTCTTACTAATCCATTATATTTTTTTGAAGGTATGAATAAACAGGTAGACAAAGTTGAACTAGTCTGTATAGTGTATCTGGAGTTTCAGAAAGCCTTTGACAAGGTCCCTCACGAGAATCTTGATGAAATTAAAAAGTCATGGAATATGAGGAAGTGTACTGTTGTGAATCAGGAACTGGTTAAAAGATAGAAAGCAGAGGGTAGGGCTAAATGGCCAATTTTTCCAATGGAGAAAGGTGAATAGTAGAGTATCCCAGGGATCTGTGCTGGATCAGCTGCTTTTTAACATATTCGTAAATGACCTTGAAATGGGAATAACGAGTGAGGTGATCAAATTTGCAGATGACACAAAATTATTCAAAGTTGTTAAAATGCAAAAGGATTGTGAAAAATTGCAAGAGGACCTTGATAAATTGGAAGACTGGATTTTCAAATGCCAGATGAAATTTAATGTGGACAAGTGCAAAATTATGCACCAAGGAAAGACCAATCCAAACTATGGTTACACGATGCAAGGTTCCACATTAGGAACCACCACGCAGGAAAAGGATTTAGGCGGCGTCATGGATAACATGTTGAAATCCTCCGCCCAGTGTGCAGCGCTGGCCAAGAAGGCAAATAGAATGCTTGGAATCATAAGGAAAGGAATGGAGAATAAAACAAATGCTATTATAATGCCTCTATTGTTCCACGGTGCGACCGCAACTTGAATATTGTGTGCGATTCTGGTCACCGTATCTTAAAAAGGATCTCCAGGAACAAGCAGGAATGAGTCTTCACATATGGGTACGTCGGAACCAATGGAGTCTGCGCGGGAATGCTTCCCAGCGTCCAATCAAAGAGCTTTTGGAAGCATCCCACCATGCCTGCGTGCTGCCTTCCCGCCTTTCCCAACTGCCTCTCCTCAGTTTTCGTTTTTCCGCGGAGCTGGCAGGATGTCCTCCTGTCACCGCAGAAAATTCTTATTTTTTATTTTTAGTTTTCTTGTTGTCGCGGCTGTCTTCTCGACGCCACCGGTACCGCGGGTGTTTTCTTTTCTTTCTTGTAAAATATTCCTTTTCAACGGGATATTTTTTCTTCATAGTGTCCCACGGGGTCTTAGGCCTTTCAGGCCTCCCCTATTTTTCCTTCATGGAACCGCCAGACACTTTCTCCACGAAATGTTCAGACTGTGGCGGTACAACTTTATTTTTAGACCCTCGAAGTCGGTGTCTAACCTGCTTGGGTCCTGACAACAGTTTGGTGAGAAGACATCTTCAACATCGAGAATCCCTCGATACACGGTTGCCCTCCAACTTCGGGGCACCATCCCCTTCTTCTTCCACTTTGATTCAGGTAACCCACAAACAGTCTGTTAAGACTAGCCAGTCCTCGAGTGGTACGTCGCATGCACAGCATGTAGACAGCTCCGGCTTTGCCCTCGATGGCCTCCTGGCTCCAAAACCCCGGCGGGAGTCTTCGGTCTCCAAAGCGTATAAGGGGTTTCAGGTTGTTCCTGGGGTTCACCCCCCACAGAACATACCTGAGCCATGCACGGTGGTGGCATCCGCTTCGAGCGGTACCGATACCCCTGCATCGGCACTGGTGTTGGATGAAACACTCCTCACCAGGGATCGTCATCTGGCCTCCTCGGTGCCTTCGGGACCGATGGATACGTCCCAGATTGACTTTCCCTTATCGGTTCCAACACCGATACTGCCACCGACATCGGTACCCTCCAGATGTGCATCGACAGCCTCGCTTCCTTCGATGCCGAGTCTGGAATCGATCTCCAGTTTGGAGGACTGGGTACCGACTCGCCTTGGTACCGTCTCGCGGCGGTACCGAAGGCTCGGTTCTGATGGCTCGGATCCGCAACTCTCGGTTCCCCTGAGGCTGCTTGAGTTGCCACTGGTAGACCTTCATTCACCGGTATCGGACACGGTACCGAAGTCTGTACCGATGTCTTCATTACCCTTACAGTCGGTTCCTTCCATGCTTCGCTTCTCAGGCTCCTTGCCCTCGATGCCGAGTTTGGAATCCATTTCTAGTCTGGA
The DNA here is from genome assembly GCA_033557465.1 of Ichthyophis bannanicus. Taxonomy (NCBI): domain Eukaryota; kingdom Metazoa; phylum Chordata; class Amphibia; order Gymnophiona; family Ichthyophiidae; genus Ichthyophis; species Ichthyophis bannanicus. The sequence goes on along the minus strand of CM066038.1, from coordinate 384,106,023 downwards.
AGATGGGGTACCAATAGATTTTGGTACCGACACTGATCGATACCGGTGGCTCGGTACAGAGGATAGCAGCCGGAGGTTTTCGGTTCCTTTGGTACCGATTGAAGTGTCACCGATGACTACTCCGATGTCTTTGTCGAGCCCGACTCCAACATCGGTACCGGTATTTACTTCAGTACCGGTATCCACAGTAGCATCGTGGCAAACTCCTACCATGCTTTTTTCAACAGCATCGCTCCATTCTATACCAAGCTTGGAGTCGATACCTGGCATGGTCAATCTGGTAAGGACGGTTGCTGCTCCTGACAACCAGTCCAAGCAACCATCCCTTAAGGATTCCACACTGCACCCTGCAGGATCTTCTATTCCTATATATCTGGATAACTCTGTGGGTGCTCAGGCTAGTTCTTTAGATCTAACCTGTCCAAGGGAGATTCCTCTTGGGGATCCCTCTTTTCAGAGTTTCCTCCTGGATATAGCAAGATCCCTTGCCATTCCAATTCCAGGACATGATCCTGCACCGGGTTCTGTTTCTACCAAAGCAAAAGACAACATAATGCTTCCTTTGCATCATTCCTTGCAGGATCTCCTTCTAGGAATGTGGGAAACACCTTTAAAGGTACCCCCACCTCCCAGAGCAACTGATCTCTTATATCAGGTGCCCCCCTCTCCAGGGTTTCAAAAGACTCAACTTCCTCATCATTCCATAGTAGTGGAATCAGCAATGAGGCGGATAAAGAGTAAGAAAAAGCACTCTTCTTATCCGCCAGGTCATGAGTCTAAGGCACTAGATGCCTTTGGACGACAAACCTTCCAGACATCTATGCTTTCTGCAAGAATTCTCTCATATATTTTTTATATGAGTCTTTCTCTTCAGGAGGTCACAAAGCATTTACATCTTTTGACTCCTTTCCTTCCAGTTTCCAGGAGTACAGACTATTCCTCGCTGCTTAAGCATATCCAGAATATCTCTTGGTTTCTTTCTCGTGCTTCCCTAGACTCTTTTGAGTCTGTTAACAGGACTTCTGCTATAGCTATAGGGGCACGACGTAGAGCCTGGCTCCAAGCTTCAGATTTGGCCAAGTGGGAACAACAACGACTGGGACATACTCCTTGCACTGGAGAAAATCTTTTCAACAAGGAGTCTTTACGTCAGGTTACTCAGTTGTCCACTGATTTACCTGTTCCTAAGGGTTCTTCTACACCTTCTTCTGTCCCAGTGAGTAGGAAATGTCCTACCAAACTTTCTTCCCACAGGAGAAAGTTTTCTTCCTCACTTGTCCATCATACAGATGTTCCCCTACAGGGGAGCCTTCGTCCTGGTCTGAAGAATCCAACCTTTCACCATGCTCAGCAAACCCGGCCACTGCAGGGTTTCTGATCAGTCATCATCAAATGTTTGTGACCCTTGGGGTTAGAATCTACAGTTGCTTCTTCTCAACAGAGGCGATCCATTACTCATTCTAACCCCTACACATTGATCTCTTTCCAAAAGACATCCATTTTTTCTATGAGCTGTCAGAATGTTCATGCCTATAAGTCACAGGTTTCTCCTCTTCTCCTACCAGAGAAAGAGGTCTGACCACTATCAAATGATAGTTTCTGTGCCAGCATGTATTTTTCCTTTCTATAGACTTACTACTTGGTAAGTCTTCTTCAGCTCTATTCTCTTCACCATCTTACCACTGTAAGAGGGGAATTCCTTACCGGAGGGTTTTTCTTCAGCCTCTCTAGGTTTGTCACTTTCCAGTGCGGAGTTTTCCTCCCTGAGTTTCCTCCCCTGTCTCAAATTTACTTTAAGGCAGTTTATCAGACATGTCCAGAGTTTTCTACTCCTGTTCTGTCTGTTCTTTCTGGTTTTAAACAGTAATATTCTTTCTGCTGTCTTGCTAGCAGCTGCCTACGCAGGAGCCTTAATGTTTGGTCCACTGGTTCTTGCCCACAAACAACCAGATTGGTCCTCCTCTAACATTCTATCTGGTCTTCGTAGTGGCTCCAAGTCAGTGTTTTTCATCTATCTTGGAAATTATCCCACTACAAGCTTCTGGGTTGGCCTTTTATTTCTGCCATCTCCATTCCCCTGGATTTGGCAGCATAATGGACTGAGATACTGGCTCTAGCAGCCAGTCCTATCTCCTCATTCTCCTGCAGCATGCTCTCTGCACTTCTACAGAGAAGCTTTCCACTATGGGCCCTTGCTAGAGAGCATGTTTTTTTTTTCTCCAACAGCTATCTTAGATGGTTGGAAAAGGCTTTTCAGTCATGTCTCCCATGACTAGAAGGTTCCCCTTCTTTTACTATCTCCTTTTGCCATAAAGGACATAGGCCTCTTACCTAAGGGCTTAAGGAGTTGCCAATTCCCTGCTTTGGTCCATAGCATTCCCAATCGGGGATATGCTCTTTCTCCTTGCAGCTCGTCCTCATGGTAAGAACGCATGATACTTTTTGCCCTTAAGCAGGTCAACATGATACCTCATCCTTATCTGTCTTCTGTCTACTTACCATGCTAGAGTCTTGGACGACTCAGGACTTGCTGACTACAGATTGATATTATCCTCTGTTTTCATATAACCATCCTGGTTATTTCACTAGCTAGCATCCTTGCGGATCATAACCAGGGGGAATAGATTCTCTATATATCTTCTCAAGTAGGTTGCACCTCCTTGTTATTAGATGAATCTTTCCTCTCCACATGTCCTATGTGAATACCATGCTGTAGGCATATATCTGTCTGTCTAATTACAGACACCCATATTTAGGCCTACATATTCATATTTATCTTTGTGTGTATTTTATGCACTTCCATATCTCACTATAGATATATTCTTATATGTCTACTCATATATCTATATATATATATATCTATATATATATGTATCTGTCAAGATATTTCATTATAGATAGATATGTCTCCACATACTTATCTATCTCACTGTCTATGCTCATCTAGCTATCTGTTTCTGACAGAAGGGTTTTACCCATACCTCTGCTATTCAGCAGGTTTGGGATTCTACACACACAACCACTCCTGTGGTAGTCAACAATTTTTATACCATAACCTAATGGGTTTAGGTACCTCTGAAGCTCTCCGTACCTAATATCTCTCCTAGCTTACCCCAAGAGATATTGTAGATCTTCAGTTAATCACAGGCTTAACGCCTCAGGCATTTGTCTTCACCCTGGGATACAAGGGGTTCCCATACCCTTTCTCCCCACAAGGACTGTGCCTGTTTGTCCAAATCGGTTAGCCTTTCTCTTTTTGCTCCCAAGAGTGAGTTACTCTGCCGCCAAGAGAGTTTGATTTTTATCATACAGCTTTCGCTGAAGGCCCACCGCTTTTGTACTACCACAGTTTTTCCTACCAGGGGTGCCTGTTACCTTTCAGGATTCTGACCTCCTCTGTTTTCCTACAGGTTTATTACCTCCACTTTCAGTGAGGTCCTCTTCACGGTTCCTCTACTGGCTTCCCAGTAGATCCATGAACCTCCATACTTCTATGAAATCCTGTTAGCGGAGGTCCATCTTGCAATATCCTTTGCAATATCATTGATAACAATCATTATCCACACATGGACTCCTTTCCTGCAGTCCTGTGCTAGGTTAGCTGTTCCACAGCATCTTCTTTCTTCAACTCCTACCCTCCATCCTCAGGATGCCTGGTGTTGTGGAGGATAGCATGTTCCAACCTATGACATGCTCGGACTCCAGGCATCTCAGCTTGGGAGTCCCCATATGTGAAGACTCATTCCTGCTTGTTCCTGGAGATAGCACAGTTACTTACCTGTAACAGGTGATCTCTGGGAACAGCAGGAATAAGTCTTCACAACCCACCCACCTCCCCAGGAGTTGTATCTCTATCTATCTTTCCTTTCCTCTCTCTCTCTCTCTCTCTCTCTTTGTCTCAGCTTTAAAACTTCACTGAGGAGAGGTAGTTGGGAAAGGCGGGAAGGCAGCATGCAGGCGTGGTGGGATGCTTCCAAAAGCTCTTTGATTGGACACTGGGAAGTGTTCCCGCGCAGACTCCGTCAGTACCGACGTACCTATATGTGAAGACTTATTCCTGCTGTTCCCAGAGATCACCTGATCTCCAGGAACAAGCAGGAATAAGTCCTCACATATGGGTACGTCGGTACCGACGGAGCCTGCGCGGGAAAGCTCCCCAGAAGGAAAGCTTTTGAGGCCTCCCACTGTGCATGCGCGCTGCCTTCCCGCCTTCCTGACCAACTCTCCTCAGTTCTTCTTTTTCCGCGGAGCCAGCAGGTCGTGTTCCTGTCACCGCTGAAGAAGTTGTTATTTTAATTCATTTCTTTGGCCGCGTGTCTGCCTTCCCCGATTCCAAACCGGTACCGCCGGTCTTTTTTCCTTTATTTCTTAAAAAAAAAAAAAAAAAAAAATCTTCTTTTTTCCTCACTTGGTGTATTTATTCTGTGAGGCCTTTAGGCCTTCACAAATTCTCCCTCATGGAGAAACAAGCCTCCGGGTTTAAAAAATGCACCAAGTGCAGCGGTACTATTTCAGTCACAGACACCCATGAATGGTGTCTTAAATGTTTGGGGCCTGACCATTCCATTCCGGATTGCCCATCCTGTTCTTTGATGTCTAAACTTGGCTTACAGAACTGGGCAGCCAAGTTTCACATGCTGTTTTCTACAGATACTCCAGCATCGACATCTTCCAGGTCTTCCTCTCCTGATGGATCTCAGGTAACCAAACATTCCTCTGGCAGGTCCTCAAAGGGCAAATCTCCCTCTAAGTATCGAGATACCCCTGGGCTTGACCCTGAGGACCCTGCCCCAGCCAAACAACCCCGGCGGGAAGCTCCGGCTTCCAAAGCTCCTCCTATGGGGTTACAGGTTGACATCGATGGCACGGCCTTGACCGATCACCTGTTAGACTGTTCTGGGGTACCGGCTCAAGCATCCGGTACCGACATCCAGACAGTCATGGCGTCCATGGATCATACAGTTCAATCCATGCAGCAGGCCATTTTCGCTTTCATTAAGGCTGCGACGCCCTCGGTACCGCATCCTGCGGTACCGACTCCGGTTCCGGTACCACAACCGATACCGGAACCCAGGCCATCCACATCGACCAGGATACTGATTCCGGTTCCCGGTTCCGGGGTTTTTCCCAATACCGATCCGGTTCTGGGTACCCCCGATGTCGATACCGGTCGATACGCTTATCGATCCCTGGAAACAAACAGACGATACTTTGAGTCTTCTGATGATTCTGATTCATCAGATGACACTGCTGAAGTATCCCTTACTCTACCTGAGGAGCCCTCTTCTCCAAAGAGGAGAATGTCTCCTCCAGAGGATTTATCCTTTCAAGACTTCATCATTGAAGTAGCTAAAGGTCTTTCTATTTCTGTATCCTCTGAAAAAGAACCTAGAGCAAAAAAGTTAGACATTTTAGGATACTCTAAGGTTCCCAAAGAGGCAGTCACCTTGCCCATCCATGAAATTCTTCAATTACACATGATGGACTTATGGGAGACTCCTCTCACCCTATCTCCACATTCTCGTCGTCTGGACACCATGTATCGTGTCCCCCCTTCTCCTGGGTTTCAAAAAACTCAGCTTCCTCACCACTCCATCGTGGTGCAGTCAGCTATGAAAAGGATCAAGAGTACTAAAAGACACTCTTCTACTCCCCCAGGAAGAGAATGTAGGACTCTGGATGCTTTTGGGAAAAAAAATCTTCCAAGCAAGTATTCTTATTGGCAGAATCAACTCATACAGCCTCTATATGGGCATGTTTCTGAAGGAAATTGCATTAAAAATACGCCACTTTCTCCCCTTTATCCCAGAGGATAGAAAGGAGGAATTCCTTCTTTTGCTGAAGCATACCCAAGATATTTCAAAGTTCTCCAACAGAGCAGCCTTTGACTCCTTTGAGGGTGCAAGCAGAGCCTCAGGTATTGCCATAGCGGCTCGCAGAATTGCTTGGCTCCAGGCCTCTGACCTAGAACCCTGGGTCCAGGATGGGTTGGGAAATTTGCCCTGTACAGGGGAGAATCTGTTTGGTAAAGAGTGGCAAATCAAAGCCACTCAAATGGATGCAGAAAATGCTGCTTTAGATAGACTTTCTAAGTCTACCTATACCCCTGTCAAGAAAAAATCTTTCAAAAAGCCTTTCTACAAGAAGGCCAGATTTGCCACAAATACTGGCCAACAATCTTCTGCAGCTCGCTTTACTCCTAAGCGTCAGCAGCCTAAACAGGCCAGGGCAAAACCTGCAGGGGCTGCTACAGCCCAACAGTCCCAACCCCCTCAGGGTTTTTGACTTAAAACTAGAGAACCTAACCTTTCTGGCTCTAAAACATCCAGAACCTCTCACCATTCCAGGAAGGTTAATTCATTTTGCTCCCAGATGGGTGCAAATCACATCAGAACAATGGACCCTCTCTATCATCAGAGAGGGCTGCAAACTACATTTCTCCAACCTTCCTCCCCATACCATGGTGAGAAGTTTCAATTCTCCCCCATCTCTCCTAGACCTGTTGGGTCAGGAGGTGACCACTCTTCTCGCCCAAAAGGCAATAGAAGAGGTTCCTCCTCTTCAACAGGGGTCAGGTTTTTACTCCCCTTATTTTCTCATTCCCAAGAAAACAGGGGGGTACAGACCCATTCTAGATCTGAGAGAATTGAACAAATTCCTATGCAAGGAGAAATTCAAGATGCTTTCTCTAGGTACTCTCCTTCCATACCTACAGAGTCAGGATTGGCTTTATTCTCTAGATCTCAAGGATGCGTACACACATATACTCATCCATCCATCCCACAGAAAATTCCTACGATTTCTGTTCCAGGGGAAACATTTCCAATACAGAGTACTTCCCTTCGGTCTAGCCTCTGCTCCAAGAGTATTTACCAAATGCATGGCAATAGTGGCTGCATTTCTACGCGCCCTGGGAATTTTTGTCTTCCCATACCTGGACGACTGGCTCATCCGAGCTCCATCTCAGTCCGAGGCTCAGACTTCCCTGGATCGCACCAGACGCATCCTGCAGTATCTGGGACTTGTCATCAATCTGCCAAAGTCTCAACTCACCCCTACTCAATCCCTAGAATTCATAAGGGCCTGGTTGGATACCACCACTGCAAGGGCCTATCTGCCTCAGGCCCGTTGCCAACGTCTGGTGCACTTAGCCTCTCAGATTCAGTCCAGAAGCCACTTGACTGCCAGAGAGATGCTACAACTATTAGGCCACATGGCCTCCACAGTGCATGTGGTGCCTTATGCTCGCCTACATATGAGAGCAGCTCAATGGACTTTGTCCACCCAGTGAACTCGAGCATCAGGAGCTCTCTCAGACCAAATAGCAAACTCCAAACGTCTCTTTTGGTCTTTCCAATGGTGGGTGTCCACTCAAAATCTGTTGTTGGGGGCCCCCTTTCAACCATTGTTGCCCCAAGCAACCCTCACAACGGATGCCTCCCAAACAGGTTGGGGAGCTCATCTTCAAGATCTCTCCACTCAGGGCACTTGGTCTCCACAGGAGACCACCCTTCATATCAACCACTTGGAACTTCGAGCAATCTTTCTAGCTCTCAAAGTTTTTCATACCCTCCTCAGCAACATGACAGTCCTTATTCACATGGACAATCAAGTCGCCATGTTTTACATAAACAAACAAGGAGGGACTGGCTCTCTGTCGCTTTGCAACAAAGCTCTAAGATTATGGGCCTTCACCAGAGAGCATCAAATCCATCTCCTGGCAGTATATCTTCCAGGAATCCAAAACTCTTGGGCAGACAGACTCAGTCGAGTTCTGCTTCCACACGAATGGTCCCTGCACATGGATCAGGTACTCAGAATCTTCCAGAAATGGGGAACCCCGGACATAGACCTCTTTGCAAGTCCGTGGAATGCCAAACTTCCCCGGTTCTGTTCCAGGATTCCGTGTCAGGGAGTTCAGGTCAAGGATGCCTTCCTCCTTCATTGGGGTCAGGACTTCCTGTATGCCTTTCCACCCATTCCTTTGATTCCCAAGACTCTTTTCAAACTTCAAAGGGATCAAGGGTCCATGATCCTCATAGCTCCACGCTGGCCACGCCAAGTGTGGTACCCTCTACTTCTGCATCTCTCCCAAGCCCCCTCCCTGGACTTGGGAGCGGCTCCAGACCTTCTGTCTCAGGAGGAGGGGACTTTGTGGCACCCAAACCCCAAGTCCCTTCACCTCAGAGCTTGGTTACTGAAGGCCTAGACCTTCAAGACTTCAATCTTTCGCAGCAAGTGAAGGATATCCTACACGCCTCTAGGAAACCTTCCACTAGGCGTTCTTACGCTTTTAAATGGAAAAGATTTTCCATTTGGTGTGCTCACAGGGGTCTTAACCCTCTAGCACTCCCATTGAATTCTCTTTTGGAATATCTCCTGCATCTCTCCAATGCAGGACTCAAAACGAATTCAGTAAGAGTCCATTTGAGTGCTATTGCGGCATCACTTAAGCACATCAATGGACAACCTGTTTCCTCTCATCCTCTTATTGCAAGATTCATGAGAGGCCTAACCTTAACTAAACCTACCATTCGACCTCCTCCGGTGGCATGGGACTTAAACTTGGTTCTTGGTCAGCTTATGAATTTATTTTATTTATTTATTTTATTTATTTAGCTGTATTTATATTCCGCTTTTCACCGGGTCAAAGCGGTCAATTGGGGGATACATTTAACACGAGGGGATATGACACACATACGTTAATACTTACAGGGAACATGGGCAATGGAGGGTTAAGTGGCTTGTCCAAGACCACAAGGAGTGCCTATAGGACTAGAAATCCCAGTCCCTCCGGCCTGAGATTGCTGTCCCCAGGTGGGACTTGAACCCCCGGCCCTCCGGCCTGAAGTACCTTGTCCTAACCACTAGACCACTCCTCCTCCTATGAAGCCACCTTTTGAACCCTTAGCCACTACTTCCTTGAAATTTCTTTCCTGGAAGGTTATTTTTCTTATTGCAGTCACCTCAGCTCGCTGTATCAGTGAACTGCAAGCCCTAGTGGTTAATCCACCTTATACAAGGTTCCATCATGACAAGGTGGTCCTTAGGACCAATCCCCACTTTAAGCCTAAAGTGGTCTCCCCTTTTCATCTTAATCAAGAGGTATATTTACCTGTCTTTTTTCCAGCTCCTCATGCATCCAGTGCAGAGAGGAACCTTCATACTGTAGACTGTAAAAGAGCTCTTGCCTTTTACCTCCACAGGGGACAGCAACATCGAAAGTCTTCTCAGCTTTTTGTTGCTTTTGATCCTTCTCATTTAGGACTTCCAGTCTCCAAAAGAACACTCTCCAATTGGATTGCTCAGTGTATCTCTTTTGCTTACCAGTGTAAGAACCTTTCTCTGGAGGGCCATGTCACCGCTCACAACGTGAGGGCCATGGCCACCTCTATGGCTCATCTAAACTCTGTGTCCATTGACCAGATCTGTCGAGCAGCCACCTGGGCCTCGGTTCATACCTTTACAGCCCATTACTGTTTGGACAAGGACTCCCGCCGGGATGCCTTGTTTGGTCAGGCTGTCCTCAGACACCTGTTCCATTCTTGAACAACTCCAGCCCACCTTCCTTGAATGGATGCCTGAGATCCATAGGAAGATGAGGAACCTTTCAGGGTCTCATACCCTTCAGGGGATCTCCCAGGCATCTTAGCTAGGGAGTCCCCATATGTGAGGACTTATTCCTGCTTGTTCCTGGAGATAGCACAGTTACTTACCTGTAACAGGTGATCTCTGGGAACAGCAGGAATTAGTCCTCACAACCCGCCACCTCCCCTAGGAGTTGTATCTATCTCTCTCTTTCCTTTCCTCTCTCTATTGTCTCAGCTTTAAACTCGAACTGAGGAGAGTTGGTCAGGAAGGCGGGAAGGCAGCGCGCATGCGCAGTGGGAGGCCCCAAAAGCTTTCCTTCTGGGAAGCTGGGGAGCTTTCCTGCGCAGGCTCCGTCGGTACCGACGTACCCATATGTGAGGACTAATTCCTGCTGTTCCCAGAGATCACCTGTTACAGGTAAGTAACTGTGCTTTATAGGTAAGTAACTGTGCTATATTGCAGAATTAGAAAAGGTACAGAGAAGAGCCACCAAAATGGTAAAGGGGATGGAAGGATACCCCTATGAGGAGAGACTAAAAAGGCTAGGGCTCTTCAGTCTGGAAAAGAGACGGTTTATAAATTAATGAATGGAGCATATTAATTTTTTGCACCATCAAAAATTAGAAAGACTAAGGGGACATGCAATAAGACTAATAAGAGAAAATATTTTTTCAATCAACATCATATCAAACTCTGGAATTCATTACCGGAGGATGTAGTAAAAGATGTTAGCATAGCTGGGTTTAAAAAAGGTTTAGACAAGTTCCTGGATGAAAGGTACATAAACCATTATTAGAGAGGACCCAGGAAATCCACTGCTTGCCCTGATACAAGCATTGTGGAACCTGTGTCTTTTTGGGAAACTGCTAGGTATGTGTGACCTGGATTAGCCACTGTTGGAAACAGGATACTGGCTTGATCGATCTTGGTTGGAAACAAGATACTGAGCTTGATTGACCTTGGTCTGACTCAGTATGGCATATCTTATGTTCATATGTTATGTTCATGTGTCTCCAGCACATGGTGGATGGACTTTCTACACTCTGAAGAAAGTCTGAATATTTAAAAAGAAAAGGTTAATTTAAACACTTGTGTGTCTCACTTGAGCATAACATGGAAGATTCCACTAGACTGGGATCTGTTCGGTAGCCATAGGAGGAGGGAAAATTGTTTCAGCTCCACGCTGTTATCTTGTCAAGGGCCCATTGAGCAGTCAGAAAATTGGAAGGATCTAGAAGAATTCAGCAGCCTCATAACCTCCTCCCCCACTCCCTCCTTTTCTCTCCTGAAGATTGCAGAAAGCTCTCAGAGGAATCTGCTTGCCAGCTACCTTAAACACAGTGCCTGATTTCAGGGGAGTAGGTCTGAGCCTGGCATGGATTTCTGCCTGGGGCTCTCAGAGCATGAGTACCAAGGCCTGACCACCTCATTGTCCTTGTTGGGGGCTCCTGATGCAGTCCATCTAAAGCACAATTCAGACTGCACCATTGGCGAACTTTGGCGCAGTGTGTAGTTTCCTGTCATTTTCTACACACATTAGTAGCACCTTTTACTATTGTGTGTCTGGTGGTTGCGTGGTCTGTGATTACATTCCACCCAAATGGCTCCAACGCACTTTCCTATCCAAGCACCTAGAATGCGCGTTGCTGTGTAAGTGCCATTAACACGTGCCTTTTGGGTTGCCATGGCCTTAGCGCATGCTGTGGTGATACTTGAATTAAATATGTCATCTTCCAGGAAAAGTTTGACCTGTGGCAAGTGAGGCGCTTCATCTCTGGCTTCTGGACTCTGGCTTTGGTGTTTACTGAAGATGATGTAGGGACTTTTTTTTTTGCCATCAAGTCAGTGTTGACTCATAGTGACCCAGTTACCTCTGGGTTTTCTTGGCAATGTATCACTGGAAGTAGATTGCCAGCCTTTTCTTCCGAGGCAATGGAGGGTAAAGTGACTTGCCCAAGGTCACTAAGAGTGCCAGTGGGTATCGAACTCTTGCTCTTCTGGGTACTAGGCAGTTGCTCTAACCACTAGGCTACTCCTTCACTCCGTAGGGAAGTTACCCATGCCTGAAATGGTATTTAAAGGTGATGTATCAAAAGAATCGAAACAAATTTCGAGAAACCGGGAAGATGTATTACAACTGTTTGATAAATTAAAGAGTAGCAAATCATCTGGACTGAATAGTTTACATTCGAGGGAGCTGAAAGAGCTGAAATATGAGATTGCAGACCTACTATTAGTAATCTGTGACCTATCATTAAAATCATCTGTAGTACCTGAAGATTGGAGAATGGACAACTTAACACCAATTTTTATGTTTAAATTTGTTTGTTTATCTACAGATCTAACAGAATACATACTGTACAGAACATAGTAACATAGTAACTGACGGCAGATAAAGACCAGTATGGTCCATCTAGTCTGCCAGTAACATAATACAACATCCTTGTCAATTATATAACAAATACCCTTTGCATTCCACCAATTGCTCATTGTTACACCTGTTATAGATGTACAACTTCTTGTTAAAGGAATTCCATCAACCCATGCTTATATAGTTGTAGCCACCTACTGCTTTAAATAGCCAGTATAGACAACAAAACAATAGCATGTATTCTGTCTAATACATATCAAAGTCTTTCTAAGATTTCAACCTTTCTTCCCCCCCCCACCTTCCCCTGTTCTCCCCCCCAAGCCCTCCCTATCTTCATGATATTATATGCAGATAGTTATGTACTAGGTGTTTGGCATAATGGTATGAGGAGAGAAGAGAAGGCAAACCACCCTAGCACTTTTGGGCAGAAGGAATCTAGGCAATCATTTATATCATAATTGTATCTCGTTCCTCCTCCATCCTTGAGTTTTAATCATTTGAACATTTTCCTCCTTTCCCAAGTCTCCCTCCTTCTTAACATCTCCTTATTACTCACCCCCCCCCCCCCACCCTTACCGGCCATATCACTACCTGGTCTATACTTACTTGTAAGAACTCTGACATCCCATTTCTCCCATTTACCATATTTTAGGAGTAGAGCATAAACGTATTGCTCTGTTTATAGTCCTTCATCTATCGATTTAATGGACAGTGGTTTAGTATTTGACTTCTTAGTCGGGTGGATAACACAGGTACACTACCAAAAAACTGCCTCCAGTTTTGCAACTGATTCCTATAGATTTTGGGGTGCTGAATCCAGGAAAAATAGCCAAAATGTTCCATCACGTCACGTTTTCTTGCAAAATTAGATTTCTTACCCATATAAGGAATGTTCACATGATTTCTTTTTAGCCGACTGCAGTTTATTTTCTTGGCCCAAAATAGAGGTTGTAATGGTTAACTAACTAGAAACACTCCCTCATGATATTTTAGAGTGTTTTGTATTCATTTTATACATTAACAGGACAATTGGGAGGCGGGGGGCTAAATCCAGTACTCGCGCTGGCGCATGTTCTTTCCTGTTCGCCTCGCCTCGTTCGCTCGCTCAAACACGGTGGTTGCGACATGAACGTTCCTGTCACATTTCAGTTTCTTGCAAGTTCATTATTACCTTTTGTTTGCTCAGTCGTAATCCAGCTTTATTCCGAAGTGGTTCACTACAGTTGTAGTTTGCAGTGCTGTGTATTTGTGATGGCTCACAGAGCCAGAGGTTGCGTCAACTCTCCGGACAGTTTTTGTTTTATTTGTGGGGAATATACCGTGAAAAAGCGGCAGAGGAACATTTCTGCATTTATTAAAAAAGTATATTTCGCCTATTTCGGTTTGAAGTTAGGCGATCAAGACAAACCGTGGGCTCCTCACAAAGTTGCAAGACATGTGAGGAAGATCTACGCTTATGGATGAAAGGTAAAAAACAAGCATTTCGTTTCGGAATACCTATGATGTGGCGTGAACAAAGAAACCACAGCAGTGACTGCTATTTTTGCTCTTGCATTGTGAAGGGATACAACTTAAAAAATAAGAACGTAATAAGTTACCCCAACCTTCCCTCAGCAATTAGGCCTATGCCTCATAGCAACGAAGTACCTGTGCCTGAACCACCAAAATCTTTGGATCATATATGTGTGGACGGTTCTGATCATGATGAGACTCATCAGATGGCTTTTCCCGATGAGTCCAGTACTTCCGAGTTTGAAACTGAACCAGATCCGAAACCTGAACTTTTCTCTCAAGCTGAATTGAATGATTTAGTCCGGGATTTAGGACTCCCAAAAGATGCTGCCCAACTGCTAGGTTCTCGGCTTAAACAGAAAAATCTATTGTCACCAGGAACAACTTTTTATTGGTACCCGCAACCGCGAGACACAATTTTTGAAGTATTTCAGCAAAGAGGAAGATTTGGTATTTTGCAACGATATATACGGAGTGATGGAAAAGTTTAAACTCAAGTATGATCCTGCTGAATGGCGGCTGTTCATTGATTCGTCAAAAGACAGCATAAAAGGTGTTCTTCTTCATAATGGCAACACATTCGCTTCAGTTCCTATTGCTCACTCTGTTATTCTTCAAGAAAAATACGAGAATTTGGCCCTGATTCTTCAGAAGATTCGTTATGATGAGCATAAGTGGATGATTTGTGGAGACTTTAAAATTCTATCCATGCTATTAGGGCAGCAATCCGGTTTCACCAAATATCCCTGCTTCCTTTGCTTGTGGGATAGCCGGGCCCGCGACCTACACTGGGGGGAAAAAGACTGGCCAATTCGGGAGTATTTGAGACCCGGTGAGAAAAATGTTCTTCATGAGAGCTTGGTACCTCGTGATAAAATTCTATTACCACCTCTCCACATTAAGTTGGGTCTCATTAAGCAATTCATCAAGTCCCTTCCAAAAGATGGTGAGTGCTTTCGGTACCTTTGCTCAAAGTTCCCCCGACTTTCTGAAGCAAAGCTAAAGGAAGGAGTGTTTGTTGGCCCTGATATAAGGAAACTCATTTCAGATGGAGCATTCGCTGAAACGATGTCTGAGAAGGAAAAAGAAGCCTGGGATTCCTTCAAGGATGTTGTTCTCAAATTCTTGGGGAACAGGCGGGATGAGAACTATAAGGATATTGTTGCCAGGATGCTCAATGCCTTCAAAGAACAAGGCTGTAACATGAGCCTGAAAGTCCATTTCTTGCACTCCCATGTGAACTACTTTCCCGAAAACTTGGGGGCATACAGTGAAGAACAAGGTGAAAGGTTTCACCAGGACATCAAGGACGCAGAGAGAAGGTACCAAGGAAGATGGAACACCACTATGATGGCTGACGTCTGCTGGTTGCTGCTGCGGGAAACCCCAGATGAAAAATACGCCAAGCAGCGCAGCAAGAGAAGCATTCGGGGGAAGAAGAAACGGGCCCACCAGGAGATTGATTGACCCAAGAATGGCTTTAAAATCTAAACTGTGTTGACAAATATCGTGTTTTTACTAAACTTTGAAATAAAAATTTGCTAGTTATTACCACAGTGTCGGATCTCATTTATTAGAATTTTATTTTCACACCATCGGGTGTTTGTCTTCATGTATTGCAATGGTGCGGTTTGCGTTTTCTATTCTTACATACATACCTGTACAACATTTTTTGCACATTTCTTTGCTTTGCTTTGTGTCTAACCTCGCTCTTATATGCTCAATGTTTGTGCACATGTATGTGGCTGTTTTAAGTGCAGACAATTTTGCTACCATCACAGTGTGTTTTGTTGACATTACTCTATTCTTATGTGCTGCCTTGTTACAATTTTCTTTATTCTTATTTGAATAACTACTAAACAATTAGTATAAAGAATTCATCCAAGAAACTTTTATCTCGATCGCACTCAATCTGAAACGTTCACCTCAAACTGCTAACCCAATGTAGCAAAAAATCTGTACGTGATGGAGCAAATTGGTTACCAGATTTGGATTCAGCGCACCAAAAAACGTAAAAATCAATCGAAACAGAGGCAGTTTAAAAAAAAAATTTTTTAGTGTACCTGTGTAATGTTTGAATATATGGCTCCCACACTTTTAAGAAATATTCCCATGGTCGGGTAAGCCCCTTTGATTGCTCCTGCTCATATAATATGAGCTGATATAAGGCTAACCTCCATTGTCGTATTGACGGTCCTTCTGGGAGCAACCATGTAGCTAAAATGCTTTTCTGTGTGATTAACAGTGAGAGGCAGATCCATCTGTTTTCCACTCCCCACCATCCTGTTTTTCCAATCCCTTTCTGTCCAATATCCAAAATTGCTTCTCGGGGATTCAGTTGTATTGAGGTCCTCCTGACTCCACTCATGCACTTACTTAAATACCTTCAGAACTTCATTATCACCGGACATTTCCAAAACATATGACCTAATGTTGCTTTAGGTGCATTGTATTGAGGGCAATTTGGAGATTTCGTGATTTCAGCTCTATATGCCCTGGAAGGGGCAAAGTGGAGTCGTCTAGTATGTGGAATTGCATTTCTCTGAGGTTAGCACTTGTCATTGGTTCAAGGGTCTGGGCCAATGCATAGAGGATCTCTGCTCCCTTAAGAGGCATATCTAAGTCTGCTTCCCACTGGCATGTTATCCCAGTCAGATTAGGAATCATTTCTAAATCTGATAGATTTTTCCGTATGTCTGCTATACAAGCTCAGCCCTCTTCCCCCAGCCATTAACACTTCTTGCACTCGAGATATAATGCTATGTTTTATTGTCTCCCTTGGTAATGTCTGCACATAACTCTGGATTTGTAGATACGGAAACATGTCTCTCGCAGACAGGCCAAAAGCGTTCCTGCAATGTAGAGAAGGGCATTATCTCTCCTGTTTTGGACATCACATGCTCCACTCCCTCCGATCCATGTTCTTGTCACTGGCAGTATGCCCGTCCAGTCAAGCCTGGCTGGAAGGCCGGGTTTCCCTGCCATGGGAGATAAGGTGTAGTCTCTGGTGTTCCACCCCAGTCTGACACACAGCATACGCCATCTCTTACAAACCGATGTTATGGTATTCCGTGGAGTCGATGTGCAAGTAGGTGGCGCATGTAATATGTATTTGAGGGAGAGTGGAGCCATCAATGCCCTTTTGGCCTCCAGAGGGGTGTAGTCCTCAGAAGCATACAGCCATTCCTTCAAATGCCGGCATACACATGCCAAGTTATACTTCATGACATCTGGTAGGCCCATGTTTTTTTCAGCGCCTCTGTGTATCTGGGCTCTTCTGCCTTTACACAAGAACAGAGTCAGTACGAGGTCATGTTTTTGCCACTCTTTGTGTCACAAAAGTATCAGCAGGACTTGGAGCACATTCAGCCACCTAGGAAATATCATCATTTTGTATAGAGTGAGCCATCCGCTTAAGGATAATGGCAAATCTTTCCATCGCCCAAGTCTCGTTTCTAAGTTCTTAAGTAGTGTCATGATATTAGTCTTATACAGTTGGTCTGGATCTGCTGTAATCCATACACCTAAATATTTGAATTGCCCCCTGACCATTTCAGCGGGAACTGCCATGGCCATTTTTGTTGTATTTCAGGTAAAATTGACAGGGCCTCTGACTTGTCCAAATTTAATATAAGTCCTGCAAAGGTTCCAAATGAGTGAAATTCTTCCAACAATGTTTCCAGCCTGCTCATCGGATCCCTCAAACAGACTAACATATTGTCAGCAAAGACAGACACTCAAAATTCTTTCTTCCCCAACTGTATGCCCATTAGAGAGGGATGAGTGTGGATTCATTCCAAGAGGGGTTCCAGTTATAGTACAAATAAGAGTGGTGATAGAGGGCATCCTTGCCGGGTGTCTCTCTCAAGGGGGAAGGTATGAGGTGCCTGTTCACCAGCAGTGCTCCACAAGGTTTAGTATACAGAAGACGGACCATGCTGACAAATTCCCCAACTATTCAAAATTTCTCCAGTACCACATATATTCCCATTGAACTCTGTCAAAGGCTTTTTCAGCATTGAAGCTGATAAAGATGGCTGGATGCTGCCTCCTGATGACTTTATATTGAGCCGCTAGCATCTTCCTTACATTGCGTGCTATCGCACGGTTGTGGACAAATCCCACCTGCGAGTCTCCTATTAGTTTGGGAAGTAGAGGGGCCAAACGCTCTGCCATTATCTTGGCTAGGATTTTGATATCAATATCGAGCAACGATATTGGTCTGTACGAGCCCAGTAATAAGGGGTCTTTCCCCGGTTTGGGAATTACTGTTTTAAGAGCTTGATTAGGTTCATATGGGAAGTCTCTTCTTTTAGCTAGATCCGCAAAGTATTCCACCAATGGTACTGTCATCTTATTTGACATGTTTTGGAAGAACTCCACCCGGAAACCTTCTGGCCTTTTCCGCAATTTCCGAATGCATTGCTGAACCTGTTGAGCTATTATCGGATTGTTTAGTTTCGCCACTTCCTCTCCCCCCAAGGACGGTAAGTGTAAGGCTCTTAAAAATTCTATTGCTGTTTCTCTATCGCAGGAGTCAGCTTTATATAGCTCTGTATATTACTCTCTTAAGGTATCTTCCAGGTCTTGTTGGGCAGTTTGAATATGCCCTTTTGTATTTCTGAGGGCTCTAATTGCTCGTGACCCACCATCCGATTTTATCAGGGTCACCATGAGTTTCCCTGTTTTATTTCCATAGCGATGTAGGCGATAGCAATAGTAAAACATTGACTGACATGCCCTCCGGTGTAACTCAGCATTCAATTCCGTCTGGATGATTGACATCGTGGTTTTGTGTTCCTCTGTTGGTTGAGCCCCATATTTCTGCTGGGCCTTCTGTAGGTCTTTTTCCAATTGGACTAGATGAAGAGTCAGTGTCCTCTTTTTGGCCTTACTATAGTCTGTGATCTGGCCTTGCAACACCACCTTAGCTGTTTCCCAAAAAAGAGCTGAGTTTTCTTTGTGTGCTCCATTGTGTCCCTCATATTCCACCCATTGTGTCCGCAGACATTTTTGAAATTCTTTGTCTTCCACTAAGTGGAGAGGAAATCTCCATTAACCAGCAGTATAATCTCCCCATTCCAATTCTAAACTGATTAACGCATGGTCCGATATGATTATCGGGCCAATGTCTGTTTTATGAACTCTTCCCACTAATGCTGTTGCCACCAAGAGGTAATCCAACCCAGGACCCTGTACCGTGGGCTCTGGCTATATGAGTATATTTGCGCTTCATAGGATGCATAATTCTCCAAACATCTATAAGGTCATAGCCTTCAAATAGCCCTCTAAGCGTACGAGAACTCCTTTGATCTCCTCCGCCTATCCAAGTCAATCGATCCATGGTTTCTTCGAGCACACAGTTGAAATCGCCTCCCAGTATGATTCGAGAGGCATCTATACCCGCTGCTACTTGTGTCAGTTGTTGATAAAAGTGAGCATCATATTTGTTTGGACCATAAATGTTCCCCAAGGTAATTGGCTGCCCTTGCAATCTGCCTCGGAGAAATAGATAGTGTCCTTTGGGGGTCAGCATATCTTGACATGCTTATGTATTAAGATGGCCACCCCCGCCGCCTTTTCTATGGATGAAGCTCTGTATACTTCCCCCACCCACCATTTTTTCGGCTTTTGATGTTCGTTTTCAGTAAGGTGGGGGTCTCCTGTAAAAGAGCTATATCTGCTCTATTATCTCTAAGCGTTTTTAGAATTTTGTGTCTTTTTAATGGGATGTCCAATTCCACATACAGTCCAAGAGATGATACACAAACCCTTACCCAGCATTCTCTATCTTGTGGGAGTCCATTTTCAAATTTATCATTCCTGTCATCCAAAGATCCTCCCAGCCTAGGGTCCCCAGAGTCGATATTTCTCCATTTTCTATTCTGGATGTCTCTGTCATTTGAGTTCTTCCACGCTCACCCATATCAGACCACTTTTTGATCGATGTGTTCACCCTATATTGCCTACTCCCCTTCCCCCCATTGGGGTCCTATTACCCTCCCTACCCATTTCTTACTCCTCTTCCTCTCTCTTCCTCGACTCCTGGAGTGTCAGCTTAGGGCTCCCCCTCTAACCCCACAATATTGGACGTCCTAATTTTGCTCTTTTTCTTATGAAATATTCATTGCTTCCACCTATAACTGTAACAGACTGTTAATTTCCTGAGCTTCTCGTCTATTATTAGACTCTTGGGGCCTTATCTCCTAAGCTTCACTCTTATATCCTTAATCTACCCCCACCTTCTCATTCATCTCCTACCCATCCCCACCCCGTCATATCTGCCCTCCGCCCCCGGCTGCTATCTTGAGCGGCCTCTCTTCCCTCTCCACAGTTGGGTCCCAGAGTGAGGACACAACATATTGGGGAAGGGACGAGGACATGAGACCCAGTATAATTACCCAAGTCTATATCCCAGTACCTGCCCCCCCCTCTCCTTCCAGCGGAAGGCAGCACCAGGACACAGATAGTAAAAGGATGGCACAAAGTTTGCATACCAAAGTAAAGAAGAGCCAAACAAGGGGGGGGGGGGGAACCTTGATACACATAGACTGTACCATCCTGTATATTAACGGCTTGGTACTCTATCTATAGTTAACAATTCTCCCAAAAGACAACAGTCAAAGTTGGCGAATACATTGGAAGTCACCTTGCTATATATGGTGTGTTACCAAAAGCATGGCCACTTATATAGCTATGATGAACATTAACTTTACCTTCCCATTTGGTTAACCTTCCCAGTATGTCATTCTTCACCCCTCAATTCTGGCTCCCCCTCTTAATGCACAGCGTCACCAAATGGTCTCACCAACACATTAAACACTGAATGATTTTACAATGCTGGACCTCCAATTAAACTCAGCTTGATGGTTCAAAATTTCAGCCTTTATACACTTACAATGCAGTCCTGCATTCTTAGGCCTCTTCCACGATAACCTGTTGATATCTGCTGTCGTCCTGAAGACAGGCTTCACTCAATTGTCTCTTTTCCTGGTCGTGTTTTAAATGTTTGTTGCTCCCAGGCTTCCAATTAAATCGCCCCATTCCAATAGTCTTCTCTTAAATTCCCCATTATTGACAGTACTCTTAAGCAAACTCGTGTTAGTCAATTTAACAGTTCTAGACCTGGTTATATAATTACTCTCTCCCCCATAGTCTTGGTGTAAGGGTTTCACATTATTATAGGTATTTCTTACTTCCATTTCTTACCTCTTCATTAGCTTAATTGCCACCCTTGTTTTTAACTAGTGCATTTTAAAAGTTCTGTGCCTCTTCCGGATCTATAAAGGTGTGCTGGTGCCCATTTAGAGATAGTCGAAGTTTTGCCAGGTAGAGGAGCGCAAACCTGATGCCTTCACCAACAAGGGAACTGCAGATGGTTGAAAATGCTCTCCGTTTTTGGGTTACTGCTGCTGAAAAGTCCTCAAAGAAGAGTACTCGGGCCCCTTCGTAGTCAATACGACTTTGATTTCTATCTGCCCACAGTACTATTTCCTTTTGCTGGAAGCTGAGAAATCGCACCAGAACCGCTCTTGGTCTGGTAGGTCCCTCTCTATGCTGCCCAACTTGATATGCTCTTTCCAGCTGCAGGTTTCCCGTCATGTCTGTAAGTTGCAGACTCCGTGGAATCCAGTTTTCCAGAAAGCCGTGAAGATCCTGGTCAGCAATCGACTCAGGCAGACCCATCAACCATAGGTTTTTCCTGCATCCTCTATTTTCCAGCTCATCTATTTTATTATCATTTCTAAGTGCATTTTCCTCTAGTTGCTGTGTTTTCCGCTCCAACTGCAAAGATCCATCCTCCACCGCTGAAATCCTATTTTCAGCGTGTTGTAAGTGTCCGGTAAATTCGGTTACTGATCCAGTTAGTCTATCTAATTGAGCTGTTAAACTGGTGAAACGGTCGTTTAGGGCCCTTACCACTGCCGCAGACCCTTCCTATACTAAAGCCGATGGCGCCATTTCCGGGCTCTGTGGTGGAGTCCAAATGCCATTTTGAGGTTTTCCCCGCGAAGCTTTTCTTTCTGTGGTGCCTTTGCCATCATCTACTAGTATACTCGGTCGAGGTCCCCCCCGATGTTTAATATTGGTCTGCTTCAATTTTGACTCAATCAAGGGAATTGCACGGTCTATTTGTAGGGTTTAGCAGTAGGGCGCCCTGGAGCTGACACACACACACATCTGTCTCAACTCATTGCCAACCGGATGTCCTTAACACCAATTTTTAAAGAGAGTTCCAGGGGTGATCCGGGAAACTACAGACTGGTGAGCCTGACCTCAGTACCAGGCAAAATGGTAGAAATCATTATAAGGAATAAAATTACTGAACATGTCATGGTTTAATTGGGGAAATCCAACATGGATTTATTTATTATTATTTATTTTTTATTTACATTCTCTTATATACCGCGCTATTCTGCATCAGTGCGGTTTACATTGAACAAACTGAAATTACATTGAACAAGGCATTATAACTTGGAGATAACTATTTTACAGGGAATATGGGCTATGGAGGGTTAAGTGGCTTGCCCAAGACCACAAGGAGCACCTGTGGGACTAGAAACCCCAGTCCTTCCGGCCCAAGGTTGCTGTCCTCTAGTGGGATTTGAACCCCCGACCTTCCGGCCTGAAGTACCTTGCCCCAACCACTAGGCCACTCCTCCACTCCAATTTTAGCCAATGAAAGTCTTGTCTTACTAATCTGTTATATATTTTTGAAAGTGTGAATAAACAGATAAAGGTGAGATGATCGGATATAGTGCGTCTGGATTTTCAGAAAGCCTTTGACAAGGTCCCACATGAGAGACTCTTGGGGAAATTAAAAAGTCATGAGATAGGAGGAAGTGTACTGTTAAGGATCAGGAACTGGTTAAAAGATAGTAGGGCTAAATGACCAGTTTTCTCAGTGGAGAAAGGTGAATAGTGCAGTACCCCAGGGATCTGTGCTTTTACATATTCATAAATGACCTGGAAATGAGAATTCTCCAGGACCAAGCAGGAAGTCAGTCCTCACATATGGGTGACGTTGGCGCCGACGGAGCCCTCGCGGAGCAATTTTCCCCAGCTTTCAAAGAAAGCCTTTGGGAATTGCAGCGCGCATGCGCGGTCCTCTTCCCGCCCAAGGGTGCCATCTTGCTCAGTCTTCTTTTTTCCGCGGAGCCCTACAGACGTCTGTGAATCCCCGCAGAAAAGTTGATTTTTTTCTCTATTTTTCTTCGGTTCGACGCCGGTTCTTTTCCCGCCCGGACTCGCGACGCCGGTTGCGAGTCCGTTCCTTATTTTTCGTTTTTTTGTCCTTCGTGACAGATTTCGCGCCTTTTTCCTTTTTCCCTGGCAGCCCGGTCATTCGACCTCGCAGGGGCCCTTTTTCTCCCAATGACTGCCAGCGGCTTTAAAAAGTGTGACCTCTGTAAGAAACTCATGTCTCTTACAGACACTCATGACTTCTGCCTCCGCTGCCTCGGACCCGATCATGACTCCATGATCTGTGGCCCATGCGGCAAAATGTCCTCAAAAGCGTTGAGTCGGCAGCATCAGTGGGAGCGTATCTTCTCTGACTCCGGCCGGGCTCGGACTTCGTCAGAGGCTTCGACGTCTCGGGACTCTGGTCCTGAGCATCGTAGAAGTTCCTCTGAAAGGGGGTCTCCTACCCGGGAACATCATCGGAAGAAGAAACCCGCGAGGGCGGGATCGGTGGATGCTCCTGGTTCCTCGAGAGCCAGGTCGCATAGCCCCGATTCCCGTCCCGGGTCCTCGGAGATGGAGAGGCCGTCAAAACATCCTCGACTCGAGGTGGACTTGCCCGCTCACGTGAGTACTGTTGTCCTCGTTGACTCGCCTCCGAAGGACCCGACGTCGGGCCCGACGCCGTCGGGGCCCGAGTCGGGGGCTGCTGGGTCTCCTGAGCTCGGACTCAGGTTGACGGCCTTGGAGAGCAGTCTGACTGCCTTCATGGACCAGCAGCGGGTATTGATCGCTGGCCTCGCCGGTGTTTCTGCCCTGACTGCCGGGACGTCGACCTCCAAATCGACCCCGGAGACCGAGCCGATCCTCGAGTCCATGAGGGCTCGAGTCGATCCTCGGTCGAGGTCTCCTTTGGCCTCCCGTTTGGGACCGAGGTCGTCGACGCCGACTCCCTCGGCGTCGGAGCGGATAGCATCGGTGCCCGCCCGACCGGAGCCGCTCGACTCTTCCTCCGAGGAGTCGGCCTGGGAATCTGAGGACGAAGAGTCACCTGGTTCCTTTCGGACTCGGTGTGTCCCTTCAGACTCCCCCGAGTCCGAACCTCGGAGACGGTCCCCCCCGGAGGATACCCGGTTCTCGGACTTCGTGAGGGATATGGCCAAGGCCTTGGCCTTCCCCGCGGATCCCGAGGAGGAATCTCGAGTCAAAGAACTCGATGCCCTCCAATATGACTCTCCCCCGAAGGAGGCCTTTATTGTACCGGTTCCTCCGATGCTGGAACGACTCCTCTTCCGCATGTGGGAGAGCCCGGCGTCGTCGCCGGTGTTAAGCAAGTGGGTCGATTCCATTTATCGAGTCCGCAAGAGCCCCGGCTTCCAAAAGGCACAACTACCGCACCATTCCATGGTGGTGGAATCGGCCATGCATAGACTCAAGAGTCAAAAAATGCAGTCCTCTGTGCCCCCTGGTAGGGAAGCCCGAAGCCTGGCTGCCCTCGGTAGGAAGTGCTTCCAGGGCTCTATGCTTGCTTGTCGAGTCCAGACTTACCAGCTCTACATGGGCATGTATCTCCGAGACCTGGCTAAAGAAATAGCCGGGTTCTCTGCTGGTCTCTCCGACGAACCTTTGCAGAGGTTCCAAACCTTGTCTACTGGTATTCGAGAGTGCTCCAAGTTTATATCTCGAGCAGCCTAAGGCTCGAGTAGCTGCGGCCGGCATCGGTGGACGCCACCAGGCTTGGCTTCAGACGTCCGACCTCGAGCCCTGGGTACAGGACAAGTTGGTCGATGTCCCCTGCCGAGGTGATAACCTCTTTGGCAAGCCCATGGATGAGAAGGCTGCACAAATCGAGACGGAGACTCTCACCAGGACTCATCTCTCAAGGAAGACCTCTGCCCCTTCTCAAAAGAAGAAGGCCTCGGGGAAAAAGCCCTTTTACCCGAGGAAAGGTGCTGCCTATAAATACTACCCCCAGTATCAGGCCTCAGCAGCTCCCCCACAAGGAAAGCAGGCCAAGGGATGGGGTAATGGGTCCCGTAGGCAGCAAGCCCCCAAGCCTGCACCACCGGCCCCTGCTCAGCAGGGTGGGGGTTTTTGACTTCCTCAGCATAGCCTCTCCCCCTCAGCTGGTTTCTCTCAGCACAGGAGGCCGGCTGGTCCACTTTGCCCAAAGGTGGTCCAACATCACCACAGATACCTGGGTACTTCACATAGTTCAAAAGGGCTATCTTCTTCACTTTCACCAGGTACCTCCCTCCTACTTTCCAGGGGAGCCTCCCAGACTACCTTTGCACAGGGACCTACTCCTTCAGGAGTTAGCAAGTCTTGTTCAGGAACAAGCCGTGGAACCGGTGCCTCACCACCTGAGGGGCCAAGGGTTTTACTCCAGGTACTTCCTGATTCCAAAAAGAACAGGAGGCCTCAGACCCATCCTGGACTTGCGAAACCTCAACAAGTTCCTGGCAAAGGAAAAGTTCAAGATGCTTACCCTTGGAATCCTGCTGCCCTACCTCCAGCAGGGAGACTGGCTATGCTCCTTGGATCTGAAAGATGCGTATACTCATATCCTCATTCATCCGGACCACAGACAATATCTCAGATTTGTTGTGGGCGGAAATCATTACCAGTACAGAGTGCTGCCCTTTGGCCTATCCTCCGCCCCCAGGGTGTTCACCAAATGCCTAGCAGTGGTGGCGGCCTATCTAAGACTTCAAGGTCTTTTTGTGTTCCCATACCTGGATGACTGGCTCATCAGAGCCCCATCTTCACCAGAGGCCGCTCAGGCCACTCATCGCACTGTGGCTCTGCTCCAGCACTTGGGTTTTGTGCTCCCCTCTCAAAATCTCGAGTTCATAGGCGCCAGGTTGGACACACTTCAGGCGCGGGCCTTCCTCCCTCTGGACAGGGCCAAGCGGCTCATGGATCTCGCCAGCCACTTTCACAGCAATGCGCTGGTCTCCGCCAGGCACTTTCTGCGACTGCTCGGCCATATGGCTTCCACGGTCCATGTGACCCCCAATGCCCGACTGAATATGCGTCCTGCTCAGTGGTGCCTTCGCAATCAATGGCATCAGGCCACGGGGAGCCTTGCAGACTCAGTACAGATCTCCGACCAGCTGGTCTCATCTCTGCGATGGTGGCTTCATCTACCAAACCTAGTGCTAGGGGTGGCTTTTCAGCCCACTCCACATTCTCGGGTCCTGACGACCGATGCTTCCCTCCTGGGTTGGGGAGCACATTGCCAAGGGTCATGTACTCAAGGCCTCTGGAATCCTTGGGAGTCTGCTCAACAGATAAACTTCCTGGAGCTCAGAGCCATCCGCCTAGCGCTCAGAGCCTTCTCTCACCTGGTGTCCCACCAGTCACTGCTGATACAGACAGACAACCAGGTTGCCATGTACTACGTAAACAAACAAGGCGGAATGGGCTCCTTCCTCCTCTGTCAGGAGGCGCAACAGCTATGCTCTTGGGCAGTCCGCCACGGCATCCTCCTCAGGGCTGTCTATCTCCCAGGTCAAGAAAATTACCTAGCCGACAAGCTCAGCAGGATCCTCCAGCCACACGAGTGGAGGCTGGATCCGATGGTGGTTCAGCAAATCTTTCTCAAGTGGGGTCTCCCCACCATGGATCTGTTTGCCAGTCCTCTGAACCGGCAGCTGCCCAGATTCTGCTCTCGACAGCCGCATCCTCTCAGAGTAGCGGCAGATGCTTTTCTGATTCCATGGTCCACCGGCCTCTTGTATGCCTTTCCTCCCATGCCACTGGTGTCTCGGACGCTCTTCAAGGTTCTCAGGGACAAAGCATCGATGATCCTAGTGGCTCCCCGGTGGCCGAGACAACCTTGGTTCCCGCTTCTAATGCAGCTGGCGGTGGACACTCCTCTTCCTCTGGGTTTCAGCCCGACCTCCTGTCGCAGGATCAGGGGACTCTCCTACACCCCAACCTCCGGTCCCTTCATCTGATGGCCTGGCTGCTGAAAGGGTAGTCCTTGCTCCTCTGCAGCTACCTCCAGATGTGGAGGAGGTCGTCTTGGCCTCCCGAAGGCCCTCCACCCGGAAGTCCTACGCTCTTAAGTGGCGTCGGTTCTCCGTCTGGTGTACTCAGCAGTCTCAAGATCCCTTCTCCTGTTCAGCATCAGTGGTCTTGCAGTACTTACTCTCTCTCTCTCACCTTGGACTTAAGTCCAACTCGGTCAAGGTCCACCTCAGTGCTCTTTCTGCGCATCACATGCCGGTGGATGGTAGAACCTCTTTCCAGCCACCCTCTGGTGGCTCGTTTTCTCAGAGGCCTCCTTCTCCTTAAGCCACCTTTGCGCCCGCCAGCCCCGGACTGGGATCTCAATGTGGTTTTGCAGCGGATTACCTGTCCGCCTTTTGAGCCTATGGCTACCTGTCCACTTCGTTTTCTTTCGTGGAAAACCTTGTTCTTGGTAGCCCTCACTTCTGCTAGACGCGTTAGTGAGTTGCAGGCCCTCGTATCTGATCCTCCTTACACTAGGTTCTACAAGAACCGGGTAGTCCTACGGACTAACCCTAAGTTTCTTCCCAAAGTGGTATCCCCTTTTCACATCAACCAGGAGGTGGTACTTCCGACCTACTTTCCCAGGCCACACTCCAGCCGAGCTGAAATGGTCCTGCATACCCTGGACTGTAGAAGGGCGTTGACCTTCTACCTTGACCGTACGCGGGAGCACCGAAGGACTGTTCAGCTCTTTGTGTCTTATGACCCCAACAAGTTGGGGCTCCCTGTCTCCAAGCGTACTCTGTCCATCTGGATTGCTGACTGTATCGCTTGGGCTTACGAGGCAGCCGGCCTCGTGTTGGAAGGTAGAGTCACAGCTCATCGTGTTCGGGCGAAGGCTACATCGGTGGCTTACCTCCGCTCTGTTCCATTGGCAGACATCTGCCGGGCCACTACTTGGTCTTCAAGCCAGACTTTTGCAGCCCATTACTGCATGGAGAGGGAGTCCCGCAGGGACAGTGCTTTCGGACAGGCAGTCCTCCGTAACCTCTTTGAGGTATAGGCAACTCCTACCCTCCATCCCGGATGTTGGGCTACCGGTTGGAGACATATTCAGAGAAGATTCCTTCCTTCTGTGCTACTGAGCTAGAGGGAGCTCATTTTTGTGCTTAGGGTCTCCGGTAGCCTTAAGCTTGGGAGTCCCATATGTGAGGACTGACTTCCTGCTTGGTCCTGGAGAAAGCGTAGTTACTCACCTGTAACAGGTGTTCTCCAGGAGCAGCAGGAATCAGTCCTCACAACCTTCCCTCCTCCCCTTGGAGTTGCAGTTGCAGTTCTATGCTTTCGTTTTTTGCTAATTTTTTGCTGTCTTTTAGCTATGTCATCTGACTGAGCAAGATGGCACCCTTGGGCGGGAAGAGGACCGCGCATGCGCGCTGCAATTCCCAAAGGCTTTCTTTGAAAGCTGGGGAAAATTGCTCCGCGAGGGCTCCGTCGGCGCCGACGTCACCCATATGTGAGGACTGATTCCTGCTGCTCCTGGAGAACACCTGTTACAGGTGAGTAACTACGCTTAATGAGTGAGGTGATCAGATTTGCAGATGACAAAAAAATTATTCATAGTTGTTAAAACACAAGAGGATTGTGACAAATTGCAAAAGGACCTTGATAAATTGGAAGACTGAACATCCAAATAGCAGATGAAATTTAATGTGGACAAGTGCAAATTTATGCACCTAGGAAAGAACAACCCAAACTATGGTTAGATGATGCAAGGTTCCACATTAGGAACCACAACCTAGGAAAAGGATTTAGGCATCATTGTGGATAATATGTTGAAACCCGCACAGTGTACAGCGGTGGCCGAGAAAGCAAATAGTATGCTAGGAATCATAAAGAAAGGAATGGAGAATAACACCAAAGATATTGTAATGCCTCTCTATCATTCCATGGTGCGACTGCATCAGTTCTGGTCATTATATCTTAAAAAGGATAACAGAGTTAGAAAAGGTACAGAGAAGAGTGCCCAAAATGGTAAAGGGGGATGAAAGGATATCCCCTACAAGGAAAGGCTTAAAAGGTTCAACCTGGAAGAGACGGCTGAGGGAAGATATGATTGAGGTCTATAAATTAATGAATGGAGTAGAACAGATAAATGTAGATCCGTTGTTTACTCCATCAAAATATAGGAAGACTAGTTGACATGCAATGAAACTACAATGTGTAACCCATTTAAGAATAATAAGAGAAAATATTTTTTCACTCAACACGTAATCAAACTCTGGAATTCATTACTGGAGGATGTAATAAAAGCTGTTAATGTAGATGAGTTTAAAACAGATTTGGACAAGTTTCTGGAGGAAAGGTCCATAAACCGTTATTAAAGAGGACTCTGGAAATCCACTGCATACCCCAGACAATTATGGAACCAATATACCTTTTTGGGAACCTGCCAGGTACTTGTGACCTGGTTTGGCCACTGTTGGAAACAGGATACTGGGCTTGATGGACCTTTGTGTGTCCCAATATGGCATTTCTTATGTTATGAGTTTTTCCTAGAGGGCTTGCTCCCCCTCTCCCAGCTGGGGGATGCAGTTGGTCTGCCCGTGCCTGCCTTAGGGCAGGAGATGGCGGAGTGCACTGTGGGTAAGAAAATCCAGCCAGACAAGGATTCTGACGACTGTGCTGTTGGCTGCCTCCCCTGTCCTCTAGGGGCTTGGCTGTGGCTATATGGCTTGGCTGTTGCAGGGGGGTTGTTTCTGTGACGACAGCTTCTGGAGTCTGGATTGTCTTTTACGGAATATTTTTTTCTTTTTGCAACAGGCCTGTTCTTTCTGGCATGGAAATTCAGACTGTGGCCTCTGGATTCCCCATGCGCAGTCTCGTGAGGGGCAGGCTGAGAATGGAAGCCTCTAAGTGTCCCTGGTGACTGGTGCCCCTAGAGATGGACATCACCTGGCATCTGTACGAGATGTGGACTATGTCTTGGATTCCAATGGCTTGATTTTGGGCTCTGATGTGGACAAAGAAGTACTCTTACCTTTGCAGTATTGTGAAGAGACCGGTGTTATCTGCCTGTTCTGGAAGTAGGAACTGTTGACTTTGATCACCTCTGTCTCATCCACCTTGAATTTGGGGTATGTGCCAGACATGGAGTGGTGCAGAAATCCATTACTGTCTTCCCGTTCCTGGAGGTGATCAAGGAGATGATCTGGTTGGAGTGGGACTCCCCCCCCCCCCATGTCCCTGCCTAAGGGGGTTAAGGGTGTATAAGAAGGTGTACACTCTCCCAGAGGAGGAGTACATTGTGTGGTTTAATATTCCCAAGGCAGATTGACCTTAAAGGATGCCCTGGGACTGCAAGGTAGATTCCATGTTTGAAGAACCAGTTTTCCATGGCGGCTGCTATTCTTAAGTTGGCAATATGTGCAGGTCTGATGTCTTGAGCCCTGCTCCAGTGGATCCAGTCTCTTCTGCTGGATGATACTACCCCTCTTTTGTAGTCTCCTAAAGCCTTCCTTTCTGATGCCATGTTTGACCTCATCTGCCCAGCAGCCAGGGACAGTGCCCTATTGACAGTGATGCGGCGTTAGATTTGGGTCCTATAATGGACAGTGGACACCTCTTCCAAAATCTGGTTGTCCCAATTGGTTTTTAAAAGGAACCTTCTGTTTGGGGCCAATTTGGAGCAGCTGGTGAAGGATCTGGGTGAGATAAAATCTTACTGCCTTCCAGGGGACAGGTCTAAGGGGACCTGTGAAGCAGGCAGGAGCCCCTTTTCTGTCAGCCTCTGCCTGCATCCCGTGGGCACGCTGATGAGATCCCTGGGGGTCTCGAGACTCCTGTCGTTAGTGGCCTGGAAAGCTTTTCTTCCCCATGCTTCCGGATTTCAGACTCCTCAGTCTTTTCGAGGAGCTTGTGGACCCATGAGGTTCGGCCCCCTCCATAAGGGGGTTCATACCAGACTGTGCAGTGAAGGTTTGGGGGCCCATTCCCTGGTACCTCTGGTTGGAGGCAGGCGTAAACTTTTCTTTAAGGAATGGGCATGTTCACCAAGGATCACTGGGTGATAGACACCATTCAGTATGGCTATATCCTGGAAAGCAAAGAGCTTTCGTTAGTTCCCTTCGTGGGTCCGTGAACAAAAGGGCTGCTGTGCGGATCATATTGGACAAGTAGTTGTTCTTGCAGGCTGTGGTGCTAGTTCCTCTGGACAATTGGGACAAGGGCAGGTAATCCATATATTTTGTGGTGCCGAAAAAGGATGGATCCTTTTGGCACATTCTAGACCTCAAGAATGTTAACAAACACTTGTGCGTCTTACGCGTCTTGATAAAACTTTGTGATCTGTGGTTCAAGCGGTACACTGAGGGGAGTTCCTGGCATCCCTGGATTTGGCAGAAGCGTATTTTCATATCCAGATTCAGGAGGATCAGCAAAGGTAGCTGCGTATTGCCATACTTGGCTCTTACTTTCAGTTCACCGCCCTCCCCCTTGTGGCCTCTCCACTGCCCCAAGGACATTCTCCAAGGTCATGGTAATGGCAGCTGCAGTGCTTTGGTGCTGAGGGATTTGTGTGCACCCATATCTGGATGGTTGGCTCATCCAAGTCCATTCTCTTTCAGAGGTGTCTCGGATAGCGCTCCATGTACTACTTTGGGAGGCCTCAGCTGGGTGATCGATCATGGAAAGAGATGGTAGATATCTTTCCAGTCCTTGGTGTTTCTGGGATCACATTTTGATATTTCAGTGGCAGAGTCTTTCTGCTAGAGGGAAAGTCATGAGATGGTTTGATTCTGGTGCTGCTTATTTCACAGCAGGCTCCCAGAGTTTGGAAATTTCTTTATCTCCTTGGATTGATGACAGCAGCAATCAAGATGGTGCTGTCGGTGCATGCTGTATGCGGCCACTGCAACGGTCCTTGCTGATTTGGTGGTCCTCAAGTTCTCAGGAGTTTAGACTTAGGCTCTCATTCCTGGTGATGGTGAAGGCAAGCTTGCAGTGGTGGCAGCAGACCAATCATTTGAGGAAAGGCATGCTGCTAGATGATTACTCATGGATCTGTCTGACAACAGATGCTAGCCTCTCAGGCTGGGAAGCCCGTTGTCAAGGCCAAACGGCCCAGGGCCATTGGAACTGCAGGGCAGAAATGTGATCCATCAACAGCTTAGAGGCAAGAGCCATCAGATTGGCTTTTCTCTGTTTCCAGCCCCTGGTCAAGGGCCGGGTGGTTTGAATGTTGTCTGACAACATCACAGCGGTGGCTTATGTCAATAGGCAAGGCGGCACAAGGAGTGCCGGGGTGGCCCTCGAGATGGCTGGGTTGAGAAGAACCTCCCAGCCTTATTGGCTCAGCACATTGCCAGGGTGGACAATGTGGAACCGAGCTTTCTCAGCCGGCACTTTCTGGATCCAGGAGGGTGTGAGTTTAGTCAGGAGCATTTCAGCTGATTCTGTGCTGATGGGGTCGCCTTGAGATGTATCTGATGCTGATCTGTTCCATTGCCCAAGTGGGCCACTTCTTCAGTTGTTGCATAGAGACTGATTCCAAGAGTGTTGACACTATGGCTCAGCCTTGGCCATGTCTATGCCTGCTGTTTGTGTTTCCTCTGTGGCCCCTGGTGGGGCATGTGATTCAGTGTATAGAGTGCCACCCGGGAAGGATTGTTCTGGTGGTGCCAGATTGGCCGAGGAGAGCGTGGTTTGGAGATCTAATGTGGTTCCTGCAAGTTCCACATCTTCATTCGCCTCCATCTTGGGGTCTATTGTGCCAGGGACTGATCATCCTGGAAGACATAGTTCCCTTCTCACTTATGGCTTGGCTCTTGAAAAGAGATGGCTAGCGCATCAGGACTACTCTCCGGTAGTTTCACTTTGCTCAGAGCCCGGAGGAGGTTAACCAGCTGGCATACATGCAGGTTTACTGCCTTTTCGGGCAGTGGTGCGATATATATGGCAGCTGGTCCCTGAGGTGGCCAAGGTGCCATTCCAGCTGTCCTTTTCTGCAGGAAGGTCTGAAAAAGGGCCTTTCTCTTAGCTCCTTGAAGGGTCAGATGGCAGTTTTGGCTTGTTTCAGAGGTCCGGTGGTTGGTAAGTCATTAGCCTTACACCCGGATGTTTTGTACTTTTCTTCAAGGGGTTCGGTATCTGTATACTCCCCTCTGATTTGTGGTCCCTTCCTGGAATCTGTGTCTGGTTATCAGGGCCCTGATGTCTGAGCCATTTGAGCCGTTGAAGTATGTTACTTTGAAGGATTTGACACTCAAGACTGTAGGTCGTAATTTGTTCCGCAAGACGGATTTCAGAGCTGCAGGCTCTGCCTTTATCAAAGGAGGCCATTTCTATTCGGCCTGTGCTTTCCTCCTTGCCTAAGGTATTGTGCTCAAAGTTTTAAGAAACTAACCACCAAATATGAAGTAGAGAAAATAAATAGAAACTGACTTTAAACCTAAAAAATCCACAACAGAATGATTAGCTGGATATCCAATGGGTAAGTAATTGTATTAATTTTAGTTTTCATTCTTTCTTGCAAACAAAAGACTATTAGACTTCTATTCCTGTTTGGTATGGATCTAGGGTTTATTTGGGGGGGGTTTGTAGCTTTTTATATTTTAGTAACCATGTAGAAAAAAAACAGGCAACGGCTTGTTTGATTGGAGCTTGCATTGCAAGCCACTCAATAGCTAGTATTAATCAGAAGGGTGGTATTGGACACAGCAACAATCAAAACATTGTAATTCTTAAACAGACTCAGGTTGCTTGTTATGGTCTGTATTTAATGCATGTTTTCTAGCAGCATGAATTATTGATCCATTGGTTTCAAGCATTTCTTTTCTCAAGCCCATCTACTAAAGGCAAAGAAATTGCAGATTTCTTGTCATTGCTCCATTTTTATTCTTATTGACCTTTTTGTTGCTTTAGAAACTGTTTGCCATTGTTTTCCTAGACTCAATATCATATCTAGGTTTTTCTAGTTTTGTTCTTAGTTTATTCTGCTAGCTCCGTAGTCTGACCTTTCTGGTACTTGTCAATAATTCTGCTTCTTCCCGATTTTCTTTTTCTATCAATGTTCCCCAGGGTTCTATGCCAAACCCTCTTATTTTCTCTCTCTACACGTATATCCTTGTCACTCTGACCTGTTTTGGCTGCTGATGTGGGCATTTCATAGGTAAAATAGCAAAGATCTTAGGGCCCGATATTCAGCAGCTGTGGCTGGCATCGCTAAAGGAGCTAGCTGCCGCCACTGAACTTAAACCCAGGTATTCAATGCCACGCCATATCTAGGCCCTGTATTGAATATCTGGGTTGCCCGGATTGCTATGAAGCTAACTAGGAACCGGCGATATTCAGCCACTGCCTGGTTAGCTTCAGCAACAAAAGTTAGACCAGCCTTTACTGCACCTGATTTTTGTTGCTTAGTGATAACTAACTGGTCAGTAGCTCAATATCGCCGGTGCACTGTTGGTGCAAGGTGTGCCACCCCCGGAATACCCTGATGCTAACCAGTTAGCATTGGGGCATTCAGCAGTGCAGTCGCCACGTTAGTACTATTGTATATCCCGGACAAAGGGATTAACACAGTTAGCAGGGGTTAACTGTGTTAATCCCTTTGAATATCGAGCCCTTAATGTTTTAATTCAGACATTGATTTTTAATAAACTGGATTATGATTATTCACTTTTTATTGGTGTCCCTGCTTATAATATTAAAATATTTCTATAAGAAACATAGAAACATGATGAGAGATAAAGACCATATGGCCCATCCAGTCCTGCCCTTCCATACCAACTACTACTGTCACTTAATTTCTCTTTAGAGAGAGCTTCTGTGTTTCGTCCCATGCATTCTTGATTTCAGATACTATTCTGGTTTTTACTACCTCCACTGGGAGACTTCCATGCATCTACCAGTCTTTCCGTAAAGAAATATATCCACATATTACTCCTAAGTCTAATCCTTTTCACCTTCATCCTATGCTCCCTCATTGCAGAGCTCTCTTTCAGTTGAAAGATGTTTTCCCTCTGTTCATTTGTGCCACAAAGGTATTTAAACATCCCTATAATATCGTCTCTCGTCTTTACTCCAAAGTATACATGTTAAGATCTTTGTCTGTCCCCTTATACTTTACAACGAAGCCCACTGGCCATTTTGGTAGCCACCATCTGCATAGACTCCATCCTGTTGATATCCTTTTGAAGGTGTGGATTCCAGAACTGCACACATTACTCCAAATGAAGTCTCACCAAAGGGTTACACAGAGCCACTATCATCTCAGTCTTCCTGCTGGCCGGTCATCTCCCTATGTGCCCAGGCATCCTTCTGGCTTTTGCCGGCACCTTTTCTACCTGTTTAGCTTCCTTAAGATCATCAGAAATAATCACGTCAAGGTCCCGTTCTTCTTTTTGTGGACAGAAGTACCTTACCCTCTATATCAGGCATGTCCAACAGGTATGTTTGTTTGTTTATTTCATTTGATATACCGCCCTTCTGTGATAAGAAAGGTGGTTTACAACTTATAAAATCTAGTAGAGGCACAAGGCCAGTAGAAAGGAAAAGGAACTACAATCATTGACAGGACAGTAAGAGAGAAAGGAGAGAGTAGACAAAACATCAGGGAGGCAGTTACACGAAGGGGGAGGGGAGGTTAAAGGGCAGGGAAAAAAAATGGGTCTTTAGGTTTCGCTTAAAGGTGGCGTGATGGGGGTCTAAGCGGAGGGAGGAGGAGAGGGAGTTCCAGAGGGCAGGACCGGCGAAGAAGAAGGCAGAGGAGCGGGTGGAGTGTAGATGGGCAAGGGAGGGAGAAGGGAGGTGAAGGCGGTTGAGGTGAAAGGAGCAGGGAGTGTATCTGGGAGAATAGAAAGTGATAAGATCTGCTAGGTATTGTGGAGTGCTGGTGTGGAGAGCCCTGTGAACAAGAGAGAGCAATTTGAATTGAGTGCGGAAGGGAACCGGTAACCAATGAAGATGAAGGAGAAGAGGTATTACATGGTCTCGGAGGGAGGAGTGAGTAATGAGACATGCAGCTGTGTTTTGAACCCTCTGAAGACGAGCCAGTTGAGATTTAGAGAGACCAGTGAAGATTGAATTGGAAAAATTGACGCGTGACATGACAAGAGACAGTAACAAGGTATTGAGAGCAGACGGGGAGAGGAAGGGGTGGATTGCACGGATCTGGCGGAGAAAGAAAAAAGAGGTCTTAGTGATGTGTGAGATGTGGGCCTGAAAAGAAAGATCAGAATCAAAGAACACACCCAAATAACGAAAGGTGGATACCAAGGGTATAGGAGTGCCTGAAAAAGGGGGGTGCTAGGGAGGGGGGTGGGCTACCGTGGGAAAACCAAATTGCAGTAGTTTTGGTTAAGTTAAGGTGGAGACAGTTCTGAATCAGCCAATCTGCAATGACGGAAAGACAGGAATTCAGTGCAGAGAGATCAGGGCAAGAGGGAGAAGTGTGGTGAAGAAGGACTATGTCGTCTGCGTAGTAAAAAGCGGAAACACCAGATTGTTGAATTAGCAAAGCAAGGGGGGCTAAGAAGAGATTGAAAAGAAGGGAAGCCAGAACAGAACCTTGGAGGACCCCACATGGAAGAGGAAATGGATCTGAAGAGGGGTTGGAGGGAGAGGAGGAGAGAACTGCACAAGATCGAGAGGAAAGAAAGGCGTGAAACCAGTGATAGACAATGCTGCAAAGACCCGCTTCCCATAGGCGAAGAAGAAGGAGAGAGTGGTCAACTAAATCAAAGGCAGCGGAAAGGTCAAGGTCCCCGCGATCGTGAGCCACATGCAGAGCATTGATGAAAGCAAGCAGAACAGTTTTGACACTATGGCCTTGACGGAATCCAGATTGACAAGGGTGTAAAAAGTTAGTAGAGTCAAGATGGTGAGAGAGTTGTGCAAAGACAATTTTTTTCTAGGCGTTTAGAAAGAAAGGGAAGATTGGATACAGGGCGATAGTGGGCGGGAACCAGGGAGTGAAGAGAAGGGTTCTTAAGGATAGGACGGATCAGGGCATGCTTCCAGGAGTGGGGAAAAGTCCCTGTAGAAAGACTAGAGTTGAATATGGAGAGGATATAGGGGAGGAGTGCTAGAGAGGGAGTAAGTAGCCAGGAGGAGGGGATAGGATCAAGAGGACAAGAGGTCTTTCTGGAGGAGGAGATAAGTTGATGAAACTCAGCGGTAGTGGTTAAGGAGAAGGAAGACCAGGTATGTGAGAGTTGAGAGGTGGGAGAAGGGGACGCAACAGGGGGGGAGGAGAGGATGGGGTCAGGGCAGGAGGGCAGAGATGCTCTTAAAGAGGTGATCTTGTCGCTGAAGAAAGATGCCAGCAGTGGGGGAGGAGGGGATGGCTGAACAGATGTGGTAGAGGTTACGGGGTGAAGCGAGGTGAGAGATCTAAGTGTGGAATAGAGATGTCGGGTCTGATTGGGGGCATTAGAGATAGCATCAGAGAAATATGTGCGTTTGGCAAGGTGAACTTTGGAGCGGTAGTATGAATGGTGTGCTCTGAAAGATGCTAGAGTGATAGGGGAGGGAGCCTTTCGCCATAGCCGCTCAGCTCTACCTGTAGATCGCGGAGGGGTCAGAGGTAGATCGCCAGCCCCACTTGGCTCCATCTCTCCAGCAGCTCGCCCCGTCGCTAGGAGAGAGCTCGTGCCGGCAGGTCGTCTGCCGAGGGCTTGCCGCCGCTGCTGATCCTTTGCCTGCCTTTTTTTCCTGCCTGCGGGAATCTTGCCTGTGGGTGTACTGGGGGTGCTTGTTGTTTTCGTGCTAATAGTTTGTGGGTTCCCCGTGGGCTGCCACCCGCGCCCCGCGATAAAACGCCACAGGCCCGGCGTCATACCTGGTCTCCTGCCTCTCAGAATCACCCATTCCTGACCCCGTCCCAACACCCCTTAGAAGTGTGTTATATACCGGTCGATATCCATTCTCCCAGGCTTTACTTGAATAAACTTACCGTATTAATTGTGTCATGTGCTGGTCGTTGGTCGCTTTATAGTTCGCTTTCATTAAACGTTTTTAGGCAGACACGACAAAGTGTCAAGAAGTTGGTGATTTTGGCGGGCTTTTCCAATTTTGTTCTAACTTGCCTATGCCTTGCCTTCAAATTGGTTCAAACCACTGTGACGTTTGCTTGCCTCTGCAGTTTTATTTTGCCTAGTCTTTGCATTGATTCTACACTGCAATTTTATTTCGGCTTGCCTTTGCGTTGATTCTACACTGTGTGCAGAATTTATTAAATTGCGTGTGGTGGTATTTGAACTTGTTTGGCGGTATTTGGTTTTATCTGGTTTGCTGGACAGGTGTTTGAGTTTTTTGATGATTGTTTGGTGGTATTTGATTATTGGTACCAGTATGATGAATTCTTATTTTTACTTTTAGAACTGCATGTGTGGTTTTGGCATCTCCAGTCCTTGTATTGCACATCATCCAGAGGACTTCAGTTCCTGTTTATCTTTAATACTTTGGGATAGTGAAAGCCACCTCAGTATAACGAAGATGAGTGTTCCAAAGAAGAGCAAAACC
The DNA here is from genome assembly GCA_033557465.1 of Ichthyophis bannanicus. Taxonomy (NCBI): domain Eukaryota; kingdom Metazoa; phylum Chordata; class Amphibia; order Gymnophiona; family Ichthyophiidae; genus Ichthyophis; species Ichthyophis bannanicus. Next base: position 384,067,883 of record CM066038.1, on the reverse strand, counting down.
TATCACTTTCATGATGAAAGGGAAATGGACTACTTCTTCATCATGGTGAAAGACAAGTGTTGTTGTCTAATTTGTAACCCCCCAGTATCCTTGCCCAAAAAGGGTAATCTGGAACATCATTACTCTGCATAGCAATAAGTTTGATTCTGATTTTCCACCCAAAAGTGAAATTCGTAAACTGAAGCTCAAAGAACTTAAATCGAAATTGGCTACTCAGCAACAGTTGATGGCGAAGCCAAGGTCACATTCGGTCAATGCAACCATAGCATCCTTCAAGGTCAGCAACCTGATTGCAAAGAAATGCAAACCTTTCACTTAAGGGGAATTTGTAAAAGATTGTTTTCTTGAAGCAGCTGACAATGTTTTTGAAGGATTTAAAACTAAGAAAGAGATCATAGCTCCTATTCAAGATGTACAATTGTCAAGAACATAAGATATGCCATGGGTCAGACCAAGGTCCATCAAGCACAGTATCCTGTTTCCAGCAGTGGCCAATCTAGGTCATACGTACCTAGCAGTTTCCCCAAAAGACACAGGTTCCACAATGTTTGTACTGGTTCAAGCATTGATATCCTGGGTCCCTTCTTAATAATGGTTTATGGACCTTTCCTCCAGGAACTTGTCCAAACCTTTTTCAAACCCAGCTGCACTAACAGCCTTTACTACATCCTCCGGTAATAAATTCCAGAGTTTCTTTTATTAGTCTTAAATAGTTTACCCTGTAGCTTCATTTCATGTCCCCTAGTCTTTCTATATTCTGATAACATAAACAATCGATCTACGTTTACCTGTTCCACTCTGTTCATTAATTTATAGACTTAGAACATAAGAACATAAGATATGCCATACTGGGTCAAACCAAGGTCCATCAAGCCCAGTATTCTGTTTCCAATAGTGGCCAATCTAGGTCATATGTACCTAGCAGTTTCCCCAAGGGACACAGGTTCCACAATGCTTGTATTGGTTCAAGCATTGATATCCTGGGTCCCTTCTTAATAATGGTTTATGGACCTTTCCTCCAGGAACTTGTCCAAACCTTTTTTAAACCCAGCTACACTAATAGCCTTTACTACATCCTCCGGTAACAAATTCCAGAGTTTGATTAGACGTTGAGTGAAAAAATATTTTCTTTTCTTAGTCTTAAATAGTTTACCCTGTAGCTTCATTGCATGTCCCCTAGTCTTTCTATATTCTGATAAGGTAAACAATCGATCTACGTTTACCCGTTCCACTCTGTTCATTAATTTATAGACTTCTATCATATTTCCCCTCAGCCGTCTCTTTTCCAGGTTAAAGAGCCCTAACCTTTTTAGCCTTTCTTCATAGGAGTATCCTTCCATCCCCTTTACCATTTTGGTGGCTTTTCTATGAACCTTTTCTAAAATCGCTATATCCTTTTTAAGATACGGCGACCAGAATTGCACACAATATTCAAGGTGCGGTCTCACCATGGAAAGATATAGAGGCATTATAATATCTTTTGTTTTATTTTCCATTCCTTTCCTTATCATACCTAGCATTCTATTTGCTCTCTTGGCCGCCGCTGCACACTGGGCTGAGGGTTTTAACATGGTATCCACAATGACGCCTAAATCTTTTTCCTGGGTGATAGTTCCTAATGTGGAACCTTGCATCGTGTAACCATAGTTTGGTTGTTCTTCCCTAGGTGCATAACCTTGCACTTTGATGCCCAGTCTTCCAATTTATCAAGATCCTCTTGCAATTTTCCACAATCCTCTTGGTTTTTAACAACTTTAAATAGTTTTGTGTCATCTGCAAATTTGATAACCTCACTCGTTATTCCACTTTCCAGGTCATTTAGGAATATGTCAAAAAACAGCGGACCCAGCACAGATCCCTGGGGTACACCACTATTCACCTTTCTCCATTGGGAAAATTGGCCATTTAGCCCTAACCTCTGCTTTCTATCTTTTAACCAGTTCCTGATCCACAATAGTACACTGCCTCCTATCCCATGACTCTTTAGTTTTGCCAAAAGTCTCTCATGAGGGACCTTGTCAAAGGCTTTCTGAAAGTCCAGATACACAATATCAACCGACTCACCTTTGTCCACCTGATTATTCACTCCTTCAAAAAAACATAACGGATTAGTAAGACAAGATCTTCCTTGTCTAAAGCCATGTTGGCTGTCTCCCATTAGGTCATGACTATTTACATGCTGAGTAATTTTATTCTTTATGATGGTTTCTACCATTTTTCCCAGTACTGATGTCAGACTCACCGGTCTGTAGTTTCCCGGATCACCCCTGGAACCCTTTTTAAAAATTGGTGTTACATTGGCGATCTTCCAATCTTCAGGTATTAGAGATGATTTTAATGATAGTTCACAGATTACTTCTATCATATCTCCCCTCAGCCGTCTCTTTTCCAGGTTAAAGAGCCCTAACCTTTTTAGCCTTTCTTCATAGGAGTATCCTTCCATCCCCTTTACCATTTTGGTGGCTGTCCTCTGAACCTTTTCTAATAACGCTATATCCTTTTTAAGATACGGCGACCAGAATTGCACACAATATTCAAGATGCAGTCTCACCATGGAACGATATAGAGGCATTATAATATCTTTTGTTTTATTTTTCCATTCCTTTCCTTATGATACCTAGCATTCTATTTGCTCTCTTGGCCGCTGCTGCACACTGGGCCGAGTGTTTTAACATGTTATCCACAATGACACCTAAATCTTTTTCCTGGGTGGTGGTTCCTAATGTGGAACCTTGCATTGTGTAAGCATAGTTTGGGTTGTTCTTCCCTAGGTGCATAACTTTGCTCTTGTCCACATTAAATTTCATCTGCCATTTTGATGTCCAGAAACACCGTCGTGCGGCGAATAGAAAAGATGTGTGGAGACACAAATGAACAATTGTTGGAGGATGTTTCAAATTGTGTTTTTCTCACTCCAACCTGATGACTCTACAGACATAAGAGACATAGCCCAGTTACTAGTCTTTATCCGGATGCTTTTTGAAGACTTCAGTGTTAAAGAAGAACTACTTGGAATGATTTCTTTAAAAGGGAGAGCTACCAGTCAGGAAATATTCAGTTCTTTATATTCTTTTGTGACAAAGTGTAATCTTCCATTGCATAGACTTGTTTCCATCACTACTGATGGAGCAAGAGCAATGACAGGTGAGGTTAACAGTTTCATAGCCCTCTGTAGACAGCATGACGACTTCCCAGATTTCCTTTCTTACCACTGCATCATTCACTAGCAAGTTTTGGCAAGCAAGAGACTCAATACCAAGACTGTCATGGACATCACTTTCAAAATTGTAAATTCAGTTTGTGGAAGATCACTTCAAAGACAGCTTTTCAATCTTACTCTTGATGAAGGAGCAGTGGAAATCATTTTGCACACAGATGTAAGGTGGCTAAGTAGGCACAAATTTCGGAAAAAATTTGTGATTTGCTGAATGAAATAAGAAGTTTTTTGAAGGAGAGGGAAGATGACCAAGCAGAGTTGGAAGATGAGGAGTGGTTATGTGATCTGGCATTTCTCGCTGACTTTACAGGTGAACTAAGTGATATGAACCTTAAATTACAAAGTAAAAACAAATGCATTGGCGAGATGAGTACAGTTTCATCCTACAAGAGCAAATTTGAGCTAATGACTGACCTTGCAAACAACACTTTTGATCATTTTCCTAATACGCAGGACCATCTGGGACAATATCCAAATTTTGTTTTTCAGAACGAGAAATATGTGACAGAAATCTGTTCTGTTATCCAGGAATTCAAAAATAGATAATATGACTTCCAAAAAATTGGAACAGTTGTGGAGTACTTGTCATACCCATTCAAAGTAGATGTGGACATTAAAGAAATTGCAGATGCTATCAGTAAAAATTACCCATTGAACAAGCCATCTCTTGAAAACAAAATATTAACCCTTAAAAATTATATTTTTCTCAAGACCCGTGCTGAACAAGAATCGTTTTGGAAGCTAGTGCCTAGAGACAGATTTCCCAACTTGAGAAGATGCAGTGAAGCTGTACACTCCTTTTTCTATTCAACTTATTTGTGTGAATCTGTATTTTCCTATCTGAAAATGACAGAGTACACAAAGTTCCAACATGACAGATGAACATCTCCAGGATTCCCTGAGACTGGCCCTCACGCAATACTCACCCATCTTCAAAAAGCTGGTGGAAAAAATGCAGGCTCAGACGTCTCACTAATGAGCAACCGCGAAATATTAAAGACTGTGCAAGACCAGCCTGGATCAATAGTCAACCTAAATTTAACACAAATTACTCAATAAAATTTAGTTATTAAGACAGTTAAAGTTATTACTCAATAAAACTTTAAGAAAAAATGTACTTTCCATTTCCCCTTGCAGTTCTTACTGGATCTTCGCGTCTCTGATTTGTTTTTGCTTAATTTGCTTAACAGCTGATCACATCCAAGTAAATGACAGAAGGATCATTAAAAATGGGGAGGGGGGATTCTCCAACTTTATGGGGTTAAAATTTAATTTGAAACTAATTTGGAACTTAATTTTCATGGTGGTAGATCACCGGCACATTTGGCCGGAAAAAGTTGATTAGTTAAATAGCTAATCAAAACTCCAGAAAATGATGGGGCAGCCCCATGCCAAGCATTTAAACTGACCACCTACTATATGGGAAAAGTAAGTAAATATCTGGCAACAAATACTATACCCAAAATTATACACAATGACATGATCAATTCCTGGTCACAATTCTCGCTGATCTCCTCAAACCAATTTGAAAACATAACAAATCTGAATACAACAACTCCAGCCATTGATCTATGCCCCGTAAGCTGTATAAAGATAGCATATGAGGAACTCTCACCCATAATCCTGAAGATGGTGCATTCATCACTAATGCAAGGTTACATGCCCAAAGAACTCAAAACCGTATCAATTCGACCAGCACCAAAAAACAACCCCCCCCCCCCTGTCGCTGAATAAATCTGACCTGAATTCATATAGACCATTTTTAGCAAAAATAATAGAAAAAAAAACTGTATACCACCAACTACAGGATCATGTTTGTTTATTTATTTATTTATTTATTTACAGTCTTTTCTATACCGCGCTTTTTAAAATCAGCTCGATTTACAGTAACAGCAGATTGAACAGTTACAGGCAGCGCCAGTACTGGTCTTACAGAGAACAGGGTTATTTAACTTGGGCTAACTGGGATAACTATGTACATGCTCCAGGCTAGGCAGTCGGGTCAGCGACCGGACTGCCTAGCGTCTGTTTACACTTTATGTGACTATATATACCGGTACATGCTCCTGCCAGGGTGTCTAGTAGTGCTACCGTGCAGGGCTGGGACAGTGTGTTGTAGGTGGGTTGGAGTGACTGCTTTGGTAGTTGCGGATGGGTAGCTGTTGTGTGTCTTCATTATGGGAATAATGCAGCAGGAAAAGGTGGTGTTTCAGTGCTTTCCTGAAATAAGTAAGGTCTATAATGGCCCGGAGGCCAGGTGGGAGGGCATTCCAACACGTGAGGGCATAGAACACGAAGGCTCTATTTCTCGTTGCTTGTGAGCACTTCTTGATCTTGCTAGGGATACTTAGGGTATTGGCTGTGGCTGATCTTCTGGCTCTGTTTGGGGGAGTGGGGATAATGAGGTCTTTGATGGAGGAGGAGGTGAGACTGTTGATGGCTTTGAAGGTCAGTAGTAGGATTTTGACGGTGAGTCTGCAGTGGACCAGCAGCCAGTGGAGGTGCTTCAAGATTGGTGTTAGGTGGTCTCTCCTGGCGGCACCGTGTAACATTCTGGCTGCTGCGTTCATTGCCAGCTGCAGTGGATTCAGTGGGTTTTTCGGTAGTCCCTGTAGGATGGAGTTAGCATAATCGAAGTGGGGGATTACCAATGCTTGGTAGATTGTCCTGAAGTCGTAGGGGCCAAATTGTCCGTATTTTGTGGTATACTGCTTTGACAGTGTTGTTTATATGGGCTTTCATATCCAGCTGCAGTTCAAGTGTTACCCCTAAGTAGCGGATTGTGGGCTTGCTCTGGAGCTCGGCGCATCTTACTTTTAGTGCTGCTGGAGGAACGAATGTTTGGTCCCTGGTGATGAATAGCGTCTCAGTTTTCTTGAAGTTTATTCTGAGGTTCTGGGTGTGGAGCCAGTCGGTGATAGCATCGAAGCAGGTGGTTAGTGGGGAGAAATCCGGCTGGTCGTTTGAAAATGGCGTGTAGAGTAACACGTCATCAGCGTATATAAGGCATGAGATGCCAAAGGAGCAGGTGAGTGTGCAGATGGGCTGCATATATATGTTGAAAAACAGCGCCGAGAGGGAGGATACCTGTGGAACCCCCTGTTTTTGTTGGAATGGTTTGGATGTCGTAGGGCTGGTCCATACATGCTGCCATCTGTCCGAGAGGTATGACTTGCACCATCTTAAGGCCGTGTCCTGGATCCCTTTCTCTGCCAGGTCATCGAGAAGATCATGGTCGAGAAGATCATGATCATGATCGAGAAGATCATGGTCGATGGAGTCAAATGCTGCGGCAGTGTCCAAGAAGATTAGGGCGTATCCTCGTCTGCTGTTGTCCAAGCCGGTGATTAGGGTGTTGAAGAGAGTGGTCAGGAGCGTCTCAACGCCGTGCGATTCTCTGAAACCATGTTGGCATGGGTCTAAGGGGGAGGTGGTCTCAATATGGTGCTGAATTTGTTGTTGGACGAGCTTTTCAATTATTTTAGCCATTAGTGGGATGCTAGAGATTGGCCTGTAAGAATCCACTTTCTGGGGGTCGAGTTTGCAGTTTTTCAGTAGTGGTCTAATGGATGTTTGCTTCAGGCTTCGTGGAAATGATCCCGTAGAGAAGGAGAGGTTGATGAGTTTGGTCAGGAAAGGGCTAAATTCCTTGCACAGTGTCTTTATCCAGAACGCTGGGCAGGGATCGTTTAGCGCTGTGGTGGTGGTAATCGTGGTGATAGTATTTTCGACGTTTTTCACTGATGGTGTTGAAGGTGGCTAGTGGCTTTGGATGGTGTGGTCCGTTCACGGGGGTGGGTATGTGGTTTTGACAGTCTGAATTGTCTTTGACTGTAGGTAGTCTGCAAATTCTTGTGGCTCTGGCGTGCTTAGTTGGGTGGGGGAAGGTTCCTTTGTGAGAGTCCTTACTAGGTTAAATAGATCCTTTGGTTTGTTCAGGGAGCGTTGCAGGATTTCTGTGTGGTATCGTTTCATTCTCTCTGATACTTGCTCACGATGTTTCCTCAGGTGCGAGGTATAAGTGTCCAGATCATCAGTGGAGCTTGAGTGTCGCCATCTTCTTTCAAGCTTCCTTAGGTGGCGCAGTGATGTTCGTAACTCGGGAGAGTACCATGGGGCGGTCTTTCTTCTTCTTGGTGGTGCGTCTGCAGGTGGTCGGTTGGCAATGGAGTTGAGACTGTTGTTCCAGACGGAGAGCATTTCCTCGAGGTTAGGTTCTGTGAGGTCAAATAGAGGTAGGGTTTTGCTGAGGATTTCTTCTTTGTCGAAGGGCCGGAACTTTGCTTTCGGGCAGGTATCGGCTGTGGAATGGCTGCTTGTATGGGCCTGCTGCTTTGGCATTTGGAATCTCAGTAGGCTATGGTCCGACCATGGGACTGACGTGATGGAGAGGGCAAGCGTGTGGATCTGGCTTGTGGCAGACTGTGGATCTGGCTTGTGGCAGACTGTGGATCTGGCTTGTGGCAGACTGTGGATCTGGCTTGTGGCAGACTGTGGATCTGGCTTGTGGCAGACTGTGGATCTGGCTTGTGGCAGACTGTGGATCTGGCTTGTGGCAGACTGTGGGGCGAAGATCAGGTCCAGCTTGTTTCCTTTTGTGTGCGTGGGCTCGATCATTTGATCGTATCCCAGCTGGTTGAGTGCATTGAGGAAGGCACTGGCATGCGCTTCTGTAAGGGCTGGCAGGTTGAAATCTCCCATGATCCAGTTTGGCGTATGTGGGTTCTTGGTGTTGCAGGCAAGGTCGATTATCGTTGAGAAGTCATCCGGAGAGGACGATGGGGATCTGTAGATTAAGTTGATGGAGTTGTGCTTATTGGATAAGGTGTGTGGTGCTGTTAGCTGCAGTCTGCTGGAATTGGAGCTCGGTTTTCGTGAGGGCGAGGGCTTCTCCCCCCCTGCGGTTGGCTCTGTGGCAGGTGTGAACTGAGAAGTTGGGAGGGGTGAGTTGGTTAAGCATGACTGAATCAGAGTCAGTGAGCCATGTCTCAGTGACCAATAGGATGTCTAGCTTGTGGTGGGATATCAGGTCGGGGATGACTGGCCATTTCTTCCAGACAGAGCGGGCATTTATGAGGGCGCAATTCAGATAGCTGGGTTGAGGGCACTTCTCTGGTGGAGATTTCTTGGTGTGCTGGAGTGTGATGTAGAGTAGGTGTGGGCTGTGGCTGTGTTTGGGTTCCGCTTCTGGTTGGTGGGAAGCGCCTGACCATCTCCTTCCGAGACCGTGCAGAGTTGGTATGGGGTTGCCGGTGGCGGTGAGGGCGCTGTGGAATAGGCTGGTGAGGAGGTAGAAGCTGGCTAATGCTATGAGGGAGGGTGCCATTCTAAATGGGTCGCTTTGTGGGGTCTGGTGGCACGAATCTATGCAGCAGCTGTGTGATGTGGGGTGGTTATGGCACTAATGGTGGGATAGGCGGGGCTATCTAGCAGCCACTATGTGTGACACGTAGGGTGTATATATGCTTGAAGGTTTACGCTTGTAGCACTTCTAATAGTAATTCTATGGTAGGTTCAAGAGTAAGATGAGTAGGACTACTAGCAACAGTTCTCAGGCGGAATTAGATCTAAAACTTTAACCAGTAAATCTAGTGGTTCTACAAGCAGTTCACGGATAATATTTTATCTTAGAGTTGTCACTTTAGGTGTGATCTTGTGGCGACCGTGGTTGTCTTGCTGTCTGGTCTGCTAGGCTCACTGTAGGGCAATGGCCTCAAGGTATGGGCCTCCACCTAAGGGCCACGCCAAAGGGCCCTCTGGCGCAGGCGCCGGATGGCGCTCCTTTTGTATCCCTCGGGCGGCCCCGATTGGGCAGGCGGACGTCTGGTTGCAGGCAGGCTTGAACTGGCAGCGGCTGGCGGCTGGCGTGCAGCGAGCTCTGCCCCGATCGGGTGGAACTCAAGCTGCTTCGGCGGTGGCTTTGGCCTAGCGCCCGATGGCGCTCCTTTTGTATCCCTCGGGCGGCCCAATCGGGGCCATGTTGATGACGATTCACCACTTGACCCCCAACAACATGGGTTTCAAGCTGACACAGTGTGGAAACACTACTCATAGCACTCATGGATGGGATAATATGGAGAATCGACAAGCAAAAAACAGGTTTTATCTTAATATTTTTGGGCATTGCAGCTGTGTATGATTCTATAAGTCATCCTAAACAGACTCCAAGAGATTAGAATTAAGGATACAGCCTTAATGTGGTTCAAATCATATCTAACCAACCGGTCACAACAGATAAAATTAGTTAACAGTACACAAAGCCTTATACACAAAGACAAGGAATACCACAAGGATTGGCACTATCAGCGCTTCTTTTCAACATTTATATTACAATCAATCTGCAAGATAATCCAGAGGAGCAATGTTCATTACTACAGTTATGCAGATGACATTGTTATATGCACCAATTAACACAAACCAACCTGACCATGCAAAAATAGTAACATGTCTCAACGATATCATTGCATGGCTAACCGAACATAATCTACATATAAACTTCAATAAGATAGAAGTCCTTTATATCTTAAGAGACAAATCCTTCAACCCTCCAGATTCTATAAGGGTAAAAATTGCAACCCTGGAAGTAAAAAAGGAAGTGTGATATTTAGGTATCACACTGGATCAGCAACTAAATATGACTACACACATCAACAATACTGTCAGAGCAATATATTCAAAACTAAAGTCACTACAATTATTCCATGAGCGACTTCCAAACAGCCCTATAAGCAATGATTTACCCACACCTGGATTTTTTTAATAGCATCCTCGTAGGACTTCTGAAACAGTCCATACACTGTTGGCAAATGGCACAGAACACAACTGCAAGAATCATTTCACAAGCACCAATTCAAGATCATATCACCCCGATTATTAAAACAGCTTCACTGGCTTCAAATAGAAAACAGAATAAATTTCAAAATACTACACACAACATTCAAAATCCTGCAGAACAACCCTTATTACATACCTGGGATCTCTCATTCAAACTACCTCAGAAACCAGAGCCCGGAAAAGATACGTAAAAAACACACTATTGGTACCACTGGAATATGCGAAAAGCAATGCAGTTACATCCAAAAGAGCATTCTCACTCTACACACTGGGTCTCTGGGACACATTTCCAGAAAATATAGGAACCTCTACAGATCCTCATACATTCTGTAAACTTTTAAAAAGCTTCCTTTTTAAATAACACTTTGGAGAATCTGTAAAATGATTGCGACTCTTTCCAGACTGTAAAACTAGTTACACAGTTTACAACTGCTAAGTAGAACACCGATCTGAAATACTTGATACTACATGTAAGTAAGTCCAGAAAATTAACTGCATAATCTATATGATTGTTATATATATATCTATATATCTATCTCTCTCTCATGATTGTTACATGCATAAACAATTGTCCTGCACAAGTTTTAATTCCATTGTTACATGTAATCATTTTTGGTTTTGACGTAAACCGCCTTGATTCTGAAAAAGCGGTGTATAAGATCTCACAAATAAAAATAAATAAAATTGATTGGAATTCTCTGCTCTAATCCAGTCACATGCTTCCTATTTTGCCTTTGATAAATATTAATCTTTATCTTTAGCTAATGGGAGCCTGTAGCTGATTGGAGTATCGCTCTGGGGCTCTATTGGGAGCTTTCCCTGATGCAGAGGATTTTTGTAAAATTTGATGTTAAATGTAGGATTTTTTTATTCACTTTTTTGAATATGATTTGTCACGGTGGCTAGGAATTTAAATATAAATCAGTGTGCCTAAAAGGACCCATGGTGATTCTGGAGCACTTCTAGTGGTGGCCCTAAGGGCTGTTATACTAGAAGGGCTTTCAGCTCAGTTTAAGCTCATCCCTTTAAGTCTTATGTTGAAATTTTGATCTGGCATATTTTTGTTATATTTAGTTTATTTGTCATCTGTGCAGAATGGTGTCAAAGGCTTTGCTGAAATCTAAGTACACCACATCTAGGGCTCTCCCTCAGTCCAGCTCTCTGGTCGCCCAGTCAAAGAAAATAATTGGATTTCTCCAGTCCTCTGGGACCACTCCCGACTCTAAAGAAGCATTGAAAAGGTCAGACAGTGGAGCCACTTGAACTTCCCCAAGTTCCTTCAGTTCTCTGGGATTTATCTCATCCGTCCCCATCGCTTTGTCTACTTTTAGTTTAGCTAGTTCCTCACAAACAGTCTTCTGAAAATCATTCGAGATCTCTTTCACTATTTGTGGGTGTTTTTTAAGGTCCTGCTCCTGGCCCTTTATCTGTGAACACAGAACAAACATATTTGGGTTCTTTTCTCCAATTTTATTTAAATTTTGAAACACATACAGAAGAATATTTAAAATGCAATATGACGGAACAACACTATAAGAGAGATAAATAACTCCTCCTCCCCATATTTGCTAAACAACTCAGCTTTATCCTCATCAACTTCTACATATACATATTCTTCCCCTTTACCCTTGAGTTTGAGAATATCACTTGTGCACTTCTTCCTCTCACTAGCATATCTGAAAAATGTCTTGTCCCCCCTCCCCCCATTTTATTGATTGGCTGTTTTTTCTTCTAGAAACATGACAGCAGAAAAAGACCACATGGCCTATCTAGTCTGCCCTTTTATTTCAACCACTACAACAATCCACTTTTTACATTTAGAGAATCCTCTGTGTTTGTCCCATGCCTTTTGAATTGAGACACTGTCCTCATCTCTACAACCTCCACTGGGAGACCATTCCATAGATCTGCCATTCTTTCTGTAAAAAAAAAAAATATTTCCGTGTATTACTCCTTAGTCTATCCCCTTTCACCTTCATCTTCATCCTGTGTCCCCTCATAGCAGAGCTTGCTTTCAATCGAAAGAGGTTCTCCTCATGTGAATTTTTGCCATGGAGGTATTTAAACATCTCAATCATATCACCTCTATTCTGCCTTTCCTCTAAAGTATATATGTTAAGATCCTTAAGTCTATCCTTATATGCTTTATAACGAAGACCACTAACCATTTTAGTAGCCACCCTCTGTACCGACTCTAACCTGTTTATATCCTTTTGAAGGTGTTGTCTCCAGAATTGCACACAATACGCCAAATGAGGTCGCACCAAAGACTTGTACAGAGGCACTATCACCTTCTTTTCTTTGCTGGCCATTCCTCTCCCTATGTACCCAAGCATTCTTCTAGCTTTACTGTCGCCTTTTCTACCTGTTTAGCTACTTTAAGATCATCAGACACAATCACGCCTAGGTCCCACTCTTCTTTTGTGGACAGAAATACTTCACTCCCTATACTATATTGCTCCCTTGGTTTGCTGCAACTCAAATGCATGACCTTGCATTTTTTAACATTAAATCTCAGTTGCCAAATTCTAGACCATTCTTCAAGCTTAGCTAGATCCCTCCTCATGTTATCTAGACCTTCCTGGGTGTTTACTCTTTTGCAGATTTTGGTATCATCCGCAAAGAGGCAAATCTTACCCGACAGCCCTTCTGTAATATCACTAACAAAGATGATAAAAAGAATAGGACCAAGGATAGACCCTGGGGCACACCTTTTCCTCAGAGTGAACTCCATTTACCTGTACCCTTTGTTGCCTCCCACTCAACCAGTTTCTAACCCAATCAATAACTTTAGTGTCCATCCCTATGGTGCTCAGTTTGTTTATAAGTCACCTGTGCAGAATGGTGTCAAAGACTTTACTGAAATCTATTTGTATCTTTGCTTTCCTGACAACATTTCTAGCTTTTCTCTCTTTTTCCAAATATTTTTTGAAATTTAAAGTTTTATTTTAATCACAGAGCATAAAAGAGAGAAGACGAACAACAAGGTTTTATATCCATTGCAGTACAACAAACAAACATTTCTCACAAAAGGGGAACAGAGCATATCTCCCCAAAACCAACCCAAATGAAGCAAAGCCCCCTCACCCTTATTGCACTAATATTTATACAGAATAGACCAGACTTTCTCAAATTTATCAAGGCTCTGATGTCTCGGCATGCAACACAATTATCAATTGCTGGCAGCTCCTTCTGTTCATCTGTATGTGATTTCTCAACGGGCAGCATTTAAACAAGTTTATATTAGCCATCTAAATTTCTGCGCAGTCCCCTAGGGCCTAGTGGCCAATAGGAACAGCATGGGGTCTAGGGAAGCTGTACTGCAAATATCACTCTGATCCAGGCTGCAAACCTTTACCAGAAAGCTAAAATTTTCAGATACCTCCATGAAATATGTACAGGGAACCAATTTCCCCACAATCCTTTCAGCACTGATTTGACACAGATGGAAACATTTTATTCAATCTCTCTGGAGTGAAATACCACTGCAAGAGAATTTTATAGACATTTTCCCTTATAGCAGTAGATACTGACAAGTACTTAATATTATCAAAAATCTTTCTCCATTGTTTCTCCTCCATCACTTCCTCCCCCCATCCCTCTCCCAAGCCTCCATATATTTAAATTTTACATACTTAGGGGTGCTTAACACCTTATATAAGGCCAACACTATCCCCCCCCCCCCCCCCCCCCGGTACCAAATAGCTTCTAACTCCGAGAAACTTTCTCAGAGATTCGCTTTCTGAGATTTCCCCTAAAGAAAATGCAGCACCTGGACAAATTGAAAGAAATCTGTCTCCTTTTAAATCATTTTCTTTCTTCAATTTAGCAAACTCCACCAGATCTCCGCCATCCACAAACTGAAAGAAATACTTTACTTTAATTCTTCCCTCTCCCAACACCCAGCTTCCCTCTCCCAACACCCAGCTTCCCTCTCAGGCAGAAATCCCTTTGTATAATGCAAAATCTGTCGCAAGGCAAAAGCCCTCTATGCGTCTTATCCCAAATCCCCAGAAACATATTCCACAAAAGGATTGCCCCCCCCCCCCTCCATCTCCACCCTTTGCTAGCCCAAGGGAGAACCAAAGTAGACAAGACAGGCAGCTCTCTCCTCTTCCAGAAAAACAAAATTCTTCCTTTCCCTGCTCTCCCTCCAGTTCATCGTATGTTGCAGGTGGGCCGCCCAGTAGTAAGCCCACAAATCTGGCACCCCTAATCCCTCCCCCCCTTTCCCTGAGAAGATATCATCATTTTAGAACCCTGGGCAGTTTCCTTTTCCAGATGAAATGAAAATTATTTTGCTCCAGATCCCTTAGCTCCGACATAGGGATGTCCACTGGCAGGGCTTGAAAAAGTTAAAGCAGACTGGGTAAAAGGCCTCACAGTCCCTTCAGCCCTTTGTCTCTTAAGTTGTCAGCTGCTGTCCCCTTAGACCTGTTGAACTTACTTTTGCTGCTGCTGGTGGTCCCCTGCTTCTCTGGGAGGCCCCAAAAATCCAATGCTTCAAGACCCCCTTAGCTGTGATTAGTAAACCAAAAGGGTAGAGCCACTTGTAGCGAATTCCCTAATGCCACACCTCCTTAAGCACTCGGTGTCATTACAGTGTCCTCATGGATAAATCATTGTACACTTCCACTGCACAGTTCTCCCATTTAAATGGGTTTTGCTTTTTCACAGCTGCCAAAATCTTCTCCTTGGTCACATAGGACTGCAGACAGACCACCACATCTCAAGTCTCCTTTCTCAGATAGGGCCTGGGCTCCTAAGGGGCACGCTCTGTAAGCACCAGGGCCACTTATTCGACTGATCCAGTACTGTTTCCTGGCCCCATCAACAGGACCTGAGAAAGTCTCTCCATAGCCGCCATGCAATCTTTATAGTCCTCTGCCTCTGGGAACCCCTGAGTCCTCAAATTGTTACAGCAGGACTGATCTTCAAGGTCTTCCACCTTCTCTTAAAGGGCTTCCACCTTCTCTTAAAGGGCTGCCTGTTCTCTCTTCAGCAAGTCCCTATTCGTGCTAAACAGCTCAACGGCCTCCGCTTGGCATGCCACGTGGTTCTCTACATCTTCTAACCGTGCCCCAAGTTCTGTCAAATCTTGATGCAAGGCTGCCATAGTCTCTGAGCTTAACCTCAACAGATGCAATGTTCCCTTTCAGCTCATGTTTTAAGTCCAGCAGCCATGCTCTCAATCCCTCTGTGCTTCTCCGGCATGCAGGGCTTACCTCTGCATCCATGTCTAAGCCGCTTGAGCTTTCCTCTCCCATGCTGCCATTTTTGCTGCTGTCATGGCACAACTCCCGCCACACATACGTGGAGCGGAATCCTCCAACTTCTTTCTCACTGACATCTCATCAGCTCCCTGGACCCACAGGCGCACTACTAGGATGGTAGGAGTTCACCAATTTTAATTGCTTTAGTGGGATGTAGATGGAGCTCACTCAAATTCTATCTCTCTTCCACCGCTGATGTCACTTCCTTCACGTTTTTTCAAAATATTGATGCTTGTTTTCCTCTTTCTGTGATCTCTTGTAGATACTGTGCTGTCCTTTCTCCCAAAGATGCTTTCACTCTGTCATCCTGCCCTCCTCCTCCTCCTCTGAGGATCTGTGGATGGACCCTTCTCTGGGTCTGGTAGATGTGCAGGGGGCGTTAGTCTGATACCTGGAAAATATTCTTTCCATTGGTTGGATCATCTTTTGTCCTCTTAAGTGGTCTAAGGAAAGAACAGGCAATGGTCAAGTCTTCCATTTCCACTGGATTAAGTTTAGCATACTTTCTGGCTGGAAAGTATGTGCATGAGGGAATCTGAGCTCACTTCACTAGGGCAGTTGGTGAGAGATCTTACGTATGCACTAAGTGCAAAGAACTCTTTGCTCTCAGGGAACGAGTCCGTTCTCTAGAGGCTAGAGTAGCAGACCTGGAAGACATAAGAAAGACAGAGAAGTACATGGACGTGACCTTCAGGGATATAGTCCTGAAGTCCCACCTCCAGTCTGGCAGCATCCCTGTTGCCATGGAGGAGAGAGGTCACGTGACAGGAGAGCATCACCCTGGTGTGGCAGGAAGTGATCCTGTAACTAGGACCTGTCCTCCAGGTGATGTAAAACCCTCTCGCACCTAGGGCGTTTCTCCAGGGCCATGTGCCCATGAGGGGAGGGTCAGGACAGCTGTTATAGTCGGTGATTCAATCATTAGGAATGTAGATAGTTGGGTGGCTGGTGGACGTGAGGATCGCCTGGTAACATGCCTGCCTGGTGCGAAGGTAGCAGACCTCACGCACCGCCTAGATAGGATCGTAGATAGTGCTGGGGAGGAGTCTGCTGTCTTGGTACATGTTGGTACCAATGACATAGGAAAATGTGGTAGGGAAGTTCTGGAGGCTAAATTTAAGTTTTTAGGTAGGAAGTTGAAATCCAGAACTTCCAGGATAGCGTTCTCCGAAATGCTTCCTGTTCCACGTGCAGGACCCAAAAGACAGGCAGAGCTCCGGAGTCTCAATGCGTGGATGAGACAATGGTGCAAGGATGAGGGTTTTGGATTTGTTAGGAACTGGGGAACATTCTGGGGAAAGGGGGGGCTCTTCCGAAGGGATGGGCTTCACCTTAATCAGGATGGGACCAGACTGCTGGCATTAACCTTTGAAAAAGAGATAGAGAAGCTTTTAAACTAGAAAATAGGGGAAAGCCGACAGTCACCCAGGAGCGCATGGTTCGGACAAAGGTATCCTTGAAGGATACTACCAAAAGCAGTGAGGTTCCAAAAGGGGGTATAGTAGCCCAAATGCCCTTGAGTAAGGAGCAGACAGAGCATAAAGATTCCAAATTACCCCTGCCTACCAATAGCCAGATTAATATGAATAAAATACAGTCTCTAAAATGCTTGTATGCCAATGCTAGAAGTCTAAACAATAAGATGGGGGAGTTAGAATATATAGCACTAAATGAGAGGTTAGATATGATTGCACTCTCAGAGACATGGTGGAAGGAGGATAACCAGTGGGACACTGTGATACCTGGATACAAACTATATCGTAATGATAGAGCTGATCAAATTGGTGGAGGGGTTGCGCTCTATGTTAGAGAGGGCATTGAGTCAGAAAGGATTAAAGTTTTGCAGGGAACGAAATTTGCTGTAGAATCTCTATGGATTGAAATTCCATTTATAAAGGGGAAGACGATGGCAGTGGGAGTATACTATCGACCGCCTGGCCAGAATGAACAAATGGATGATGAAATGCTCAAAGAAATAAAGGAAGCTAACAAAAGTCACAACAGAGTAGTAATAATGGGTGATTTCAATTACCCCGGTATCGACTGGGTCAGTGTCACGGCAGGACAAGCTAAAGAGAGAAAGTTTCTAGATGGAATAAATGACTGCTTCTTGGAGCAACTGGTTCATGAACCGACCAGAGGGGAAGCCATACTGGACCTAATCCTTAGTGGAACGCCAGATCTGGTGCAAGAAATAAGGGTGTTGGGACCACTTGGCAATAGTGATCATAGCATGATCATGTTTGATTTAATTAGTGGAGGACAGATAGTAAAGGAATCCACAGTATTACCTTTTAACTTTCAAAAGGGAGACTATGATAGAATGAGGAATATAGTTAGGAAAAAACTAAAAGGAGCGGTTCCAAAGGTTAAAGACTTACAGCAAGCTTGGGTGTTATTTAAAAATACTATCCTCGAAGCCCAGACCAGCTGTATTCCACGCATTAAGAAGAGTGGAAGAAAGTCCAAAAAACTGCCAGCATGGTTTAAAGGTGAGGTCAGAGAGGCTGTTGCTGCCAAAAAAGCAACCTTCAGGAAATGGAAAAAAGAGCCAAATGATGAAAACTGGAAACAACACAAGCACTGGCAAGTTAAATGCAAAGCATTGATAAGGCAGGCAAAGCGGGAATTTGAGAAGAAACTTGCTACGGAAGCAAAAACACAAAATAAAGACTTTTTCAAGTACATTCGTAGCAAAAGGCCTGTGAGAGAGTCAATTGGACCGTTAGATGATAGAGGGGTAAAAGGGGCAGTAAGAGGAGACAAGGCTATAGCAGAGAGACTGAATGAATTCTTTGCTTCGGTCTTTACTGAGGAAGATGTAGGGATGTTACCCATGACTGAAGTGGTATTTAAAGGAGATACTGCAGAGGAATTGAGAGAAATATCACTACACCGGGAAGATATATTACAACTATTTGATAAACTGAATAGTAGCAAATCACCTGGACCGGATGGTATACATCCCAGAGTTTTGAAAGAACTGAAATATGAGATTGCAGACCTGCTATTGGTAATCTGTGAACTTTCATTAAAATCATCTGTAATACCTGAAGATTGGAGGGTCGCCAACGTAACACCAATTTTTAAAAAGGTTCCAGGGGTGACCCGGGAAATTACAGACCGGTGAGCCTGACGTCAGTACCAGGGAAAATGGTAGAAACCATCATAAAGAACAAAATTACACAACATGTAGATAGTCATGGCCTAATGGGAGACAGCCAACATGGCTTTAGACAAGGAAGATCTTGTCTTACTAATCTGATATGTTTCTTTGAAGGTGTGCATAAACAGGTAGACAAAGGTGAGTCGGTTGATATAGTGTATCTGGACTTCCAGAAAGCTTTTGACAAGGTCCCCCATCAGAGACTTTTGGCAAAGCTAAAAAGTCATGGGATAGGAGGCAGTGTACTATTGTGGATCGGGAACTGGTTAAAAGATAGAAAGCAGAGGGTAGGGCTAAATGGCCAATATTCCCAATGGAAAAAAGTGAATAGTGGAGTACCCCAGGGATCTGTACTGGGTCCGCTACTTTTTGACATATTCATAAATGACCTGGAAAAGGGAATAACTAGTGAGATTTGCAGATGACACAAAACTGTTTAAAGTTGTTAAAACCCAAGAGGATTGTGGAAAACTGCAGGAGGATCTGGATAAATTGGAAGACTGGGCATCCAAATGGCAGATGAAATTTAATGTGGACAAATGCAAAGTTATGCACCTAGGAAAGAACAACCCACACTATAGTTACACGATGCAAGGCTCCACATTAGAAACCACCACCCAGGAAAAGGACTTAGGAGTCATCGTGGATAACATTTTAAAACCCTCCGCCTAGTGTGCAGCGGCGGCCAAGAAAGCAAATAGAATGCTAGGTATCATACAGAAAGGGATGGAGAATAAAACAAAGGATATTATAATGCCTCTGTATCGCTCCATGGTATGACCGCACCTTGAATATTGTGTGCAATTCTGGTCGCCGTATCTTAAAAAGGACAT
Source organism: Ichthyophis bannanicus (assembly GCA_033557465.1). Taxonomy (NCBI): domain Eukaryota; kingdom Metazoa; phylum Chordata; class Amphibia; order Gymnophiona; family Ichthyophiidae; genus Ichthyophis; species Ichthyophis bannanicus. The sequence continues at coordinate 384,048,560 of CM066038.1, read as the reverse complement.
AGCGTTATTAGAAAAAGTACAGAGAAGAGCCACCAAATTGGTGAAGGGGATGGAAGGCTACTCCTATGAAGAGAGGCTAAAACGGTTAGGGCTCTTTAGCCTGGAAAAGAGGCGGCTGAGGGGAGATATGATAGAGGTCTATAAATTAATGAATGGAGTGGAACGGATAAACGTGGATCAATTGTTTACGCTATCAGAATATAGAAAGACTAGGGGACATGTAATGAAGCTACAGGGTAAACTATTTAAGACAAATAAGAGAAAATATTTTTTCACTCAACGTGTAATCAAACTCTGGAATCTGTTACCGGAGGATGTAGTAAGGGCTGTTAGTATAGCTGGGTTTAAAAAAGGTTTGGACAAGTTCCTGGAGGAAAGGTCCATAAACCACTATTAAAAAGGGACCCAGGATATCAATGCTTGACCCAGTACAAGCATTATGGAACCTGTGTCTTTTGGGGATATTGCTAGGTACGTAGGACCTAGATTGGCCACTGTTGGAAACAGGATACTGGGCTTGATGGACCTCGGTCTGACCCAGTATGGCATGTCTTATGTTCTTATGGCATAGGCTTCTTCTTGGGCAGAGTTTACTGTGGTATCCCCAGAAAATGTCTGTAAGGTCATTCCTGGTAGTCTCTGAGCACATTTGTAAAGAACTAGAAGTTACATGTGGGAGCCAGAGCAGATGATGCCTTTGGCAGAATTTTGTCCAGTGTGCCCTCTTCCTTCCACCCTGGGCTCTGACTTTTTGAGTACATACCACTCATCCAGACTAGTCTAGCAGGATCAGGAAGGAAAAATTTTACATTTCTGATAATTTTCTTTCTTTGAATCTAGTTAGGCCAGTCTAGGACCTGCCCTAGAATACATTTCTACAGGTTTAGGAGTCCTGCTGCCTCTTCATTTGGATTGTCTGTTTCCGTGCCTGACGCAGAGTCATTTGAGGTAAGAGAGACAATTACTTGTTCCAAATGACTGTTCCAAGTTATGGTTTTTGGTAGTTTGAGTTTGTCAGTCTTGCTTATTACTTGGGAAGTATCATGCTGACTTTTCTCAGTATTGCACCGGTGGATATACCAAGTGATGAAATCACTGAAAGCTGCTCGTCTTCCTCCACCTGCTGACTGGGGAGCATAATCCATTAGTATGGACTGTTTAGCAGGATTCAAGAAAAGAAGATAATGAGATATGTCAAATTTCTCCTTTTCTTCTGGGCATTTTCTCTGTTTTTCAACTCTAGCTTTATTTAGTTTTTTGACTCTGCCGGAGATCGTGATGTGAGCCTGAACCTTTCACACGTCTAGTTTTTTTCTTTCTTCTTTGGACTAACTCTGTTAAGAGTTGTGTAAGATTCACCCTTCCTTGAATATAACCCATCCAAAACATTGCAGACCTTCTCTTGACTGGTGTTTGCTGCACCAGCTGCTTACTCTGAACTTGTACTGTATGCTTTACATTGGCTGCCTAACTTTTGTCAGACCAAGTTTAAAATTACCATTCTGCATTTTAAGACTTTAAGTAATATTGTTCCCAAATATTTTTAAACCTGTCTTCGCTTTTTACAAACCTACAGGCACTCTTTGATCAATGCCTGCTTTCTATTCCTTTCCATGAATTCACTACGGCATGCTGATGCTCAAGTGCAGGTGTTTAGTTGCTGGCTCCACACTCTGGAAATCGCTCTTCATTAATGCACATCTGGAAAAGAATTTGCTCTTATTCAGGAGAAAGATAAAGGCTGCCTCCTTGCAGCAGAACTGTAGAACACTGCTTCCCAAACCTTTTTTGGCTGCAGCCTCATTTAAGTGTTAAAAATACATGCAACCCCAGCCTTAACATTTTCCTCTTGTTCCTCCTTCCAGGCAATCTCTAACATCTGCTGTCGCTGCTGTTGCAGGCTGATGGCTCTGCTGTCTGGACATTTTTTCTCTTGTTTGTAGCCATGGTAACAACCACATTTGGGGTTACAGCCTATCGTTTGAGAGCTGTTTTAGCTGTTGCAATAATGCAATCTGACATAGTTTTATATATTAGACTAGAGAACTTTGAGATTTTGATGTGTGTGTGTATGTATGGGGGAAGGGTGGATTTGTGCTTTGTTTTTAATGGGTCCACTTTTAGTACCTTATGTCTGGCTCATGTCTGATGCATTAACTTGTATTTCTTGCTGTAATCCTTGTGGTACTTTGCATAGGTGTCTCATAAATTATTTTAAATAAATGCCATTTGAGTCAAATCAGTGGTCTCGTGAGATGAATGCATGGCTGCGTGGATAGTGTCATTGAGAGCGTTTTGGTTTCCTCGATCATGGGATGATGATCCAAAGGTTGCAGAGCAGAGATGGTGTCCATCTGTCCAAGAAGGATCAAAACGTTTTCAGCAGCAGACTGGCTAACCTACTGAAGAGGGCTTTAAACTAGGTTCAATGGGGATGGCTGAAGAGAGAGCCCACAGGTAAGTGAAACATTAAATACCTCTGTAGAAATGGGTAATAGGAGCAACATCTGGAAAGCGGTGTGTATAAATTCATGTAGCATGGGAAATAGGATCCCAGATGTTGAGGCTTTAATGGAAGAGGCTGATTTGGATTTAGTGGCGGTTACGGAGACATGGTTCACAGAAAACCATGACTGGGATGTAATTATATCGGGCTATACTTTATTCAAAAAGGACAGGGTAGGAAGAAAAGGAGGTGGTATGGCATATGTTTCGCAAAAAGATCATTGAATTTCGCAAAAAATTGAAAACCTATCTATTTACTATGCATTACAACAATACAGATCATCCCTCAATAGATTTAGATAAAGGCTAACCAGTTTTTGTCTGAGATACCCCAATGTCCCAAACAAACAATTCTACATAGCTGAAACTGTACTTTGCACAATGCTTAATCCCTACATAATATGTATCTGTATATAATGTATATAGATTGCACTGTTCTGTGCTGATCAGTTTTAACATTTGCTGTTTACTTATTTTTATTGCTTCTGGTTATATGATGTTACATGTAAAACAAACTCTGCTTTGTTGATTGTTGTTTATTGTGAACCGCAACTGATCTATGGAAGATGCGGTATATAAATGATTGTTAAATAAATAAATAAATATGTTAAAAATAATATTGAAGATATAGAATTGCAGGGCTTAAAAAGAAGAGAGGAAACACTGTGGGTTAAACTAGAAAGAGGGAAAAGGAAATCCATTTGCATCCCCATCACAGGGGGTAGAAGGGATGAAGATTTAATACAAGACATACTCAGTATTGCCATGAAAGGAGAAGCGCTACTAATAGGTGATTTCAATATGCCATATGTGGATTGGCACATCCCTACTGCGGTATCATCTTGAAGTAAGGAGATCCTGGATTCTCTACAGGCAGAACTATTCAGGCAATTGGTAACAGAACACATACTTGATGGGGCCATACTGGACTTAGTGCTTACCAATGGGGAAAGTGTTTCTGATGTTGCAATGGGAGATCAACTCACATCCAGTGATCACCAGATGGTATGTTCAGTATTAGTACTAGGTCTGATAAAATCCATTCACAAGTGAGTGTCTTAGACTTTAGGAAAACTAACTTTGCAAAGATGGGACAACATCTCAGAGTCGTTAGCAGGGTGGGAACAGCTGAGGGATGTAGAAAAACAGTGGGCAAAACTGACAGGTAGAATTTTAAAGGTAACAAACTTTTTTAGTTAGGTAAATAAATGTAAAAGGAAAAGCAGGCTGCTATGGTTCTCGAAGTAGCTGAGAAGGTGAAGAAAAAGAGGGAGGCCTTCATGAAATACAAGAGATCACAGAGAGAGGAAAACACTCATCTATATTTGGAGAAACTTAAAGAAGCTAGCAAAGTAGTCAGGAAAGCAAAGTTACAAAAAGAAGAAGAAATAGCCACTGCAATAAAATGCGAGGATAAGACATTTTTCAGATAGTTGAGAGGAGGAAGGGCAAAAGTGGTATTGTCAGACTCAAAGCTACAGGGGAGGAAAATGCAGAAACTGATGAGGATAAAGCAGAATTGTTTAACAAATATTTCTGATCTGTGTTCACAGATGAAGGGCCTGGAGCAGGACCTCAGAAAACACCCACAAATAGCAATAGAAACAACAGGAATCTCAAACGATTTTCAGAAGACTGTGTTTGAGAGGAACTACCTAAACTATAAGTAGACAAAGCCATGGGTCCAGATGGGATACATCCAAGAATACTCGGGGAATTTGGGGAAGATCTTGCTGCTCCACTGTCTGACCTTTTCAGTGCCTCTTTGGAGTCTGAAATGGTGCCTAAGGACTGGAGAGAGGCATATGGTGGTCCCTTTACACAAAAGCAGACGTAAGGATGACATTGAGAACTACAAGCTGGTTAGTCTAACCTCTGTGGTTAATAAATTATTGGAAAGGCTACCAAAGGAGAGAATAGTGAGGTTTCCGGAGTTGATTGATTTCTTTGACTGGGTGACCAGGACTTTGGACCAAGGGAGAACCCTAGATGTGGTGTATTTAGATTTCAGTAAAGCCTTTGACACCATTCCACACAGGTGACTTTTAAACAAACTGAGCACCCCAGGGATAGACCCTAAAGTTACTGATTAGATTAGAAATTGGTTCAGTGGGGAGTGACAAAGGGTACAGGTAAATGTAGCTCACTTTGAGAAGGAGGCAACCAGTGGTGTCCCACAGGGATCTGTTACTCCGATTCTGTTTAACTTCTTTGTTAGTGATATTGCGGAAGGACTGTTGGGTAAGGTTTGCCTGTTTGCAGACGATACCAAAATCTGCAATAGACTAGACACACAGGAAGGAGTAGCCAACATGAGGAGGGATCTACCCGAACCTGAAGAATGGTCTAGAATATGGCAGCTGAAATTTAATGCTAAAATATGCAGGGTCATGCATTTGGGCTGCAAAAATCTGAAGGAGCTGTACAGTGTAGGGGGAGGTACTTCTGTCAACAAAAGAAGAGCAGGGCCTGGGAGTAATTGTGCCTGATGATCTTAAAGTAGCTAAACTGGAGTGGAGGAGTAGCCTAGTGGTTGGGGCAAGGTACTTCAGGCCGGAAGGTCGGGGTTCAAATCCCACTAGAGGACAGCAACCTTGGGCCGGAAGGACTGGGGTTTCTAGTCCCACAGGTGCTCCTTGTGGTCTTGGGCAAGCCACTTAACCCTCCATAGCCCATGTTCCCTGTAAAATAGTTATCTCCAAGTTATAATGCCCTGTTCAATGTAATTTCAGTTTGTTCAATGTAAACCGCACTGATGCAGAATAGCGCGGTATATAAGAGAATGTAAATAAATAAATAAATAAACAGGTAGATAAAAAACACTGCAAAAGCCATAAGGATGCTTGGATGTATAGGGAGAGGAATGGCCAGCAGAAAAAAGGAGTTGATGATGCCTCTGTATAAGTCTTTGGTGCGACCTCATTTGGAGTATTGTGTGCAATTCTGGAGACCACACCTTCAAAAGGATATAAACAGGTTGGAGTTGGTTCAGAGGGTGGCTACTAAAAAGGTTAATGGTCTTGATTATGAAGCATATGAGGACAGATTTAAGGATCTTAATATGTAGAGGAAAGGTGGGATAGAGGTGACATGATTGAGATGTTTAAATACCTCGTGGCATAAATGCACAGGAGGAGAGCCTTTTTAGATTAAAAGCAAGCTCTTCTATGAGGGGACAATAGGATGAAGGTGAAAGGGGATAGACTCAGGAGTAATATGCGGAAATATTTCTTTACGGAAAGAGTAGTAGATGTGTGGGAGAGTCTCCCAGTAGAGGCGGTGGGCACGAGGACAGTATCTGAATTCAAAAAGGCATGGGACAAACAGAGGTGAAAAGGGGGGACTATTGTAATTGATATTGAAGGGCAGACTAGATAGGCCATGCGGTCTTTCTCTGCTGTCATGTTTCTATGTTTCTCTCTACTCTGTTTCTCGCCATGGCCTATATGAGTCAGTTGGGTGTACTACAGGCTGTTTTCAAACTGTTTTTCTCCCCGAAATGAAATACTGCAGTACCATCCTGGCTAGTTTTCTTGTTCATTCTTTGTCCTCTGCAAAACCCCACTGCTTACCTATTCCTTTAGATGCACTATTATTACTCTGCCACTTCTCTTGGCTCACTGGTTAATTATCTTATAAATAGATCATTATTACATTGATGAATATTTGCAATTTGTACTTACATGATGATCGTTATTTTGGGAAGATGAATAAAAATGATCCACAGATTTAATAAATGAAATATCATTGTCAGTTGAAACTTCTACTAGTCTTTGCCTTCAGATGCATACATAACTGTTTCACCATACATTTATGCCATTGTCTTTCATTAAGCTTCCTCAGCATGCCTTGTGCTCTTAATTTTGTATCCTCCTCACAGTTCTAGAAACTAAAACAGGAATGTCTCCGCCTTGTCCATTTTTCACTCCTCTTCAAAGACCTATTTCTTTAAAGTGGTTTTTCCATAATCACTGTGTTTGATCTCCCTCTTAAAATAATCCTTCATTGACATACTGTTTGTACTTGTTTTCATTGTGTGCTCTCCATGTTTCATTTTGATTCTGTTTTTGTAAGGTGCTCTTGGTAGGATGCCATATAAATAAATAAAAATACCACAATAATTATGTACCTTTTTCTATAGGCAGTGATGAACAAAGGAAGCCAGTTATTTTAGTCAACCCTTAAAATTTAAGATGTGTGGACTATGCATGAGGAATTAATGTGGGTTTTTTTTTACAAATGTCTTTCTTCTTTTGTATTTTCTGTATATTCTTTATTTTTCAAGAATTGTTGATACAATATGTGAAATGCAAATAAAAATAATTCAAGGGGTGTGTTTGTGTGTATGAGAGTTGCCAGGTTCCACAGCTCCAAGAGTGAGATTCTCTGCCAGTCCTGGATTTCTGACAAGCTCACTCTGATGCTTTAGGGAACATGCAGCACTGATTTCATTGTGTAAAATCAGGGACTACAAATACCATCCTATACTGCAAAGGGCATTTTCAACCAGAACTGGCAACAATTCTCACTCTTGGAATTTGGTAACTTGGCTTCTTCAGGAACAAGCAGAAAGTCAGTCCTCACATATGGGTGACATCGACACCGACAGAGCCCTCGCGGAAGCATCTCTCTGGCTTTCAAAGAAAGTCTTTGGGAGATGCCATCATGCATGCATGGTACCCTTCCTGCCCTAAGGTGTCATCTTACCTCAGTCTCCTTTTTTCCATGGAGCCCACCAGACGTCTGTCTGTTTCCCCTGGAAAAAGTATTTGTTTTAAGAGTTTTTTACTACTCTTCTCCGGACTTGCACCGGTACTCTTCCCGCCCCTGAACACGCTGCCTCGGCATTGCATCTTGAGCCCGTTTAAACTTTTTTTTTCTATTTTCCTCTGTGTGGTTTGCGCCTTTTTTACCGCTGGCAGAGCCTCAGGTCTTCGATCTAGCTGGAGCTCTTTATCCCCCTGTGGCCTCCAGTGGCTTCAAGAAGTGTGATCGGTGCTCGAGGGTCATGTCCCTCACCGACACACATGACTGCTGCATCCATTGCCTTGGGCTGGACTACGACCCAGCAGACTGTGGCCTGTGCATTAAAATGTCATCCAAGGCCCTCAAGCTGTCAGCAGCAGTACAACAAGTTCTTCCCGGAGTCTCCAGTGACACCGCACTCCAAGACCCCATCTGAGGCCTCAGACTCCTGTGGTGACTCCGCGGGCCTTGAAGCAAGGCTGTGGATCCTCTGAGTGGTGCTCCCTGGTCTGGGAACACAAGAAGAAAAACCTTTGAGGGCCACGTCTGTGGATGGATTCGGGAAAGTGAGTAAGTCCAGAGCCAGATCCCACAGTCCACACTGCATGTCAGAGGGTGCAGAGCGGGAGCAGTCTACCAAGGTCACCTGAAAAGAATCCTCCGGTGTTCGGCCTTGGACCATAGAGGCCATCCTTGTCAAGGACTTCCCTTCAGGGGAACTGGCGCCAGTCCCGAGTCCCTTGGTGGCCACATCGATGGCTGCGGAGCCTTTTAGATTGAAGACCAGAATTGTGGCCTTGGAGCGCAGCTTGTCTGCCTTCATGGCTCAGCAGTGGACTCTGATGCCTGTCTCCGCCAGGTCATCTGCCCAGATCACTGGGCCCTCGACATCAAGCTGATCCTCGAGAGCATGCAGCCTCGAGTCTATTCTCAACAGTGGTCTTGATCCCAGTCCCATTCCATGGTACCGAGGTCCTCCCCAGTGAGTGCCCAAGGCTTCGGCTGTGGAGCCTATGATGGACTGGGCTTGGGGCCGGATCATCCGGCCCGGCCTTCCCTCAACTCTTCCACCGACTACTCAGACTGGGAGACTGAGGATGAGGAGTTCCCGAATACCCGTCGCCACCGTAATGTACCCTCTGACCCATCCCCCTTCTCTTTCTCCTTGTGTTTTGGGGCGTATTTATGCGAGTGTGTTAATTTATTTGTTTTGCTTTCATCATTTGCCATTCCTGGTTATGTTAAAACTCTTGACTATTCCTGTCACCGGCAGTCTAATTACTATTAACAGTGATCAGAGTTCTGGTTCTTTATTAATCCCTGGTGTGACAGAAAGGCCCTAGACCCCTTTTCCTGTTGCACACAAAATCTGCTTGAATGAATACCTTTTGCATCTGTCAGAGTTCGGTGGTGTTGCTGAAGCTCTATGTTTGTTTATTTAAAACTTTATATACCGCCCATTACAGGGTACCAGAGCGGTTTACAAATTAAAAATTACAAAAAGCGCTGCAGAAAGAGAGAAGAGAATGCCAATTTGAACATTTCAAAAGGGGGAGAAAGAACAGAGTCAGAGAAGAAAAGAACAAGACAACCAGTAATAGAAAAAGAAGAGAGAGATGTTAGTTTATTTTATTCTTGCTACTTGGGAAGGGAGAGAAGAAGGGGGAGGAAGATCAAAAGCTGTGCAGAAGAGGTGTGTGTTTAACTGAGTTTTAAATGATTTGAAGGAGGGGTCCAATCGGAGGGCGGGGGGGAGCGAGTTCCAGAGTCGCGGTCCAAGGAAGTAGAAGGCGGAGGATCGTGTGGACTGAGCTGCACTGAGCCATCTGAGATGCCAGTGAGGGTCAGAAGGATGCTGGGCGACATTACTTTTGGGCCCCAAGGAGACATTTAAATCTCTGCCACTCTGAGAAGTTGGAGAGAAACAAGAATATTGGGACCGCAGAGCAAGCTGTGAGGTACCTTGTGGTGTCTGCTGGAGCATCGGATCAGTTGTACTGCAGAGTGTCCACGTTGCCAGCGAGGGGTGAGGAGGATACTGGGGATTTCACTTAGTGGTGCTGAGGACACCTTTAAATCTGTGCGCATACTGCAGTGCATGGCCATAGGCACATATCAGAAGGGGTCTCCAGAGCATAGGAGGAGCTGCCAATTTTTTTGTTTTTGTGGAAGCTAATCTTGATTTCCATATTGTCCTGCTAGATCAGTCCAGACAAGTGGGTTGTGTTCACCTACCAGCAGATTGATGGAGACAAAGAACCAGTGTAAGCCCAGGTTTCAATGACATCACACGTATGCCTCTATTAGCTTTGGCCACCATAGGTCTCTTCAGTATTTCTTTGTCTCCAGCAGATGGTTACTAGATGGACCACCATTCCTGTGGAAGGTGGATCGGCCTTAAAGGATTTTACGGACCGTAAGGTGGATTCGTTGTTGAGTCAGTTTGCCATGGTGGCTACTATTCTGCAGCTGGCGGTATGTGCCAGCCTGACATCTCAAGCCTTGCTCCAGTGGATCCAGTCTCTTCCGCCAAATGATGATACCAATCTTTTGGAGTCTGCAACGCCTTTCTTTCTGATGCTATATATGACCTGATATGTGTTGCGGCCAGGGATGGTGCCCTGATGACGGTGTCAAGGCATTGGATTTGGCTGCAGCACTGGGCAGCGGACGCATCTTCCAAAACTCAGTTGGCCAAACTGGCTTTTAAGAAGCCGATTTGGAGAAGCTGGTGAAGGACCAGGGTGAGACAAAATCTTACCGCCTTCCAGAAGACAGGTCCAGGGGGCCTGTGAAGTTGGCTGGTGCTCCTATTTCTTAATGAAATGCTGATATGTTTTTTGTAGTGCTCGTTTCTCCAGAAACTAGCAGGAAGTCAGTACTCACATATGGGTGACGTCTGCGCCGACAGAACCCGTGTGGAAGCATCTCCCCAGCTTTCAAAGAAAGCCTTCGGGAGATGCATCATGCATGTGTGGTCCCCTTCCTACCCAAGGGTACCATCTTGCCTCAGTCTCCTTTTTTTTTTTCCATGGAGCCCACCAGACATTTGTCCCGTTTCCCTGGAAAAAGGTGTCTCTTTTTTTGTCTTACATTATCCTCTTCTGGTACGCATACCAGTTCCTTTTCCCGCCCCCCCCAGCCAGATTGCCTTGTTGTCGCTCCTTTGGTTCGTTTTCTTGTTTTTTCTTGGTGTCCTTCGACTGGTGCTTTATGCCCTTTTTGACCGGTAGCCTTTGGACCTCTCCCGGATTTATTTATTTTATTTATTATTTGAAACATTCTTCTATACCGCCCTTTCCAGAGATCAGGGGCGGTTTACATTGAAACTAACATACATGGAATATTGGAGATGGATTTATAACAATTAACCATTAATAAACTATTTACATTACAACTATGTACATTTGTACATCATACTGATAATGATTGTACATGATTTCTTCAGAATGAATACATCAGCGTGCATGATGGTACTCAATGTGTTCTATTGTTGAATATGGGGAGGTTGATTGTTTTGGGGGGAGGTAGTGTTAATGGGCTGGGTGGTGGGGGTAACTGTTTAATTTTGAGAAATGATGGGGTTGAGGTTACTGTAGTGCTCAGTGAAAAGCAATATTTTTAATTCTTTTCGGAATGATTGAAGGTGTTTTATTGTCCTTAATGCTTCAGGGAGGGAGTTCCATAGTTTGGGGGCTACATAGGTGAATGCCCTGTTGCTCCTTATTTGTTTGATCTTACGGATTGATGTAGGCACCTTGAGAGTATTTTGGTGGTTTGTTCTCCTTGACATGATATCTGAATGGGTGTGTATTAGAGATGTGAGGTATGAGGGGTCTGTGTTATTTATTAGTTTGAAAGTGGCCATTATGGATTTATATTTTATTCTACTGGCGATTGGGAGCCAGTGGAGGTCATACAGGATGGGCGTAATATGGTCTGATAGGCGCGCTTTCGCTCTAATTCTGGCTGTAATATTTTGTGCTATCTGAAGTATGTTTAGATTCTTTTTTGTTGCTCCTTGTAAAAGACTGTTACAGTAGTCGAAATGTGGCGTGATGAGGGCCTAAACTACTGTTCTGAAGTGTTTGTGTCTATAAGGGATCTGAGCTATTGAATAATCCTTAATTTAAAAAATATGGTTCTGGATATTTGCTTTATGTGGGATGTCATGCTGAGGGTTTTGTCAAGGATAACCCCTAGGTAGTTGACTTCCTGTTTAACTGGGAGTGTGATGTCATGCAGGCAGATTGTTGGGGGTGGGTTGAAGTTTCAGTTTCTTGATGTAAACAGTACTTCTATTTTCTTGAAGGACTCGTTTTTCCTATGACCTCCAGCGGATTCAAAAAATGTGATCTTTATCTTTATTTGTACAACTTGATAAACCGCCCTTGCTGGGGCATCAGGGCGGTGTACAATAAAAGGTTTGGCTACCAGAAGGAGATAGAGGAGGAAAGGAACGCCATTAATTTATAGGAAAGTGACAGTAAAGATAGAAGAAGGAAAGGGGAGACAAACAGACACAGCTAATGGCAGGCAATGTGGGGAGGGCAGAGGGGAAGAGGGAGTAGGGACAGGGTTGTACTGGGGGCATGATCTGTTGCTTCATGGAGGGTTGTCGAAAGAGGGCTCCGACTGGGGAGAGGCAGAATGGTCTGATGAGGCAGGAAGGTCGTAAGCCTGACAGGTGGGACTTGAGGAGTGTTTTAAACTGGGGGAACGACGATTCAGTGCGAAGGGAATGAGGAAGCGAGTTCCATAAGGCGGGAATTAGGAAGAAAAATGCGGAGTGATGGGTAACTTCGAGGTGGGCTTGGGAAGGAGAGGGAAGGAAAAGGCGATTGCCATGTGCGGAGCGGAAGGAGGCAGGGAGTGGGCTGAAAACAGATAAGATTGGCCAGATACGGATGTGTGCAGTAAGATGATGTCCCTCACCAAACCACACGACTGCTGCCTCTGTTGCCTCTGTTGCCTCAGACCAGACCATGACAACTCAGGCTGTGACCTTTGCAAGTCCATATCCACAAAGGCCATCAAGAGCCGTCAGTTGCAGCAGGAGAAGTTCTTCCATAGATCTGACTCTGCGTCAGAGTCCTCGGCAACACCATGCTTCAGGGTCCCCTCCAGTACCTCCGTGGTGACTCCGAGAGGAACTCTCTGGAGGTGGAATGCAAGAAGAGCTCGAAAACTTTGAAGGCCGCATCAGAGGCAGGTTTGAAAAAGTGGGTAAATCCTATACCAGGCCCCACAGTCCCTGGTGTGAGTCCGAGGGTCGGAACGGGAGTGGCCACACAAGCTGCTCCAGAAGGAGGAGTCTGTGTCAGGTGACTAGCCTCTGACTCCAGAGACCACCTGGTCAAGGACTCCCCCTCGACGGAACAGATTCGAGCCCGAAGCCATTGGTGCCCATGTCGAAGGCTGCGGAGCCATCTGGCATGGCGACCAGGATGGCGGCTTTGGAGCGCATTGCTGTCTGGTTCATCTGCCCTGGCGACCGGACCCTCGACCTCCAGGACTTCCTCAGTTGTCAAGCTGATCCTCGAGCACCCCCGGCCTTGAGAGAGCCTTCGGCATCAGACGAGGTCCCGGTCCCTTTCGGGACACTGGTCCTCTTTGGTGAGTGCACACAGCTCGGATTGCATGTCTCTCGAGGGTTGTGGGCCTTTTGGGCTCAGGGCCCAACCATGGGAGCCGTGGAGCCTTGGATTCTTCCTCTGACTGAGTCAGACTGGAGACAGAGGATGAGGAATCCCCAGACACTCGGCAACACCGATAGTCATGGCCTAATGGGAGACAGCCAACATGGCTTTAGACAAGGAAGATCTTGTCTTACTAATCTGATATGTTTTTTTGAAGGTGTGCATAAACAGGTAGACAAAGGTGAGTCGGTTGATATAGTGTATCTGGATTTTCAGAAAGCTTTTGACAAGGTCCCCCATCAGAGACTTTTGGCAAAGCTAAAAAGTCATGGGATAGGAGGCAGTGTACTATTGTGGATCGGGAACTGGTTAAAAGATAGAAAGCAGAGAGTAGGGCTAAATGGCCAATATTCCCAATGGAAAAAGGTGAATAGTGGAGTACCCCAGGGATCTGTACTGGGTCCGCTGCTTTTTGACATATTCATAAATGACCTGGAAAAGGGAATAACGAGTGAGGTTATCAAATTTGCAGATGACACAAAACTGTTTAAAGCTGTTAAAACCCAAGAGGAAAGTGGAAAACTGCAGGAGGACCTGGATAAATTGGAAGACTGGGCATCCAAATGGCAAATGAAATTTAATGTGGACAAGTGCAAAGTCATGCACCTAGGAAAGAACAACCCACACTATAGTTACTCGATGCAAGGCTCCACATTAGAAGCCACCACCCAGGAAAAAGATTTAGGAGTCATCGTGGATAACATGTTAAAACCCTCCACCCAGTGTGCAGCGGCGGCCAAGAAAGCAAACAGAATGCTAGGTATCATAAGGAAAGGGATGGAGAATAAAACAAAGGATATTATAATGCCTCTGTATCGCTCCATGGTACGACCGCACCTTGAATATTGTGTGCAATTCTGGTCACCGTATCTTAAAAAGGACATAGCGTTATTAGAAAAAGTACAGAGAAGAGCCACCAAATTGGTGAAGGGGATGGAAGGCTACTCCTATGAAGAGAGGCTAAAAAGGTTAGGGCTCTTTAGCCTGGAAAAGAGACGGCTGAGGGGAGATATGATAGAGGTCTATAAATTAATGAATGGAGTGGAACGGATAAACGTGGATCAATTGTTTACGCTATCAGAATATAGAAAGACTAGGGGACATGTAATGAAGCTACAGGGTAAACTATTTAAGACAAATAAGAGAAAATATTTTTTCACTCAACGTGTAATCAAACTCTGGAATCTGTTACCGGAGGATGTGGTAAGGGCTGATAGTATAGCTGGGTTTAAAAAAGGTTTGGACAAGTTCCTGGAGGAAAGGTCCATAAACCACTATTAAAAAGGGACCCAGGATATCAATGCTTGACCCAGTACAAGCATTGTGGAACTTGTGTCTTTTGGGGAAACTGCTAGGTACGTATGACCTAGATTGGCCACTGTTGGAAACAGGATACTGGGCTTGATGGACCTCGGTCTGACCCAGTATGGCATGTCTTATGTTCTTATGTTCTTATGTTCTTAAATGCCCTTGGACCAGTCTCCACTGGTGGTCCAGCGCCGTTCCCTCTCCTGAGGATGTTGCCTTTCTCGACTTTGTGCGGGATATGGTAAAGGCACTCGTGTTTGAGACCGAGGCAGAGGAGGACCCCCGCATGGAGGAACTTGAGATCCTCCAGTACAGTGCCCTTCCGTATAAGGCCCTCATGGTGCCCATCCCTCTGATCCTCGAGCACCGCCACCTCTGTATGTGGGGAAACACTGGCGTCGGTGCCCATTGTGAGCAGACGGTTCGACTCCATGTACCGAGTCCGCCGAAGCCCGGAGTTCCAAAAAGCCCAGCTCCTCGCAATTCTATGGTCGTCAAGTCAGTGCCCTCGGGCAGGGAGGCCCAGACCTTGGACGCCCTCGGCCAGACATGCTACCAGGGCTCGATACTGTTTTGTTATGGAATTTGTTACCGGAGGATGTAGTAAAGGCTGTTAGTGTAGCTGGGTTTAAAAAAGGTTTGGACAAGTTCCTGGAGGAAAGGTCCATAAACCATTATTAAGAAGGGACCCAGGATATCAATGCTTGAACCAATACAAGCATTGTGGAACCTGTGTCCCTTGGGGAAACTGCTAGGTACATATGACCTAGATTGACCACTGTTGGAAACAGAATACTGGGCTTGATGGACCTTGGTCTGACCTAGTATGGCATATCTTATGTTCTTATGCTGAGTCCAATCCTACCAGTTGTACATTGGTATGTACCTCAGGGAACTGGTGAGGGAACTCGCCGGTTTCTCTGCAGGCTTCGAGGAGCCTCTTCAGCAGTTCAAGTCACTGGCCTCAGCAGTCAAGGAGTGCTTGAAGTTCCTGTCTCAAGCAGCATATGATGGCTTTGAATCCTCAGCCAGAGGGGTTGGTGCGGGCACTGGCCAATGTAACGGCAATATTTAAAAAGGGTTCCAGGGGTGATCCAGGGAAACTACAGATATGTGAGTCTGTCATCAGTATTGAGCAAAATGGTAGAAACCATAATAAAGAATAAAATTACTGATCATGTATATAGTCATGTTTTTAATGGGAGAAAGCCAACATGGATTTAGCCAAGGAAAGTCTTGTCTTACTAATCTGTTATATTTTTTTTGAAGGTGTGAATAAACAGGTAGACAAAGGTGAGCCGATTGATATAGTGTATCTGGATTTTCAGAAATCCTTTGACAAGTTCCCTCATGAGAGACTCTTGGTGAAATTAAAAGTCATGGGAGGGGGAGTGGCTAACTTGCAAGATGGCGGAAGAGCTGGTTTGAGCCAAAATGCCTAAGCGAAAAGGTAAGCCGAGGGCTTTTCCTGCGGAGCCTGTGCCTGCCAATGTGGGGCCCATGGATCGTTTTGTCAGGCTTACCGAGCATTAAGTTGGGGAGATTCGAGCGGGCTTGGTCGTGCCGGCTGAGGAGGCTGTGGTGTTTCCTGCCCTGGATGTGTCTCTCTCCCCCAATGGGCATGTCCCTCCGGTTGCTCCGAGCCTTCTGGTGACTCCTCCCGCAAGCGGAGCTGCGTCTCTTCCTGATGTGGTAGCGGCGGCGACTCTGGAGTAGGGCCTGTTGGAGGTGGACTCCGTTGGGCAGCCATGTGTATGCGCGGCTGCAGGCTCGGTGAAAATTCAACCTTTGGCGGAGGTTGTTACTGCTCGAGGTCAGAGTGGTGCTGGTTAAGAGAAGGCTTCCCTGCTAGGAAATGCAGTGTCTGAGCCTCCATCTGCTATCATTGTGTCGCGTCCTGCTGTGATCTCTTTGGAGAGCATCTGGGAGGCGATATCTCAACTATCCAACGTAGTAAGTCAACAGTTGGCCTTGTCTACTGTTTGGGTTGACAAACTTGAAGACTCTGTCTTTAATCTTAATCGTGAAATGGTGGACATACGAGCGAAAGTGGAAGTTTCAGATCAGAAACTTGTGCAGGTTTCTGAGATGTCGCTATCCTTAGTACATAAGAACATAAGATATGCCATACTGGGTCAGACCAAGGTCCATCAAGTGAGGTATTCTGTTTCCAACAGTGGCCAATCTAGGTCATATGTACCTAGCAGTTTCCCCAAGAGACACAAGTTCCACAATGCTTGTACTGGGTCAAGCATTGATATCTTCGGTCACTTCTTAATAATGGTTTATGGACCTTTCCTCCAGGAACTTGTCCAAACTTTTTTTAAACCCAGCTACACTAACAGCCTTTACTACATCCTCCAGTAACAAATTCCAGAGTTTGATTACACGTTGAATGAAAAAATATTTTCTTTTATTAGTCTTTCTTTTATTAGTCTTAAATAGTTTACCCTGTAGCTTCATTGCATGTCCCCTAGTCTTTCTATATTCTGATAACGTAAACAATCGATCTACGTTTACCCGTTCCACTCCGTTCATTAATTTATAGACTTCTATCATATCTCCCCTCAGCCATCTCTTTTCTGGTTCTCCTTGCACTCATCATACAGCAGCACAGCATCTCCGCCTACTACTACGCAATCGACATCCTTTTGGCCCATCACACCTCCCTGCTCCTGATTTGATTGCAGGAGCCCTTTAATTGGTCGTTCTTCATGGATAGCATCTAATTATCTGCATATCAATCCATCCAAAACCTCTGCCATCTGGTTTTTCTTCTCTTCCAATGCCCCCACCTTAGTTCCATTTCTTGCACGAACCCCTATTCCTTTGTATTCCACTCTCCGCTACCTTGGTGTTACTCTTGACTCTTCCCTTTCCTTCACTGATCATATCTCCTCCATTGTTCAATGCTGATTTTATTTTCCCTGTCAGCTCTGCCCTGTTCATCCTTTTCTCACTCCCTCATCTCTGGCCTCCCTTCTTCTCTCCTTAGTTATAACACGTATCGCTTATTGCAATGTTGCTCTAGCTGGTCTCCCCCAAGTCCAATTCCGCTGTCTGCAACTCCTTCAGAACTCTGCTGCACACATTCTTACCCGCACTGAGCACATCACACTGCTGCTCTTCAAACTCCACTGGCTACCCATCAAGTTCAGCATTCGATACAAGATTCTCACTCTAGTCCATCGCACTATCCACACCAGCACCCCTCAGTGTCTCTCTGATCAAATTCATCTACACACCTCTCACCGCTCCTTCCGTTAGATTCATTCCATTTGCCTCTTTCTCCCCTTCCCATCCCCCTCCCCCTCATCCGCACTCCGGGGAATCAACCCGAACTTCTGCTTTCTTCTTTCTCGGACCCCTCCTGTGGAACTCCCTTCCCCCTGACCTTCGCCTGGAACTCTCCTGCCCCCATTTTAAGGCGCTCCTAAAATCTTCCCTTGCTTTCGACCTCTCTCCCCCCTCCTCCTAGAGTCTCTCCTTCATGTCTGTGTCCCTTTCTCTTCAGCTAACTATATCCCCTCTCATTACTGTCCTTCACTGACAGTACTCCTTTTCCTTTCTTTTCTTGTAGCTCCAAGCTTTTTTTTTTTTTTTATTGTAAACTACTCAGATGCTTTGGTATTGGGCGATATATTAAATGACAAAATAAAGATAAAGACAGTGTCCTCCCTAAATGTCAACTGTGTTCAGCAGTTTTTTAAGGTGCCCTACGACTTGATGTATAAAGTACTTCTAGAATTTTGATGAACCCCCAAGGCCTTCCCCTGAGGTAGGCTCTTAATGGCCATTAGTGTTTCGTATTCCATATTACAAGTATATCCCGTAAAAGATAATATGACTCTAAGAGCTAAGCTCGAGACTTTGGAAAATGTTGTTAGGTCTTCTAACATTCGCCTACTTAATTTTCCTGTGGTTCCAGCGATAGCTCCTTTGGAACTATTATTTACAAGAGACCTTATTGGTTCCAAATGATTTAATTCTTTCAGTTGTGAAAGCCTATTTTCTACCATCAGGCAGAAAAGAGGGGAAGATGGCTGTTGGGTCACTAGATATGGATTTTTTGAATATCTCGGCTCTGCTTCAAACTCCTAAGGAAGTTGAACTTGTTGTTTCCACTATTTTAGTCACTTTTGCTCTTCCATCGGATAGAGAGTGGATTCTCAAGTTGTATTATAAAAAACGTGCCAACTTATTTATGGGTAAAAGAATATCGATCTTTCCTGATGTGGCCAAAGAGACCCAAAAAAGACGTAAATCTGTTTTGTTGTTATGTCCTGGGGTGTCTCAGATGGGTGCTTCTTTTGTGCTTAGATTTCCCTGTAAATGTATCATTGTTTTTCATTCACACAAATATGTTTTCTTTCAGCCTGAGGATTTGTCTTCCTTCATTAGCACTCATATTGTTATATCCTCTTCCTCATGAGTGGTTCCCCATTATTAATTAGGTGTGTTCGGTCCTCTGCCATCTCTTGCTTTGTGGTTTATTGTTTTTCCTATATAGTTCTGGGGAGTTTCCTGCCCTCAATATCTTATTTAATGCTGCTTCCCTCCCTTATAGAGGACTATTGATACTCTTGGAATATTTACCTTTAATCATGTTTTTCTTTTGTGTTTCTTCTCTTTTTCAACAAGAATGTAGCTTTCTGTACAAGCGTGTTTGATATATTGTTAAAATGCATAAATATAAAATTTAAGAAGTCATGGGATTGGAAGCAGTGTAGTATTGTGGATCAGAAACTGGTTAATAGATAGAAAGCAGAGAGTAGGGCTAAATGGCCAATTTTCTTAATAGAAAAAAATTAATAGTGGAGTACCCACGGGATCTGTGCTGGGCCTGCTGCTTTTTAACATATTCATAAATGACCTGGAAATGGGACTAACGAGTGAGGTGATCAGATTTGCAGATGACACAAAATAATTCAAAGTTGTTAAAGCCAAAGGGGATTGTGAAAAATTGCAAAAGGACCTTGATAAATTGGAAAACTGGGTGTCCAAATGGCAGATAAAATTTAATGTGGACAAGTGCAAAATTTAAGATATGGCGAGCAGTATTGCACACAATATTTAAGGTGCAGTTGCACTATGGAGCGATACAGAGGCATTATAATATCCTTTGTTTTATTTTTCCATTCCTTTCCTTATGATACCTAGCATTCTATTTGCTCTCTTGGCCGTTGCTGCACACTGGGTGGAGGATTTTAACATGTTATCCACGATGACTTTTTTCCTGGGTGGTGGTTTCTAATGTGGAACCTTGCATCATGTAACCATAGTTTGGGTTGTTCTTTCCTAGGTGCGGAACTTTGCACTTGTCCACATTAAATTTCATCTGCCATTTGGATACCTAGTCTTCCAATTTATCAAGATCTTCTTGCAATTTTCCACAATCCTCATGGGTTTTAACAACTTTAAATAGTTTTGTCATCTGCAAATTTGATAACCTCACTTGTTGTTCCCTTTTCCAGGTCATTTATGAATATGTCAAAAAGCAGCGGACCCAGCACAGATCCCTGGGGTACTCCACTATTCACCTTTCTCCATTGGGAAAATTGTCCATTTAGCCGTACCCTCTGCTTTCTATCTTTTAACCAGTTCCTGATCCACAATAGTACACTACCTCCTATCCCATGACTTTTTAGTTTTGTAAAAAGTCTCTGATGAGGGACCTTCTCAGCGGGAGAGAAGAGTAGGAGTATGACAATCATGTCTGGGTATTAGGCAGATTTAAGGCTTGGTGAAAAAGGTGTGTTTTAAGGTGTCCTTGAACCTGACAAAGGAAGGTTCAGAGCAGAGCGTGTGTAGAAGGGAATTCCAAAGGGAGGGGCACAGGAAAAAGAAGGAAGAACAGTGGTATGCGTTCAAGGTGAGTCTGAGTGGCAGAGGGGAGAGCTTGATGTGGTTATTGATTGAGTGCAGAATCGTGGAGCATATGGTAGTGAAACAGGTTTGCAAGATATTGGGGTGTGGAGATATGGCTGGTTCAATGAAAAAAGATGAATATTTTTGAACTGAATCATGAAGCACATGGGTAACCAGTGAACACGAGCAAGGAGTGAAGAAACATGGTCATTACGGAAGGAGAAGGTGAGTATGCGGGCAGCGGTGTTTTGAAGTAATTGGAGCCTGTGGAGATGGTATTGTGGGAGGCCGGCTAGGGTGATGATGCAGAATCCTTGAGATAACGAGGGAGAGGAGTAGAGTGGTCAGAGAAGTAGGTGAAAGGAAAGAGCGAACCGCATGAATCTGATGAGGGTGGTAGAATGAGCGGTGAGCAATAGAGGAAATGTACTCGGTGAAGGAAAGAGAAGAATCGAGAATAACACCAAGGTACCTGAAGGACAAGACCATAGGGAATAGCAGTGGATGTGAGCACCAGAGCCAGGGGTGGAGAGGGGGCCCCAAAGATGATCCAGGTGGTGGTGGATTTGGATGGGTTCAGATGAAGGAAATTTGAGGACATCCAACAGTGAATGAGTGTCAGACAGGCATTAAGTGGAGCAATGTCAGGGGTAGAAAAGCTGGTAAGGTGAAGAAGACTATCATCCGTGTAATAGTATGTGGAGACACCAGATTGCTGTATGAGGATGGTAAGTGAGATCAAAAAAGATATTAGAGAAGAGTGGATACAATGGATCCCTGAGGGACACCACAGGTCGGGCAGGGAAGGTGAAGCAGAGGAGGGAGACAAAACAGAGAAGGAGCCGGCAGTGGGAAAATATTGGAACCATCTCCAGGGTACTCTGGAGATACTGAGATCAGAGAGACGCAGGAGAAGGGTGTGGTGATCTACCAGATTGAAGGCAGCAGAAAGATCTAAAGAAACAACAAGAATAAAGTCCCCATGATCGTGAGTAGTATGTAGCTCATTCAAGATAGAAAGGAGGATAGACTCAGTGCTGCGTCCTGCTTGAAAGCTGGATTGTTGTGGGTAGAGGGTGTTGGTAAAAGTGAGGTGAGAGGGCAGCTGTGCAAAAACAAACTGCTCAAGAAGTTTAGAGAGGAAAGAGAGGCTGGAGACAGGGCGCCAGTTAACAAGAATGGAGGGGTCAAGGGACGGTTTCTTGAGAATGGCGCAAACAAAAGCGTGCTTCCATGGGGAAGATCTTAATCCTTTTAGATACTCGTCTATCAGAGGGATACCTCCACATGCAATGATTTGTATTTTTCCTTTGATGTGCTTTTTTTCAAGGAGGAACGATTTTTCTCTTTTTCTTCTCGCCCTGCACTTTAGTTGGTAGTATTCTTGCAGTAATAATTTTAGCTGCACAATATTGCATCCAATTTATTTCGGTGATGTCAATAAATAGTCCCTTTATACTGGATATGGCCTTGTTCATCTTAATTTTATTTATTTAACACTTTTATACTGCACTTTCCATGGATCAAGCACGGTTTACAAAGAACAATGGTATGAAAAGTACAAATTACTTATTCAATGGTATGAAAAGTACAAATTACTTATTCAAGTTACATAGAACGTTTAGGAACTTTATACAATGAACTTCATAAACTATTTACAATAAGATATGTAAGGTCCTCCATAGTATAGGTAAAGGTGCAAGCTATATACAGTGAAAAAGAGATTTGGCTGAGGTTGTCTCCACCATGTTTAGAGTGCCTAGGTTATGCTTGCATTTATATTTGTGCTATTGTGAGCGTTAGGTGTATTGTCAGTTTGTTTGTCGCTGTCTGGCTGAGTGCCAAAGTGTGTAGTAAAAAGGTGAGTTTTTAATTTTTTGTGGAATAACTTCGTCATTTATCTGTCTGATATCATATTTCTAACCTTAGATGTTAAATTTAACTTGCAGAATCGTTCCCTTGCCTTGAACCCAGCATATTCATCTTTTTCCATGTGGACTAGAAGTTTGATCTTGAATTCCTTCACCTCCGGTCTGTCTTCTCCCTTTCTTCCTCCTTTTCAGTTAATTTGTTGACCCATTCTTTATTCATCTCACTCTCCTGCAGTTCCAGATCTCTCAGTTCAACTGCTCTTTCTTTTTCTGTGTATTCCTTTCTTCTGGTACTCTTACCTAGGTCTCCTCCTCCTCCTCCCTGTAGTTCTTTTTCCACGGAAGCCCTTAGTTGCTTCAAGATGTCATCATTCACATACTTCTTTACTTTGATCTGTGAAATTAAAGGTCTTAAATCTGCATCAGTTGCTTTTTGCAGTTTTTCTAGTGGCAGTTTTCCTCTTTTTTTTCCAGTTTTTGGCAGATTCTCTTTCTATACCGTCTCGATTTAAATATAGGGTTGTAGCATAAAAATAGCAGTACATTATCTCCTTTTTATCTACAGAAGTCCACTTAACAGTAGTTAACCCTCTTAACTTTTTCATTAATTTCTGTGGTTTATCTCTGCCACAGTGGGTCCATGAACATGCTCTCCTTGGTCTTTATCTGTGGCAGGGATATTAGCTACATCTGCAGTGCTAGCAATATTGCAGCCACCATCCTTAACCCTAGTGTGTAAGATGCGGGTGAGCACCTTTTTATCCTGGGTGATGTGCGGCCAGTATGTATTTTTTATTTTCGTTCCTACCTTATTTCAATTGTAATGTCACCTTGCTGAGATGTAGTTTATATGTTATACATTGGGGTCACCATGTGAAGGTTCTCAGCAAGACTTGGAGGGAGCTTTATTCTCTCCCCCTAAGAGATGCACATCAATTCACCAGCTAGAGCATGTTTCTCCTGCCATAACTGCTGCTGTTTAATGTCCCCCAGAGCAGCACTGCTGCTTTAATGTCCCCCAGAGCTCTGGGGCCATGCTTGGAGGGAGGGAGGAAGGAAGGAATGGATTGATCAGCCGGGATATCGCCCACCAGGGTCTGTGGCCCTAGGCGGCCGCCTAGTTCACCTAGTAGACAGGCCAGCCCTGGTGAGAGAGCCTGGTTCTTCAACTCTGTTGACCATCCGACTTTATTGGGAATACGTGGCTTGGTTCTAAAGTGGTTTGATGATTTTTTTTTTTTTTTGGTCATCTTGACTTACCAGAGTTTTAATGGTGAAATATCATCTGCATGGATACCAGTTTGTGAGGTACCCCAAGGCTCTCCTTTGTGCTCACCTTTTATTTAACATCTCTTTTCATGAATTGGGAGTTTTGCATCAGGAGTAGGGTGTAACTCCTTTTCTGCTGATGATTTTCCATTGTGGATTCCTTGGGGACTACAGTCTCAAAACGTTTTAAAATTAGGTTTGTTGAGGCAGATTCGTTCTTTTTTTTTTTTTTTTTAAATCAAGGAGACCTGAGAAAATTGGTGCAAACTGTTATATTCTCATAATTAGATTATTGTAATCTTTTGTATTTAGTTTAACCAAAAAGATTATTAGGGAGTCTTCAGCTATTGAAGAAATGTGCTGCAAAATTGTTGTGTGGGAGTAAGGGATGTTATCGAGCTACCCTTTTTCTGATTACACTACATTGCTGCTTCCTATGGATTTGAGGATTATCTTCAAGCTCTTTGTGTTCAGAATCTGCATGGGTTTAGTCCTAAATATTTGTCAGGTTTCTTGACTGTTCACCAGTCTCCTAGAATCTTAAGATTACAGTCAGATTTCAGAGTAAATATCTTGTCAGGAGAAAAATTGAGGTTGGACTCTTCTAGAGAGAGAACACTTAATGGTTGAGTGCCACTAACTTTGAATCATCTCTCGTCGTCCTTAGATTAATTATCTGCTGTTAAGAATAAAAATTGAAGACCGTGTTTGAAGATTTGTTAGCAAGGTTGTGATTTATTTTCTGCCTTCTGTTTTTTAGTTTTATGTCATTTGGGTTTTTATTAACTAGGCCTTGCTAATTTATGAGATAGGTATGTCAGTATATTGCATGGAATGATGGTTTGTAATAAGTTTTTGTTATATTATGAGATGTTTGATTGGGGATGGGTTAGCTTTTTTTGTTGTTGTTGCTTGTTAAAATTAAATATCTGTCTAGTTCCCTTTTGAGTATAGCACAGAATATAAATGCCAGATTAAATTAAGGTGTCTATAAATATTCATCTGTGGTTTCTCTCAAACTGAGCTGTTTATAACCTTTATTTGTTCACAAATTATAGCATTTTTGATTCACTGATGGATATTGCATGCCATGTTTTCTTCTGAATCAATGCTAAGTATATGCAGGGTATAATTTCTTTCAGTATTTACTACTTGATAATTATGATTATTAAGAATGACTACAGTTTCTGTGCAAAAGAAATAGCATCTTGTCTAATAAATCTAGAATACCTTATTATATATTTCTATTCATTTTTGCTTTCTTTTGGGGATGGGCACAGGGCTATCTGTTTTCTGCATTTCACTTGTGACATTTAAGTGATATAGAAGTCTAATGGTTAGTGTGAGCTTTAGCAATGGGGCCTGTTTGTAAGGTGGCTTGCTGTGGGACAGGGTTTTCTGTTCAAACACCAAACAGCAGTTCAGGGAAAGCAAAACTTGTTTTTATTCAGACACAGTTTGTTACACATCACCAAGCTGGTCTCCAAGCCCTTCCTCGAGCCCAGTTAAAGTTCCTTCCTTGCCCAATAAAGTTCGTACCTTTGTACAGCTTGCCTTGAATGGACTCCTGACCCCACGGGTCCCTCCTTCCTGCAACCTGCTGGGTTTTTAACCTCTCCTTGTGACTCCAGGTTGTAGGCTCTCTTAAAAGGGTCCTATTGATAATCCCTCTGGACAGGCATAACTCGATAGACCCCACCACAGGGCTATGTTAACCATTACTGCACACAAAAAATTCCAGCACAGCAAAAATCCCATGCTAGCAGTTGGGTACTTACTGGATGGGTTGGGCAGAGAGTGGGCGCTGCCTGCACATTGTGATCAAGGTGGCAGTAAGTGCATCTGCATTTACTGCAGTTGCAGGTTTAGTACAGTGAGCTGCTTACCACCACACGGACTGCAATGGGGACTTGTGGGGGACACCTCCCATGCTAATTTTTAGAACTAAATGTGCATCAAGATATTGATTCTTAATGCAGTTTAGTAAATATGCCCTGTAGTTCATAAATTGGTTGAAAGCAGGAACATGAATTTACTAGTACACTCTTTCCAGTAAAAATGAAGTATTCACATTGTCTAAATGTTTGCCTTTTAATAAAGAGACTGCTGGATACAGTCCTGTTGCTTCCACCCACCTTTGGTTTGTGTGCTGAAGTTGATGTTGGTGCTACTACAATAAAGAGCAATTGTGTATTATAATTGTTTGCCATTCAATTTTTATGAGATTCCTATATACTCAATTAGGTGGGATGTTGGTCTTTCCATCTGTTATTCCTCTCTGCATTTTTGAATTCCAGAAAGATGTTAACTTGTTGATGATCTGCTCTTTATATCACTGAGTAGAAAGACAGACCTTGGTGTGTTTTTTCCTGTGTTTTAGTGTCCTTTGTATAATACAGATTTTTGTTGTATTTACTTGCTTCGAGAAAATTGAGCTCTGTGAGCAAGGACTGTCTTCTGTATGTGTTTGTACAGAGTTGCATACACCTTGTAGTGCTATATAAATGATTAATAGCAGCGTGTGTGTGTGTGTGTGTATATATATATATATATATGTATATAAATAAAATACACACATGGATTTAGGTGCTTATGTTTTTATAGCTAATGCATGGTCATCAGCATTCTAGTATTCCTATATGACTTGATTATCCATGAAACATATTTCAGTGTATTATAGCATGCTTAATGGAGACATGCAATTTGTCTAATCTTTCTTTAGAGAGTTGATATTCTTTCATTTAGACATATGAGCACTCAGCTGTTTGCTTTTGAACTTTGAGGTAGCAACATTTACTCTTATTTATTTTATTTATTTTATTTCTTATATACCGCACTCTTTCAATCAGTGCGGTTTACAGATGAACAAATTAAACACAATGGTACAATTGGCATTGGTTTTTTACATTGAACAGGGTACTCTTAACTGTACCATCAGTTTGGTTCCTTATTTGAGCTAATCCTTGATTGGAGATATAATCCATAGAATAAGAAGCTTCGGCTTAGCATGAAGCTAGGTTGGTAGCAGTGGTACCTGGCGAGAATCCATGATTGAGGCAAACCCTCTGGAAGGCGCTGCATATATGACACACTCAATTTATGATGTGTGAGATATAAGGTATTCTTCAGTAGCAATAACCTCTGAAAATGGGCCTCTTGAAAAGCATGGTTTATGACTCTTAGCTAGATAAAAGGTAGGATATGAAATGCAGAATACCATAAAGCCTATCCGGCCTGCTCAACAATACCAATTAGTAAGCTCTACAATCCCTTTCTCTTCCCTAGATATTCTCTGTGCTTGTCTCATTCTTTCTTGTATTTAGATACAGCCCTCATCTTCATCATCTCTGCTAAATAGGCCCCTCAGATTGCTCCTAAGTCTATTCCCTTTCACCTCCATCCTTTGCCCCTTGTTCCAGAGCTTCCTTTCAATTGAAAGAACTCTGTCACTTGTGTATTTATGCCACAGAGGTATTGAGTGTAAAAACCCAATATTTTCAAGTATTCCACATACACAGATCCCTTCACAGAGGTAATCTCTCCTCTTCTGCCTTTCTTTCAAAGTATCATATTGAGATATTTAAGTCTGTCCCCATATGCTTTTTGGTGAAGACCACAGGCAATTTTAATAGCTGCCATCTGAACCAACTCTGTCCTCTGTATATTTTTTTGAAGATGTGGTCTTCAGAATGGCACACTACACTCCTAATGAGTTCTTGCCAGACTTATACTGAGGTACTATCTTCTCCTTTTTCCTGAATGCTATTCCTCTCCCTATGCACCCAAGCATTTTCTCTGTTACCTTTTTAACCCTTTTGGCCACCTTAAGATCAACAGATACAGTCATCTGTAAGTCCTGCTCTCCTTTAATTTACAGCAGTACTTCAGCCCCCTAAATTGTACTGCTCCGTTGGGTTATTGCAGCCCAATGGCATGACCTTTCATTTTTAGCATTAAATCTTAACTGCCAAATTCTAGACCATGTTTCAAGTTTTTCTAGGTCCTTATTCATGTTATCCACACCTTACTGGTATCCATCGTATTGCGGATGTTGGTATAATTCACAAAAAAGCAAACCTTATCCACAGCCCTTTATTTTAAAAAGGTCCCAAAAGAAACTAACAAACATGCTTGTGGTATTCTTATCACCAGGACTCATAAGCTTCCCTCCTGTCCTTTCCCTTTCCATTCCATCTAAAGGCTAAGAGCATAGACTGGAGTCTGGATTAAGACTGAAACTAGAGGATCATTACACCCATTTTGAAAATAAGTAGACTTGACAAGCTTGGAGGATGGCATGGAAGCAGAATTCACAGCTGATTTGGGGGCTTGAGGGTTGGGTCATGGGCTTTACATAAACAATGACATTCAGTGGCTGATTTTAAGGCTTGTGTATGTAGGGTTCCAAAAGGAGTCACTTCAGTGTCTGCACTAAAATATGAAAAAAAACCCCACCTCCTGTTTTTGAATGTAGGCTCATGGCACCAGATCCTATCCCTGGTTCCAGTTTAGTTGAAGACCAAAGAGAAAACTACCAGGTCAAAAAATAAAATGGCAGTCATCAACATTTAAGTGCCAAACAACAACATTTAAATTAAATCAGAAGACACAACTAGTAACCTTTCCTGTATCTACTAAGTGCTGAATTGGTTTCATTTCTTTTTTTTCTGCTCAGGGTCATGTGGTTATATGCACAAGTCTGATAATGCCCCCTGCCATGACTGACAGCCTTGACATCTGGGCAGTGGATTCACAAATAACTGCTGATGGCCCCATCACTGTGGACTGCTTGCTGCCCACTGGAATCTATATCCAATTGGATGTTCGCCGTGAAACCACTATTTCTCATATTAAACAGGTGAGCTAATCAACATTGCTTTATAAAAAAAAGAAGCTAAGATGTTTTTTTTTAAATTGGCTAAATTCATAATCTGTAATGTTAGATGTATAATTGTGAATATTTTACCTTGCAAATATAACGTGCAGTTCAAATTTCAGCGTTGTATTGCATTCATAAGGAAACCCAGGTGTGTATGCTTGCTTGTCTGAAGACTTCCTCCATAGACCATGAGTTACTGTATCTCCTTTGGCTCTGAACCTGTGAAATCTCAGAGTAGCACTAGGTTTGATAACGCAAAATGAGGCATTCAAAAAATTAACATTATGCTGCATAAAATGTCATTGATGCTCTTGTTCTTGAATCATTAACATTTTTGGGCATATTTTAGTTAGGGCATTTAAGTATAGCAGTTCCTAGCAAAATAAGGTTTAAGAACATTTTTTTAGTTGTAAATTTACTGAGCCAGATTTAAAAAAAAAAAAAAAAAAAGAGCGCAAATAATGATGTGTCCATGAAAACTATTTTATGTTGTTAAAAGTCTCTGAAGCCTAGGCCTGTGTTTCAGATGGTAGGCAGTGGCCAGGCTTGAGCCTTTGTTGACGTACGAGTCCTCAGAAATCCCATATAACCATAACATTGAGACACACAGTAATGAACATAAGGCACTGAAGAATGCCCATATGCATATTTTATTATTCAATAGAGTATACACAGTAAGTGATAGAAGAAAGGCTAGCCAGCTCATCCACTCATTTCTGTTCAAACTGCTAAGGATCCCTAGTGCTAATAACATTGTATGACCACTCGCAAGATTTCTTTTGATCCAGGGTCATATATTTTCACTGTACTCCAGTCATTGTGGTTTGAAAAGCAAGCAAAATCCTACCTTAGTTTCCTGTAGCACCTATCTTTCCCCTTGCTATCTGGATCCCACACATGGCCTGCAAGACAGATCTAGCTATGCAAACACCTTTATTTCCATTCTAACTTTGTTCTTATCCTGCTAGACTAGTCCAGATGAGCGAATTATGTTCCCTTGCCAGCAGGTAGAGGCAGATCCGAACAACTTTCAGTTATGTCATCACTTGGTAGATCTGCTTCAGCATTGAGAGAAGCCAG
Source organism: Ichthyophis bannanicus (assembly GCA_033557465.1). NCBI lineage: Eukaryota > Metazoa > Chordata > Amphibia > Gymnophiona > Ichthyophiidae > Ichthyophis > Ichthyophis bannanicus. The sequence continues at coordinate 384,019,335 of CM066038.1, read as the reverse complement.
TATTTGTCTGCCCCCAGCAGGCACAAGGTGTGTGAACTGATGCAGTAGTGCAGATAGGCCTGTCTGCTCTTGCCCAGACTATGGTCCTGTGGCCTGTGTGACTGAGACCTGTAGGCCTAACTTTGTCCAGAGCTTGGATACACCTCTGTCTCCTAGAGCCGACAGCTTGCTCTGTGTTCAGCGCTACTACACACAGGTTCCTAGCATTTGATGGGCCAGAAAGCGGATAGGAGGCCACCATGGGGGCCTCTAAGGGGGTTGGTAAGTCAGGGCCAGGCCCGCCTTCCCTCTTCCTGTACTCTATCTGCATGCTTTTTTTTTTTCTGATTTTGTTTTTTTCCTCCCATTGAATTCAGTGGGTTGTGTGTAGGCGAATTCAGGAGACCACCTAGTTGATCAGCAAGCTGGAGGTCAGAAGATTCGCCTTGTCCTCCAGAAGGTTTGGATACTCCTAGAGGGCAAGGCGGTCAGAGAATTCTCAGCAAGGCGGCACTCACAGTGCCATGGTGTCTTTAGAGGTGGTGGAGCTCTACCATTGGGCAGAGATTCATCTGATGGCCCTGTTGGTGGCCCAGATTGCAGGAATCAACATATAAGCTGAGATCTTGAGTCAGAACACTGTGGATCCCGGTGAGTGGGAGCTCAGACTTTGCACATTCAGCCTCATTGTTCAGAGGTGGGGCTATGTAGTGTTCAATTGATGGCCACTTAGAAGAATGCCAAGAGGGCAAACTTTTTCAGTCACAGGAAGGACCCACAAATGGCAGGATTGGATGACCTTTGCTTCTGTATGTATGTATGTGAGGCTTGAAGGACTACAAAAGGGGACTGCTACTTCTGGAGAGAGATCTGCAATTGTAAGTATTTACTTCTGGGAACTTTTCTAAATCTTGGGGAAGAAGGAATTCTTTAGACTAAAGCTGATTAATCTGTGAACCCAGTGTATTTGTTATATCAGTCAGGGTCTAGTAGCAGCAAAGAGCTTTCAGTTTAAATTTAAAACACAGAAGAGAACTTTCAGGTTAATTTTAGAACTCAAGGCTCCCTGCTAGGGACCCCCCCCCTGGAAATTGGTTACTGATTACCCTAGAAGCAGAGGACAGGGTACTGTGTAGCAGCCAGCTTTTCATAGGTCTTCTTTCCCTCCCTCCCCAACACCCACCCACCCACCCCTGGGATAATGGTAGCTTTATAGGTGCTTAAACCTCTTAAAGGACAGATGGTGCCATATTCACTCTCAGGTGCAGCTGTTTATCCTCATAAGGCATACATTAAGGACCTGAGATTAATTAAGCTTCAGGTGAACAAAGTACATTAAACGTACTAGGTCTAGTTTTATTAGTATAAGTATCCCCAGCAACCCTTAGTAAGTAAAGAACTTCAGTATCTAAACACAACCTAAACTAAAATGCAGACAGCAGTCCAGCAGCGAGATGGGGGCTTTCCAGTCTTTTGTATTGAATGTCACATGTATGATTTTCTCCCAGTTGGTGAGGGGTCTTATGTGTGCACTAGGTGCAAGGAGCTCTTTGCTCTCAGGGAATGAGTCTGATCTCTGTAGGCTAGAGTAGCAGACTTGGAGGACATAAGGAAGACAGAGAGGTACATAGACGAGACCTACAGGGATATAGTCCTGAAGTCCCACCTCCAGTCTGGCAGCATCCCTGTTGCCATGGAGGAGAGAGGTCACGTGACAGGAGAGCATCACCCTGGTGTTGCAGGAAGTGATCCTATAGCTAGGACCTGTCCTCCAGGTGATGTAAAACCCTCTTTCACCGAGGAGGTTTCTCCAGGGCCATGTGCCCAGGAGGGAAGGGTTAGGACAGCTGTTATAATTGGTGATTTGATTATTAGGCATGTAAATAGCTGGGTTGCTGGTGGACGTGAGGATCGGCTGGTAACATCCCTGCCTGGTGCGAAGGTAGCAGACCTCATGCGCCACCCAGACAAGGTCTTAGATAGTGCCGGGGAGGAGTCTACTGTTTTGGTACCCGTCTGTACCAGTGACATAGGAAAATGTGGTAGGGAGGATCTGGAGGCTAAATTGAGGCTTTTAGGGAGGAAGTTGAAATCCAGAACTTCCAGGATAGCATTCTCCAAAATGCTTCCTGTTCCATACGCAGGACCCAAAAGGCAGGCAGAGCTCCGGAGTCTCAATGCATGGATGAGACAATGGTGCAAGGATGAGGGGTTTGGATTTGTTAGGAACTGGGGAACATTCTGGGGAAAGGAGGGGCTGTTCAGAAGGGATGAGCTTCACCTTAAGTGGGATGGAACCAGGCTGCTGGCATTAACCTTTAAAAAGGAGATAGAGCAGTTTTTAAACTAGATAATAGGGGAGAGCCGACAGTCACCCAAGAGCGCATGGTTCGGAACAGTGTATCCTTGAAGGACATTACCAAAACAATGAAGTTAGGGCATAACAGCAGAGAGGTTCCAATAAAGACAAAAGTAGCCCAAATGCCCTTGAGTTCAGAACAGACAGAGCTTAAAGATTCCAAATTACCCCTGTCTACCAATAGCCAGATTAATATGAATAAAATACAGTCTCTAAAATGCTTGTATGCAAATGCCAGAAGTCTAAATAAAAGATGGGAAAGTTAGAATATATAGCACTAAATGAGAGGTTAGATATGATTGGTATCTCAGAGACATGGTGAAAGGAGGACAACCATTGGGACACTGTGATACCTGGGTAGAAACTCGTATATCACAATGATAGAACTGATCAAATTGGTGGAGGGGTTGCGCTCTTTTAGAGAGGGCATTGAATCACAAAGGATTAAAGTTTTGCAGGAAACAAAATTTGCTGTAGAATCTCTACGGATTAAAATTCCATGTAAAAAGGGGAAGGCGATGGCAATGGCAATGGGGGTGTACTATCGACCACCTGGCAAGAATGAACAAATGGATGATGAAATGCTCAAAGAAATCAGGGAAGCTAACAAAGGTTACAGCACAGTAATAATGGGCGATTTCAATTACCCCGGTATTGACTGGGTCAGTATCCCAGCAGGACATGCTAGGGAGAGAAAGTTTCTAGATGAAATAAATGACTGCTTCTTGGAGCAGCTGGTTCATGAACTGACCAGAGGGGAAGCCATTTTGGACCTAGTCCTTAGTGGAACACCTGATCTGGTGCAAGAGATTAGGGTGTTGGGGCGACTTGGCAATAGTGATCATAGCATTATCATGTTTGATTCCTAGCATTTGATTTGCCAAAAAGTGGATAGGAGGCCACCATGGGGGCCTCTAAGGGAGTTGTTAAGTCAGGCCCCTGTTTGATTTAATTAATGGAGGAGGGATGGTAAGGAAATCCACAGTATTACATTTTAACTTTTGAAATGGAGATTATGATAAAATGGGGAAAATAGTTTAACCCCCCCCCCCCCCGAAAAACAACTAAAAGGAGCAGTTGCAAAGGTTAAAGACTTACATCAAGCTTGGGTGGTGTTTAAAAATACTATCTTGGAAGCCCAGAACAGCTGTATTCCACGCTTTAAGAAAAGTGGAAGGAAGTCCAAAAAACTTCCAGCATGGTTTAAAGGTGAGGTCAAAGAGGTGGTTGTTGCCATAAAAGTATTTTTTCTGGAAATGGAAAAAAGAGCCAAATGACAAAAACTGGAAACTGTACAAGCACTGGCAAGTTAAATGCAAGGCATTGATAAGGCAGGCAAAGAGAGAATTTGAGAAGAAGCTAGCTGTAGAAGCAAAAACACATAATAAAGACTTTTTCAAGTACATTCGTAGCAAAAAACCTGTGAGAGTCAATTGGACCATTAGATGATAGGTAAAAGGGGCACTAAGAGGGGACAAGGCCATAGCAGAGAGACTGAATGAATTCTTTGCTTCCGTCTTTACTGAGGAAGATATAGGGATGTTACTCATGACTGAAGTGGTATTTAAAGGTGATACTGTGGAAGAATTGAAAGAAATATTGATACACCGAGAAGATGTATTACAACTATTTGAGAAACTGAAGAGTAGCAAATCACCTGGACTGGATGGTATATATCCAAGGGTGTTGAAAGAACTGAAATATGAACTTGCAGACCTGATATTAGTAATCTGTGAACGATCATTAAAATCATCTGTAATACCTGAAGACTGGAGGATGGCTAGTGTAATGCCAATTTTTAAAAAGGGTTCTGGTGGTGATCCGGGAAACTATAGACCGGTGAGCCTGACATCAGTACTGGGAAAAATGGTAGAAAACCATAATAAAGAACAAAATTACTGAACATGTATATTGTCATAGCTTAATGGGAGACAGCCAACATGGCTTTAGGCAAGGAAGATCTTGCCTTACTAATCTGTTATGTTTTTTTGAAGGTGTGAATAAACTGGTAGACAAAGGTGAGTCAGTTGATATAGTATATCTGGACTTTCAGAAAGCCTTTGATAAGGTCCCTCATGAGAGACTTTTGGCAAAACCAAAAAGTCATGGGATAGGAGGCAATGTACTATTGTGGATCAGGAACTGGTTAAAAGATAGAAAGCAAAGGGTATTCATAAATGATCTGGAAAAGGGAATAACGAGCGAGGTTATCAAATTTGCAGATGAGACAAAACTATTTAAAGTTGTTAAAGCCCATGAGGATTCTGGGAATTGCAAGAGGGTCATGATTAATCGGAAGACTAGGCATCCAAATGGCAGATGAAATTTAATGTGGGCAAGTGCAACGTTATGCACCTAGGAAAGAACAACCAAAACTATGGTTACACGATGCAATGTTCCACATTAGGAACCACCACCCAGGAAAACGATTTAGGTGTCATTGTGGATGATGACATGTTAAAACCCTCTGCCCAGTGTGCAGCGGCGGCCAAGAGAGCAAATAGAATGCTAGGTATCATAAGGAAAGGAATGGAAAATAAAACATAGGATATTATAATCCTTCTGTATCGTTCCATGGTGTGACTGCACCTTGAATATTGTGTGCAATTCTGGTTGCCATATCTTAAAAAGGATATAGCGTTATTAGAAAAGGTACAGAGAAGAGCCACCAAAATGGTAAAGGGGATGGAAGGTTACTCCTATGAAGAGGCTAAAAAAGTTAGTGTTCTTCAACCTGGAAAAGAGATGGCTGAGGGGAGATATGATAGAGGTCTATAAATTAACGAATGGAGTGGAACAGGTAAACGTAGATCGATTGTTTACATCGTTAGAATATAGAAAGACTAGGGGACATGCAATGAAGCTACAGAGTAAACTATTTAAGACTAATAAGAGAAAATATTTTTTCACTGGTGTAATCAAACTCTGGAATTTGTTACTGGAGGATGTAGTAAAAGTTGTTAATGTAGCTGGGTTTAAAAAGGTTTGGACAAGTTCCTGGAGGAAAGGTCCATAAACAATTATTAAAAGGGACCTGGGATGTCACTGCTTGACCCAATACAAGCCTTGTGGAACCTGTGTCTTTTGGGGAAACTGTTAGGTACTTATGACCTAGATTGGCCACTATTGGAAACAGGATACTGGGCTTGATGGACATTGGTCTGATCCAGCATGGCATATCTTATGTTCTTATTTTCTCTTTTAGCTGTTGGTGAGATGAGTTATACATATAATCTGGTCTTTCCCAAGCTTGATCATTCTGGTGGTGCTTCAATGGCCATGCACGCCATGGTGCAGAAATCTCTTGAGCCTGCTCGTGGGATTTCCTTCTAGTGTTGCCTCAGGGCACGGGACTCCTGTGACAGGATTTTCCATGTCCTCTGATCATGAGGTATCCCATTTACTTCTCACTTATGGCCTGGTCCTTGAGAGATGAACACTCTCTAAGAGAGAATATTCTGGAGCTATAGTTGATACCCTCCTTAACGCATGGGAGAGCCTTTAATTTCTTGCCTTACATCAGGGTTTGGAGGGTCTCTGAGAGGTATTATCTCTCAGGCCTTGGAAGCCAGTTAAGTAGACATAGCCACCATTTTGGTCTTCTTACAGACTGCTTTTGAGCAGGGTTTGACTCTGAAGTCCCTCATGGTTCAGGTGGCATCCATTACGTACGTACTACCGGGAAGAGTTTAGGGCATGCCCCAGTGGTCCACCCTGATGTAGGTGTGAAGCAGATCTCTCCTCTCTGATGTCCATTTTTGCCACCATGGAGTGCTCCTTTGGTATTGAGGAATGCCCTCCCCCCATTTGATCCCCTCTGGAAGGCCTTGCTCAAGGATTTGACCTGAAAGTGGCCTTTGTGCCTGCTAGGCAGATGTCTGAGCTACAGATCTTGTCCTGTAGAGAGCCTTTCTTGGTCATCTTGACAGCATCTGTCGCCTTGAGGATGGTCCAAAAGTGCTGTCTCCCTTTTTTTCTTAATCAGATGGTGATCCTGCCCACCTATTTGGTGGAGGAGCTATGGCGCGACCCTCACTATGTGTGTTGGTGATGGCGCCAAACAAGACTATTATGTCCACCAGACTTACACTCTTGCCTCTGACCCTTGCCGTCTCTTTACAGCTCTCAACTCTATCCTCAAGGTGCCTCCACCTCCGACTCTTCCTTCCCTTTCTGCCCAAACTCTGGCTGACTATTTCTATGACAAAATCCACAAGATTACACGCAAATTCCCCAGAAGGTCAGCTCCATCCTCTCTTCACTCCCAACTCTTCCCCTCAACCTCTGCCGCACTTTTTTCTTTCTAAGATCTCTGAGGAGGAAACCACACAACTTCTTTCCTTCTCCAAATTCACTTACCTGCTCCTCTGATCCTATTCCCACCTGTCTCCTGTGCTCCATCTCCTCCACTGTCATCCCTTCCATGTGTCATGTTCTCAGCTTATTGCTTTCCACTGCAACTATTCCTGCAGTCTTCAAGCATGCTGTGGGTTACACCTCTCCTCAAGAAACCCTCACTAGACCCTATCTGTTCTTCTAATTATCGACCCACCTCCCTCCTCCCCTTCATTTCTGAACTATTTGAATGTGTGGTTCACCGCTGTTGCCTCGAATTTCTCTCTTCTCAAGCCCTTTTCGATCCATTGCAATCTGGCTTTCATCCTTTACAGTCTATTAAAATGGCTCTTGTCAAAGTCTCCAGTGACTTGTTTCTGGCCAAATTCAAGGGCCTTTTCTCAGTTCTCATCCTTCTTGACCTTTTTGCTACTTTTGATATTGTTCACCACTACCTTCTCCTTGATACCTTGTCCTCACTTGGTTTTTAAGGGCTCTGTGCTATCCTGGTCCCACCATACTTTCAGTGTTTGTTCTAGTGGTTCCTCCTCTACTGCTATCTCGCTCTGTTGGTGTACCCCAAGGGTCTTGGATCCACTCCTTTTCTCTTTCTATACCAGTCCCTTGGTGCTGTTTCCTCCTATAGTTTTCAGTACCATCTTTATGCTGAAGGCTCTCAGATGTACCTCTCTACACCTGAAATATTTCCAGCAATCCAGGGCCAGATCTCTGCCTGTCTGACATTGCTGCCTGGATGTCTCACCGCCATTTGAAATTGAATATAGCCAAAACCAAGCTTCTTAACTTTCCCGCTAAACCCACCTCCCCCCCTTCCTCCTTTCTCAATCTCTGGATAACACTTTACCCTGTTTCCTCTGCTCGCAACCTTGGGGTTGTCTTTGACGCCTCCCTTTCCTTCTCCACACACATCCAACAGATAACTAAAACCTGTCATTTCTTTCTCTATAATCTCAGCAAAATTCACCCCCATCTGTCTGAACACACTACTTATCCAATCTTTAGTTGTCTCGTGTCTAGACTATTGCAACCTCCTCCTTGCTGGGCTTCCTCTGAATAATCTCTCTCCCCTTCAGTCTGTTCATAATTCAGCTGCACAGCTAATCTTCCACCAGCCTTGATATGCTCTATATAACCCCTCTTCTCAAGTCTCTTCATTTGCTCCCTCTCAGTTTCCGTATCCAATTCAACTTCTACTGACCCATTCTGCTGCTCCTCACTACCTTTCCTCTCTTCTCTCCCTACATCTCTCCTCGAGAACTCTGCTCTTTGGGCATATCACTTTTATCTGTGCCCTTCTCTTCTACTGCCAACTCCAGACTTCGATGCTTCCACTTTGCTGCTCCTTATACCTGGAACAAACTCCCTGAATCTGTACATCAGGCTTCATCTCTGGCCCTTTTCAAATCCAGGCTGAAAACGTACCTCTTTGAGGCCGCTTTTGGATCCTGATCCGCTTAGTCTCCTGTGTATTTCCTTACCATTCTCCTAGACATATCCTTGTCCTCTGCTGTTTTCTGTCTTGATTAGATTGTAAACTCTGATGAGCAGGGGCAGTCTCTTACATGTGTCTGTACAGCGCTACGTACATCTTGTTGTGTTATAGAAATGATCAGTAGTAGTAGGTATCTGGAGATTACTAATCCCTTTCTTTGGTTATATCATCTTTTTGTCCAATTCAGTGCTATTAGTTTGATCTACCTCCTCTGAAGGAGTCAAAGGTCAGTACACCAGGGCACTAGTTGTTTCCTGAGCTGAATCAGCCATGGTGTCTCTGGAAGATAAGTTAGGCAGCTATCTGATTGGGCCTGAACACCTTTGTGAACCACTATAGGTTGCACATGAGAGTTGATGTGGATGGTGCCTTTGGCAGAATAGTTCTGTCAAGATCAGTGTCTTCCTCTCATCCTAGGTTCTGACTGCTTGGGTATTTCCTACTCATCTGTACTAGTTTAGTGGGATGATATGGAAGGAAAAATTTTCCATAACTGCTAATTTCCTTTTGATTCATGCTTGACTAGTCCAGGACCTTCCATGAGAAGATTTCACCTACTGCCGCTTTGTATCAGTATTTTTAGTGTCTGTGCCTAATGCAGAGTCAAGTATGGTAAGAGAAACACATTTCTTATTTTACCTGAGTTTTTCAGTCGTGCTGTTCTGCCTGGGAAGTGTCATGCTGGCAAGTCTCAATACTGTACTGCACATATCCAAGTGATTATATCACTGAAAGTTGCTATAGTCTGGGGAGCATAATCCACTCATCTGGATTGGTCTAGTAGGAATCAAGCAAAGGAAATTCACAGGTATGAAAAATTCCCCTTTGTTTTATATAAAAGCATGTTAGATGTAACCAGGTGCCCTTTGTTGGAAAATAGTTTTATAGCAGACACCAATTTCTAGTAAAGCTTCAAAAATCTGTTTTGTTTTATATCTGAGCACAATGGTTTTTGGTCTCAGTGTCCCATGGAACACAACTTTACTGTAATAAAGCGTTTGGTGAAGACAATGTAATTTGGATTGGTTAATCTGGACAGATATGAACAGGAGGGAACAAGTATGCACATGCAATTTTAAAAGGCCACGTTCTTTCTTGTGGACATGTCAGGCTGACTAAGCATTATAGGCTATTAATGTAGCTAGTAGATCTGTCACTCAGTCCCCTGTCCACCACTCTGACTACAGGTAAGTCACTTAACTCCTTGTGTTCAGCTTTAAATGGAAAGCATTTGGAAAGAAGGGTGTGGTATTCAGGTGTATTGCCTTTGTACAATGTGTGACATACAGTAGATATCATTTTAGTTTAAAACTATTTTTTATTTGCAGCTGCTATGGAAAGAAGCACAAATGTATCCTCTGTTTCACCACCTCATGGCGATAGACTCCTATATGTTTGAATGTGTGAACCAGACTGCTGTACATGAGGAATTGGAGGATGAAACACGAAGGCTTTGTGATGTTAGACCTTTTCTTCCAGTTCTCAAACTTGTCACGAGGAGCTGTGACCCTGCAGAAAAACTAGATTCCAAAATAGGGGTTCTTATAGGAAAAGGTAATGTTTTATTTGTAGATTGTGTGATGAGTGTACTATATGCATATGAATATTTCTTTAGCTTTTCTCTCGTTTTTTCTCCTGCATTATTCCCCCATAATTACAGATAAATGAATTGGGCAGCCTTGATTTTTTGTTGTCTCCATAGCTCAAAGAACACTACTTTTATGATACAGCTGAGTAAGAGTGAGCTTCACAGACAGACTCCAAGCTGAATATTTTTCAGTGTTGGGCCAACTAACACACAGACAATAAATTACAAACGGTATGCCCTGCAAAGCAGCCAAATAAGAGATAGATCTCAAGTTACATTGCAGAGACTTCCAAAGATGGGTTCCAGCCAGGAAAAAAAGACTAGAAACTTTTTGTTTACAGTTTATTAGACCCTTTTCTCCAGTTTTTTTTTTGTTTGGTTGTTTATTTGGTTATTTCACACTTGTGTTAAAAACATTTTTAAATGTGCATTAGAACTTTCTGACATGTACAAATTTAATTACAATTTTTTGCTTCCCGTTCCACGTGCAGGACCCAAAAGGCAGGCAGAGCTCCGAAGTCTTAATGCGCAGATGAGACAATGGTGCAGAGATGAGGGGTTTGGATTTGTTAGGAACTGGGGTACATTCTGGGGAAAGGAGGGGCTCTTCCGAAGGGATGGGCTTCACCTTAACCGGGATGGAACCAGGCTGCTGGCATTAACCTTTAAAAAGGAGATAGAGCAGCTTTTAAACTAGATAATAGGGGAAAGCCGACAGTCGCCCAAGAGCAGATGGTTCGGAAGAATGTATCCTTGAAGGATACTACCAAAAGCAGAGAGGTTCCAAAAAAGAGTAAAGTAGCCCAAATGCCCTCGAGTATGGAGCAGACAGAGCTTAAAGATCCCAAATTTCCCATGTCTACCAATAGCCGAATTAATATGAATAAAATACAATCTCCAGGAATAAGCAGGAATGAGTCTTCACATATGGGTATCGTCGGTACCGACGGAGCCTGCGCGGGAACGCTCCCCAGCGTCCAGTAAGAAAGCTTTTGGGAGCATCCCACAGCGCCTGCGCGCTGCCTTCCCGCCTTTCCCAACCGCCTCTCTCTAGTTCTTCTTTTCCGCGGAGCCAGCAGGTCGTGTTCCTGTCACCGCAGAAGAAGTTCTTTATTTTTTTCTTTATTTTTCTGTGTCGCGTCTGCCTTCTTCGACGTCAGACCGGTACCACCGGTCTTTTCTTTTCTTTCTTTAAAAAAAAACCCCAAAAAACTTTTCTTTCTTTAACTGTGCATTTTCTGTTTGGGCCTTAGGCCTGAACATTTTTCTCCTCATGGAGAAGCCCGCTTCCGGGTTCAAAAAGTGCACGAAATGTGGCGGTACTATTTCTGTCACTGACACCCATGATTGGTGTCTAAAATGTTTGGGTCCTGGCCATTCCATCACGGATTGTGTGTCCTGTACCATGATGTCTAAAAGAGGTCGGCAGAACTGAGCAGCCAAGCTCAGTACCCTGTTTCCCTCTGATGCAGCCTCGGTGGCATCAACGTCTTCCAGGGCTGCTTCTTCCTCCCATGGATCTCAGGTAACCAAACATAAATCTAGCCAGTCCTCGAAGGGCAAATCTCCCTCTAAGCATCGAGATGCCTCCGAGCTTGTCCTCGAGGATTCCGCACCGGCAAAATTACCCCGGCAGGAAGTTACGGCTTCCAAAGCATTGTCTATGGGGTCACAGGTTGACATCGATGGCTCGGCCTCGACCGATCACCTGTTGCTGTGTTCTGGGGTACCGGTGGCCTCCACTGGTACCGACATCCAGACTCTGGTGGCGTCGATGGATCAGAAGATTCTGTCCATGCAGCGTACCCTAACGGCGTTTATGCAGGCTTCAACACCTCCGGTACCGCAACAATCTCTGTTGCCAGTACCGACTCCGGCACCGGCATCATTCCCGGTGCCGGTACCGGTTGCATCGACATCGGCCTCGGTGTCGACTGCAACGGTACCCTGTCCTATGATGCCCATCGGTACCGAATCGGTACCGCTTACTCCCGATGTCGATCCCACTCGGTACGCGTATCGGGCTTTACAGGAGCATCCAGACAGGTGATACTTCGATTCCTCCGAAGACTCTGATGAGTCGGAGGCTTCTGTCGAGGCACCGGTACTTCTTCCTAAGGAGCCTGCTTCTCCAAAACGAAGAATGTCTCCTCCAGAAGACTTGTCTTTTCAAGACTTCATTAGGGAAGTGGCTAGGGGCCTCTCCATTACAGTGGCCCCTGAGTCAGAGCCTAGAGCCAAGCAATTAGATATTTTGCAATATCCTAAGGCTCCTAAAGAAGCAGCTACCTTACCTATTCGAGATTCTTTATGATCTCATTTTGAGCATGTGGGAGACTCCTCTTACCACCTCTCCTCATTCTCGTAGGTTAGACACCATGTACCGTGTCCCTCCTTGTCCTGGCTTTCATAAGTCTCAGCTTCCTCACCACTCTATTGTGGTAGAGTCTGCCATGCGGAAAATAAAGAGTGCAAAGAGACACTCATCTAATCCTCCAGGACGTGAATGCAGGACCCTTGATGCTTTTGGCCGAAGGGTTTTCCAAGCTAATATGCTTGCTGCCAGAATCAACTCCTATAGTCTCTATATGGGGATATTTCTTAAAGAAGTCACAGATCATCTGCAGACTTTAGCCCCTTTTATTTCAGAAGATAAAAGGCAGGAATTTCTCACTTGGCTTAAACATGCCCAAGATGTTTCCAAATTTTCCAACCGTGCAGCCTTTGACTCTTTTGAGTGTGTAAGCAGAGCCTCGGCTATTGCCATAGGTGCATTCAGAATTGCTTGGTTACAAGCCTCTTATTTGGAACTCTGGGTCCAAGATGAACTGGGAAATCTTCCTTCTACAGGTGAAAACCTTTTTGGCAGGGATTGGCAAGCAAAGGCCATTCAAATGGATGCTGAGAACTCTGCTTTGGATCGACTTTCAAAGTCTACCTCTGCTCCTGTTAAGAAAAGATTGTTCAAAAAGACACCTTTTTCTAAAAAGGGCAGATATTATCCTACTTATGGTCAGCAGGCATCTTCTGCAGGTCGTTATCTCCAGGAACAAGCAGGAATGAGTCTTCACATATGGGTACGTCGGTACCGATGGAGCCTGCGCGGGAACGCTCCCCAGCTTCCCAAAAAAGGAAAGCTTTTGGGAGCATCCCACAGCGCCTGCGCGCTGCCTTCCCGCCTTTCCTAACTGCCTCTCCTTAGTTCTTCTTTTCCGCGGAGCCAGCAGGTCGTGTTCCTGTCACCGCTGAAGAAGTTCTTTATTTTATTTTATTTCTTTGGTCGCGCGTCTGCCTTCCCCGACGTCGGACCGGTACTGCCGGTCTTTCTTTCTTTTCTTTAAAAAAAAAAAAAAGAACATATTTTTCCCTCTCTTAGTGTGTTTTTCCTCTTTGGCCCTTAGGCCTCACGAGAAATTTTCCTCATGGAAAAACCAGCCTCCGGGTTTAAAAAATGCACTAAGTGTAGCGGTAATATTTCTGTCACCGACACCCATGAATGGTGTCTTAAATGTTTGGGTCCTGACCACTCCATTTTGGATTGTCCGTCCTGCTCCTTGATGTCTAAACGAGGTTTACAGAACCGAGCAGCTAAGCTCCATGTGCTGTTCCCCTCTGATGCAGCTTCAGTGGCATCGACGTCTTCCAGGGCCTCTACTTCCTCCCATGGATCTCAGGTAACCAAACATAAATCCAGCCGGTCCTCGAAGGGTAGATCTCCTTCCAAGCATCGAGATGCCTCCGGGCTTGCCCTCGAGGATTCCGCACCGGCAAAACAACCCCTGCGGGAAGCTCCGGCTTCCAAAGCTCCTCCTATGGGGTTACAGGTTGACATCGATGGCACGGCCTCGACCGATCACCTGTTAGAATGCTCTGGGGTACCGGCGCAACCTTCCGGTACCGAATTCCAGGCATTCATGGCATCGATGGATCAGAATGTTCTATCCATGCAGTAGGCTATCACGGCCTTCATTCAAGCTGCGATGCCGCTGATACCACAACAAACCCCGTTGTCGGTATCGGCTCCGGTACCAGCACCAGTGTTGGTACCGGTACCGACTGCATCGACATCAACCAGGATGCCGACTGCAGCGGTTCCTTGTCCAGGGATGCTCATCGGTACCGAACCGGTACCGATGACGCCCGATGTCGATACCGCTCGATACGCGTATCGAGCTTTAGAAGAACACCCTGACAGGCGATACTTTGATTCCTCTGAAGATTCTGATACATCGGAGGAGTCTCCTGAAGTATCCATAGCCCTTCCTGAAGAGCCTTCTTCTCCAAAAAGAAGGATGTCTCCTCCAGAGGACTTGTCCTTTCAAGACTTCATAAGAGAAGTGGCTAAAGGACTTTCTATTTCAGTAACCTCTGAATCAGAGCCTAGAGCTAAAAAATTGGATATTTTAGTTTATTCTAAGGCTCCTAAGGAGGCAGTCACCTTGCCAATTCATGAGATTCTTTATGAGCACATGATTGACTTATGGGAGACTCCTCTCACTATCTCTCCTCATTCTCGAAGATTGGACATTATGTACCGTGTCCCTCCTTGTCCTGGTTTTCATAAAACACAGCTTCCTCACCATTCTATTGTGGTGCAGTCAGCTATGAAAAGGATAAAGAGTGCAAAAAGACATTCCTCTGCCCCTCCAGGAAGAGAATGCAGGACCTTGGATGCTTTTGGTAGGAAAATCTTCCAAGCCAGTATGCTCATTGCCAGAATCAACTCCTATAGTCTTTACATGGGTATGTTTCTAAAAGAAGTTGCAGATAAACTGCACACTTTCCTCCCTTTTCTTCCAGAGGATAAAAGGGAAGAATTCCTTAGCTGGCTTAAGCATACTCAAGACATTTCAAAGATTTCCAACCGTGCAGCTTTTGACTCCTTTGAAGGTGCCAGCAGAGCTTCGGCCATTGCCATAGCTGCTCGCAGAATTGCTTGGCTCCAAGCTTCTGATTTAGAACCTTGGGTCCAGGATGGCTTAGGAAATCTTCCCTGTACAGGTGAAAACCTGTTTGGCAAAGAATGGCAAATAAAAGCCACTCAAATGGATGCAGAAAATTCTGCTCTGGATAGACTTTCAAAGTCAACCTCCATTCCTGCCAAGAAAAAACCTTTCAAGAAGTCTTTTTTCAAAAAGGGCAGATTCCCTTCTACTTCTGGCCAACAATCATCTACAGGTCGCTTTGCTACTAAGCGTCAGCAACCTAAACAGACCTGGCCTAAGTCTACAGGGGCTGCTGCAACTCAGCAGTCCCAACCTCCTCAGGGTTTTTGACTTGATGCTAGAGAACTTAGCCTTTCTGGCTCTAAAACAGCCAGAGCCTCTCACCATTCCAGGAAGGTTAGCTCATTTTGCTCCCAGATGGGAGCAAATTACAACAGAGCAGTGGACCCTCTCCATCATAAGGGAGGGCTACAAACTTCATTTCTCAAACCTTCCTCCTCACACCATGGTGAGACACTTCAATTCTCCAACATCTCTTCCCGACCTTCTAGGTCAGGAGGTGGCTACCCTTCTTGCCCAAGGGGCAATAGAAGAAGTACCTCTTCTTCAACAAGGGTCAGGGTTTTACTCCCCCTATTTTCTCATCCCAAAGAAAACAGGGGGCTACAGACCCATATTATATCTCAGAGAATTGAACAAATTCCTATACAAGGAGAAATTCAAGATGCTTTCTCTGGGTACTCTCCTTCCATACCTTCAGAGTCAGGATTGGCTTTGTTCTCTAGATCTCAAGGATGCGTACACACATGTCCTCATCCATCCTTCTCACAGAAGGTTCCTCCGTTTTCTTTTCCAAGGAAAGCATTACCAATACAGGGTGCTTCCTTTCGGTCTGGCCTCTGCTCCAAGAGTGTTCACCAAATGCATGGCAGTAGTAGCTGCATTTCTACGCACTCTGGGAATATTTGTATTCCCATACTTGGACGACTGGCTCATCCGAGCTCCATCCCAGTCAGAGACCCAGACTTCCCTGGACGGCACAAGACGCATTCTGCAGTATCTGGGGCTTGTGGTAAATCTCCCAAAGTCCCGGCTCACCCCTACTCAGTCTCTAGAGTTCATAGGGGCCTGGATAGATACTACCACTGCAAGGGCCTATCTTCCTCAGGCCCGTTGCCTACGCCTAGTGCAGTTAGCCTCCCAGATTCAGTCAAAGAGCCATTTAACTGCCCGGGAGATGCTGCAACTGCTAGGCCACATGGCATCCACAGTGCATGTGGTCCCCTATGCTCGCCTTCACATGAGAGCAGCTCAATGGACTTTGTCCACCCATTGGACTCAAGCATCAGGGGCTCTGTCAGACAAAATAGCAACCTCCAGGCGCCTCTCTTGGTCTCTCCAGTGGTGGAAGTCCACCCAAAATCTGTTGCTGGGGTCCCCCTTCCAACAGTTGTTGCCACAGGCAACCCTCACAACAGATGCCTCCCAAACAGGTTGGGGAGCTCATCTGCAAGACCTCTCCACTCAAGGCACTTGGTCTCCACAGGAGACCTATCTTCATACGGACAATCAAGTAGCCATGTTTTACATAAACAAGCAAGGAGGAACTGGCTCTCTGTCGCTTTGCAACGAAGCTTTAAGATTGTGGGCTTTCGCCAGAGAGCATCAAATCCATCTCCTGGCTGTATACCTCCCAGGAATCCAAAACGCTTGGGCAGACAGACTCAGTCGAGTTCTGCTTCCACACGAATGGTCCCTGCACATGGACCAAGTACTCAGAATCTTTCAGGAGTGGGGAACCCCGGACATAGACCTCTTTGCAAGTCCGTGGAATGCCAAACTTCCCCGGTTCTGTTCCAGGATTCCGTGTCAGGAAGTTCAGGCCAGGGATGCCTTCCTCCTTCATTGGGGGCAAGACTTCCTCTATGCCTTTCCACCCATTCCCCTAATTCCCAAGACACTCTTCAAACTTCAGAGAGACAAGGGGTCTATGATCCTCATAGCACCACATTGGCCACGCCAAGTGTGGTACCCTCTACTTCTGCATCTCTCCCAAGCTCCCTCCCTGGACTTGGGATCTGCTCCAGACCTCCTGTCCCAGGAGGAGGGAGCATTGTGGCACCCAAATCCCCAGTCTCTTCACCTCAGAGCCTGGTTGCTGAAGGCCTAGACCTTCAAGATTTGCATCTTTCTCAGCAAGTGAATGATATCCTTCATGCTTCCAGAAAGCCTTCCACTAGACGTTCCTATGCTTTTAAATGGAAAAGGTTTACCATTTGGTGTGCAGAGAAGGGTCTTAACCCTCTTGCAATACCTCTGAATTCTTTACTAGAGTATTTGCTGCATTTATCCCATGCAGGCCTTAAAACAAATTCAGTAAGAGTCCATTTGAGTGCTATTGCCGCATCCCTTAAGCCTATCAATGGACAGCCTATTTCCTCTCATCCTCTTATTGCAAGATTCATGAGAGGCCTAACTTTAACTAAACCTCCCATTAGGCCTCCTCCGGTGGCATGGGACTTAAATCTGGTTCTTGGTTAGCTTATGAAGCCACCTTTTGAACCCTTAGCCACCACCTCCTTGAAATTTCTTTCCTGGAAGGTTATTTTCCTCATTGCAGTCACCTCAGCTCGCCGCATCAGTGAACTGCAGGCCTTAGTGGCTAATCCACCTTATACAAGGTGCCATCATAAGGTAGTCCTTAGGACCAATCCACACTTTATGCCTAAAGTGGTTTCACCTTTTCATCTGAACCAAGAGGTGTATTTACCTGTCTTTTTTCCAGGTCCTCATGCATCAAGTGCAGAGAGGAATCTTCATACCCTGGATTGTAAGAGAGCTCTTGCCTTTTACTTACAAAGGACACAGCAACATAGAAAGTCTTCTCAACTCTTTGTTGGCTTTGATCCCTCTCATTTGGGACTTCCAGTCTCTAAGAGGACACTGTCCAATTGGATTGCTCCGTGTATTTCTTTCGCCTACCAGAGTAAGAACCTTTCTCTGGAAGGCCATGTCACAGCTCATAATGTGAGGGCCATGGCCACCTCTATGACTCATCTAAATTCTGTGTCCATCGACCAGATCTGTCAAGCGGCCACCTGGGCCTCGGTTCATACCTTCACAGCCCATTACTGCTTGGACAAGGACTCCCGCCGGGATGCCTTGTTTGGTCAGGCTGTTCTCAAACACCTGTTCCATACCTAACCAACTCCTACCCTCCATCCCTGCCTGGATGCCTGAGATCCATAGGAGGAGGTAGAACCCTTCCCAGGGTCTCATATCCTTGGGGATCTCCCAGGCATCTTTAGCTAGGGAGTCCCCATATGTGAAGACTCATTCCTGCTTGTTCCTGGAGATAGCACAGTTACTTACCTGTAACAGGTGATCTCTGGGAACAGCAGGAATAAGTCTTCACAACCCACCCACCTCCCCTAGGAGTTGTATCTCTCTATCTATCTTTCCTTCCTCTCTCTCTCTTTGTCTCAGCTTTAAAACTCGAACTGGAGAGAGGCGGTTAGGAAAGGTGGGAAGGCAGCGCGCAGGTGCTGTGGGATGCTCCCAAAAGCTTTCCTGTTGGACGCTGGGGAGCGTTCCCGCACAGGCTCCGTCGGTACCGACGATACCCCATATGTGAAGACTTATTCCTGCTGTTCCCAGAGATCACCTGTTACAGGTAAGTAACTGTGCTATATTGAAACCTGTCCTCTGCTTGTAGGCCATAGGTTTCTTGTAGGTCCCCAAAGGGTACCCATTCTCCATCAATAAATTGATAGAACCACTTCAACTCTGCCCATTCCCATCTGATAGAAACCCCCCTCTTTCCCAAGAAGAAACTCCTCCATATGGCACAAGATTCTCATCACCAAAAATGCTTTGTCTGCTCTACTCTCCATCCTCTGTACCTTATTCCCCACCTGCAGGACCTGCTGTACAAGAGAGTTCCGCCCCCCCCCCCCTCAGGCAACCCTCTTTCCACCTGACTCGTCCAGGGTAAACATCCCAATGGAATTCCCCTTCCTTCAGCCTTCTCAAGTGTCACAAAATTCTTCTCTTCTTGTCCATCTCGCCAGTCCATAAGATAGTGGATCTGTGCCACCCAGTAATATGCCTGGAAATTGGGAACTCCTAGTCCCCCTTCCTCCCTCCTTCTGTAAAGGACCAACTTGGCCACTCTCGGGGGCTTCCTCTTTCTGATAAAACTGAACACTTCCCTCTGTAGCTGTCTAATGTGCCTTACTGGAATCTGTATCAATAGGACCTGAAAAAATATAATACCCTCGGCCCACTACCTTGGACTGATCATTTTTGCTTGACCTTCCTATTAGGACTCCCAGGATCCAGCACAGTTACTCCCTCAGCTTCTCCTTACCTGACTCCCATCCGTTTAACCCATCGCATCACTCCTCTTACCATCCAACTTTTTCCTGCCACCAACCAACTTCTCCCAGATGACTTTCCTACTCTCTCCCCTAACTCGCAGGTCTCGCAATGGACTGCAAATATTTCCTCTGCCCTTGACTGATTAGCCCCACTGCAGCTTCGACCATCACATCCCTGAACCTGCTAGCCCTGGTACCACCCTGGGCTGCACTTTGTGTTCTTATCTTCAAAGGGCAGAGCGTCCTTGGAGGAAATCTCTCACTCCTGTAACTCTTCAGTCTTTTAAGGAACTCCATCTCCAGTACCATTCTCGTATCCATCGGGCCAAACAGGCATATTTTTCCAACATTATTTTTACTGCCTCCAACCCATCCCGCCAGCTTTATTTAAACTATTTTCTATACCGCCTTATTTCCTAGCTCTACTTCACGGACCTGGAGCTCCAGACCTGGTCCACCAACACGTAATCGATTTGACTGTAGCTGTTATGGAAATGTGAGAAAAAGGTGTAATCCCATCGTCCACTGTTATGCATCCTCCATAAGTCTGCAAGCTGGTAGCAATTCATTATTCCCATCACCAGCCTCCTGCTCCTTCTGCCCCCATCTCCCCCCTTGGCCTGGCAATGCCAAATTGAAGTCCCCAACCAAAATGAGCTTTCCCTACACATACATTTCCAGTAAAGTTCGAACCTCCTGCCATAAAGGGGCCTGTCCCATGTTAGGTGCATAGACATTTGCTACTGAAACAGATTCTCCCTGTAGTTCTCGAAAATTAATATCCTACCCTCCCCATCCTGAACCACATCTGATATCTGAAGGGGGACAGCTGCGCCTGATCAGGATTGCCACCTCACTCCCCCCTCCCCCTTCCACCCTTAATTTCCAAAATACCATTGTGGAAACAGATTTTGCTGCAACAGCCCCTCATCTTTCTTTCAGAGATGGGTCTCCTGGACACACACTACTTCCCAGCAGAGCTGTTCCACCTCCTGAAAGAACTACTGCCTCTTCATCAGGGTATTAAGCCCCTTAGCATTGATGGAGCCTATTTCGCACCATCTTTGTATGTAATTGACAAATGACATGTTTCCTTCCATCTTTGCCTTCCCTCCCCCTCCCCACCCCACCTCTCCCATCCATTTCCACTCTCTCCAGAGTAAGAGTACTGAAATGACCCCTCGGCCCAGAATCCTGCACACCCCTAAGCGCTCTCCTGCCTTTTTCCATCCTCCCCCCTCCAAGCTCCTTACTCCCTCCCCCTCCCTCCTCCCTTCCCTCTTCCCATGACCATCTACCTTATCCCCCGCACTCTCCACATACTCTTCAGCCATACCATTCCCCCCTTGGGTCCCGCAGCTGACAAACATCTTCATAACAATAAACCAATGAACTTATTATAATCTGACAATAGGCCAACCTCCTCTGGACATATCATCCCCTGTAAAAATGATTTTGCAGAGATTCATATAAGTTCATCACTATCCTACTCAAGATATTCCAGTGTCTGGAGGATTCTCTGGGCTTTTCCCTTTGGAAAGGTGTTTCAGACTCTTGCCTTTGACCGTCTTCCTCTGCCATTTCAAACCAGTGGTCTTGGATACTGTTTTCTGCTTAATCTCCAGGAACAAGCAGGAATGTAGTCTTCACATATGGGTATCATCGGTACCGACGGAGCCTGAGTGGGAACGCTCCCCAGCGTCCAATAGGAAAGCTTTTGGGAGCATCCCTCAGAACATGCGCACTGCCTTCCCGCCTTTCCAACTGTCCCTCTTCAGTTCTTCGTTTTCCGTGGAGCCAACAGGATCCATTCTGTCACCGCAGAAAATTCCGTCTTTAAAATTGTTTTCTTGTGGTCGCGTTTGCCTGACGCACGACGCTTACCGGTACCGCCGGTTCTTTTCTTTTTTTTCTAAAAAAACCCCTTATACTTTGAGCTGTTTCTTTTCAGAAACTTTTCTTTTTTGGTGCTAGGTGCCATTTTGGGCACTAGGCCCCATATTCCTAAAACATGGAAAAACCAACTAGTGGTTTTAAAAAATGTAATAAGTGTGGCAGTACTATTTCTGTCACTGACACCCACGATTGGTGTCTTAAATGTTTAGGGCCTGAACATTCTCCATCTGAATGTCTCTCCTGTATGGGGATGACTAAAAGAGGAAGACAGAACCGGGCTGCAAAGCTCGGTACCCTCTTTTCTTCAGATGCGAGATCCATTGCATCGACATCTTCAAGGGCCTCCTCTTTCTCCCATGGATCTCAGGTAACTAAACATAAAAGCCGGTCCTCAAAGGGTAGCTCTCCTGCTAAGCATCGAGAGGTCATTGGCATTGCCCTTGAGGGAACCACACCGGCAAAGCAGCCCCGGCGGGAGGCTTCGGCTTCCAAAGCATCGATGGGGCTTCAGGATGTTCTCGAGGCCCCAACCTCGCAAAAACTACCTGTGCCATTCTCAGTGGTTCTGGCCGTTTTCACCGGTACCGAACAGACCAGAAGTTCCTCGCTATCGAATGCAGCATCGCAGCTCTTCTCTCAGCTGTGATACCATTGGTCCAATGGGCACCGGTACTGACATCGACACCGATGCCGGTACCTAAACAGGTATAGACACCAGTACCGACGGTACCGGCCCCGGTGGGAATTCTTCCCACCCCATCTTTGGCTGGAATCGACAGATTGGTACTGGATCAACTCGGTACCTACTTCGATCGATACTGAGACCGTGCTTTGCATGAGCATCGTGGTCAGGATTACTTTGAATCCTCCGATTCCGAAGACTCTGACAATTCTGCTGGTACTAGAGGGTTTCTCCCAGAGGATCCCTCTTCTCCCAGAGGATCCCTCTTCTCCCCAACGCAGAATGTCACCTCCAGAGGACATGTCTTTTCAGGATTTTATTCGTGATATGGCCAAGGGCCTTTCAATCACGGTGGCTCCTGAAGAGGAACCCAGAGCAAAGGAATTGGAAATTCTCCAATATCCTAAAGCTCCAAAGGAGGCAGCCACACTGCCCATCCATGAAATTCTGCATAA
Organism: Ichthyophis bannanicus; assembly: GCA_033557465.1. Classification (NCBI taxonomy): domain Eukaryota; kingdom Metazoa; phylum Chordata; class Amphibia; order Gymnophiona; family Ichthyophiidae; genus Ichthyophis; species Ichthyophis bannanicus. The sequence continues at coordinate 383,997,203 of CM066038.1, read as the reverse complement.
CTTGATGCTCAGAATGTGGGAGACACCTCTGACTACATCTCTTCACTCTAGGAGACTTGATAATATGTATCTAATTCCGCCATGTCCTGGATTTCAAAAGACTCAGCTGCCACACCATTCAGTGGTGGAGTCAGTCATGCGTAGGATGAAAAGTGCAAAGAGGCATGCATCCAATCCTCCAGGTCATGAATGCAGGACTCTGGATGCTCTTGGGCGCCAGACTTTTCAGGCTTCCATGCTTTCAGCCAGGATCAATTCATATATACTGTATGGAGGAGTGGAGTGGTGGCCTAGTGGTTGGGGCAAGGTACTTCAGGCTGGAAGGTCGGGGGTTCAAATCCCACTAGAGGACAGCAACTTTGGGCCGGAAGGACTGGGGTTTCTAGTCCCACAGGTGCTCCTTGTGGTCTTGGGCAAGCCACTTAACCCTCCATAGCCCATTTTCCCTGTAAAATAGTTATCTCCAAGTTATAATGCCCTGTTCAATGTAATTTCAGTTTGTTCAATGTAAACCGCCTTGATATCATGAAAGGCGGTATATAAGAAATGTTAAATAAATAAATAAATAAATAAATATATGGGAATTTTCCTCAAGGACGTTACAGGAGATTTGGAGCTTATGAGCCCATTTCTCCCAGATGACAAGAGACAAGACTTTCTTGCTCTAGTTAAGCATGTCCAAAATGCCTCCAAGTTTGTAAATCGTGCAGCCTTTGACTGCTTTGAATGCATCATCAGAACCTCTGCTATTGCCATTGGCACACGACGGATTGCCTGGCTTCAGGCATCAGACTTGGAGACTTGGGTACAGGACAAGTTAGGCAACATTCCTTGCATGGGAGAGAATCTCTTCGGCAAGAACTGGCAGGAAAGGGCTAATGAGTTAGATGCTGACAATACTACTCTTGATAGATTGTCAAAATCTACAGCCACTCCAGCCAAAAATAAGTCTTATAAAAAACCCTCTTTCAGCAAAAAGAGGAAATTTTATCCTTCCTATACCCAGCAGAGTCAGTCTCAGGGTCAGGTTGCCCAAAAGGGACAAACTAGACAGCAAAAGAAGCTAAAAGGCCCCAGAGACCAACCAGCTCTGCAGGTTCAGCCCCCTCAAGGGCTTTGACTCCTTCCTAGAGAGCTTAGCCTTCCTGCCTCTGAAGGGTCCCCAACCCCCCAATATCCCTGGCAGGTTATGCCACTTTGCCAACAGATGGCATCAGATAACAGCAGAAGATTGGACTTTGTCCATTGTAGGAGAAGGGTACAAGCTTCATTTTCACAGCATGCCCCCTCCTACAATTCTAAAGCAATTCAATTCTAAAAACCTACGCAAACAATCTGTTAGATCACGAGGTCTCAACACTTGCCCAAGGGGCAATAGAGGAGGTACCCATTCTTCAACGGGGTGCAGGGTTCTACTCCCCCTATCTTCTTATTCCAAAGAAAACAGGAGGACACAGACCCATTTTAGACCTCAGAGAATTGAACAAATACCTGTTTCGAGAGAAGTTCAAAATGATTTCTCTAGGAACTCTTCTGCCATACCTTCAAAGCCAGGATTGGCTTTGCTCTCTAGACTTAAAGGATGCATACACTCACATTCTGATCCATCCAGATCACAGGAAATTCTTACGATTCCTTTTCAGGGGAAAACATTTCCAGTACAGGGTTCTTCCCTTTGGTTTAGCTTCAGCACCAAGGGTATTCACGAAATGCATGGCAATAGTAGCTGCATTTCTATGAACCCTGGGGATATTCATCTTCCCTTACTTAGACGACTGGCTCATTCGAGCCCCTACAGTTGCAGAGGCCAGCACTGCACTATCTCGCACAATGCGAATCCTCCAATACTTGGGGTTGGTAATAAACTTCCCAAAATCCCAACTTGTTCCTTCCCAACGCCTAGAATTCATAGGAGCCTGTCTAGATACCAGACAGGCAAGAGCTTTCCTTCCACAGGCCGGGTGTCTTCGCATAATGCAACTAGCTTAACAAGCAGCAGGGAAATCTCCCCTAACTGCTCGAGAGCTACTACAGTTGCTGGGACATATGGCATCCACGGTTCATGTAGTCCCATATGCTCGCCTCCACATTCGAGCAGCTCAGTGAACCCTATCCACACAGTGGACACAAGCCACAGGTCATTTATTGGACAAAATAAACTCTCAACGACTAATTTTGTCCCTCCAATGGTGGCAATCCCTAGAAAATCTGACAATGGTGTCTCCTTTTCATCAACCCCTTTTTTAGGCCACCCTAACAGATGCATTGCAGGTGGGTTGGGGAGCACACCTGAATCATCTCTCTACCCAGGGAACCTGGACTCCACAGAAGGCTAGTCTACACATAAACCTCCTGGAATTAAGAGCAATCTATTTAACTCTTCGAGTATTCCATGCCCAGCTCAGCTACTAGACAGTCCTAGTCCAGACGGACAATCAAGTAGCAATGTTCTATGTGAACAAGCAAGGCGGGACAGGCTCTCTGTCGTTATGCAACGAAGCTTTACGACTGTGGGCCCTCGCCAGAGAGTATCAAATTCACCTTCTAGTGGTATATCTTCTAGGCATTCAAAACCTTTGGGCAGACAAACTCAGTCGAGTACTGCTGCCTCTTGAGTGGTCCCTCCACCTGGACCAGGTGGCAAAGATATTTCATCTCTGGGTTACTCCAGACATAGACCTTTTTGCAAGTCCACTGAATGCCAAACTTCCCCGGTTCTGTTCCAGGATTCCGGCTCACAATTGTCAGACAAGGGATGCCTTCCTCCTTCACTGGGGTCAGGGTTTCCTTTATGCCTTCCCACACATTCCCCTCATCCCCAAAACACTCTTCAAGCTTCAGAGAGACAGGGGTCGCATGATTCTCATAGCGCCACGATGGCCATGCCAAGCGTGGTATCCCCTGCTTCTACATCTCTCTCAAGCTGCACCTCTGGAGTTAGGGCATGCTCCATATCTCCTTTCCCAAGAGAATGGGATGCTATGGCACCCGAATTTCCAGTCCCTGCATCTCACGGCCTGGTTGCTGAAGGCTTAGATGAGTTTTTGTAGTTGTTGTTATGGAAGGACAGACTAGATAGGCCATGTTGTCTTTTTTTCTGTTGTCATTTTTCTATGTTTCTATATAGGATCCCCTGTTAAAGAATTCCATTCCATGTCAGCTTGAAAAGAAAATAATCTCTTTGCATGTTAATTTGTAGGTTAACATTTATTAAATTGATTTTACTATTACTAATCATTTGTGTAATGCTACATAGCATACTCTGTGCTGCACACATTCATGGAGGTGAGGTCCCTGTTCCACAGAGCTTAAAACTATTTAAAACACACAAAAAAAAAACCAAGGGCCTAGAGTAGTTCTTTGAGAGAAATGATTAAAGCACACATGGGTGTTAAACAAGAGAATAAAGGGGGTCAGGATCCAGAAGCAGCCTTCAAAGGGGAGGGGGGTGCTTTTAACCTGGATTTGAATGGGACCAGAGATGAAGCCTGACGTATTTATGCAGTTTATTCCCGGCATAAAGCACAGCAAACTAGAAGGAGTGGAGCCTGGAGTTAGCAGTTGAAGAAAAGGGCACAGATAAAAGCCATTTAACTGATGAGCAGAGCTCCTGAGGAGAGGTTAAGGGAGAGATGGGTCTGCAGATTGAATGCACTTATAGGTCCTGCTGACCTATAAGTGCATTCACTCTGCAGCTCCTCACTACCTTTCTTCTCTTATCTCTCCTTACAGCCCCCCTCGGTAACTCCGCTCTTCTGGCAAATTGTTTCTATCTGTGCCCTTCTCTTCTGTTGCTAACTCCAGAATTCGCTCCTTTCACCTTACTGCACCTTATGCCTGGAACAAACTACCTGTGTCTGTACACCAGGCACCTTCTCTGACCCTTTTCAAATCAAGGATGAAAACTCACCTCTTCGCTGCTGCTTTTGGATCTTGACTCGCCTGATCTCCTTGTTTCTTTACCCTTTCCTCCTTGTTTTATCCCTGTCTGCACCTTCTGTGTTATCTGTCTTGACTAGATTATAAGCTCTGATGAGCAGGGACTGTCTCTTACATGTCTGTGCAGCGCTATGTATGATTTGTAGCGCTATACAAATGCTCAATAGTAGATAAGAGAGGAGAGGTGATGAGGAATTGCAGAGCGAATGCACTTTTGTAGGTCAGTAGAAGTTTGAACTGTATGCAGAAACTGATAGGGAGCCAGTGAAGAGACTTCAGATGAGGGTTACAGGAGCATAGCTACACTGCTAGATTGGCTGTGCAGCTGAGTTTGAAATGGATTGAAGTGCAGAGAGACGATTCAATGGCAGACCAGTGAGTATCAGGCTGCAGATAGTATAAATAGGTGGTGATGAGATAGTGGATAAGGGTCTTGGTAGTGTGTTCATAACATAGAAACATAGAAATATGATGACAGAAAAAGACCACATGGGCTATCTAGTCTGTCCTTCCATATCAACAACTACAACAGTCCCCTTTTTTCCTTTAGAGATCCTTTGTGTTTGTCCCATGCTTTTTTGAATTCAGTCACTGTCCTCATCTCTACCACCTCCACTGGGAGACTATTCCACGGATCCACTACTCTTTCTGTAAAGAAATATTTCCGCATATCACTCCTGAATCTATCTCCCTTCACCCTCATCCCATGTCCCCTCGTAGCAGAACTTGCTTTCAATTGAAAGAGGCTCTCCCCCTGAACATTTATGCCATGGAGGTATTTAAACATCTCAATCATATCACCTCTATCCTGCCCTTCCTCTAAGGTGTACATATTAAGATCCTTCAGTCTGTCCTCATATGCTTTATAATGAAGACCACTAACCATTTTAGTAGCCACCCTCTGCACCGACTCCATCCTGTTCACATCCTTTTGAAGGTGCGGTCTCCAGAATTGCACACTATACTCCAAATGAGGTCGCACCAAAGACTTATACAGAGGCACTATCACCTCCTTTTTTCTGCTAGCCATTCCTCTCCGTATGCACCCAAGCATCCTCCTAGCTTTTGCCATCGCCTTTTCTACCTGTTTAGCTACTTTAAGATCATCAGACACAACCACGCCCAGGTCCCGCTCTTCTTTAGTGGAAAAAAGTACTTCACCCCCTATACTATATTGCTCCCTTGGATTGCTGCAGCCCAAATGCATGACCTTTCATTTTTTTTTTAATTTATGCTTTATAACACAGAACAAAATCTTATATTCATCCGCATAAACAACATTTCCATGTACCTTCCCCCTACCCTCTTTTTACAAGCCTACAAACCTCCCCCTCCCCTCCCCCCCACCCATCCCCTCCCCCCCATCCTAAGACCTCCCCCCCATCCTACCACCTCTACAGTCACCCAAGTTTCTCTTCTATCTATTTATTTTCTAGCACAAATATTTCTCCCACACTCTTAAAAACAATTTGGAGCCATTATTCTTAATTGCTGTTGCCTTGCTAAGTAAATAAGTGGGGTCAAGGGACGACACATATTCCCTCAGAGCGGGCGGGTTCGGCTGCCGCCAGCTCCGGGCAATCAGCAACCTAAAGGTCACACACCCCACATTAACAAAGAAGCTTTCTGCTTGGTTTAGATTCTCCGGTCTCATCCCCAACAAGGCCACAGCAGGGTTAATCTCTATCGTTTTCCCCAATATATTACTCAACAATCCAAACACCTCTTCCCACCATGCATATACATCTTTACAGGACCACCATATATGTAAGAACGTCCCTGTTTCCCCACACTCCCTCCAACACTTATCAGTCTGCCCTGGAAACATGACATGTAATTTCTCTAGTGTGAAGTGTCATCTATACAATAGTTTATAGTTATTTTCAATAAAACTTGCGGCAAGTAAACCTTTGTATCTATTTTGAAAAATACTTTCCCACAAATCCTCCTCCCAACTGTTCCCCAAGTCTTGTTCCCAAGCTTTTTGGAATGGTCCCTGACACCCCTCCTCTTCCATCATGTTGTAAAATTTAGTCAATATTTTCTTCTTTTGCCCCATCAAGAAGATTTTTTCAATATCCATTGGATCCCCCTGTAAGTCGGGCAAGATCTTATGTTTCAGATAATGACATATCTGATGGTAGGGGTACCGATCTTTAGACTCTAGGCCAAATTGCTTCTCTAATACAGAGAAGGCCTTTATCTCATTACCCTCTAGTAATTGTCCTATATGAGTTAACCCCTTCTGAGCCCATTCCGTAAATTCACTAGGCCCCAAAGCTGGTGGGAAGTCCGGATTACCAATTATAGGTATCAATCTAGACACTCTACCTGCCCCAACCACTTCCTTTTCCATCTATGCCAGAGGTGCAGAGTTCTCTGAATATAAGGGTTACAGTCTCGCCCTCCTTTTTGTATCCCTTGTGGCAACCATATCCAATCAGATAACTTTCCTTCCGTTAAACCTTCCGCCTCCATACGTACCCACTCCTTCCCTTCCTCTGTCCCCCAATCCACTATGGCACTTAATTGTGCTGCTTCCATATATCTGCTCATATCAGGAATGGCCGTCCCCCCTTTGCGCCTACTCTTGGTAAGCGTCATCCATGCAACTCGATTACTTTTCCCTCCTCCAATAAACTTCATAATTATCCGTTGTATCTTCCCCATAAAACTTCTGGGTATCCCCACTGGTAGTGCTCTGAACAAGTACAGCCACTGGGGCAAAACCACCATCTTAATTGCTGAAATCCTCCCCAGCCAAGATAGTTTTTTACTTTCCCAAAATTCCAATTCCTTCTGCATCTTATGTTCCATCATGCTAAAATTTACCCTCCCTAAATCCCATTCGTTGGCCATTAAGTATATCCCCAGATATTTCACCCTCTGCTTAGCCCATTTAAATGGTAGCCTCCTCTGCAAGAGTTGCTGGCTTTTTATATCTGTGGATATATTCAAAATCTCAGATTTTGTAGCATTAATCTTAAATCCCGAATATCTGCCAAATTCCATTAATATCCTGTAAAGCGCCTCTACCAAGCACTGTGGCTCTGTCAACAAAAATAGCAAGTCGTCTGCAAACAATGAGATTTTACTCTCCCATGTTTTCCCCTGGACCCCCTTTACTGCCGGACACTCCCTCACCAATTGAGCCAGGGGTTCCATTGATAGAACGAACAGAAATGGCGAGAGTGGACAGCCCTGACGGGTCCCTCTCCCCAGTTCAAATGCTTTAGAATATTCCCCATTAACACAGATCCGTGCCATAGGATTGGAGTAAATTGCCTTGACCCAATTTAAGTACGCCCCCCCTAATCCCATTAATTCCAACACCTGCATCAGGTAGGGCCAGGACACGTGGTCAAAAGCTTTTTACGCATCTATGGTCAATAAGACCATTTGTGTTCCCTCTGTCTTTCCCTTCCAGATCGTATTCAGCACTTTCCGAATGTTATCTGCTGTTTGCCGACCTGGCACAAAACCTCCCTGATTTTCATGTACCAAACGGGGCATAAAGGGTAATAATCTATTAGCCAAAATTTTAGTGAAAATTTTAAAATCTGTCCCCAGCAGCGAGATTGGTCTATAGGAGCTGCATAAAGTGGGATCCTTCCCCTCCTTTGGTAGCAGTGTAACACTGGCCGTACGTAGTGTTTCGGGGAGCTGCCCCCCATCCCGAAAGGAGTTATAAAGCCGAGCTGAAATACCGCTCAGCACCTCCTGCTTTGTGTGCTGGTAATGATCTAATCACTGCCCCTACCTCCACCGCTGTAATGGGCCTCGCTAATAACTCCGCTTCAGCCTCTGATAATTTAGGCAGCTGCATCTGCAAATAGCAAGCACGCTCCACCTGTGACCCAGACTCCTCTGCTGTGTATAAGTGTTTATAAAATTGCACAAATTGTTCTTTAATCTGTTCCCCCTTCCTTACCTCTCTCCCCCCCGCATCGCGAATCTTTGTTATAAAATTCCTCCTTTGACGCTGTTTCAGCTGGTAAGCCAGCCATTTGGTAGGTTTATTGCCTAGTTCAAAGAAGGTTTGCTTCAGTTGGTCCTGGGCAAATTTGATCTCCCCCAACTCTATTTCCCCAACTCTCTTTTCGCTTCCCGTAGCTCCTGTAACCCCCCTTCATCGATCTCTCCCCTCTGATGTCGCCCTTCCCATTCTCTGATCTTGCTTCTTAGAGAAACTTTCCTTTCCTCCTTAGTTCTTTTCACATGCGTTCCAATTGAAATTAACTCCCCTCGCACAACCACCTTCAAACACTCCCAAAGGGTCTCCACACTACAATTATCCCTGTCATTCAACTCTAAATAATTTATTATAGCTGTAGCTACTTTTTGTCGTACTTCTGGGTTCTCCAATAGGGACTCATTCAGCATCCATCTGCTCTGTGGCTTCCTCCCAGACCCTACCACCACATCAATCCAGACCGGCGCACGGTCCGTCCACGTCCTTTCCCCAATTTCACAATTCTCCACCTCAGCTAACAGAGTATCAGAAACCCACACCATGTCTATCCTTGAAAATGAAGTGTGCACTGGTGAATAAAATGTATAATCCCTTCTCCGACCTCTCTACTCCCGCCAGGTGTCTCTGATTCCCAGATTCTTACTCATTAACTTCAGCCTCCGCCTGTTCTTTGCATTGCCATCACAACATCCTTTAGAGTTGTCGAGTTGGGGGTTAACGGTCAAATTAAAATCCCCCCCCCCATAATCACTTCCCCCTCCACAAACATTTCCACAGTTGTAGCCAATCCTTCATAAAACCTCCCTTGGGCTGAATTGGGACCATAGACATTCACTAAGGTGAACAATTTTTCCCGAATTTTAAGTTTGAGGAGTAAAAAATACCCCTCTCTATCCCGGTGCACTCTCCCCATTGTGTATTGTATTTTCTCATTTATCAAGATCCCCACTCCCCCCTTCTTCAAGTCTACTTTATTGGAAGCGAACCACTGTCCTGGAAACTTTTTGTGTCGCACTCTCCACTCATCCCCTCTTTTTAAATGGGTTTCTTGAATAAAAATAACATCTCCTCTGAGCCTAGCATGTTCTTTAAACATCCGCTGTCTTTTTATCGGGGAATTCAGCCCCCTGACATTCAATGTTAATACTCGTAACTTATCCATGGTCTTCAATTGCTGGGATACTAATAAGTGACTGTCTTATGGCAGGATAAATCCCCCTTTCTATCCTTTCCCCTACCCTTCTCCTTCTTAAACCCCTCCCTCCCTCCCCCTCCCCACCTCCCGATTTTGTAAGGCATGACATCGACCCCGACAGCATATAAACATTGCCCATACCCCTCTCGCCTGCATAACATCATTTTAATCTCACCCCCTGGCTCCTTGCCCCCGACAGATATAACCCACTCAAAACAGCAAATCAAGCAGATTTATATCTAAGAGAAAAGTCTCAAGTTTCATCTGTGCTCTCCCTCGGCAGCCACGTTCTTCTGTTTCCGCAGTCTCTTCTCCTCCAGCGATACCATTCTCCAGCGGCCTTCCTCCTCCCGTTGCTTCCCTTTTGGAGGACTCATAGTGCTTGTGCCCTCTATCCATCCTGCCTGTTTTATGGCTTCCGTGACTTCCTCCACTGACCGAATGTGGGAAGATACCCCATCCACGCTAAACATCAGTCCCAAAGGGACAGTCCATTTGTATCTTATGTTCTCCTCCCACAGCCGCCTTGTTAATCCACTTAGGGCTCTCCGCTTTCTCATGGTGATAGCCGATAGGTCGGCATAGATCTCAATTTTGTGGTTTTCCCATCGCACTTCTGTAAGTTTGCGCGCTGCCAGCATCACCATAGCTTTCGTGGTGTACTCATGGAAGCATGCAATAATGCCCCGCACTCTGCCATCCCGCTTTGGGCCCAGAGCGCGATGCGCCCGATCTAATGTCCAACACAAGCCAGAGCCATCTATACCAGCTTGATCCAGGATCTGCTTGCTTATCTGCTCCACCACCTTCACACAGTCCTCTTTCTCCTTGCTTTCAGGTATGCCCCGGATTCGAACATTTGATTTTCTATATCTGTTCTCCAGATCTTCCATCTTGGCTCATATCTCCTGCTGCTCACCCATCACACCATCCAGCTTCCCTTGCAAACTTCTGAGTGCTCCTTCTTGTTCCTCCACCTTATTTTCCACATCCACCAGCCTCTGGCCCACCTCCTTCACATCCTCTTTCAACTCTGCAATCCAGTTCTGGGCCTCGGCTTTAAAGTGTGCCAGATCTTGCCTGAGAGCCGTAAACCAGCCTTTTAGCTCTCCTTTGAAAGCCTCCAGTTCGGTTCCGTGGGGGCTCCCTGCCTCCTCTGCCCCACTTGCCTCCTCCACGTTCTTTGCGCTCGCCGCTACCATTTTGGCTTTCCCCGCGGCGCTCCCGCTCGCGGCTTTAAAAGCAAAGTTTTTCAAATCGGTGGAGCTTTTCCTCGGCGCTGACATCCCCGTGCCTCTCGTATATCTCTTAGCTCTGCTCTCAATGCTCTCCACTTCACCGGGGCTACTTATATGCAGGTTTCTTTATCAACAACGACGGAGCACCGTCTCAGAGCTGCCGTCTAGCTGGGTGACGTCATTTCCTCCATCCATGACCTTACATTTTTTTAACATTAAATCCCAGCTGCCAGATTCTAGACCATTCTTCAAGCTTAGCTAGATCCCTACTCATGTTATATACACCTTTCTGGGTGTCTTCTCTATTGCAGATTTTGGTGGTATCAGCAAAAAGGCAAACCTTACCCGACAGCCCTTCCGCTATATCACTAACAAAGATGTTAAAAAGAATTGGACCAAGGACAGATCCCTGGGGCACACCACTGGTAACATCCTTCTCCTCAGAGTGAGCCCCATTTACCTGTACTCTTTGTCGCCTCCCACCCAACCAATGTCTAACCCAAGCAGTAACTTTAGGGTCCATCCCTAGGGTGCTCAGTTTGTTTATAAGTTGCCTGTGAGGAACAGTGTCAAAGGCTTTACTGAATTCTAAATACACCACATCTAGGGCTCTCCCTCGGTCCAACTCCCTGGTCACCCAGTCAAAGAAATCAATCAGATTTGTCTGACAAGACCTGCCTCTGGTGAATCCATGCTGCTTCTGATCCTGTAATCCGCCGGACTCCAGAAACCTCACTATTTTCTCTTTCAGCAGCGTTTCCAATAATTTACTCACCACCGAAATTAAACTAACCGGCCTGTAGTTTTCAACCACATCCTTACTTCCGCTTTTGTGTAAGGGCACCACGTGAGCCTCTCTCCAGTCCTTTGGCACCACTCCCGACTCCGAGGCATGGAAAAGGTCAGTCAGTGGAGCTGCTAGAACGTCCCCAAGTTCCCTCAGTATTGTAGGGTGTATCCCATCCGGTCCCATCGCTTTGTCTACTTTAAGCTGAGCTAGTTTCTCATGAACACAGTCTTCTAAAAATTGGGAAAAAGGGATAGATTTTTCTCATGCTACAGAGATAGAAATGGTAAGTTTTAGCTATCTGTTGAATATATGCAGAGAAAGAGAGAGGAGTCAAAGAGGACCCCAAGGCTGCCAGTCAAGGAAACAGGTAGGATGACAGTGCTATCCACAGAAATAGAGAAGGGAGGAAGGGGAGAGGGAGGGTAGGTTACGGGAAGAGTTAAGGAGCTCTGTCTTCATGTTCAGTTTTACTGTGACAAGATATCCAGGCAGCAACATAAGAAAAGCAGGTTGAGATTCGGGCCTGGATTCCTGGAAAGATTTCTGGTGCAGACAGGTAAATCTGAGAGTCATAGATGTAAAGATCGTGCTAAAAGCTTTGGGAGCGAGTATGGAGAAAAATGAGAAAGGGTCCCAAGACAAAGCCCTGAGGTATACAGACTGAAAGCAGGTTAGCAGCAGAGGAAGATCCACCAGGGCATATACAAAAAGTGTGATGGGAGAGATAAGAAGAAAGCAAATAACTACTGTCCCTGAAAATAAGTTGCCTTGAATATCTACTAGAAAAGCATGAGGTAAATACTAAAAAAAATTCATAAATAAATAAGAGCAGCATCCCGCAATTCAAGCCAGAAAGCAAGGTATTGAGAAGAAGGTGGTGATCAGGTATCAAAAGCAGCAGATAGGTCAAGAAGGATGAGGATCAAGTAAAGGCCCTTGGATATGGTCAGGAACAGGCCACTGGAGACTGTTGGTAATGTCTGTTAGCATGTGCTTTTTAACACATGCTGACAAACCAAATGTTCATCAGTGATTGCACATTCCTACTAGCTTTAAATACAGAGCTTTATAAGATGGCTGTGTGGCTCAGGCGACTGGCTTATTCTGCAGTGCAAGAGATCCAACTTCTAATCCTTATCCATTGGGCTGATTGGACCTGCTGTCATAGAGAGGGTGATTTGCTTGGGGAAGTAGTATGGGAGAATGACTTGCTACTGTGGTGTGGTTCCTGCAATTGCTAGAGCATGCCTTATGGAATACGGGATAGCATAGATTTGAGATAATAGGCTATAAGTCCAGCAGGGACAAAATATGAGTCATTACAGTAATAGTATCATAGATAGTAAGGTAGGGCTGTCTTGGTATTCCCATCAGAGATGGTTAAACTTTTAAACACCAGACTTTGTTACTGTGAAAACGAAGGGTTAAGTCCTATTTCCAATAATAGGAGCTGTATTAAATGGCATTAACGTCCATTAACATCTTAATACACATTAGTAAATCTAGCCCTCCATTCTTAATTATACACTCTTTTATATACATGTTTATAATCCCTCAAAGACAGCACCAGTATGCTAGATGCAGTAGATCTTTGTCTTATTCAGCGTAGCTTTTCTTATATTCTTTGGGGTCAATTTTCAGTGGTAGTGGTTAGCACTTTTAAAGCACCTGACTGCCACCACTTTGAGTTAAACCGGATATTTTGCACCAGAGTGCAATAGCTATCTAGTTAGCGATGATATTCAACCACTAGCTGGATAGCTAACCTTAATAGGAAAGGTCAGTGGCTATTCTAACTTTAAGTGGTTTGTGTTGTATCACAAACCAGATAAAATTATGACAGCCATTGATCTGTTCTAACTTGATCTGATTTAGTAATCCAGCTAGTGGCTGAATATCACTGCTGACTAGATAGCTGCCAGGACCACACCTGAACTGCCCACAGACTGCCCTGATTTAGAATTAGAGAATTCCTACAAGAATAAACCAGGTGTTTTAGCAGAAAGAGGTAAAGGTGCTTGATAGAGTACCAGCAGCGATTATTATGGTAAAAGAAGAACAATATAAAAACTAGCATATTGACTTCAAAACTAAAATAGCTGATACCATGCCTTAAGAGTCTTCTCGCCCTTGTGCATTTTTTTACATTCTGTTGTGCAAAAAATAAATGAAGTAGTAGTTTGTTTCAATGATTTATGCAACATACGCCAAACTTTCAACATGAAAGAACAATTATGGAAATATTCATAAAATAAGAATAAAGAACTAAAAATTACACAGGTACACTAAAAAAATTTTTTTTTAAACTGCCTCTAATGTTTCGATTGATTTTTACGTTTTTTGGTGTGCTGAATCCAAATCTGGTAACCAATTTGCTCCATCACGTACAGATTTTTTGCTACATTGGGTTAGCAGTTTGAGGTGAACGTTTCAGATTGAGTGCGATCGAGATAAAAGTTTCTTGGATGAATTCTATATACTAATTGTTTAGTAGTTATTCAAATAAGAATAAAGAAAATTGTAACAAGGCAGCACATAAGAATAGAGTAATGTCAACAAAACACACTGTGATGGTAGCAAAATTGTCTGCACTTAAAACAGCCACATACATGTGCACAAACATTGAGCATATAAGAGCGAGGTTAGACACAAAGCAAAGCAAAGAAATGTGCAAAAAATGTTGTACAGGTATGTATGTAAGAATAGAAAACGCAAACCGCACCATTGCAATACATGAAGACAAACACCCGATGGTGTGAAAATAAAATTCTAATAAATGAGATCCGACACTGTGGTAATAACTAGCAAATTTTTATTTCAAAGTTTAGTAAAAACACGATATTTGTCAACACAGTTTAGATTTTAAAGTCATTCTTGGGTCAATCAATCTCCTGGTGGGCCCGTTTCTTCTTCCCCCGAATGCTTCTCTTGGTGCGCTGCTTGGCGTATTTTTCATCTGGGGTTTCCCGCAGCAGCAACCAGCAGAAATCAGCCATCATAGTAGTGTTCCATCTTCCTTGGTACCTTCTCTCTGCGTCCTTGATGTCCTGGTGAAACCTTTCACCTTGTTCTTCACTGTACGCCCCCAAGTTTTCGGGAAAGTAGTTCACATGGGAGTGCAAGAAATGGACTTTCAGGCTCATGTTACAGCCTTGTTCTTTGAAGGCATTGAGCATCCTGGCAACAATATCGTTATAGTTCTCATCCCGCCTGTTCCCCAAGAATTTGAGAACAACATCCTTGAAGGAATCCCAGGCTTCTTTTTCCTTCTCAGACATCGTTTCAGCGAATGCTCCATCTGAAATGAGTTTCCTTATATCAGGGCCAACAAACACTCCTTCCTTTAGCTTTGCTTCAGAAAGTCGGGGGAACTTTGAGCAAAGGTACCGAAAGCACTTACCATCTTTTGGAAGGGACTTGATGAATTGCTTAATGAGACCCAACTTAATGTGGAGAGGTGGTAATAGAATTTTATCACGAGGTACCAAGCTCTCATGAAGAACATTTTTCTCACCGAGTCTCAAATACTCCCGAATTGGCCAGTCTTTTTTCCCCCAGTGTAGGTCGCGGGCCCGGCTATCCCACAAGCAAAGGAAGCAGGGATATTTGGTGAAACCGGATTGCTGCCCTAATAGCATGGATAGAATTTTAAAGTCTCCACAAATCATCCACTTATGCTCATTATAACGAATCTTCTGAAGAATCAGGGCCAAATTCTCGTATTTTTCTTGGAGAATAACAGAGTGAGCAATAGGAACTGAAGCGAATGTGTTGCCATTATGAAGAAGAACACCTTTTATGCTGTCTTTTGACGAATCAATGAACAGCCGCCATTCAGCAGGATCATACTTGAGTTTAAACTTTTCCATCACTCCGTATATATCGTTGCAAAATACCAAATCTTCCTCTTTGCTGAAATACTTCAAAAATTGTGTCTCGCGGTTGCGGTACCAATAAAAAGTTGTTCCTGGTGACAATAGATTTTTCTGTTTAAGCCGAGAACCTAGCAGTTGGGCAGCATCTTTTGGGAGTCCTAAATCCCAGACTAAATCATTCAATTCAGCTTGAGAGAAAAGTTCAGGTTTCGGATCTGGTTCAGTTTCAAACTCGGAAGTACTGGACTCATCGGGAAAAGCCATCTGATGAGTCTCATCATGATCAGAACCGTCCACACAAATATGATCCAAAGATTTTGGTGGTTCAGGCACAGGTACTTCGTTGCTATGAGGCATAGGCCTAATTGCTGAGGGAAGGTTGGGGTAACTTATTACGTTCTTATTTTTTAAGTTGTATCCCTTCACAATGCAAGAGCAAAAATAGCAGTCACTGCTGTGGTTTCTTTGTTCACGCCACATCATAGGTATTCCGAAACGAAATGCTTGTTTTTTACCTTTCATCCATAAGCGTAGATCTTCCTCACATGTCTTGCACACTTTGTGAGGAGCCCACGGTTTGTCTTGATCGCCTAACTTCAAACCGAAATAGGCGAAATATACTTTTTTAATAAATGCAGAAATGTTCCTCTGCCGCTTTTTCACGGTATATTCCCCACAAATAAAACAAAAACTGTCCGGAGAGTTGACGCAACCTCTGGCTCTGTGAGCCATCACAAATACACAGCACTGCAAACTACAACTGTAGTGAACCACTTCGGAATAAAGCTGGATTACGACTGAGCAAACAAAAGGTAATAATGAACTTGCAAGAAACTGAAATTTGACAGGAACGTTCATGTCGCAACCACCGTGTTTGAGCGAGGGAACGAGGCGAGGCGAACAGGAAAGAACATGCGCCAGCGCGAGTACTGGATTTAGCCCCCCGCCTCCCAATTGTCCTGTTAATGTATAAAATGAATACAAAACACTCTAAAATATCATGAGGGAGTGATTCTAGTTAGTTAACCATTACAACCTCTATTTTGGGCCAAGAAAATAAACTGCAGTCGGCTAAAAAGAAATTATGTGAACATTCCTTATATGGGTAAGAAATCTAATTTTGCAAGAAAACGTGACGTGATGGAACATTTTGGCTATTTTTCCTGGATTCAGCACCCCAAAATCTATAGGAATCAGTTGCAAAACTGGAGGCAGTTTTTTGGTAGTGTACCTGTGTTATTGATTGCATGTCTTCATACTCTGTCATTGCTCATCTAAAATCAGCTGTTTCCAAAAATTACTTTAACAAGGTCCATACTAAGTAAAGTAAAGCCCATCTGAGTCCAGTCACAGTAGCTGAGCTCATTGGAATAACTCTGGCTGATGAATCAAAATGTTTCATCCACAGTAATCAAGCTTTCGAGTAGTTTACTCAACAGAAGCTGCTTTAGTTTCTATGGTCAATGAGATTGTTATTCATCAAGATAGATATAAAGATGTTCTCCTTGTTCAACTTGATTTGGGTTCTGCATTTGACCTTGTAGATCATTCTATTTTGTTGTCTTGCCTGCCACAATTTGGACTTAGAAATTCTGCTTTGAATTGGCTTAGATAATTTTGCAGAACAGTTTTTGTGTGTATCTATTATTAGGTTTCGTTCTACTCTTTATCCACTTTCCTTTGGGGTACGATAGGGCTCAGTTTTAGTCCCCATGCTGTTTAATATCCATGTTGCTCTTTGGTTACCATTATTTAGAGTTTGGGCATTGATGATTTTCAGCTTATTACTCATGGCTCCTGGGGTTCATCTTTGCAATTACAGCTCACTGTACACCTAACCAAAATATCGAATTGGTTATCTTCTCAAAAGTTGGTTTTGAACCCTCATAAAACTGAAGCTTTATGGTTTTCTGTGAATAACTTTTCGCCACCATCTTTAATTCAAATTAATGGTTTATTGCTACCCTTTAAGGACACTATTTATTTTATTTTAAAATATTTTGATACCACCATATGCCACAGCATTCTAGGTAGTATACATCATACCATAAAAACATTGTTGCATAACGTTCCTGACAACTAACTCTGAATACCTGAGTATCTACAATGCCCCCTGCACTAGCCTTAGTCTCTTCATTGAGGGAAAAGAGAGGTTTTCAATTTTTTTTTTTTTAATAAAAACCAACAATTTCTGTTCCTTCCACAAATTCTCTGGGAGTTTTTCACATTGGTGCTGCTGTCCTAAATGCTCTGTCTCACCATCTCTTCTGTCTCATTTGCTGGTAACCTGGGCCCACCAGGAGATGACCCTGACTCCATCTTAGCAGTCTCCCAGGTTGGTATCAGGCTAACAGATCTTGCAAATAGGCTGGTCCTTGTCCTCTAACTGTCTTAAATGTTAACACTAACTTAAATATATTCTCCTGCTGAGTAGGAAGCCAATGCATATGTTAAATCCCTTGGAGTGTTTTGGATGATAAACTATTATTTTCATCTTTGTTTCTTCTGTGATAAAGAGTTCTTTATATGCTCTTCACAGAATTAAGGCTTTGAGATCATTTATTGATATTAATTCTATGAAAAAACATCTTCATGCTCTTGTCATTAACAAGATTGATTACTGTAACTGTTGACAGATGTTCCATTTTTGCAAATTAAATGTCTTCCGTTCAGAATGTTGCTGTTAAAATTATTATGCAAAGATAACTGACCATGTCTCTCCTTTGCTAATTAGCTATCATATTCCATTTAAAATTATTCATTTTTATCTGGTTTTGTAAACCACCTTGATGTTATAATGAAAGGCAGTGTATCCAATAATTCAACTACAATAAATATATATGTATGAAGTGAATGTGAAGCAAAGGCTTAAATATGCTGAACAGAGAGCTGCAGAAAGAAGTTCAGGATAAAGTTATTCAGTGATGCAAATTGTGGGAAAGCTATGAGATAGTTAAATATATTTGAAAATCCCTTTTGGTACTGCCAGGTCCATCGCTATGAAGCAGAATAATTTGGTACCACCAAGACACTGCTTCAATTGGGCTGTCCCTCCAAAGGTAGTATCTGTGGGTTAAGGAAATGGCTGAGGAATATGTCTGTGAGGCCTGCTTTTAAAAGAACTAAAGAGGTCTCTGGCTGAAGCTGGAGAAAATTTTGACTGTAAAGCAATTTCAAGATCATTCTGCAAACATGACCTGTATAGGAAGGTGGCAAGAAGGTAGCCACTACTAATGAAAAGCTATACAATATGCAGCATAACGTTTGTGGAGAAACACCTCAGGGATGCTTTTGTAAGTGGGATAAGGTGGTGGGGTCCAATGAGACCAAAATGGAATTTCTTGACCTCAATGCGAAGCGGTGTGTGGCATAAAAAATACACATACCACCCTACTAACATTATCTGTATAGTAAAGAATGGCGATAGCAGCATTATTTTTGTGGTTATGGTTTGCAGTAGTAGGGACAGGGAAGCTTATAAAGATCAAGGGAAAGACAGACAGTGCAAAGTGCAGGCAGATCCTGGAGAAAAACCGGTTGAGTGTGTATAGACCTGGGACTGGTGAGATATTTCTTTCAGCAGGAAAATAATCCTAGGCACAAAGTAAAAACAGAGGCTCAGTAAGAAGAAAGACAATGCCCTCCAATTACCCAAATCTGAATCCAATAGAAAATCTGTGGCAAGATTTGACTACAGTCCACAGATGATTCCCAGCCAATTTGAAAGAGTTTGAGCAATTCTGCCAAAAAGAATGGAAACAAAATGCACCAGCCCATCTTTCAAAAGTGGTAGACACTTATCGTAAATGACCCAGGGTGGTGGTTGCTGCAAAAAGGGGACTTCACCAACTTTGAGTCAAGGGGTGTGAAGACTTAACACAATCAAAACCTTTTGGTTTCTTATTCTTAATTAAAACGTTAGAACATAAAGATTTGCCATACTGAGTCAAACCAAATGTCCATCAAGCCCAGCATCCTGTTTCTAACAGTGGTCAATCCAGGTCACAAGTACCTGGCAGGATCCTTTTCTTGGCTGGTGATGCCTAATGTGGAACCTTGCATTGTGTAGCTATTTGGGTTTTTCTTCCCTAAGTGCATAACTTTGCACTTCTCCACATTAAATTTCATCTTCCATTTGGGTGCCCAATCTCCCAACTACTTAAGATCCGCTTGCAATTTTTCACACTCTTTTTGCGATTTAACAACTTTGGATCTGCAGAGGACATAAAATTATTCAATCACCTTACTCATTGTTCCCTATTCCAGGTCATTTATAATGTTAAAAAGTAGGAAATGTATACAGATAAGTTCTGCAGAATATACAGAAAAGTTAATTGGATAAATGTACAGGTAATTTTCTCAATAAAGTTATCCCAACAACTGTAGGATGACCATTTATTCAAACAGCATTTGCTTCTTGACTTTGGCCAGTTAGTGCTGAATATCAGCAGTGACCTGCAAAGGTTAAACCACACACTGAGACAACGTTCAGTGCTGCCACATTTTTATCTGGTAAATTTTACCCATGCAAGGATTTGCATGAACAAATTTTAGCAAGGGATGATTCCCCTAATAATGCTCCTTGAGAGTGATGTAGCCTAAGATTTGGGTTGATACCATTGTAAATGCTTAAGATATCCTGCATGTAAACCCCTTAGAGCCTTAAAAACTAGACTCGGGATTTTGAAGTGAAGCCAGTGAAGAGTGGCCAATCCAGGTGCCATTCTCTCCTGTGCCACCCAACCTGACAGTCTCTGTCAGTGTAGACTCCATGTACATCTCTTTAACAGTCCTGTAACCATGCATTGCACTAGCCTAATCTTCTAGATGCTCTTGTGTATACGTTTTTCACAACATCGGATTTCTTTTCCCCAAATTGTGGCCATAGCTGCATTAATTGGGAAAAGCAAGCCCAAAGAATTGCCTTAATATGCAGAATGAAAAAACAGTCCTTATCGTGATTTTTAGCTTCCAGATGTGATTGTTTTTAAATAGGGATAACTACCCTTTCCTTATCCTGCTAGAACAATCCAGACTGATAAGATGGAGGTAGAGAACTGAGCTTTCTATCTTGTTTGTTGTGGTTTGCAAAATAGGTAACAAATTTATGGCACAAAGCATTTAACATACAATACAAAGCCTAATGACAACAGAAATGCAGAAGGGAGGGAGTGGAAGTGCACAATTCTTAAATCAAATTATTGCACATTAGGTTAGGGGGCTGGAAAATATAAGCTGTGACTATCCCATTATATCAGATCTGAGAAGGTTTGCCAAAATAGCCACATCTTTATTTTAGTTTGAAATTTATGGTGAAAACTCTCCATTACAAATTTTTAATGTGAGAGGAGTTCCAACGTAAGGTACCACAAACTGGAAGGCAGCCTGATAGGTAGCCTCCAAGCATGGTGGAAGAGGAGTGAAGGGATCAAGAAGGCCAGTTGGGAGCCACCAGTGAATGAAGGTAAAAGGGGAGACCAGCATAATTAGTTGTATGAGCCAAAACCAGCAATTTCAATTGCAAGCGAAAGGAAATAGGCAGTCATTGTTTCTTAAACAGCAAATGAGAAACATGGTCAGAACGTTTGGCATTGTACAGGAGTTTCACGACTGTATTCTGCATTAACTGTAACCTGCATAAATGATATTGAGTAACCCTCACTAAAGGGAGTTATAGTAATCCAACCAATTTAATATACATACATGGATAAGAATTCACAGTGCATGAGGATCAAGAAGTGATTTGATGGAATGAATGATTGCGAGTGCATAAAGGACTTTCTTAAGACTGAGAGATGGTCAGAAAAAGTAAGAGCACCATCCAGAATGACACCCAGAGATTTAACGGTTATCTGAATGGGAATTTCAGTACTTACTAGATAAGGAGACTGCTTTTGGATCCTGATCCCCTTAGTTTCCTGTTCACCTCCTGTGCATTTCCTTTCCATTCCCCAAGATATATCCTAGTCTCCAGTTATTGTGTTGTTTGTCTTGACTAGACTGTAAACTCTGATGAGCAGGGGACTATCTCTTACATGTCTCTGAACAGTGCTGCAAATGCCTTGTAATGCTATACAAAGGATTAGTAGTAGTAGTAAATGACAGTAAGGATGTCTTTCTCAAAAAACATAATGAGTCACATTTCTGTGGATTCAGTCCAAGCTTGTTTGCAATAATCTGGTGCTCAATCTTCTGCAAAGAGAGCACACGTGAGGTTTGAAACTCGTTACCCAACATTTCATTAGTAAAAAGCAACTGGATATCGTTGGCAAAGCAATATGCACTTGCTCTTCAAGCTCAGAAGTAGAAATGCTAAGAGTGCAAGAAAAATATTCAACAGTTAGAGCCAAAATAGAACCCCGAGGGACCCCACTATGAAGAGGGTTATCTGGGTGAAAATTTAATCATGGACATAGATTTTAAAATGATGTGATTAAAAGTAAGAGGTAAACTAGCCAGTCCCTACTAACCTTTGAAGCAGTAGATCATGACTCACTGTGCCAAAGGCTGCACTCAAGTCCAACTGGATGAGAACAGTTTGATCAGCATCCAGGGACAAATAAACCTCATTCATCATAACTGTCAATGCAGTTTTGATCCTATGAGTCTTGTGAAAACCCAATTATTTAGAATGAAGGCAGCCTGTGGAGTCCAGAAAGAGATGTATTTGCTGCATGATGACTTTTTCTATTAATTTGGCTAGAAAGGGAAAATTAGCAATAAGCCGATAGCTGACAGGAAGAACAGTGTCAAGAGTGATATTCTTCGAATGATAGATTTTTCCAGACTGAGGGTACAGAGCCTTTCTCTAAACTGGAATTGATCACATCCAGAACAGTATCAGCAATATGTAGAAATAACTGCTTCCAAAGAAAGTTTGGAACAGTATCAGCCATGGAGGACTGGCCTTTAGTGTCGGCATAATTGTTTCCAAGTTAAATCTAGTTTGGGGGTACAAATGATCTAGCAGTAGACAATCAGGAGAGGGGGAACTGAACAATTCATGCTCTTGTGTGGTAAGAGTGAAATAACATGAAGGGGGATGGATATTCTGAGTCCCTAAGGGTCTACAGTAGATCTTGGTAACTCAATAGTATACTAGGATAGCTGGTTTGATTTCTTTATCCCCAGCTTAGCCAAGATCTGGAAAAGTTGGCTGTGAATGCCCTTCATGAAAGTAAATCCTTTTCTGTAAATAATCCTGTTTAGCAGTCTTAATCTTACATCTCAGGGTGGATTGTAATTGCCTACAGGCGGTAAGAAGATGGGAGACTTGAATTTCCTCCAATGATGAATTTCCTCCAATCATCCCTAACTCATACAGTAGAAAGGGCCTTGGATGCCCTTGCACTGTTTCTAGGAGAGTCATTAGGAAAGGCATCGCGCCTGGTATAATAAAGAGATATATCAGGTAAAAATACAACTTGGGTGGAGCATCATTGGAGGAAATTCAAGTCTCCCATCTTCTTACCACCTGTAGGCAATTACAATCCACCCTGAGATGTAAGATTAAGACTGCTAAACAGGATTATTTACAGAAAAGGATTTACTTTCATGAAGAGTGTTCACAGCCCTTCCTTCAGCCTCATCTCTGTAAAACTGAAAAGATCGTATTTATGCTGCAGAAGGAGATCATAAGTCACGTGATTTTTATTTTTCAAAGATTATTTATTAAAGAGGCCTTCCTTCAATTGGATGGCAGCAACGGGGGTCCTGTCAGAAGATGGTAGCCGTCAGACAGTAGTCATGTTTCTGTGCAGCAGGTTGTGTGGTCAGGCAAGACAGGAGACAATGTGAGGTCATATTAGGAAAGGGATCTCTAACACTGCCATAAGTAGTCTAGTCCACAAATCAAAAACCCTAAAGCACTGACACACAACAAAATCCTAACAACAAAGTCAGACGTGTTAGAGCAAAATGCATACCAAAAACACAAAGGGGGAGAAATCCCTGTAGCAGCAAACCTTCCTTTTAATAAATTTTAGTAAGCGTTTGAGCAAAATTTAATCAGTTCATTAAAATTACTTAGCTTGTGCAGAAATGAAGCATGTGTAGAAATTTCAAGGAGTAGCTCAATAGTGCCATTAAGTGCGATCTCATCACATCAAAGTGCATGATCCACCTGAGCACTGCGTTTCGAACCCGTTAGAGTTCTGTGTCAGTGGTGAGCATAAAGAAATGCCAATAAACTCCGAGGACAAGCATAGCTCACATGTTAGGAGCATTTGGCATTTGCTCAAACACTTACTAAAATTTGAATAAATTGATTAAAAAGAAGGTTTGCTGCTAGAGAGGAGTTTCCTCCCCCTTTGCAAATATTCTGACAAGGAAAAGAGTGTTTTTTGTCTGAATTTTGCTCTAACATGCCTGAATTTGCTGTTAAGATAAGTAGACTGGTAACAATCAAGTACTAAGAGCAAGATAAGGTACTCGGGAGTCGGGACCTCAAAAGAAGGCGCTCAAAGGAGTGCCCAAAGGAGTACATCTTGTTACAATCCCAGTGGCATCTGACAGAGGACTGAGGCGCTAATAAAGAGGACAGTGTGTTTAGACCTTTAAGCAACCCATCTCCAGAGCCAGGGGAGCCCTTTCCTGAAGAGCGGGATGACTCCTTTATCCTTCGTTTGTTTAAGCAGATGAGCTTTACTCCCTGATTGCTTGGGCTACCATTTCATTCCATATAGCTAAGGCAATTCCAGAGAAGTCTAAGGAGGCGAGTCCCATTTTAGAGGGCCTCCACAAATCCGCCAGTGTCTTTTCATAAGACTATGGTCTTGGCAGGATGAGAGTCTTCAAAGCTGTTCTTTGAAGACTCTCATCCAGTTTTCTAGGTCAGCTGTTCCCTTCCTGCAGGATGACCATTTTTCCAGCTACCCAGGGTGGATGCATTGGTGATGGCAGTTGCTAGGAAAGCCACTATTCCTGTTGAGAGGCCATGGCTGTCAAGGACTCCGAGGGTAAATAAATGGAAATTCTTCTTAAGCAGCTTTTCTCCTCATCACTGGGGTCCAACAGCTGAGTTGTTGGTTATTTAACTAGTGCGTTGCCTCATTTGGTTCAACAGCTGCCGGAACCTCCTGAGGTTTTATGTCTGGAGTCAGGGGAGCCACCTTGGTGGATGCCCTCTATGAACTGGGTCAGATTAGTTCTTGGTTGATGGCCTCTGGTCATGGCGTGATGGTGGCTGTGGCTCTGAAATTGGGTGGCTGGCTTGGCCACCAGGGCACATGTGAGCAAGTTCCCTTTCTATGGTTTGTTACTGTTTAGTGAAGACTTGTTAAAATTGGTCAAGGACTTGAGAGGCCAGGAGCCAGAGGTTACCTAAAGACAGATCACGCCTTTTTAGGAAGCAGACAGAATTTGGACCCATCCCAAGGACAGGGGCTATTTCCAGTCAAGTAATTCACCTGGCAAGTTGCAGAGACACCGACCCTGCTGTGGAATAAGAAGATTTGAGATGAAGAAGCTTCCTTCTCCTCTGGAGTAAAAGAGCCACAATGAGTCTTAGCAGTCCTCCTTGGGGGGGGGGGGATGTTTGACTTTGCCTATTCTCCCAGGAGTGAGCCCATATCATCTCAGCATCTCAAATCTTTGGGTCCTCAAGGTCATGTGCCTGCTCCAGTGTCACTTACTTAGTGGTTGCTCAAGTCTCAGGAGTTTGTGGTTTGTTTTCATGGAGCAATCGTGGAGGAGTTTTTCCAGCATCAGTATCGAAAGCTGCTACCCCCGAGTGGGAATCCAGAATGCTAGCACTGGTATGCAGTGTTTCTGCGTTCATTGCCTCACAACAGGCATCGATGCCTGGCCTCACTGATGCTCGTTCCGAGACCAGAGGGACCTCGATTGACTCCCCGGGCCACTGAAGTGATCCCGAGAGCCAGATGCCTTGTGTGGATCCTCGGTGAGGGTCTTGAACCTGCTCCCGATCTTTGGGGGCAAGGTCTTCTCAGGCGAGTGCCTCTGGCTCCAGCCAAGTCTCTGCCCCGAGACACCAAAGACCGGAGCAGAAGACACTTTTGGAGCCATCGGGCCTTGAGTCTTCATCAGACTACTCAGACTGGGAGTCTGATGTCGCGACATCTCCGAAGACTCTGACCCACCAGGATCTCCCTTTGGACACGTCTCCGCTGGCCTCGAGGCACCAGTCCCCACCTGAGGATACCTCATTCCTTGAGTTTGTTCGGGACATGGCGAGGACTCTCTCCCTCCCCACTGAGTCTGAGGAGGACCTCCAAAAAAAAGGAAAAACACAGCAGGGAGCAGCGTATCTTGCACAAGCCACAGGATACACAAGGAGCAAGAGACAACGGTTTGGATGTTCAAGGACCTTTACCAATAAAGGTCCTTGAACATCCAAACCGTCGTCTCTTGCTCCTTGTGTATCCTGAGGAGGACCTCCATACAGAGGAGCTTGACATCCTCCAGTACAAGGCACCACCTAAGGAGACTTGCGGTTCCTGTCCCCTCCATCCTCAGTCAGCTGCTTCTCCGAATGTGGGAAGTGCCATCATCTGTGCCGATCGTCAGCCGACACCATGTACCAGGTCTAGTAAGGACTGGGCTTCAGGATGGCGCAACTCTCTCACACCTCCATGGTAGTCGAGTCGGTCATGTGTCGACAAAAGAGCCCGAAGACGCACTCATCGGTGCCCCCAGGCAGGAGTTCCGCACTCTTGATGCCCTCTGGTGAAAACATTACCAAGGCTCGATGCTGGCGTGCCGCATGCAGACTTTCCAACTGTATATCAGCATGCTCCTCCGAGACCTCACTAAAGAATTTAGTAGCTTTGCTGCTGGCCTCGATGGAGACCACTTCCAGTGCTTCCAGACCATTACGAAGTTGGTCGGGGAGTGCTCTACATACTTATCTCAAGCCGCTTACGACGGCTTCGAGTCCAGCCAAGGGTAGCCACTGCCAGCATCGGTGCCTGACACCAAGCCTGGCTTCAAACATTGGACCTTGAGTAATGGGTCCAGGAGAAGCTCATTGATCCTTGCCTTGGGGAGCAACTCTTCAGCAAGCCGATGGAGGACAAGGCAGCCGAGATCGAGACCAAGTATGTCACCAGGACTCTGCTCTCAAGGAAGACCTCCACTCTTCCCAGGAAGAAACCACCAGGGAAAAGGCCCCACTTTCACAGAAAGGGCAACCTCCCATACTCGGCCACCCAGATTCCTCAGGGTCACCAAGGCAAGGGGATGGGTTAAGGCCCATGTAAACCCAAGTGCCCCAAGCCCCAGCCACCAGCCCCAGCCCAACCTGGGTCGGGGTTTTGGCTTACAGCATAGCCTCTCTCCATCAGAGGATCAACTACCAACAGAGGGGTGTCAGATTCATCTTGCCCCACCGGTGGGCTTCCATCACCACTGACTCGAGCACACTGAAGGTTGTCAGAGAGAGTTACCTCCTTCACCTGGACAACCTGCCTCCACCCTTCTTTCCTGGGGAGCCTCCTTGGACTCCCCTGCACCAGACCCTGCTACTGCAGGAACTTGCAGGCCTTCTCAAAGACAGGGCTGTGGAGCCCGTACCACATCACTTGAAAAGAAAGGGGTTCTACTCCAGGTACTTTCTGCTCCCCAAATGAACAGGATGTCTAAGGCCTATCCTGGACCTGAGAAACCTGAACAAAATTCCTGGTGTGGGAGAAGTTCAAGATGCTCTTCCTTGGAATATTGCTGCCCTACCTCCAGCAGGGAGATTGGCTATGCTCCTTGGACTTGAAGGACCCACATCCTTATCCATCCCAGTCACAGGCAGTTTCTAAGATTCATGTTTGGGGGTGACCACTACCATTCGGCCTAGCCTCCGCACCAAGAATTTTCACCAAATGCCTGGCAGTGGTGGCTGTCTACCTCCCTCTCCAAGGGGCTTTTGGCTTCCCATGCCTAGATGACTGGCTAATAAAAGGAGACACGGCCTCAGAGGTGCTACAGCCATAGGCCACACCATCAAGGTCCTACAACATCTAGGATTCATGATAAATCACCCAAAATCTCCCACCTTACTCCAACACAGAACTTGGAGTTCATAGGGCTCGCTTGGATCGCCTCACAGCTCTAGAGCCTGAGGTGCAATGCCGCCACACTGTGTTGGCATGGTCATTGCTTCCCCTTCTCAATCACATGGCCTCCATTGTCCATGTGGTCCCCAACGCCCACCTCCACATGCGGGCAGCTCAGTGGTGTCTCTGCTCACAGTGGACTGAGGCCATGGCAGGCTCCGAGACAGAGTCTTGGTGTCCTGTCAGCTGGTGGAGTCACTCAGTTGGTAGCAGCATGCACAGCACCTGCTGAAGGACATGCCCGTCCAACACCCAAGTCCCCAGAGGGTCCTCACAACAGATGCTTCCCTGCTGGGCTGGGGGTGCCCATTGTGAGGAACTGCGCAGCCAGGGCATCTGGTCCCTCGAGGAGAGCCAGCAACAAATCAACCTGCTGGAACTCAGGCCCATCTTCTTTGCACTCGAGGCTTTTCAGTACCGCCTGCAGTAACAGTCGGTGCTCATCTAGACGGACAACCAGGTCGCGATGTTCTACCTGAGCAAGCAAGGATGCACAGGCTCTTACTGCCTATGCCAGGAGGCAGTAACCCTCCGCTCGTATGTGACCAATCAGGGAATGCTCCTCAGGGCGGTATACCTTCTGGGCCGGGACAGTGCCCTAGCGGTCAGGCTGAGCAGGGTCCTCCAACCACCTGAGTGACACCTGGACCCTAGGGTGGTGCAGAGGCTATTCCAATTATAGGGCACTCCGAATCTGGACCTCTTTGCCAGCCTGACCAATGCTCAGCAAACCCATTTCTGCTCTCTCCAACTGCATCCGTCCCGGGTGGCAGTGGGTGCCTTCCTCATCTCATGGTCAGTGGGCCTGTTGTATGTCTTCCCTCCCACACCACTGATCATGTGGACCCTCTTCAAGGTCCAGCGAGACAAGGTTTCCATGATCCTAGTGGCCCTGCGCTGGCCCAGCAGCCTTAGTTTTCTCTGCTACTCAGTTTCTCGATGGAGTCTTCAGTCTCTCTTGGGAGCTCCCCGAGACTATTGGCCCAGGCGGAGGGCTCTTTTCTCCACCCCACCTTGAGATCCCTGTCTCTCACAGCATGGCTGCTGAACAGATCGCTTTAACACCCCTCAATCTCTCCCGGGAGGTGGAGGAAGTCCTCTTGGCCTCTCATAAGGACTCCATGAGATGAGCCTAAGCCTTCAAGTGGTGCAGCTTCTCAGTATGGTGCTGGAGCAATGGGTAGATCTGTTCTCCTGCCCGGTACATTCTGTGTTGCAATACTCTTGTAGTTCAGACTTAAGTCCAACTCAGTCAGGGTACACCTAAGCGCGTTCTCCGCGAACCATCACTCTATAGAGGGCAAGCCTCTTGTTGTGCAGCCCCTCATTACCCGATTCATGTGGGACTTGCTGTTCTCTAAGCCTCCCACCTGACTGCCTCCAGCAGAATGGGACCTCAATGTGGTCCTGGCGCAGCACACCAAACGGCCCTTCAAACCCTTGGCTACATACCATTTGCATTACCTGTCCTGGTAGGTGGCCTTCCTGGTGACACTCACCTCTGCCCGCAGTGTCAGTGAGCTTCAGACCTTGGCGGCTGAGCCACTCTATACCAGGTTCTACAAGAACAGGGTGGTGCTTCACACCCACCATAAATTTATTCCGAAGGTGGTATCTGATTTTCACCTCAACCAGGAGGTGGTACTCCCAACCTTCTTTCCATGGCTCCTTATCAAGGCATTGGCTGTTCTCCACACTCTGGACTGCAAAAGGGCCCCCTGGTCCTTCTTCCTGCCACGTACTCAGGGCCACTGCAAAGCCTCACAACTTTTCATTTCATATGACCCCAGTCGACTGGGGGAGGCTGTCACCAAGCAAACCCTGTCCACCTGGGTGGCGAACTGTATTGCCTTCACCCATGACCAGGCTGGGCTATCATTGGAGCGTCGAGTCACAGCACACAACGTCCAAGCCAGGGCAACCTCAGTTGCACTCTATCCCTTTGGCAGCTGCCGGGCTGCCACCTGGTCCTCAGTCTACATTTTTGCAGCTCACTACTGCCCGGAGAGGGAGTCCCGTTGGGACAGTTCCTTTGGCCAGGCCATACTTTGTAATTTGTTCAGAGTTTAGGAAACTCCTGCCCCCTGACCCTTCTTGTTCAGTCTACCGGAGCCATGGTTCTCCCTGGACACTGGGGTCCCTAGAGTCTGTCCTCAGATTCACTTGCGGCTGCACATGGCTGGGCCGTGTTTTTTCTACAGGTCCTCGGTAGCCTGTAGCTAGGGAGTCCCATATGTGAGGACTGGTTTCCTGCTTGTTCCTGGAGAAAGCGTAGTTCCTCATCTGTAACAGGTGTTCTCCAGGGACAGCAAGAATCGGTCCTCATAACCCTCCCTCCTCCTGTTGGAGTTGCTATTCATTTTTGACTATCCTTTGTTGGCTCTAGCTATATCATCTGACTGAGTAAGATGACACCCTTGGGTGGGAAGGGGACCACACATGAGTGGTGGCATCTCCCAAAGGCTTTCTTTGAAAGCTGGGGAGATGCTTCCATGAGGGCTCCGTTGACATCACCATATATGAGGACTGATTCCTGCTGTCCCTGAAGAACACCTGTTATAGGTGAGGAACTACCTTTTTCTCCTATGTATGTCTGGAAGTTGCACAGTTTCTATGCGTGTTCTTCCCAAGTAGCTCCAACACACATTCCTACCCTAGCACCTGTAATGCGCATTGTAGTAAAAGCATAGTTAATGCATGCCTTTAGGCTTAGCGTGCACTGCTGTGATGTTGCCTTAACTCTCTTTATGCCATCTTCCAGGAAACATTGGCCTATGGCAAGTGGGGTGCCTCATCTCCAGCTTCTGGACTGTGCTCTTCTAGCATGGCAGCTCCTAAGTTGTCCCTGGAGGGATTGCTCCCCCTCTGTACGCCGAGGAATGTGGATAGTTTGGCCCTGCCTACCTAAGGGCAGGAGGTAGTGGATGTTCCTGTGCGGATATCCAGTTTAGTCCTCCACAATCGGGTACTGCCCCTCTCACTGCAGCCTGTAGACTGGACCAATCAAATCTTCTGTAGTACATATCCAGCAGGAGCTCCCAGAAGCCCCCCAGTGTGTCCAGTCTCGTTGCAGTGTGTAGACGTAAAAGTGTGTCCTCTGGGCACACTTAGTGACCTTTGCAGGAGCAACACTAGTTAGTTGTTTTTAGGGTTTGTTTTGGGGCATTTCTCTACTATATTTGTTTTTGGTAGCTAGCTGTGCCTTTAAAAATAAGAAAGACAAAAGAAGCCTGTCTCCCTGGAGCTGTGCCACAGGAGACTAGGAGAAAGTCAGACCTGCTGGCTGCTGTTGCCTGCCTAGCACATTTTATCAGCCCTGGGTGAGCTTCCCCTAGACAGGACGGGGAATTGCCATACCTATAAGGCAGTGCCTGGTACTGGGAGATTGTGGCTGAATCTTCTGTTCCTGAGCTGGTAGGAGTTTGCATTTCATTTTTTCTTTCTTGTGTGCAATGCTCTGTCTGGGATGCCAGCGTTTCTGTAGGCTCTCCTGAGCCCATTTGGCAGTTTTTATTCAATCTGCTCGTGTGCCCTGTATTAGAGGGTCGTTTTATTTGTTTTCCATATTATTTGGTGGTTTTTATATTTTCGCGCCGTTTTTTACCGCGGGTGAAAAAGTGCGGCGGCCATTTTGGATTTTAAAAGTGCTTTTCCAGGCATTTTTGATCGCTGTGCACAGGTTCCCCTAGCGTTTTTGGGGTTCCTCTTTCTGGCGATTTTGCTCAGGGCCCCCAGGGATCCTTGTATTTATTTTTTTTTTTTTAAAAAAAAAAAAAAAAAAAAAGTTAAGTTACTTTTAAATCGGGGCTGATTTGCATAGGATTGCCCAGGTGGTGTGGGCTTTCCTGTGGCTGTCTTATTCTATTCCCCTGGGCAGAGGTGGCCTTGGGATGGCTTCCAAGCCCCAGTGTGTGATTTGTGGGTCCCGCAGGACGGCAGGGACTGTCTCTGGCATCTGCAGGGGCTGTGCTGCAGTGCCCTCTGAGTTAGAGCAATCTGTGAATGTTCAGGAACAGGCTACCCCTGGGGATGCTTCTACTTCCGGGGACAGCGTTCTTTCTCCAAGCATCCCTCAGTCTGGCTCGGTTCCTCCGGCCAGCGGTTCAGTGGCTGCGCTCCAGCAGGCGGCTGTTGCTGCCTCAACTATGGACTTCTCCCCTGATTTTGTACTCCTCATGCATCAGGCATTTTGCCTGAGCAGGTCCGGACAGTTGCCGGCTGTCTGGCCCCCCTCCCTCCCCTCGGGGTCCTTGGGTCCCTCACCGCCCGGGGGCAAGCGGCTTTGTTTGGTGGACAAGAGCAGGACGCCCTGGGTCTCCTGGATTCCGAGGCAGAGGGTGATCCTGAGACTGAAGCAGAGGATTTGGAGGATGGGGAGATCCCTGGGCCGGAAGATCAGGCTCGGGTCATTCGAGTGTTCCGTAGGGACGAGCTGGTTCCTTTGGTCACGGAGTCCCTTCAGGCGCTAAACCTTTCGGCGGTGCGGTCCCTGGAGGAGGAGGGTCTTGAGGATCCTCTGATTCAAGCAGTCAGGGATGCCCAGGTGGTTTTTCCCGTCCACCGCGTGGTGGATCAGATGATCCAGGCGGAGTGGGAGCACCCGGAATCCGGTTTGAAGGGGATTCGGACCATGAATCGGCTTTATCCTCTTGCTGACAAGGACAGGGACTTGTTCAGGTCCCCCCGGGTGGATGCTGCGGTCTCCGCAGTGACCAAGAGAACCACCATCCCGGTTGAGGGGGCGGCGGCCCTCAAGGACGGGCAGGATAAGAAGGTTGATAACTTGCTCAAGCAAACCTTCGATACGGATGCCGTGTCATTGCAGGCCTCTATCTGTGGGGCTTGGGTGGCTCGGTCGTGTCTGCGGTGGTCACAGCAACTGCGCTCGAGCCCCGGACTAGACCAGCAGGGTCTGGTGGAGGTGACCCGGCTGGAGTCCGGCTCGGCTTACCTGGCGGATCTGTTTTATGATTTGATCCGCGCGTTGGCTAACAGTATGGCATCCGCGGTAGCAGCGCGCCGGTCCCTCTGGTTGCGCAGCTGGGCGGCGGACAGTTCTTCTAAGGCCCGCCTCAGTAAGCTGCCGTTTAAGGGCAGATTATTATTTGGGGAGGCTCTCGAGAAATTGGTAAAGGATCTCGGTGAGTCCAAAGGGGGCCGGCTTCCGGAGGATAAACCAAGGTCCAACCGGTCCACCTCGTCGGCGCGGGGATCCTTTCGGGATCAGCGCAGGTTTCGGCCCTCCCGCCAGTGGTCCTCGCAGCGGGGCCGGTTTGGAGCCCGTAGCCAAGGATTTCGGGCTTTCAGGGGAGCCGGCAGAGGCTTCTCCGCAGCCGGCTCTTCATCGGGTTCTTCCTTTGGACGCAAGCCACAATGACGCCAGGCAGGCTCTGGAGGGAGGACCGCTTGTCGGCGGTCGCTTGCGCGACTTTCTTTCCTCTTGGGCCCAAATAACGTCGGATCGCTGGGTGCTACAAATTATAGAGGAGGGTTACGCTCTGGAATTTGCGTTCCCACTTCCAGATTCCTTTGTTCTGTCTCCCAGCAGGGGCGAGCAAAAGACGAGGGACATCCGCGTGACCATGGCTCGATTGTTAGCGCTGGGAGCGGTGGTTCCAGTGCCTCCCTTGGAAAGAGGCGCTGGTCGCTACTCCATCTATTTTGTGGTACCCAAAAAGGGCGACTCTCTGCGTCCGATTTTGGATCTCAAAGGCGTGAATCGCGCGCTCAGAGTGCCGCATTTCCGCATGGAAACCCTGCGGTCAGTCATTGTAGCGGTGCGAAAGGGGGAGTTTTTGACGTCCCTCGATCTTACCGAGGCCTATCTGCACATTCCGATACACCCAGCCCATCAGCGGTTTCTCCGCTTCGCGTTCCCGTGGGGCCACTTTCAGTTCCGGGCCATGCCGTTCGGCTTGGCTACGGCCCCACGCACTTTCACAAAGGTGATGGTGGTGGTTGCGGCGGCCTTGCGCAAGGAGGGCATTTTGGTCCATCCTTACCTGGACGACTGGTTGATACGAGCAAAATCCGGTCGAGAGTGCCTGCGGGTCGCGAGCAGGGTGGTAGCTCTGCTGCGATCCCTCGGCTGGGTGGTGAACGAAAGAAAGAGTTGTCTGCGGCCCTCGCACGACACTGCTCGGGGGCTGGTGTGCCTTCCCGAGCGCCGCGTCCTGACGTTGCGGGCTCTTGTCCGACTATTTTGGGGGATGCCCGCTCCGTCGGCGTGGTGGTACCTACGGCTTCTCGGAACGATGGCGGCGACCTTAGAGGTGGTTCCGTGGGCGCGGTTCCACATGCGCCCGCTACAGAGGGCGCTCCTTCGTCGCTGGTCCAACCAGTGCGATTCCTTGCACAAGGGACTGCCCTGCCCGAAGGCAGTGCGGCGGTCGCTTCGGTGGTGGCTCTCCTCCGAGAACCTGACGCGGGGAATTCCCTTGGAGCCTCCTCTGTGGGTCCCCCTCACTTCGGATGCGAGCCTAGTCGGCTGGGAAGCACACTGCGAGACCCGCTTCACGCAGGGGGTGTGGTCCTCGCAGGAAGCGTCTTGGTCGATCAACCGCCTCGAGCTTCGGGCGGTCCGACTAGCCCTGATGGCCCTGGAACCTCTGCTCCTGGGCCGGGCGGTCCGAGTCTGGTCGGACAATGCGACCACGGTGGCGTACATCAATCGCCAAGGGGGCACAGGGAGTGTGGCCCTGGAAACCGAAGCGACGGCCTTGGTCAGCTGGGTGCAGACTCGGCTGCCGGCGATCTCGGCGGCGCACATTGCAGGCGCGGACAATGTCCAGGCCGACTTTCTCAGCAGAGTGTGGGTGGACCCCGGAGAGTGGGAGTTAAATCCTCAGGTGTATGCGCAGATAGTTCGGCGGTGGGGTCCGCCCATCATGGATCTCATGGCGACCTTCCAGTCGGCCAAGACAAGTCGCTTTTTCAGCAGACGGCGGGAGCGGATGTCCGAAGGACTCGACGCTCTCATTCAGCCGTGGCCAACGTCCGGGATGCTGTACGTTTTCCCCCCGTGGGCCCTGATCGGTCGGGTCGTCCAGCGCATCGAGGGCCATCAGGGCCGGGTGCTGCTGGTGGCTCCGGATTGGCCCCGGAGGCCCTGGTATGCCGACCTCGTTCGGCTTCGAGACGGCGTGCCGTGGCGCCTTCCGGCGCTACCGGATCTTCTTCTTCAGGGCCCCTTGCGGATGCCCCAGGTGGCTCGGTTCTCGCTTACGGTTTGGCCATTGAGAGGGCTCGGCTGAAAAAGAAGGGTTATTCGCCCGCGGTGATTTCCACCTTACTGCGGGCAAGAAAGTCGTCCACTTCTCTTACTTATGTTCGAATTTGGAGAATTTTTGAGGACTGGTGCTCCCGGCGTGGAGTTCGGGCGGCGACGGTCTCGGTGCCCGTCGTGCTCAGCTTTCTGCAGGATGGCTTCGAGAAGGGTCTCGCGGCCAGTTCCCTGAAGGTCCAGTTGGCCGCGCTCTCTTGCTATAGAGGCAAGGTTTTGGGCCGCCTTCTTGGCGCTCATGCGGATGTGCGGCGTTTCTTGACCGCCGTGTTTCATTTGCGGCCTTCCCGCAGAGCGGTGATTCCTCCGTGGGATTTGAATTTAGTTCTGCGGGCCCTGGCTCGGGAACCCTTTGAGCCCTTGCGGAGGGCATCCTTGAAGGATCTCACGTTGAAGACGGTTTTTCTGGTAGCCATTTGCTCGGCACGGCGCATCTCGGATCTACAGGCCTTGTCATGCCGAGAACCTTTCTTGTCTTTTTCTGCGGAGCGGGTTGTGATCCGTCCGGTTCCCTCCTTCCTGCCATAGGTGGTGTCTCCTTTTCACCTGAATCAGGCAGTATTTCTACCAGTGATTTCGGCGGACTCGGTCGAGTCGGTGGACAAGGGGCTTCACCGGCTTGATGTGGGCCGCCCGCTGCGTCGGTATTTACAGTCTACCGAGTCATTTCGGAAGACTGATCGGCTTTTTGTGCTCTTTGGGGGTGCACGGAAAGGGGAGGCGGCGGCTAAGGCCTCCATTGCTCGATGGCTTAAAGAAGCGATCGCCTCCGCGTATCTGTTGCAGCGGCGGCCGGTTCCGGAGGGGCTCCGGGCTCATTCTACTAGGGCTCAGGCGGCCTCTTGGGCGGAGCATGGTCTGGTTCCACCAGCGGAGATCTGTAGAGCGGCCACTTGGTCGTCTCTGCATGCTTTCAGCAGGCACTATCGCTTGGATGTGTCAGCGGCTCGGGATTCCTGTTTTGGTTCGGCGGTTTTGCGCGCCGGCCTACAAGGTCCCGCCCGGTCTTAACTGCTCTGTTACATCCCGATTGTGGAGGACTAAACTGGATATCCGCACAGGAAATGGAAATTACACTAACCTGGTAATTGTAGTTCCTGTAGGATCCAGTTTAGTCCTCCTTCCCTCCCGAATATCTGCATGATCTTGCGGCGCGCTATCCCGAGCGGGAGATTCTAAGATAGTTTTGCGTCCCGTTCGGACCTTAGCGGCAGTCGTGCTTATAGCTATGGCTCTTCCCTTTCTTTTGGGGTTCCGTAAGCTCCTTAGTACCTGGGAGGAGCTCTGTGTCAATTTAGGGGCGTCGATTCCGGCGCCGTGCAGTGTTCTGACTTCCTCGTTTGGGGAGGGAGTTGGTTATTCCAGGGGGGGAAGTACAAGGTTTAATGTTAATCTGATAATAATCTGATGTGTTGCTTCGTTCAGTATGCTTTGTTACTAGTACACTGGGGGGCTTCTGGGAGCTCCTGCTGGATATGTACTACAGAAGATTTGATTGGTCCAGTCTACAGGCTGCAGTGAGAGGGGCAGTACCCGATTGTGGAGGACTAAACTGGATCCTACAGGAACTACAATTACCAGGTTAGTGTAATTTCCATTTACTGTGGGTAAGGATAACCTGCTGACCAGAGGTTTCGGCGACCATGCTGTGCACTACTTCCCGACCTCTAGGGGATCAATGACGACTGTGTCCCCTGGTGTAGGGGGGCTCATTTCACGCCTCTGGAGTCTGGATTGTCCACTCTGGAATTTGTTTCCTTTCTACAACATGCTTGTTCATTCTGGTTTAGAAATGTCATATCCTGCGGCCTCTGGGTTCCCCCAAGTGCAGTCTCGTGAGGGACAGGCTAAGAGTGGAAGTCCTGTTCAGTTGCTTATGGCTAAGAGTCCCTGAAAAAAGATGCCCCCTGTAGATGGGGATTAGCTGGGATCTGTCTGAGATTTGGACTGTGGCTTGGATTCAGATGTCTGATGGGGATGATGTAGTACTCTCACCTTCAGAGGATTGTGAAGAGGCCGATGTTATCCACCTGTTTCAGAAGGAGGAACCTGAGTCGTGGATTCCTAGGGTTTTATCCACCTTGAGCTTGGCGGATCCTCCAGGCATGGAGCAGGAACCGAAGATGCATCCACTCTTTCAAGAGGTGCAGAAATCCACTACTGTCTCAAGGGCCTATTTGGTCAGAGTGGAATTCCTCTGACTCCCCGCCTAAAGAGCTGAAGGTGTGTATAAGAAGATGCATGCTGTCCTGGAGAAGGAGTGCATTGTGTGGCTTGATATTTCCAAGGTGGATGCACAGGTCACAGCGGTTACCAGTTGGACCTCCATTCCTGTGGAAGGCGGATTGGCCTTAAAGCATAAAGGTGGATTTATGTTGAAAACCAGTCTGCTGAGGCAGCTTCTGTTCTTCAATTGCAGTATGTGCAGACTTGACGTCTCGAGTCCAGCTCCAGTGGATTCAGTCTCTTCTGTCTGATGATTCTACCCCTCTTTTGGAGTCTGCTACGGCCTTCCATATGGCTTGGTACTTCTAGCGGCCAGAAATTGTGCCTTGTCAACAGTGACACAGCAGTGGTTTGGCTCTGACATGGGGCAGCAGATTCATCTTCTAAAGCCCGGTTGCTCATCTGGTCTTAAAGGGACGCTTCTCTTGGGTCCAATTTAGAGAAGCTGATGAAGTACCTGGGTGAAACAAGATCTTACCACCTTCTGCAGGACAGGTCCAAGGGGCCTGTGAAGCAGGCAGGAGTCCTTTTCCGTCAGCCTCCGCCCACTCCTCGTGGGCACGCAGATTGGACTCCCAGGGGTCTCGGGACCCTGTTGCTGGAAAGCCTTTCTTCCCCTCTGCTTGTGGACTTTGAGTTCTTTCTCAATATTTTTATGGAGCACTTGGGCCCAGTGACCCAGTCCCATCCAGAGGAAGACCCTCCCAAGCTGCGAAATGACAGTTTGTGAGCCCATTCCCTGATTCCTCTGGGGGCAGTCTTCGCCTCTTTTTTAGGAATGGGCTCAAGTCACCAAGGATTTCTGGGTGCTAGTCCCTATTCAGTATGGCTATGTTCAGCAATCAAGAGCCGATCCTGGCTGCTTTCGTCTTCTCCCCTTATGGGGCTGCTGTGTGGATCCCCTTTGACAAGTTGCCTCTCCTGAAGGCAGTGGTGCCCGCCCTTCCAGACAATAGGGGCAAGGATAGGTATTCCATCTATTTTGTGGTGCCTACAAGGAAGGAACATTCTGACCCATTCAGGACCCCTCTATATTAGGAAGTATCATTTAAGATGAACAAAAAAGGCTGACAGCATATATTCTTATACTACTGACTTGATTATCTCACTTAACTGATTTCCCTTCAGTTAATCTACTACTACCGATCATTTGTATATCGCTACAAAGTGTATGCAGCACTGTACAGACACATGTAAAAGACTGTCACTGCTCATTTTTTTTTATTTTTTTATTTAACACTTATTTATATACCGCATCTTCCAGCGATCAGTTGCGGTGTACAATCAACAACAGTCAACAATGCAGAGCTTGTTTTACATAGAACAATGATAACTTTTTACATAGAACATCTTAACTTACACAACAACGGGTTTAAAAACTAAGCGGAATAATTCAATAATTCAACTAAGACAGATTGTGTAACAGTTAAAACAAAAGTACTGTCCCTATAACATAGGTAGATTATGACAGTTGTAACTATACAGATTATGACAGTTGTAACTATATACAAGTAGAATTTCAATGCATAAGAGTGGAGTGATTATACATTTAAGTTTTGTATGTATTGTTTGTAGTAGGGAGTATAAACTTGATTTTGGGCAGGTTCGTGTTTAGCTCATCTGAGCTTGCAATCTAATCGAGACAGACAAAACTGCAGCTGTGGACAACATTACATCTAGGGGAATAGTAAGGAAACACATAGGAGATTAAGCGGATCAGGATCCAAAAGCGGCCTCGAAGAAGTGAGTTTTCAGCCTGAATTTGAAAAGGGCCAGAGATAAAGCCTGATGTGCAGACTCAGGTAGTTGGTTCCAGGCATAAGGAACAGCAAGGTGAAAGGATTGAAGTCTGAAGTTGGCAGTAGAAGAGAAGGGCACAGATAGAAGGGATCTGCCAAAAGTGGAGTTCCCAAGGATGGGTGTAGGGAGAGATAAGAGGAAAGGTAGTGAGGAGCAGCAGAATGAGTGCACTTATAGGCCAGTAGGAGAAGTTTGAACTGGATACGGAAACGGATAGGGAGCCAATGAAGTGACTTGAGAAGAGGGGGTTATATGAGAATGTCAAGACTGGCGGAAGATTAGCCGTGCAGTTGAGTTTTGAACAGACTGAAGGGGAGAGAGATGGTTCAGAGGGCTTGCTAGCTGTCCCGAATCTACTGTTAGATTACTGCTTATGATATGATGTAGTTGTAGGCATTTAACGCCATCCTTGAGGATATTTTGCCTATTTGATCTCTGCCTGGAGTCTTCTTTACGATTTCATGACTATTTGAAGACATGGTTTTGTAGTCAAGTTTTTGGATGAAGTTCTTTATGAACTTCCTTTTTATATTTATTGATTTTTTTTCTCTGTATATTATTGTAAATTGTTATGCATGTGTGTTTTTTTTATTTATTGTACATATTTTTAAGTATTTGTTTTATATACCACCTTAAGGCTTTTATCATTGGTTTTAATCATCATATTTAATATATTACCTTTCTCCAGGAACAAGCAGGAAGTCAGTCCTCACATATGGGTGATGTCGGCGCTGACGGAGCCCTCGTGCAGAGCAATTCCCCAGCTTTCAAAGAAAGCCTTTGGGATTGCATCACGCATGTGCAGTCCTCTTCCCGCCCAAGGGTGCCATCTTGCTCAGTCTCCCTTTTTCCATGGAGCCCAATGGACGTAGTCCAACTTCCCTCGCAGAAAACGTGCGTCAGAACTACTAAAGATTCTATTCTTTGGCCCGGTTCGACACCGGTTCCCCTTCCCACCTCGGTTCGGTACACCAGTATCAAGTCCAGTCACTCTTTTTCGCTTTTTGCCCTTAGTGGCTAGCGTTCGCGCTGGCTTTTTCTTTTTCACTGGCAGCCCAGTCGTTTGACCTCGCAGGGGCCCTTTTTCCCCTGATGGCTGCCAGCGGGTTTAAAAAGTGTGATCAGTGTAAAAGATTAATGTCTCTCACCGACACACATGACTGCTGTATCCGCTGCTGTCGGGCCCGACCATGACCCGAAGGTCTGTGGCCCGTGTGGCAAGATGTCTTCCAAGGCACTTATAAGTAGGCAGCAACAGCGTGAAAGGATTTTCTCTGAGTCCGCATCCACCCGGGTCTGGACCTCTTCAGAAGCCTCGACGTCTCGGGAGCTGTCTGACTCCAAGCATCGTCGGGGGTCTTCTGAGCGGGGGTCTCCCTCCTGGGAACACCTGAAGTAGAAGAAACCTGCGAGGGCGGTGGCGTTGGATGCCTCTGATCGGCCTGGATCCTCGCGGGCCAGGTCGCAGAGTCCTGACCGCCGCCCCAGGTCCTTGGAGTCAGAGTGGCCTGCAAAGGTGCCTCGCACGGAGCCAGAGACACTGAGGAAGGTAACTGCTGTTGTCTTCATTGACTCTCCTCCGGGAGAACTGGTGTTGGGACCCGACCTGGAGGCTGCGGAGCCTTCTGAGCTTGGTCTCAGGTTGGCAGCCCTAGAGTGCAGCATGTCTGCTTTCATGGAGACTATCGAAAAAGTCATTCACTATCAATTCCAAAAGTATGTAGAGGAATAGTGCTCTTAAACTTTCACTGCAATCAAATCACTCAATTGTAAAACAAGGTCTCAGATTTAACAAGTGCTGCTTCCTGACATTCGTCTTGGAAGAAAAAGCACGTCAACACATCAACGACCTTGTATAAATTTACTTAGAGTGAGCCAGTCCTATATTTTGACATTTACTTCAACTCTTCACGCTAGAGAACTGGGCTAAACTTTATCATTGCGCTATGACTGTTTTACTAGTCTCATTTTCATCGGGTAAGCCAGTCCTGCTTCTCAATAAACACAAAATAAATCATTCACATGAACTTTTCACTTGAAAAAGCTGGGCTGAACTTATCATTGCTCGGTAGTTGTTTTCCTGATCCCGACGCTCTAATAAAACAGAAAATTTTAATATTTACTAAAACCCCTCTTACTAAACCTCCACCAATATTTAACTCGCACAAATAACCTACCACTTCTAAAAATCTTAAAAAACCTTACCAATGATGCTGCCGACGTTACATTTTTAATCCACGACCCTCTTGCTCGAACTCCATTCTTTCTCTCGGGTCGAAAAAACGCCGCGCATGCGGGGTAAAGCAACCCCCCACCATATTTAAAACCCCACTGATTACCGAAGACTCCTCTTCCAATAAGCGCTTCCTCAAAATAACGAAACCACTAATTTTGACAAAGAAAGAATGCTCCTTACAATAATTTATCCTCCTCCCCTCAAATAAAATTAAGAAAAGTTTAAGAAAAATGTTTTATTAGAACCTGGTTAAGAAATCAATAACAGGATCCCCTGAGGAACCCTAGCAGTGAAACGCGAGATTGGTACCTGAGGCGAGCGTCGGGATCAGGGAAACAACTACCGAGCAATGATAAGTTCAGCCCAGCTTTTTCAAGTGAAAAGTTCATGTGAATGATTTATTTTGTGTTTATTGAGAAGCAGAACTGGCTTACCCGATGAAAATGAGACTAGTAAAACAGTCACAGCGCAATGATAAAGTTTAGCCCAGTTCTCTAGCGTGAAGAGTTGAAGTAAATGTCAAAATATAGGACTGGCTCACTCTAAGTAAATTTATACAAGGTCGTTGATGTGTTGATGTGCTTTTTCTTCCAAGACGAATGTCAGGAAGCAGCACTTGTTAAATCTGAGACCTTGTTTTACAATTGAGTGATTTGATTGCAATGAAAGTTTAAGAGCACTATTCCTCTACATACTTTTGGAATTGATAGTGAACGACTTTTTCTATAGTGTGCATAAAATTGTTCCTAAGAAGACCGTGTTTTTGTGTGCCTTCATGGAGAAGCAGCTTGCGCTGATGGCTGGTCTCACCGGTCCATCCGCCCTGACCAGCGGGACCTCGACATCCAAGTTGACCCCGGAGGCAGAGCCAATCCTTGAGACTCTTCGGACTCGGGTCGATCCTCAGCCGACCACTCCATCACGGAATGTATGGCCTGTGCCATGATGTCTAAAAGAGGTCGGCAGAACCGAGCTGCTAAGCTCAGTACCCTGTTTCCCTCTGATGCAGCCTCGGTGGCATCGACGTCTTCCAGGGCTTCCTCTTCCTCCCGTGGATCTCAGGTAACTAAACACAAGTCTAGCCGGTCCTCAAAGGGTAGATCTCCTTCTAAGCATCGAGATGCCTCTGGCGTTGCCCTTGAGGATTCTGCACCGGCAAAATTTCCCCGGCGGGAGGCTTCAGCTTCCAAAGCATTATCGGGGCTCCAGGACATTCTCGAGGCCTCGACCTCGGCAGAACTACTGGTGCCATGCTCTGGGGTACCGGCTGTTTTCTCCGGTACCGACACCCAGGCATCGGCAGCATCGATAGACCAGAGGTTCCTGGCTATTGAATGCAGTCTGGCGGCTCTCCTTTTGACATCGACACCCTTGGAACCGCATCAGAGTTCAACTGGTACCGGCACCAACTCCGGCACCGGTATCGATACCGGTACCGATAACATCGGCATTGACATCGGTGTCCGCATTGCCGGCACCCAGTCATGCGATACCCTCCGGTACCGATACACCAGTACCGATTACTCCCAGTACCGACTTCAGTCGGTACGGGTATCGGGCTCTTCAAGAGCATCCGGACAGACAGTACTTCGAGTCCTCAGAAGAATCTGAGGATTCTGACAGTTCTGTCAATGCAGGAATACTTCTCCCAGAGGAGCCTTCCTCCTCTTAAGTGCAGGATGTCTCTTCCAGAGGATATTTCCTTTCAGGACTTCATCAGGATGGTGGCTCGAGGTCTGTCCATTACTGTGGCTCCTTGAATCAGAGCCCAGAGCAAAGGAGTTGGAAATTTTGCAATATCCCAAAGCTCCTAAAGAGGCAGCTACTCTACCCATCCATGAGATCTTGCATGATCTCATGCTAAGAATGTGGGAGACGCCTCTTACCACCTCTCCTCACCCTCGTAGACTGGATACTATGTATCGAGTCCCTCTTTGTCCTGGTTTCCAGAAGACGCAGCTTCCTCACCACTCTATTGTAGTGGAATCAGCTATGAGAAGAATCAGGAGTGCAAAGAGACATGCCTCTAATCCTCCAGGACGCGAGTGCAGAACTTTGGATGCTTTTGGACGTCGGACTTTCCAAGCTTCCATGCTTTCTGCCAGGATCATTCCTATATTTTATATATGGGAATGTTCCTGAAGAAAGTTACAGGGGATTTAGAGGTTTTGAGCACTGTTCCCTCTAAGCTGTGCACGCGTGTGCGCGTGCACACACACCTCGCCGAGCGAGCGCACATACTTTGCAACAGAGCGCACAAAAATTACGGTTCTGATTCTGATAGAAAACAACACAGACGTCTTAAAATTTAAAAGTTGTTATGTATTTACGGTTTTCACAAGTTCTACAATGTTTTCTAGTGCAATCAATGTGGTGTACATACTGTATTCTGATGTGTAGTCAAATTTTAAAGTATATAACTCCGAGTGTCGTTATGTGGCGCACAAAAATTTAACCTTCCTTCAAAAGCTGCACAGCTG
This sequence comes from Ichthyophis bannanicus, assembly GCA_033557465.1. Lineage (NCBI taxonomy): Eukaryota > Metazoa > Chordata > Amphibia > Gymnophiona > Ichthyophiidae > Ichthyophis > Ichthyophis bannanicus. The sequence continues at coordinate 383,954,104 of CM066038.1, read as the reverse complement.
ATATTTTATGCGCACACAGCCTACAGAAAATTAGAGGGAACATTGGTTTTGAGCCCTATTCTTCCTGAGGATAAAAGACAGGATTTTCTCCAATTGGTCAAACATGCCCAGGATGTTTCTAAATTTGTCAACCGTGCAGCTTTTGACTGTTTTGCGTGCATAAGCAGAACCTCTGCTATTGCCATAGGTGCACGTAGAATTGTCTGGCTCCAGGCATCTGATTTGGAGCTCTGGGTACAAGACAAACTGGGCAATGTTCCTTGTACTGGTGAAAACCTGTTTGGTAAAGATTGGCAAGAAAAGGCCAATGAGTTGGATGCTGACAACTCCACTTTGGATAGGCTATCCAAAGCCACAGCCGATCCTGTGAGAAAGAAGCCTTTCAAGAAGCCTTTCTTCTCAAAAAAGAAGAGGTTTTATCCCTCTTATTCCCAGCAGGGATGTTCTGCAGGTCAGCCTGCCCAGAAAGGTCAGCAACCACCTAAACAAAGGAAAGCAAAGACTGCTAAGCCTCAACTGTCTCAGCCTCCACAAGGCCTTTGACTTTCATCTAGAGAACCTAGCCTTCCTGGCCCTCAATGGACCAGAGTCTTCCACCATTCCAGGAAGGTTATGTCACTTTGCCCCCAGGTGGGAGCAGATAACAGCAGAGCATTGGACACTCCATTATAAGAGAGGGGTACAAGCTGCACTTTCTGTGCATGCCACCTCACACAATGGTAAGACAGTTCAATTCTCAGACCTCTCTTATCAACCTGTTAGATCAAGAGGTCACTATGCTTCTTGCCCAAGGGGCAATAGAAGAAGTACCCTTCCACCAACAGGGTACAGGGTTTTACTCCCCCTATTTCCTTATCCCAAAGAAAACAGGGGGATACAGACCTATCTTGGACCTCAGAGAATTGAACAAATTCCTGTTCAAAGAGAAATTCAAGATGATTTCTTTAGGAACTCTGCTGCCATAACTTCAGAGTCAGGACTGGCTTTGTTCTCTAGATCTCAAGGATGCGTACACTCATGTTCTCATCCACCCAACTCACAGGAAGTTCCTTCGGTTCCTTTTTCAAGGAAAGCACTACCAATACAGGGTGCTTCCTTTTGGCCTGGCCTCAGCACCAAGAGTGTTCACGAAGTGCATGGCTGTCGTAGCAGCATTTCTCCGCACTCTAGGGATATTCGTCTTCTCCTACTTAGACGACTGGCTCATTCGAGCACCATCAGAGTCAGAGGCCATGACTTCTCTATCTTGCACAATGCGTGTCCTTCAGTATTTGGGTCTGGTCATAAACATCCCAAAATCCAGTCTAACTCCTACTCAGTCTCTAGAGTTCATAGGAGCTTTGCTGGATACCAGAAAAGCAAGGGCCTATCTTCCCCAGGCCCATTGCCTTCTCATGGTGCAGTTAGCTTCTCAAGCAGTGCTGAAGCCTCATCTCACTGCCCGAGAAATGCTACAACTACTAGGCCACATGGCATCTACCGTGCATGTGGTTCTTTATGCTCGCCTCCATATGAGAGCAGCCCAGTGGACTTTATCCACTCAGTGGACCCAGGCATCAGGGTGCCTGTCAGACAAAACAGCAAACACAAATCGCCTTATTTTGTCCCTCCAATGGTGGCAGTCCACTCAGAACCTGTTGCTGGGGTCCCCATTTCAGCAACCCTTACCCCAGGCAACTCTCACAACAGATGCTTCACCAATGGGTTGGGGAGCTCATCTGCAGGACCTCTCCACCCAAGGCACTTGGACTCCACAGGAGACTCATCTATATATCAATCTCTTGGAGCTCCGAGCAATCTTCCTTGCTCTTCAAGTGTTCCACACTCTGCTCAGCTGCAAGACAGTCCTTATTCACATGGACAACCAAGTAGCCATGTTCTACGTGAACAAGCAGGGAGGAACAGGCTCTCTGTCGCTTTGCAACGAAGCTTTGCGACTGTGGGCCTTCGCCAGAGAGCATCAGATTCATCTCCTGGCAATGTACCTTCCAGGCATACAAAACTCTTGAGCAGACAGACTCAGTCGAGTTCTGCTTCCACACGAATGGTCTCTACATGTAGACCAGGTGACCAAGATTTTTCAAATTTGGGGGACCCCGGACATAGACCTCTTTGCAAGTCTGTTGAATGCCAAACTTCCCCGGTTCTGTTCCAGAATCCCAGCTCAGGACTCTCAGGACCAAGGATGCTTTCCTCCTTCACTGGGGCCAAGACTTACTTTATGCCTTTGCACCCATTCCCCTAATTCACAGGACCCTATTCAAGCTTCAGAGAGACAGAGGCCGTATGATTCTCATAGCTCCGCATTGGCCTCGGCAAGTGTGGTACCCTCTGCTTCTACATCTCTCTCAAGCTCCCTCCCTGGAGTTAGGGTCTGCTCCAGATCTCCTATCTCAGGAAAACGGAATGTTGTGGCATCCCAATCCCCAGTCTCTGCATCTCAGGGCTTGGTTGCTGAAGGCCTAGATTTCCATGGTCTTAACCTCCCTCAGCAAGTAAAGGATATCCTTTATGCTTCTAGGAAGCCTTCCACAAGACACTCTTATGCTTTCAAGTGGAAAAGGTTTACCATATGGTGTTCACAGAAGGGTCTTAACCCCCTTGCGGTACCTCTGGATTCATTACTGGAGTATCTCCTTCATTTATCCAATGCAGGACTTAAGACTAACTCAGTAAGAGTCCATTTGAGTGCTATTGCAGCTTCTTTCAAGCCTCTGAATGGACAACCTATTTCCTCCCATCCTCTTATAGCGAGATTTATGAGAGGCCTTCTGCTAACTAAGCCTCCCATTAGGCCACCACCTGTGGCATGGGACTTAAACTTTGTTCTTGGTCAGCTCATAAAGCCAGATTTCTAACCCTTAGCTACTACAGAGTGGCCTGCAAAGGTGCCTCGCACGGAGCCAGAGACACCGAGGAAGGTAACTGCTGTTGTCTTCGTTGACTCTCCTCCAGGAGAACCGGCATTGGGACCCGACCTGGAGGCTGCGGAGCCTTCTGAGCTCGGTCTCAGGTTGGCAGCCCTGGAGTGCAGCATGTCTGCCTTCATGGAGCAGCAGCTTGCGCTGATGGCTGGTCTCACCGGTCCATCCGTCCCGACCAGCGGGACCTCGACGTCCAAGTTGACCCCGGAGGCCGAGCCAATCCTTGAGACTCTTCAGACTCGGGTCGATCCTCAACCGAGGTCTCCCTCGACCTCCCGTTCGGGGCCGATGTCGTTAATGCCGGTGCCCTTGGCATTAGGGCAGTCGAGACCGAAGCCCTCACGGCTGGAGCCCATCGATTCCTCCTCAGAGGACTCGGAATGGGAAACGGAAGATGAGGAGTCCCCGGACACCCACCGGACCTGGTATGTCCCATCGGACTCGCTGGGTTCCCCCGGAGGACACCCGCTTCTCGTACTTCGTCAGGGACATGGCCATGGCTTTGGCATTCCCGGCGGACTCCATGGAGGAGCCTTGAGCCGAGGAGCTCGAAGCCCTCCAGTATGACTTTCCCCCTCAGGAAGCCCTTACGGTACCGGTTCCTCCGATGTTGGAATGGCTGATGCTCCGCATGTGGGAGTCACCGGCCTCGATGCCGGTTTTCAGCAAGCAGGTCGATTCCATCTATCGAGTCTGCAAGAGCCCTGGGTTCCAGAAAGCACAGCTGCCGCACAACTCCATGGTTGTGGAATCGACCATGCACAGGCTCAAGAGCCAAAAAACGCACTCCTCGGTGCCTCCTGGCAGGGAAGCCCGTAACCTGGATGCCCTCAGCAGAAAGTGCTACCAGGGCTCGATGCTGTCATGCTGAGTCCAAACATACCAGCTGTACATGGGCATGTACTTGCGGGACCTGGCAAGGAGATTGCCGGGTTCTCATCTGGCCTCTCTGAAGAACCCTTGCAGCGCTTCAAGAACTTGTCCACTGGAATTCAGGCGTGCTTGAAGTTTGTCTCTAGCAGCCTATGATGGCTTCGAGGCCTCAACCTGAGTAGCCGCAGCCGGCATCGGTGCCCGCCGCCAGGCGTGGCTAATGTCGTCGGACCTGGAGCCATGGGTTCATGACAAGTTGGTCGTTGTCCCTTTCCCGGGGAATAACCTCTTTGGCAAACCCATGACTGAGAAGGCTGCTGAAATCGAGTCCGAATACTTGACCCGGACAAGACTATCCAAGAAGACTTCTGCCCCTTCTAAAAAGAAGGGTCAGGTAAAAAGCCCTTTTTCCTGAGGAAGGGTGCTGCTTACCGCAACTACCCCACTCAGCAGGCCTCCCCAGCTCGCCCCCAGGGGCAGCAGGCCAAAGGACAGGGGCATGGCCCGCGTAAGCAGAAGACCCCCAAGCCTCCGGCCCCGGCTCCGACCCAGCTGCGAGGGAGTTTTTGGCTGCCAAAGCATAGTCTCTCTCCAACCATGTGTAAGGTCCTGCACAGGAGGAAGGCTGAGCCTATACGCCCACAGGTGGCCAACAATCACTACAGATACCTGGGTCCTTCAAATAGTCCAAAGGGGCTATTTGCTCCACTTCAACCAGGTACCTCCCTCTTTCTTTCCAGGAGAGCCTCTCAGACCCCCTCTACACAGGGACCTCCTCTTGCAGGAGTTGGCAGGTCTTCTAGAGGATCAGGTGATGGAACCGGTGCCCCACCACCTGCATGGGCAAGGCTTCTACTCCAGGTATTTTCTGATACCAAAGAGAACAGAGGGCCTCAGACCCATCCTCGACCTGCAAAACTTAAACAAGTTCCTGGTGAGGGAAAAGTTCAAGATGCTTTCCCTTGGAATATTGCTGACTTACCCTCCACCAGGGAGATTGGCTATGCTCCTTAGACCTGAAGGATGCCTACACGCCCATCCTCATACATCCAGACCACAGACAATATCTCAGATTTGTAGTGGGAGGAAACCATCTTCAATACAGAGTACTACCATTTGGCCTAGTTTCTGCTCCCAGAGTGTTTACCAAATGCCTGGCGGTAGTGGCGGCCTTCCTCAGGAGCCAAGGGATTTTTGTCTTCCCTTGCCTGGACAACTGGCTCATCAGGGCCCAGTCGGCTCAGGAGGCCCAGCAGGCCACAGCTCGCACTATCAACAGCATTTAGGCTTTGACATAAATCAAGCAAAGTCCACTTTGCTCCCCACTCAAAACTTAGAGTTCATAGAAGCAAGACTAGACACCCTTCGGGCAAGGGCTTACCTGCCGGAGGACAGGGCACAGAGGCTTCTGGCGCTGGTGGACCAAGTCAGCCACAAATCTCAGATCTCAGCGAGACACTTTCTACGCTTCTTGGGCCACATGGCCTCCACGGTACATGTGACTCCAAACGCCCATCTCCACATGGGACAGCTCAGTGGTGCCTCAGAGATCAGTGGACACAAGCCACCGGACGACTCCGAGACAGGATCAGTGTGTCCAAACGACTGATGAAGTCGTTGGCGTGGTGGCTTCAGCCACCCAACCTGCTCAAGGGAGTGCCTTTTCAGCCTCCCTCGCACATAAGAGTGCTGACAACAGATGCCTCCCTGCTGGACTGGGGAGCCTATTGCCAGGGATCATGCACTCAGGGGTTGTGGTCTCCTCAGGAGAGTACACACCAGATCAACCTCTTAGAGCTTCGGGCGATTCGCCTAGCTCTTCAAACCTTCTCTCATGTTCTCTCACATCAGTCTGTCTTGGTGCAGACCGACAATCAGGTAGCAATGTTCTACGTGAACAAGCATGGAGGGTAAAGGGTCCTGTCTCCTACGTCAGGAAACACTCAACCTCTGCTCCTTTGCAATCCGGCAGGTTATGCCTCTCAAAGCAGTTTACCTGCCAGGTCAGGAGAACTTCCTAGCAGGCAAGCTAAGCAGGATTCTTCAGCCTCACGAACGGCAACTGAATCCGAAAGTGGCCCAGCACATCTTCCACTGCTGGTGGCATCCATCCATAGATCTCTTTGCCAGTCCACAAAATCACCAGTTGCCCAACTTTGGCTCCAAACAGCCACACCCTCAGAGGGTGACTGCAGATGCTTTTATGATCTCCTGGTCAAGGGGCCTCATGTATGCATTTCCTCCCATGCCTTTGGTGGCCCAGACTCTGTTTCATATCCTTCGGGACAAGGCCTCTGTCATTCTGGTAGCCCCCAGATGGCAAAGACAGCCTTGCTTTCTACTTTTCCTCCAGCTGGCAGTGGAGGCCCCACTCCCGCTGGGGATGCAGCCCGCCCTCCTGTCCCAGGAGCAGGGCTCGCTCTTACATCCCAACCTCAGGTCCCTCAACCTGATGGCATGGCTGCTGAAAGGGAGTAGTGCTGGCACCTCTCCTCCTACCTAAGAATGTTGAAAAAGTGTTACTGGCCTCAAGGAAACAGTCCACTAAAAACCTATGCCTTCAAGTGGCACAGGTTTGAGGTGTGGTGTACCCAGCACAATGAAAACCCTTTCGCTTGCCTTGTACCAGTGGTTCTGCAGTACCTGCTTCACCTCTCTGAATTAGGTCTTAAGTCTAACTCTGTCAGGGTCCACCTGAGTGCTTTGTCAGCACACCACTCTCAATAGAAGGACAACCTCTTTCGGCTCACCCCTTGGTGCCCAGGTTCCTTAGAGGTCTGCTTCTACTAAAACCCCTGGTTCATTCCCCGGCAACCGAGTGGGATTTAAATGTGGTCTTGGAGCAGCTTATTCGCCCACCTTTTGAGCCGATGTCTACTTGCCATCTGCGCTTCCTCTCCTGGAAGGTGCTCTTCCTGGTGGCACTCACATCTGCCAGACGAGTGAGTGAGCTGAAAGCTCTTGTTTCAGATAGACCGTACACAAGGTTTTATAGGAACAGAGTGGTCCTTCGCACCCACCCCAAGTTCCTTCCAAAAGTGGTCTCTTCGTTCCATCTCAACCAAGAGGTAGGTGGTTCTTCCAACCTTCTTTCCCAGACCACATGCCAGCTGGGCATAGGCGGTCCTGCATACCCTCGATCGTAAGAGGGCATTAGCCTTCTACCTGGAGTGTATGTGGGGACATCGAAGGGCTACTCAAGTCTTTGTCTCTTCTGACCCCAGTAGTCTGGGGCTACCTGTCTCCAAGCGCACGTTGTCTGCCTGGGTGGCAGACTGCATTGCCTGGGCATACAGGGCAGCCGACCTCCCCTTGCAGAGTCGAATCACGGCCCATCGTGTCAGAGCTAAGGCCGCATCAGTGGCTCACTTCTGCTCTGTTCTGCTGGCAGACATCTGCGGGGCCGCCACCTGGTCTTCTTGGATAGGCCGGCCAGGCGGTACTCCGTAACTTATTTGACGTATAGGCAACTTCTACCCTCCAGCGCTTTGGTGTCAGACTACCGGAGATGTTGTTCTCTGCTGAATTCCTATCACAGCTGCTGCGGTTCTTCTAGAGGGAGCCATTTTTCAGCTATGGGTTCTCAGTAGCCTATAGCTAGGGAGTCCCATATGTGAGAACTGATTTCCTGCTTGTTCCTGGAGAAAGCGTAGTTACTCACCTGTAACAGGTGTTCCCCAGGGAGAGCAGGAATCAGTCCTCACGACCCTTCCTCCTCCCCTGGAGCTGCAGTCTTATCGTTATTATATTTTGTTCATTTTGCCATCTCTTTAGCTATGTCATTTGACTGAGCAAGATGGCACCCTTGGGCGGGAAGGGGACCACGCATGCTTGATGCAATCCCAAAGGCTTTCTTTGAAAGCTGAGAAATTGCTCTGCACGAGGGCTCTGTCGGCGCCGATGTCACCCTGCTGATTCCTGCTGTCCCTCGAGAAACACCTGTTACGAGTGAGTAACTACGCTATATGGTTTTACATTTTTGCATCAAATAAAACCATGAAATGAATTTAGCAGGCAGTACAATTTACCACAGTGTAAATATGCTATAAAATGATAAAATCAAAGAAATATAGAAAACTACAATTTTTGTAATGTGTTTGGGGTATTGCTGCTTTAACACAACTTGTGCTTTGTAATTATTCTGTGCAATACAAGGTTACTATAATAATGTATTTTGCATCATTGAAATAAAACATATTGCATGAATACTCTAGAGATCCAAAATAAACCTTTCACAGCTTGTCATTTTATAATAGTGTTGACTTCAAAGCAATCTTCATCTTTTTTTTAGGTCTTCATGAGTTTGATGCCCTAGAAGACCCTGAAGTAAAGGAATTCCGCAGTAAAATGAGGAAAATTAGTGAAGAGAAGATTCAGTCGCTTCTGGGGCTACCTTGGTTGGATTGGTTAAAGTGTACATTTCCTCCAGAGCTAGAACCATCAATCCCTGAAAACTTCCAGGACAAGCTCTATGGTGGAAATCTTGTTGTAGCAATTCATTTTGACAACTGTCAGGTATACCACCAAAGGAATCTGTTTGTCTAAATCTTTTTATTAGAAAATATCATAGAAAAACCAATCATACTGTTCCAGTCCCCCTGCACCAAGTAACAGACAAAGTACAGAAATATCCTCATTGCCCCACTAGACAGTCAATAGATCTGACCCCTCTTTAAAATCTTGCAACTCCTCTAGCCCCACTTGTCTGTCCTCAGGGAATAGGGAACCAGTGGACGCCCCAAGGTCCCATGAACAGGCAAACAGCCCCAAAGATACAAACTGTGCCTGTAAACACTGTGGTGGGCTTTTAAATCTTGAGGTTTTTTTAAATTTTTACCCCTCCCTCTTCCCCCGGCCCTTTCCATTCACCTTCCCCCATTCTTCCACCTACCCTTCCCTCCCCCTCACCCCCCAGACTCCTAACAATATCACCCTCCTCTGGGTGGGTTAACTCTGTCCAACCCCAAGAGGTACACAGATCCAATCGCAATCCCCCTTCCCCTCCCGCCTTAAGCAAATGGAAACTATCAGATGGGAACAAACATCAATGGAGACACTAAGGGCCTAACAATCTCCACCCTATCTAAAGGGTGTACACATCATTGAGGGCTTTCGTATTGAGGCATGCAAGATAAACCTCCCACAACGTGAGGAAGGCTTCCTTCTGACCACCCTGACCCTGAGAAGCAATGCCCTCCCACACCACTGCATTACTGCACTCCCAAATACTTGGACCCCCTCATTCCTCCGGTGTCGCAAAAGGCATTGCTTAGCCAGCAAACAACTCTGCACTAAGAGTTGGGCATTCCATCCTCGAATGCCAGCCCCCGAACAAGATAGCCATGCCTGGGGACAGTACAAACTACTGCCCAAGAAGGCCTCTATAAAAGTCCTGAATCTTTGCCCAGAAGGTATGCAGCTGAGGGCACCCCCAAAACATATAGCCCAAATGTGCTTCACTTTGCTTGCAGTGAGGACACCGTCCAGAGGGAGAGAGCCCGCAGTGGGCAGAAATAGGCCTGTTCTAAGATTTTATATTGCATCTCAGGGAGGCAAGCCTCCTTGATCAGCAGAGGAATCCTCGCAAACGCCGATCCCCATGAAAATCCCTCCAAATCCACCTGCAGCTCCATCTTCCGCTTCAGTTCAGTGGTCTCATGGGGCGGTTCCCTCCAAGTCTGCTAACACCTAAACAGGAGTTAGTGGGCCTGATTACCTGAGAGCATCTGAGGGCCTGCATAAAAGGCTCCAGTGCCCTGCCCTGTTCAGGCTTTCCTACAGGAGCTCTCCAGATCAACCAACCGTAAGGATTTAAGGGTTTGTTTTATTATATTAAATTGTTAGCTCTCTGACTGGGAGCTCTTAAAAGGGTTTTTTTGTACGTTTTTAAAGCAAGGTTACTTTCTTTTTGGTGCTTTAGTGGGACTTTCCTTGAGCACAGTAGGTGGTTGAACTCCAGTAACCTCCTCAGCTTTGGGAACTGCTAACACCTAATCAGATGTTAGTTCCCTCCCTACCCACCCCAACTCCCACCCACCCCTAGCGAGTAATCTTGCTTTATAGGACACCTCCCCATTTGACAAAGCATAGAGAATTGGACCAGCACATTTTGAATATAATTAAGGAGATTTAACTGCTTTTTCTCTGAAAGGACAGCTGGGAAACCGGCTGGTACTTGGTAGATCTCTCTCTTTTGCTTGAACAGATACCTAAGCTCCACGAACAGAACAATGGCTGGGAAAAATCATATCGCTAAAGCTGTTGCCCCCGTTACAGCTTCTGCCTCGGTCCAGACAGAGGTCCTAATGCCAGTTGAAGGACCGGTTCCATGTGCAGGGTGCCTGCATGCTGAAGCTCTGAGGAAACAAGTGGAGGAACTCAGAGAGGAGGTGGCGAGGCTGAGGAGCATTCAAGACAGTGAGAAGTGCATTGATGAGATGCTTCTTGCAGTAACCAAGCTCTCCAGCACAGGAGAAGATGGGTGCCAACAGAATGTCGATGGTTGGACACAAGTCACCAGGGCCTGCAAAATCACCAATCCAACTTCTCCAGCCCTTGAATTGAAGAACCATTATGCAGCCCTGGAAGTGGAGGAGGTGAAAGCATCCCTGGAAAGGGAAGAACCAGAGCTCAAGTATCCCAAAGTTGCAGAATCAGTGACCACAAGGAAACGAAGGGTAGTGGTGGTTGGAGACTCTCTTCTGAGGGGTACTGAGGCGTCCATCTGCCGACCAGACTTGATGTCCAGAGAGGTATGCTGTCTGCCTGGTGCCAAAATCCAAGATGTTACGGAGAGTTTGCCAAGACTCATCAAGCCCACTGACTATTACCCAATGTTGCTAATCCATGTTGGAACAAATGATACTGCCAGGTATACCTCGGAACATTTCAAAAGTGACTTCATGGCTCTGGGACAGAGGGTGAAGCAGTTAGGTGCACAGGTGGTGTTCTCTTCAATCCTCCCTGTTGAGGGCAAAGGCCAAGGCAGAGAGGGTCGCATCCTGGAGATGAATGCATGGTTGCGTGGATGGTGTCATTGAGAGCGTTTTGGTTTCCTAGACCATGGGATGCTGTTCCAAGGGTTGCAGAGCAGAGATGGCATCCATCTGTCCAAGAAAGGTCAACGCGTCTTCAGTAATAGACTGGCTAATCTACTGAAGAGGGCTTTAAACTAGATTCGTTGGGGATGGGTGAAGAAAGCCCCCAGGTAAGTGAAAGCCCCCACGTAGGTGATATATTAAATAACTTTATGGAAATGGGTAACAGGGGTAACATATGGAAAGCAGTGTGTATAAATGCCCGTAGCATGGGAAATAAGATCCCTGATGTTGAAGCTTTGGTGGGAGTGGCTGACTTGGATTTAGTGGCAGTTACAGAAACATGGTTCACAGAAAACCATGATTGGGATGTAACTATACCTAGCTATACTTTATTCAGAAAGGACAGGGTAGGAAGTAGGGGAGGAGGAGTGGCACTATATGTAAAAACTACTATTAAAACTTTGGAATTACAGAGCTTAAAAGGGAGAGGGGAGGCATTGTGGGTTAAACTAGAAAGAGGGAAAGAGAAATCTATTTATATTGGTGTGATATACAGACCTCCCTCACAAGAGGAAGAGGTGGACAGAGTTAATTGAAGACATGCGCAGCATTGCTAGGAAAGGGGAAGTGCTACTGATAGGAGATTTCAATATGCCAGATGCTGATTGGCACATTCCTGCTGCAGTATCATCTAGAAGTAAGGAGATCCTGGATTCTCTACAGGGAGAACTATTCAGGCAATTGGTAACAGACCCCACATGTGAAGGGGCCATACTGGACTTGGTGCTTACCAATGGTGAAAGTGTTTCTGATGTTGTAGTGGAAGATCATTTTGCATTCAGTGATCACCAGATGGTGTGGTTCAGTATTAGGACTAGGGCTGTTAGAATCCATTCAAAGGCAAGGATCTTAGACTTTAGGAAGACTAACTTTGCGAAGATGGGCCAATACCTCAGGGAGTCGTTAGTTGGATGGGAACAGCTGAGGGATGTAGAAAAACAGTGGGAAAAACTGAAAGGGGATATTTTAATGGCAACCAACCTTTTTGTTAAAATGGTAAATAAAGGTAAAAGGAAAAGGAGACCGCTATGGTTTTCGAAAGAAGTAGCTGAAAAGGTGAAGAGAAAGAGGGAGGCCTTCATGAAATACAAGAGATCACAGAGAGAGGAAGACAGGCATCTATATTTGGAAAAACAGAGAGGCTAGCAAAGTAGTCAGGAAAGCAAAGATTCAATAAAAGGAGGAAATAGCCAATGCAATAAAATGGGGGGATAAGACGTTTTTCAGATGTATTAGTGAGAAGAGGAAGGGCAAGAGTGGTATTGTCAGACTCAAGGGTGCAGGGAAGGAATATGTAGAAACTGATAAGGATAAAGTGGAATTGCTTAACAAATATTTTTGTTCTGTGTTCACAGTTGAAGAACCAGGAGGAGGACCTCAGAAAACACCCACAAATAGGAACAGAAGCAAAGGACATCTTGAACAATTTTCAAAAGACTGTGTTCGTGAGAAACTATCTCAACTTAAAGTAGACAAAGCGATGGGACCAGATGGGATACACCCGAGAATACTGAGGGAACTTGGGGACGTTCTAGCAGCTCCACTGACTGACCTTTTCAGTGCCTCGTTGGAGTCGGGAGTGGTGCCAAAGGACTGGAGAGAGGCTCATGTGGTGCCTTTACACAAAAGCGGAAGTAAGGATGTGGTTGAAAACTACAGGCCGATTAGTTTAACTTCGGTGGTGAGTAAATTATTGGAAACGCTACTGAAAGAGAAAATAGTGAGGTTTCTGGAGTCCAGCGGATTACAGGATCCGAGGCAGCATGGATTCACCAGAGGCAGGTCTTGTCAGACAAATCTGATTGATTTCTTTGACTGGTTGACCAGGGAGTTGGACCGAGGGAGAGCCCTAGATGTGGTGTATTTAGATTTCAGTAAAGCCTTTGACACTGTTCCTCCAGGCGACCTATATTCAAACTGAGCACCCTAGGGATGGACCCTAAAGTTACTGCTTGGGTTAGAAATTGGTTGTGTGGGAGGCGACAAAGAGTACAAGTAAATGGAGCTCACTCTGAGGAGAAGGATGTTATCAGTGGTGTGCCCCAGGGATCTGTCTTTGGTCCGATTCTTTTTAACATCTTTGTTAGTGATATAGCGAAAGGGCTTTCAGGTAAGGTTTGCCTCTTTGCGGATGATACCAAAATCTGCAATAGAGTAGACACCCAGGAAGAGGTAGATAACATGAGGAGGGATCTAGCTAAGCTTGAAGAATGGTCTAGAATTTGGCAGCTAGGATTTAATGTTAAAAAATGTAAGGTCATGCATTTGGGCTGCAGCAATCCAAGGGAGCAATATAGTATAGGGGGTGAAGTACTTTTGTCCACTAAAGAAGAGCGGGACCTAGGCATGGTTGTATCTGATGATCTTAAAGTAGCTAAACAGGTAGAAAGGCGACGGCAAAAGCTAGAAGGATGCTTGGGTGCATACGGAGAGGAATGGCTAGCAGAAAAAAGGAGGTGATAATGCCTCTGTATAAGTCTTTGGTGCAACCTCATTTGGAGTATAGTGTGCAATTCTGGAGACCGCACCTTCAAAGGGATGTGAACAGGATGGAGTCGGTGCAGAGGATGGCTACTAAAATGATTAGTGGTCTTCATTATAAAGCATATGAAGACAGATTGAAGGATCTTAATATGTACACCTTGGAGGAAAGGCAGGATAGAGGTGATATGATTGAGATGTTTAAATACTTCCGTGGCATAAATGTTCAGGGAGAGAGCCTCTTTCAATTGAAAGCAAGTTCTGCTATGAGGGGACATGGAATGAGGGTGAAGGGAGATAGATTCAGGAGTGATATGCGGAAATATTTCTTTACGGAAAGAGTAGTGGATCCATGGAATAGTCTCCCATTGGAGGTGGTAGAGATGAGGACAGTAACTGAATTCAAAAAAGCATGGGACAAACACAGAGGATCTCTAAAGTTAAAAAGGGGACTGTTGTAGTTGTTATGGAAGGACAGACTAGATAGGCCATGTGGTCTTTTTCTGTCATATTTCTATGTATCTAGCTTTTCATAATATTATGCTATTGACACCCTTTCACGTGTTTCAAATTCAAAATATCAGTGACACTTTTAGCCAATGTCTGGGGGGTCAAGGCCTGCACATAGCACAAAGAAGTGTTCACCAGGCAAAGATATTTATTTATTTAATTTTCTTATATACCGCGCTATTTGTCATCAGTGCGGTTTACATTGAAACAATACAATTGGTCAGATATAACAGACTTATTACAAGTAACAGGAAAATTAACATGGAAGTTAACATAATTAACATATTGATCCTGAAGTACCTGAAAGAGTAAGGTTCCTCCCTCATTGTCTAAGGCCTGTCTCCCCTATGTCAGGCCTGCTTTCCCCCAAGCATGAAACATCTAGGAGTCCATACTAGGGGCCAGTGCTGCATTGCTCTGCAGCGGTAGATAACCCATACTGCATGGGTTCACCCCCTAGAGCTTACACAAAGCGTGCCAATCCGCCCTCACCGTATCAATCACAATACTATTCCGCACATAGAGGCAGCACACAACCCTCCACATGCAGTACTGAAAGGAGACTATAGGGGGCCACAAAGGCCATCTCCACATCCCAGGGCATATATGCCAACTCAACCAATCCCTAATATGGTGCAAAACACAGCCCAAATTGTAGGGGTACAAAACAGGGAGCCCAATCCCTCACCCACTCTGTGGACCTTTCAGCCTCCGTAATGCAACTTGAGGTTTTCTCGCCCTCCATAAGAACGACACCCCTGCCTGCTTCAAGGAATGAATATCTCTCTGAAGCAACTTGAGGGGCAAAATTTGAAGGACGTATAGAAATTTCAGGAAGACCATCATTTTGTACACGGCCATCCACCCCAGCAGTGACAGCAGTAAGGGATTCCAGTCTCTTAGTCTATCTGTTACCACCGAAATCAACAAGGTGATATTCATCTGATATAACCTCTTGGGGTTTGTAGGTAGCCAGATCCCTAAATATTTAAACTGATCTGCTGCCCATTAAAGCAGAAAGGTCTGCAGCCAACTCTCCCACAGGCCCCCCAACACATCCAGAGCCTCCGACTTAGCCTTGTTTAACGTTAAGCCAGCAATGACTCAAAACTTCTCAAATTTCTCCAGCAGATTAGACAGAGAAGGCTGCAGATTTAAGGTTCACCAGAAGATCATCAGCAAAGGCAGAGACCTTAATATTAACAGCCCCCATCTCTACCCCATCAATATCCATGCAAGAATGAATAATGCGTAACAGAGGATTGAGTGATAATACAGAGTAAAGATGAGAGGGCAGCCCCCTCTCGTGTCTCTCCCCAAGGCGAACCTATAAGTTAGCCCTTCATTGACAACTATCACAGCCAACGGGACTGTGTACAGTGCCTGTACTACCTGGAGAAACCTCTTCCTCAGCCCATTAGCCCGCAGAGCAACAAACAAATATTTCTAGCCTGTCAAATGCTTTTTTAGCATCAAAACTAATTAGAAGGGAGGGATTCTGGTGGTGGTGTACTGACTCAAAAGGCTAAGATCTCGTGAAGATTACTGACCAGATAGCGCCTCTGAACAAAGCCCACCTGATTTGGATGTAACACCCCAGGAGCCAAACTACCCATATATTTGCTATGATCTTAGCCAGTACCTTAAAATCAAAATTGATCAAAGAGATAGGTCAGTATGATGTGGCTAAGCCTGGATCTTTCCCCAGCTTAGGTAACACAACTATATGGGCCGTGTTGACAAATTTAAGCGAACCCCTTACTAAACACACATTATACACCTCAACCATTGGTGGAATAACCTGCTCCTATATAAGCTTGTAGTATTCTGCCCTTTACCCATCCAGGCCCAGAGCCTGACAGGTAGCCGCCCACTTAACACATCATTGCACTTTCTCTGCAGTAACCAGGGCCTCCAGTTGTGTTGCATGTTCAGCTGTCAGCTTTGGCAACTGCGCGCGAAACAGATAGTGCTGAATCAGAGCGGGTGAACTGCCCATATATAAGGATTAATAGTGTTCCACCAGAATCTCCCCTATTGCTCTCATGGAGCGTCACAACTTACCATCTCAATCTTGGAGGGCCGCCACAAAGCAAGACCCCTGGTTTCGCTGAAGTCAACGAGCCAGTAACTTCCCATTTTACTGTGGAATTCTTTTACTTCAGTGATTTCCTTGTGCGCTGATGCAATAACGTGATGCTAGCAACCAAGCCCAGTTGGCCCCGATGGCTGTTGAGCCAAGGGCAGAGGCTGCTGGCATACCTGCTTCTATAGGCGAAGCACACGTGAGTTCATTTTCTGATGCCTCTTAGCAGAGTATGTTATGACATCCCCCTGAAGTACCAACTTAGAAGCCTCCCAAAATGCCCATGGTTATGAAATATGTAGTCCACCCACTTCTTCAGATACACCTGGAAGTCCTCCTCTTGATAAAGCTTGAGCGGGAAGCACCAGAATCTACCCGCCTATGGGGTTCCCCCCCCCCCCCCCAAATCAAATCCACCCAAACAGAGGCATGATCTGATATTTCATAGGGCTTGATTGTCGCCTCATCAGTTTCCCCAAAGACTGTCTCTGACATTAAAATGTAGTCAATGTGCATGCTCGTTCCATGTGCTTGAGACATATGTGAATAATCCTGTTCCTGCAGTTGCAAGACCCACCAGACACCTATTAACGTACACCGGTCAAAAAAATTGTGCAAATGGCAGGCTGTGGGCACCCCCCACCCCCCAAAACCCCCTCAACATATGTAACCCAGGCTCCAGGACCCCATTAAAATCACCCCCCCCCCCCCCACTACCAGAAGGTAATCAGGCATCTGCTCAAGATTGGAGGCCAACCCGGCAAAGAAACAGGGGTCCGTAATATTGGTTGCGTAGACACTGCACAAGACTACCATTTTCCTCTGGAGTTGGCCCATACCAGCACATTTCGCTCCCCTGGATCAGTAACCAATTTTTGAGACTGGAAACTGATATCCCTGTGAATGAGTATAGCTACCCCTGCCCCTTCTTCATCACCTCCGGGGCCCCAAATACCTGGTTCATCTTCCCCCTTTGCAGTTTTGCCAGTTCCCCTTCTGTTTGGTGAGTTTCTTGCAACATTACAATATCTCCCTCTGTGTTAAATGGTGATTGTGGAGCCTTTCGTCTCTTTAATAGACTGCCTAACCCACAGACATTCCAAGAGATAACTCTCAGCGCAGGTCATAGCAATAAAAGGATCTCCCATTGTATCTGACCAGCATAGCCCAGGCAGAGAGGCCTCCTAGTCTAGGGCCCCTCTCCTACTGTCTCACCCAACCAAGACCCACATGCCCCCCCAAATCCACCTCATCCCCCAATGTCACCAACTCCTAGTTCCCCCCACACACTTTCTTCAGCTAACTGCGTCCACCCATCTTCCCCTTTCATTCTGTCCCTCCGATCCTCACATTCCACTGGGCACATCCAGAGCATAGGGCTGTCCCTGCCACCTACTCCTCTCCTCTCTCGTTCAGATCACTGACCCTCTCCACTATCACACTCACCAGGCAACCATATAACCAGTCCCCCTCTCAAGCATACTAACCCTTCCACACACCTTCCTTTCCCCAGACACCCGGCCATTTAGGTCCGGACAGTGCCCTTCCCCACTCATCTGACCTCTCCCATCCCCCCCACCATCCTCCTCAGGCTCTCTACCCAGCCATCCCCCACTCTAGCCTTCATCAATAATACAAAACATAGGAACAAGAAACAAGTCCAAAACCAAAGTCCTCTGTAGTGGCTACCAGCTTGATCCACCTTCCAAGCCCATATCTGATGGTGACGAAGCATCCCTCAAAAGGAGGGCATCCCCACTCCTGCCAGCACTAGCGACAATCCACAATGAGGGTGGCAGCAGGTCCAGCCAGAGGGTCCAGGACTGTCCTTCTCATGCCCCAACACCACAGAGATATATCGTTGGGCCAAAGAGCTGCAGGGAAGTTTTAAACTCTACTGTGCTGAGCCTGTAGGTACCGGAGGAAGCAGTGTGTCCAGAAACCGGGCTGCCACACTCACCTCCACAAAAACCTGTATGGTCCCATTATGCGCAATCCTCAGGCGAGCAGGTACTGAATGATGAAGCAGATGTTGGCATCAAAAAGATGCATACCGGGCTAAAGAACATCCGGCATTGCACGAGCTGGACAGAATAATCCTGGAAGATTCATATTTTAGTCCCGTGGTGTGTTGGGGAGGGGGGGGGGGAGACTATGTCTTAGCTGCCTGGTGCATTTTGTCCTTGTGAGCATAGTTCAGAAAGCGGGCAATCACTACCCATAGCTGTGCTTCCTCTGTCAGTCGAGCCCCTAAACTGTGAGCCCTCTAATCATCACCAGGCTGCAGTCTGTACCAGGATCCCATGTCGCTGGAAGCCAAGTCTCCCAAAACCCCCTGAGTTCTCCATGCTTCACGTCTTCTGTAATGCCGACAAATCAGAGATTGTTTCTGTGGCTTGATTCTCCAATACCTGCAATTTTTTTTGTTGCTGGCTCACCAGGGTTTTCAGCTCACACACCGCTGCCATTGCATTTCCTGCTTCCCTTTCCACGACATCCAACTGACGCTCTGCTTCTCCCAGATGCTTACTGTATCCTTCCAATGCTTGGGAGACCCCCCCTCCAATTTCGCAAACATCAAATAAAAATTTTCAGTCAGTGCAGCCACCACCAAATCTGTGACTACCTCCACAAGTGCATTGTGGCCCGGCGATCCCGGGCCCACCACGAAGCCATCTGCCATTTTTCTCCCGTGCCGCCATGCAACTCTCACAATGCTCAAGAAATACACTGCTCTGCAGCACAGCTCTTCTGAACCCTCTTCCCATAAGCGCCTGCTGAGAGCATCTTTTAGTCCAAAGGATGAGAGTAATTTAACAGGGAAACTCCAGAGAACAGCACAGAAGCGTCTGGCTGCTCTCACCGCATCACGTTCTCCCCAAAGGAATCTGTTTAAAAATTAATGACTTATTGTTTTTAAACAGAAATAAAAAAAGTTAGTAAATCTGTTCCAGTTTAGTCAATATGGGATGGTTCATATTGTATTTTTCAGTTAAGAGTAAGCAAGGTTCTTGTGCAGTATCAGAAGCAGAAGAGAAACCTAAGACTTAGGCTTCTGACTGGGTGGTGTTAAATAATTTGGGGCATGTTCACTAAGGCTCGTGCAGGTAATATGCATGTGGGTGACATTACTAACTTTGGGGAGCAGCACTAACTTCAGAGTGTGTGTGCTGCTTTCCCCCTGCAGTTAGCAGAGGCCCTGGACATGACACCACACATGCCAGCATACATGTGCACTTACCGCCACCCACTGAGGTGGCATTACGTGTACCTGTACTACAGGCAGCAAGTGCAGACCACAAATGCCCACGCCAGCCATGACGATTAGTAGTGCCTGCATTCTGCATCTGTCCCTACCCCAATGTGCTCTACCAGGCTAGCATGGGATTTTGGTGCTAGGGCATGTGCTACCTTTTAGTGACAAATCATTTTTTATTGATGATATTATAGGCATTAATAACAATAGCCATGTGCCACATATAACTATAATAGTGCAGCATCCAAACCCTGAGCACTGGGTAGCACAGTTTAGTAAACATGCCCCTTTGTGCAGAATGTACTGTGGTTCATGCCTAGGTCTAGTCTGCTGTTCTGTTTATCAGTTCTTCTGTTATCAGGCTCAGTTTCTTTTGACCAGCAGGGAAAGAAACTTTTCATCTTCCAGTAAAATATTAGTTCCAGGTGATTTCAAATGAACCTATAAAGGGAGACTGCCTGTTGTTTTGTACTTACTGTTCAGAGTAAAGTGGAGCTTGTCATATATCACTTTGCTTTTGCCAGTTTATTTTCAGTGGAGAACAACAAAGATCTTGCACAAATGTAGCAAGTGATACCCAAGGATCTATTCTATTTTTGCATGGAGCAGTTTTGGAGCAAGAATAGATCCTTGGAGAATGCTGGAGATTAATTGCTGAGGAGTCGAAGATCCTTCATCCCAGAACACAGTAAAAGACCTGTGTAAGAGATAGAGCGAGAACCAATTTAAAACCTTGTTGTGCAATCCGAAATCTTGAAGGTGTTTGAGAAAGAGTGTGTGTGTGGCCCAACAGTTCAAAGGATGCTGTCAGATCAATTGAAATTAGCATTTGCTTCCCCACATCCAAAGGGGTTCTACTCAGATATGTTAGTCTAAAAAGTGTGGTTTCAGTGCAGTGGTGAGAGTGAAATCTAGTCTGATGTGGATAGAGAATATTTTGGGGATTACTTGCTGCCCTATTTGTAAGACATGATTCACTTCAGTTTGGAAAAGGGAGTTGTTCCATCTGTTTGCAAACAAGTCTGTGTACATTGTGGGAGGAGTAGCCTAATGGTTAGAGCACTGGCTTGGGAACCAAGAAACCAGGGTTCTGTTTTCCACTAGCACTCCTTGTGACCTTGGGCAAGTCACTTAACCCTCCATTGCCTCAGAAAAAGCCGTTATCAATGTCCCTGTTTAATGTGCATTACCAAGTTTGTTATAATGTAAACCACTTTGACTGAAATGATAAAGCAATATAAAAAAACCTGTTAAATAAATAAAATTAAATCCTCAGTTTCCAGTTCAGATCCTGCAGACTCTCCTAACTACTGCTCTGTCTCGCATTTCTTCTTCATTTGCAAGCTTCAGTAGAAAACTGTATACTTGCAACTGTCGAGTTTCTTAGAGATATCCATTGTTTAACATAGGTGGTTAGGGGTTCCGATAGGGAGGTGGTAGTTTTCATAGAGGTTAATGCTTTTTTAAATTTAGTTGAGGAAAGCTTGAAAGAAGAGAATGAGTGTACAGAGAGTTTGCTAGTTATTGAGGAGTTCTCTGGTGTGGCAAAGGGATTTTCTGACGTGGAACGAAAACTTTTAAGAGTGTTATGTTCCAGAGGTGGAAATGATTTGTTAGAAAAATTTGCTGCAAATTCTTCAGCAGAAAGAGAGGTGTCTGTCATCATATAAGAAGTATGATGATGATCAGTGAGTTGCTTAATCACTTTAAAAAGATGGGAGCATAAAGAATTTTGTCCAGTCAGGGTGAAATAGTAGTGTAGCATTTTCCACCTCCTTATAGGAGTTGCAAGTTGTTGTAGATTAGGTTTGCACCAGAGTCTTTAGTGGTTTCGGAGTTGTCTTTCCTGATTGATTTGTTTTGTTTTTTAATCTTTTTAGGGTCTTGACTTTGCAGATAGGAGCAACTTTGTTAAAAACTGAGCACAGGTTCCTTGTGACTCAATCCTCCACGGAGAGGGATGAGAAGGTGTAGTATGGGCAGACTGCAATAAAAGTATCATTATCAGTAATTTAGGGATGAGTAATCTGCTTAGAGAGTGGAAGGGCTTAATTGAAATCATACAGATAAGGAATAAGTAAATTAAAAAGTATCTGGGAATAGTTTGGATGGCCTGAGTTGGTAATGTCAACCAACAAGGTCTAACATGACCCAGCAATATGAGTGGGAAAAATAACAGTCGGAGAGAGCCCTGTATCATCAACCAAAAAGCTGTACATTTTTAGTCAGTTGGCAGTTTAAATTATCCATATGGATATTAAAAATCACCATTCATAATAAGTGGTTCTGAGTCAAGTCTGCGTGAGGAGATATGATCACAGAATCCAGGGAAGGAGTTAGGTATAACAGGAGATGCTTAGTAAACTACCAGAAAATTTAGTGATGAGGTAGTTGGTAGGCAAAAGGAGAGAGATTCAGTCCCTGAACCAGTTGTCTGTACCTCAAGCAGCTGATGGAGCCGTTAGTATCTGTTAAGTCTATAATTAAAAGTACCAGTACAATTTTCCTTTGGAGCACTAACTAATCTTGCTTTAAGTAGATAAGAGTACTTTGTCACCTTTGCTGACATTGAGTAGTTATAAGCCAAGACACCAAGCAATGTTGCAAAATCATCTGAACGGAATCATTTGAGTAATTAATGTGAATTAAAATCCTTACAATAAAACAACCAAGCTCATATATTCATCTTGTGCCAAAAATATTTTATGAGCTGCTTCCCACATTAACGATAGCTTTCTAAATTGTGGTTTATTTCTCTTGTTATCACATCCCATAAAGCAGCATATCATGGGCCTCTCTTATCACTAGTAAAGATATAAAACCTAATGTCAGATATAGCACTACTTGTACCTGCAGTATAATTGAAGACCTGAATTTTTGTTGATTTATTTGCACAACTTCAAAGCTTTTTTGAAAGGTGGTAGTTTATTTTCCTTTTCCTTTTCTTTTTCTTCCCTTTTTAAGGATGTCTTCAGTTTTCAGGTATCTCCCAACATGAACCCTGTCAAGGTGAACGAACTGGCAATCCGCAAACGTTTGACTATCCATGGGCGAGAAGATGAAGAAATTAACCCTAATGACTTTGTACTACAAGTCAGTGGGAGACTAGAATATGTTTTTGGTGACCATCCATTAATTCAGTTTCAGGTATGTGCGGTGCTCTATTAATTTTGTGTTTGAGCTTTATTTTCAATCTTTAAACATAACTAAATATTGGTTTAATGGTGCTCTACCCGTGTAACCTTTCAGCTGAATCTGCCAGGAGAAATTTGTTTCAGTGCAACTATGCTAAGAGCATTTTGGGTAGTTACATAAAACCCAGGTAGTGCATTCTTTTGCTCTCAGAAATTAAGATATGTTTGTACCATTGCTGATGAAGCTTTTTGAAAATTAGGATTTCAGTGGAACTCAATCAAACCAGAAAACTAGTCGAAAACATTAATCACCTTGATTAATAAATTACCCTTGCATTTTGCAAGAGAGGCTGTACCTAAAACAGCATTATTAAATATCTACTCTGCTTTGAAAGTGTAAGGTAGGGTACTTTTGTTTGCTCATTTGATTAGAATACCAGTATGCACTGTGTACCGCAGTTAGGTGTGTTACTTATATGTAACTTTAGATTAGGCGTGTTCAGGGGAAGAGTTTTGGTGAATCATGGGCAGAGTCTTGATTCAGTTCCCATTTTCTTTGCCAGGGCTGGATCAAAGTTCTGGTTGTGAACTGTGCATAATGCAAAACAGAAAAGTAATCCTCCTTTAAATATACACTGTAGACTGCTATACCTCCCTTTTGCCTGTTGTGAAGTCCACTAAAATCCGACCTCTGCAGCACCTAACAGAAAGAAAGGAGAAAAACATAAAAGCATTGCTAATAGAAGCATTGCTACCAAGTGACTACTTTACTGCATGTTGGGGGGGGGGGGGGCAGAAAAGATTCTCAAGGACCAAAAAATGTAATCCGAGACCAAGAAAATGTGACAGGAGGGTACAGAAATAGTTCCAATTGTACTGGGTACCACCAGCCCAATTTAAAAACAACTTCTATGTGCACCTTGATATGATGCCTATACGTGCAATATCATATGAATGTCAGAAGGAACCTTTCTTTGGCTCAGTGCAGCTATTATGACTGGCACTGAAAGTCAATTTGAGAGAGAGTGAGATCATACCCAACATATACTATCTTACGAGGAAGGTTCATTCCTGTCATCGTATGTGTAGTATATACTATCTATATACTATTAGCCTAATGGTTAGAGCAGCAGGTTGAGAACTAGGGATTCCAATCCTCCTTGTGATCTTGGGCAAACCATTCTATTGCCCCAGGTACAAACTTAAATTGTAAGCCTTCCGCGGACAGGAAAAATACATGTTGTACCTGAATATAACTTGCCTTGAGATACTACTGAAAATGGCATGAGCTAAATCCAAACCCTTCCATCCCTTCCTCTCTCTTCATGGTTGCATTTTTTTAATGAGGAAACATTAGGAGGTAATTTTATAAAGAATTTTTGACACACATATGCCAGTATGCACACATAAGATGTCTTACAAAATTGCCTCGTGTCAAAGTACGTGCTGTGCTGCGATTAGGTGTGTACTTGTATGTGACTTTAGAGTAATCATGTTCAGGGGTGGAGTATGGGCAGAGTCATGATTTAGGTGTGTAATTTATAAAATGTATATGTACTTGATGCACTAATATTTATGCCTGCTCCTGAACAGTCATAAATGTCCATGGCTTCAATCTGGCCATGATTCCTGCCAGTTTGTCCCAAGCATTTTGTAAAGAGAGATGACTTTATGGGATATGTCTACTAAAGTGTGATCGGCTTTTGCAACTAACGCTGAGCATTAGTTGCAAAAGTGCTGCGTTAGATGCAGCTGGGGTTTTGCATCAATCAGGGGTGTACATAGCATTCACCCAGCAGATACCACAGTGAAAATGCAGTCGGCCAGCACCGCAGATGCAGCTATCACCACCCATTAAAGTGGTGTTTGGTGCACTCATGGTTTCTGCAGCTTTGGCAGTTACCGCACAATGTTTACGTCAACGGTAACTGTGCATTGCAGGCATGCCTCTCTCCTCCCTAATCCCGCCCACTTCCTTACCCAAACCTGCAGCCACCACGCAAAATGCAGACAACCGCCGTGGTCTGCATTTGACCTGCATTAGCTGCTACCACTGTGCGATCATTCTGTGTTATCACCTCAGTAGCAGCTAATGCACTTTATTAGATGTTCCTCTGTGGCTAAAAATAGGTGCCTACTTTGCTCTGGCACAAAAGTGACCTATTGCACAATTACCTCCCTAATGTCCATATTTTGTTTTACACTAGCTCACTCAAACTTTGTGTAAATGATGTGGTATATAATGAAAGAAAAGTTATCCTGAAAACAAACCTGCACTTAACTCTGATCCTAAGTCCTTGGTAATTTCCTCTGGCAGCTGGAGCATATCATTTCCAGAAAAACTCGTTGCTGCCATTTTCTCTTTTAGCTGGCTAGCCTCTACTGATACATGATCTTCAAGTTCACTTAAAACCTGTC
This sequence comes from Ichthyophis bannanicus, assembly GCA_033557465.1. Lineage (NCBI taxonomy): Eukaryota > Metazoa > Chordata > Amphibia > Gymnophiona > Ichthyophiidae > Ichthyophis > Ichthyophis bannanicus. The sequence goes on along the minus strand of CM066038.1, from coordinate 383,929,322 downwards.
CTGAACTCCCTCTCTGATTTAATGAATGGGTAAATTTGAAGCTAAGGTACTACTGCCACTAATTTGTGGTGGCTGCATATTTCTCCTTCTGATTTCTTCTGTAGTATTCCTTCACCTAAGGCAGAAGGGATGCACTTCCCTTCAAAATCGGAATCAACTCTGTTAGCTAGCCTTTAGATGTCGCTGATCGATATCTCAGTATCTGTCTCCAGCTGGGTCATCAAAATGGTCTAGTTCCTGTATGTATTTTGAATTCTGATCAAGGCATTGAGTAAGAGAAACTTTTACAGCTTTGCTTATAAGGCCATCCTGTTTCTTTTAGAGAATCTGAAATGTAGGCCAAAATAATGCCAAAACAAAAAATATTGGCAACTCCATATCAGAGGGCTTTGATGGTAGTAGTAGTCTTGGATTTGGGTTTATTACTCGCTTTTACGGAATCTGAGCTCAAGGCGTGTTATGTAGTCAGGTAAAATGAGTTTTATCCCTGACCAAATGGGCTTACGGTTTAGTAGTACCCAAGGAAATGGAGGGAGACGTGACTTGTACAAGGTCTGAAAGTGTATCAGTAGGAGAAGCTGGATTAGAACCTGGCTTTCCTGGTTCATAAGCCACTTCTCTAACCAGTTAACTGCAATTCTGTGTATAAATTACAAACTTCCTGCTGTGTTCAGTTTTTAATTCACAATATTAATTGTGGGTGGGGAGATAGGGGTATTTTGAAACTCTGCAGCTAGATTTAGCAAAGTGCCAAACTGAAATAGAAGCCTTATAATTATCAGCTGCTAACAACTGGTTTCCGTCTGATTTCAGTATATCCGTAACTGTGTGATGAACAGGACTTTGCCTCAGCTGACACTTGTTGAATGTTGCAACATAAAGAAAATGTGTGAGCAGGAAATGAATGCAATTGAAGCAGCCATAAAACGAAAACCATCCAATCTTCCCCTTCCTTTGCCACCAAAAACACGAACCATATCTGTAAGTGCAGATGCAACAGATTCATTTGCAAATTAGATACAGCAGGATCTTGAAAGCCTACAAAGTATTGCATGCAGAACCTAATGGGTGGGTGTACCTGTTTGTCCACCGGCAAGTGTAGGCTCAGAAGCCCTGTAGAGATTCCCAAACCTGTCCCAGAGGTTCTCCAGGAATTCTAGTTGTCAGGATATCTGCAGTAAATAAGCATGAGATAAACGGATGAACACAAGCAAATGTCTTTTTATTACGAATATCCTGACTGCCAATTAGTCCCCCAGAATAGGTCTGAGAACCGTTTTACTGCAGCAAGTACTAATGATATTTTCATTCTCGTATATTCTTTTTTTTTTTAATTCCTTTTTATTCATTTATATTACTTCCAAGAAACATGCACATGGAATGAATGAATTATCGTGTTAACATTATTTTATAAGTTTGAGTTTTCATGTCGTATTCCAGCATTGACTGCTTTTGTTTTCTTACTAATTGTAGAGGTCAATATATAGCTAGATTAAATTATTTCTGTTGAGAAATTACCTAAATATGTATCTCATTTTCAGTAAATCTTATTTAGTATATAATTAATGGCAGTATTGAAAGTAGAAAATGAGATTTGAGTGAAATGGTTGAAATAAGTTACTGCCATGCTTGTTGGTTTCTAACAAGACTTCTGCTTATTCTTCTATCTGTATCTAGTTGGACAGCAGCCTACATACTTCACAGTCTTCTGAAGCAAATTAAACTAGACACACACTTGGCTTGTATTTACTAAGATTAATTAACATCATTGAAATTAAGAAGGTGACTATGACAAATTAGTGGGGGAGGGAAGGGGGAAGGATAAACTAAAAATGAAGGCCTGTCGCTTCTCAGCATTAGTCTTATTCCTCCTTTCTAAGGACAGTATGTGTGAATGAAACAAATTCAGAACTTGCCTATCTATATGCCCAAAAAGCAGAAGCCTGCCTGGCCAAAAAACGGTCAAAGCAGACTATATGTAAGAAGGATGCATTTGTTTTTCCTTGCCTCAAGATATTTAACATGTCAAAAATAGATGAAACCTCCTTTCTAGATATCGTGTCTTTTTTTATCTTGTATTCATAAATCTTTCAAAAAAGCAATCAGTTAAGCTTGGTGCCTTTGTACATATGTAATTTTTTTGTTAAGAAATGTAAATCTTCATTCTGCAGCTAATGGCCCAGAGTGTATGGAACCTTTCTAGCCCTTTCAAGATTGTACTAGTCCGAGGAAGTAAAGTGAATGCAGAAGAAAATGTTAAGGTAAATAATATTAAGCACTATAATTTATGGCACCCACATGGCAAAATCTCCATTTTTGTTTTTTGAAACAAAGCAAAGGAGTATATTTGCCTCCTATTTTCAGGTGCTGTTCAGATTTACTGTGTGCATGACTAGTGTAATGACATAGACATATATAAATTCTGCTATTAATACCCTATTAAACTTGTAATTTGCATTTTTTAAAACATTTATATTCCTTAGTACAAAATTATGCAGCAATTCTTTTTATAAAATTAATAGTCAGAATTCAGTCCGGAAGTGATCAGTTATTTGACTTATTTTCCCTTGAGTGTGTTCTCTTTTGTGTGGAAGCTTTTTCAAAATAACTCCAGGTGCAGTCCTCAAACATACCTTTGCATAGAATTACCTTGTCTCTTTGTAATCGCAGGTAGCCAACCAAGTTCCCAGGTAAAGAGGGTATTCTCTCTTTCTCCTCCAATCTCCTCCTCCTCACAGACTGATACCCTTCCACCCTTGAGAGACACTCCTCCAGTCTCCTCCTCCTCACAGACTGATACCCTTCCACCCTTGAGAGACACTAAGAGCCACATTCAGCCCAGCAATAGGAGGAAGAGAGCAGTGATGCTTCAAGCTGTGCTGTGTCCAGGGCTGGTGCAAGAATATAAGGCACCCCTCTGCTCCTCCTCCAGAACCATTGCCACTGCTACTGCCTCTCTCTGGGACTCACAGAAGCAGCAGCAACGACATTAAGCGGTGATGCAACGCTTACCAAAACCTCCAGTGCTATTCCTGCTTTTGCACACTCCAATGCAGACGACTTTTTTCATGGAGGTGAAAGCAGGAATAACCTGTTTCATCATGCTCTTATTTGCCTCTGTGGATTACCTTTATAATCTTGTGGATCCTTCATCTGTGGTGCAATCAGTCTTATCTTCATCTTTCCTTGTTCTGGAGCTTTCATTGGCTTGCTTTCCTGATCAAAAACTGTATCCAGCCTGTTGCTCTAGATGATGCTGCTTCTCCCTGTACAGCTAACAAAAGTCACAGCACAGTAATAATGGGTGATTTCAATTATCTCAGTGTCAACAGGTTCAATGCTACATAAGGACATATTAGGAAGATAAAGTTTCTAGATGAAATAAATGACTGCTTCATGGAGCAGCTGGTTCAGGAACAGACATGCGGGGGACTCTATTTCAAACCAAGTTCTTAGTGAAACACAGGATCTGGTGTGAGAGAGAACTGTGTTGGAGGCTACTTGGCAGTAGTGAACATAACATGAACAGATGTGATTTAATAAATGGAGAGAGGACATCAACGAAATCTACTATGGCTAGCATTTAACTTTCAAAAGGGAGCCTATGATATAGTAAGGAAAATGGTTAAGAAGAAACTGAACAGAGCAGCTGCAAAGATTAAAGGTTTATATCAAGCCTTGGTGGTGCTTAAAAATACTATCTTGGAAGCCCAGACCCAAATGTATTCCTTGCTTTAAGAGAGGTGGAAGGAAGACCAAATGGCTGCCATCATGGTTTCAACGTGAGGTCTTAGAGGCTGTTGTAACCAAAATAATATCTTTCAGAAATTGGAAAAAAGGAGCCAAATGATGAAAACAGGAGCATGTGCAAGTTAGATGCAAGGTTCATAGATAAAGCAGACAAAGAGATAATTTGAAAAGAAGCTTGCCATGTAAGGAAAAACGCACAATAAAAATGTTTTCAAGTACATATGTAACAAAAAATCTGTGAGAGAGTCAGTTGGACCATTAGATGACAGAGGTAAAAGGGGCAGTAAGGGAGGACAAGGCCCATAGTGTAGAGACTTAATGAATTCTGTGCTTCAGTCTTTACTGAAGAAGACATGGAATTTACCAATGCAGGAAATTATATTTAAAGGTGATGTATCGGAGGCATTGAAACTAATCTCAATAAACCTGGAAGATGTGATACAGCAATTTGATAAACTAAAGAGTAGCATATCACCTGGACTCGATGGTATACATCCTAGGGTGTTGAAAGAACAGAAAAACGAGATTGTAGATGTACCATTAGTAATTTGTGAACCATCAATAAAATCATCTGTAGTGCCTGAAGACTGGACGGTGGCCAACATAATGCCCATTTTTTAAAAGGGAGGGTGATCTGGGAAACTATATACCTGTGAGCCTCACGTCTGTACTGGGCAAAATGATAAAAACCATTATAAAGAAGAAAATAACTGAACATGCAGTCATGTTTTAATAGGACAAAGCCAACATGGATTTAGCCAAAGAAAGTCTTGTCTCACTAATCTGCTATATTTTTATGAAGGTATGAATAAACAGGTAGATAAAGGTGATTCGGTTGATATAGTGTATCTGGATTTTCAGAAAGCATTTGACAAAGTCCCCCATGAGAGAGACTTGAGGAAATTAAAAAGTCATGGGATAGGAGGCAGTGTACTATTCTGGATTGGAAACTGGTTAAAAGATAGAAAGCAGTGAGTAGGACTAAATGGCCAATTTCTCATTAGAGAAAGGTGGATAGTGGAGTACCCCAGGGTACTGTTTGAGGCCACTGAACTCATCAGGTGTTAGCTCCCATCCATCCCACCCCACCCCATGTGAGCATTCTTGCTTTATAGGACAACTCCCCAGTTACTACACACAGAGACATAGAACAGCGCTGTTAGAACACACTTAAAAGAGGTTAAACTGCTTTTTCTCTTGAGAGAGAGCTGTGGAACAGGTAGGGATTTTGGTAGATCTCTCTCTTTTACTTCAACAGGTACCAAAGCTCCACAACTAAACAGTGGCTGGGAAAAATCATATTGCTAAAGCTGTTGCCCCCATTACAGCTTCTGCCTCTGTCCAGACAGAGATCCCAATGCCAGTTGAAGGACCATTTCCATGTGCAGGATGCCTGCATACTGAGGCTCTCAGGAAACGAGGGGGGAGCTCAGAGAAGAAGAGGCAAGGCTGAGAAGCATTCGAGACAGAAGTATGTTGATAAGATACTTCTTGAAACATCCATGCTCTCCAACAGAGATGAAGATGGGAGGCTACAGAATGAAGAAGGTTGGAAATGAGTCATCGGAGCCTGCAATATTAATACCCCAACTCCTCCAGCCCTTGAACTGAAGAACCAGCATGCAGTCCTGGAAGTGGAGGAGGTGGAAGCATTCCATGAAAGGGAAGATCCACAGCTTGAGCATCTCAAAGTTGCAGAATCAGTCATCACAAGGAAGCGAAGGGTAGTGGTGGTTGGTGACTCTCTTCTGAGGGGTATTGAGGCGTCCTTCTACTGACCAGACTTGATGCCAGAGAGGTGTGCTGTCTGCCAGGTGCCAAAATCTGAGATGTTACGGAGAGTTTGACTCATCAAGTCTACTGACTATTATCTGATGTTTCTCATCCATTTCGGCACAAATGATATGGCTAGGTATCCCCTCAAGTATATCAAAAGTGACTTCATAGCTCTGGGACAGAGGGTGAAGCAGGTAAGTACGTGGGTGGGTGTTCTCGTCAATCCTCCCTGTTTGAGGGTAAAGGCCGAGGCAGAGAATCTCGCATCCTAGAGATGAATGCATGGCTGCGTGGGTGGTGTTATTGAGAGCGTTTTGGTTTCCTATACCATGGGATGATGATCCAAGGGCTGCAGAACAGAAATGGTGTCCATCTGTCCAAGAAGGGTCAAAGTGTCTTCAGCAGCAGACTGACTAACCTACTGAAGAGGTCTTTTAAATAGATTCATTGGTGATGGGTGAAGAAAGCCCCCAGGTAAGTGAAACATTAAATACCTCCGTAGAAATGGGTAAAAGGGGCAATATCTAGAAAGCCATTTTTATAAATGCCCATAGTATAGGAAATAAGATCCCAGATGTTCAGGCTTTAACTCTAGAAGCCCCAAAGTATGTCAGTTGTTGCAAATGCATCTTCGACGTTGTATACCAGCGCCACTGCTAGAACCATGTCAGTCATGTTCCATGACTTTGTTAGCAAGGTCAAGATGTTCAAATATGTGCATCAAAAATTAATGACAGATGCACCACCTAGCGGGAAAATGAATTTATAGCTAGAAGCCCCAAAGTACGTCAATTGACGCACTCAATTGTGTTGGATGCATCAATTGACGTACTTTGGGGCTTCTAGGTATAAATTCATGTTCCCACTAGGTGGCACATCTCAATCACTGTTTACAGTTTTACTCCGACATTACAAACAATAAACACACGATGACGTCATGTAATGATGTCACATACTGCACGTATTTAACAAATAAGTAACTTCACATTAATTCACATCTGCATTTCATGCTAAACGCAGTCGTGATAATGCGTCAATTGACGCACTTTAGGGTTTCTAGGTAAAATTTCTTTTGGGGCTTCTAGTGTTAATGGAAGAGGCTGACTTGGATTTAGTTGTGGTTACAGAGACATGGTTCACGGAAAACAATGACCGGTATGTAATTATACCAGGCTATATTTTATTCAGAAAGGACAGGGTAGAAAGAAGGGGAGATGGAATGGCATCATATGTACAAAATAATATTAAAGCTATAGAATGTAGGGCTTAAAAAGAAAAGAGTGGAGGCACTGTGGGTTAAACTAGAAAGAGGAAAAGGGAAATCCATTTGCACTGGAGTGACATACAGATCCCTCCTTCACAGGGAGTAGAAATGCACGAAGATTTAATAGAAGACATACACAGTATTGCAATGAAAGCAGAAGTGCTACTCATAGATGATTTCAATATGCCGTATGTCAATTACCACATCTCTGTTGTGGTACCATCTAGGAGTAAGGAGATCCTGGATTCTCTACAGGGAGATCTACTCAGGCAACTGGTAACAGAACCTACATGTGATGAGCCCATACTGTACATAGTGCTTACCAATTGATAGTGTTTCTGATGTTACAGAGGGAAATCGTCTCGCATCCAGTGATCACCAGAAGGGGATGGTTCAGTATTAGGACTAGGACTGATAAAATCCATTCAAAAGCGAGGGTCTTAGACTTTAGGAAAGCTAACTTTGCCACGATGGGACAATACCTCAAGGAGTCGTTAATGGGATGGGAACAGCTGTTTAATGTAGAAAAACTGTGTGCAAAACTGAAAAGGGATATTTTAAGGGCAACAGACCTTTTTGTTAGAGAGGTAAATAAATATACAAGGAAATGGAAATTGCTATGGTTCTCAAAAGAAGTAGCTGAAAAGGTGAAGAAAAAAGAGGCAGGCCTTCAGGAAATACAAGAGATCACAGAGAGGAAGACAGGCATCTATATTTGGAAAAACTTAGATAAGCTAGCAAAGTAGTCAGGAAAGTAAAGATACAAAAAGAAGAAGAAATAGCCAGTGTAATAAAATGCAGGGATAAGACCTTTTTCAGATATATTAGAGGAGGAAGGGCAAAAGTGGTATGGTCAGACTCGAGGCTGAAGGGGAGGAATATGTAGAAGCTGATGAGGATAAAGTGTAATTGCTTAACAAATATTTCTGTTCTGTGTTCACAGATGATGGGCCAGGAGCAGGTCTCAGAAAACGCCCACAAATACGAACAGAAGCAACGGGGGTCTCTAACGATTTTCAGAAGACTGTGTTCGTGAGGAACTAGCTAAACTAGAAATAAAGCGATGGGTCCAGGTGGGATATGTCCAAGAATACTGAGGGAACTTGTGGATTTTCTAGCGGCTCCGCTGTCTGACCTTTTCAATGGTTCTTTGGAGTTAGGAGTTGTGCAGAGGACTGGAGAAAGGCATATATGGTCCCTTTGCACAAAAGTGGACATAAGGGCGACATTGAGAACTACAGGCCAGTTAGGCTAACATCTGTGGTTAGTAAATTACTTTAAAAGCTACTAAAAGAGAGAATAGTGAGGTTTCTAGAATCCAGCACATTGCAGGATTCAAGGCCGCATGGATTCACCAGGAGCAGGTCTTGTCAGACCAAGATGATTGATTTTCTTTGACTGGGTGACCAGGGAGTTAGACTAAGGGGGAGAGCTGTAGATGTGGCGTAGATTTCAGTAAAGCCTTTGACACCGTTCCGCACAGGCAACTTATAAACAAACTGAGCACCCTAGGGTTGAACCCTAAAGTTACTGATTGGATTAAAAATTGGTTGTGTGGGAGGCGACAAAGGGTACAGGTAAATGGAGCTCACTCTGAGGAGGAGGTTAGCAGTGGTGTGCCACAGGGATCTGTCCTTGGTCCATTTCTTTTTAACATCTTTGTTATATTGCGGAAGGGTTGTCAGGTAAGGTTTGCTTGTTTGTGGATGATATCAAAATCTGCAATAGAGTAGATAGGAAGGAGTTGATATCAAGAGGAGGGATATAGCTAAGCTTGAAGAATGGCCTAGAATTTGGCAGCTGAAATGTAATGCTAAAAAATGCATGGTCTTGCATTTGGGCTGCAAAATTCCAAAGGAGCGGTACAGTGTAGGGGGTGAGATACTTCTGTCCACGAAAGCAAGACCTGGGCATAATTGTCTCTGACAATCTTAGAGTAGCTAAACAGGTAGAAAAGGCAACTGCAAAAGCCAGAAATATGCTGGGGTGTATAGGGAGAGGAATGGCCAGCAGAAAAAAAGGAGGTGATAATGCCTCTGTATAAATCTTTGGTGAGACCTCACTTTGAATATTATGTGCAATTCTAGAGACCACATATTCAAAAGGATATCAGCAGGTTGGAGTCTGCAGAGGGTGGCTACTAAAATGGTTAGTGGTCTTCGTTTTAAAGCATATGAGGACAGACTTAAAGATCTTAATATGTATACTTTAGAGGAAAGACTGAATAGGAGAGATATGGTAGAGATTTTTAATTACCTCCATTGCATAAATGCACAGGAGGAGAGTCTCTTCTAATTGAAAGCAAACTCTGCTATTAGGGGACATGCGATGAGGGTGAAAGGGGATAGACTCAGGAGTAATATGTGGAAATATTTCTTTACGGAAAGAGTGGTAGATGAGTGGAATTGTCTCCCAGTGGAGGTGGTAGAGACAAGGACAGTATCTGAATTCAAAAAAGCATGGGACAAACACAGAAGATCTCTAAAGGAAAAAAGGACTGTTGTAGTTGATGGAAGAGCAGACTAGATAGGCTGCATAGTCTATTTCTGCTGTAATGTTTCTATGATCTGTGCTGGGCCTGCTGCTTTTTAAGATATTCATAAATGACTTAAAAATGAGAACAAGTGTTAGGTAATCATATTTGCAGATGTTACAAAATGATTCAAGAAGATAGTGAAATGATACAAGAAGATAGTGAAAAATTGAAAGAGGACCTTGAGAAATTGGGGGATGGGGTGTGCAAATGACAGATGAAATTTAATGTGGACAAGAGCAAACTTATGTACTTAAAGAAAAACAATCCAATTACACGTTAGGAATCGCCACTCGGGAAAAGGATGTGGGCATCATTGTGGATAAATACATTGAAACCTTCTGCCGAGTGTGCAATGGCAGCCAATAAAGCAAGTAGAATGCTAGGAATCATAAGGAAAGGAATAGAGAATAAATTAAACAATATTATAGTGCCTCTGTATCATTCCATGGTGAGACCATGCCTTGACTGTTGTGTGCATTTCTGGTCACCTTATCTTAAAAAGCATATAGCAGAATTAGAAAAGGTACTGGAAAGCGTGACCAGAATGATAAAGGGGATGGAAAGATACCACGATGAGGAGACTTAAAAGGTTAGGGCTTTTCAGCTTAGAAAACAGACAGCTGAGGGGAGATATGATAGAGGTCTATAAACTAATGAGTGAAACGGGTAAAGGTAGATCGGTTATTTACCCCTACTAGAAGTAGATAGACTAGGGGAGATGTAATGAACCTACAGTGTAGCACTTTTAAGATTAATGGAGAAAATATTTTTTAGTTCAACGCATAATTAAACTCTGGAATTCATTGCCAGAGGATGTAGTGAAAGCCGTTGTGTGACTGGTTTTAGAAGAGGTTTGGGCAAGTTCCTGGAGGATAAGTCCATTCCCATTACTAAAGTGCACTGGAGAAATCCACTGCTTATCCTTGGTATAAGCAACATGGAATCTGTGTACCTTTTTGGGAACCTGACAGGTACTTGTGACCTGGATTGGCCACTGTTTGAAACAATATTGTGCTCAGTGGATCTTTGGTATGACTCAGTATGGCATATCTTATGATAGAAGAAACTTAGGCTATGTTCATGATTGGGATCATTATCCATTAGGATCTGTGAGCCAGCGTTGAAGTATGTAGACTTTATGTGGTTGAGTGATAATAATGCATTCCCCACCTCCTCTGCAGCTTGCACTTACTCTAGCTGAATCAGATTCCCTTTGGGCAGATCTCCTTGTGTGTCTAGCAATGCAAATGAAATGTATGTTAGGATTACCATATCATGTTGAATAGTTGAATATATATATATTTATCTACATATTGGTCCAAAACAGATGACACACATCGTGCAAGACATTTAAATGCAAAATAAAACAGAAAACCTAAATAGGAAATGCTATATTTTGTAAGCTTATTTGTTGAACACTAACTTATGTAATAGTCTGATTTCAACTGGCAATGTATTCCAGCAATTGTGGTCCAGCAATTGACAAATCAATTCTGTGTGACAGACAAATGAGACTTGTACTGTGAGAATGGATAACAAGCCTGTATTTGTCAACTGCAGAGATCTTGTTGATGAATGAAGAACTACAAAAATGCAATGTGTGCCTTTGAGTCAGTGCTGACTCATGGTGATCCAGTAGCTCCTGAGTTTTCTTATTAGTGTGACCAGAAGTAGATTGCCAGTCTCTTTTTCCTGGACACTGGAGGATTAAGTGACTTGCCCAAGGCCACAAGGAGTGCTAGCAGGAATTGAACACTGGTCTCTTGGTTACCAGGTTGTGCGTTAACCATTTGGCTATTTCTTGATATACTGCCCAGGCTGAAGGTCAGAGCAGTTTACAATCACTTCAAGCAGGTATTGGATACATTTCCTCATCCCTAAAGGGCTCACAATCTATGTGTACCTGAGGCAACAAAGGGTTAAGTGTCTTACCCAGGGCCACAAGGGGTGCCTATATGACCTGAGATTTCTGTCCCCAGGTGGGAATTGAACCCCCTGCCTGAGGTACCTTGTCCTAACCACTAGGCCAATCCTCCCTCCTCCATAAATTTTGCATTATGCAATGTTGGAACAGTAACATAATCATCTCAAATTTCACATGTCAGACAACTGGCAGTCAGTGCACTGACACCATATAAGGAGTAATATGATCATATCTCTTTGTCAAGAAGTTAGCTGCTCAATTTTGAATTAATTGTGGCATGTGTAACAGCAGGGGTATCTAAATGTAGTGAATTACAATATTTTCAACAAAGACTAGAGATTCTAGAACTCTGACAAATTTATTAGGTGGCAAGCTACATTTTTTGGTGCCATACTAAATGTAACTTAAAACATCTTTCAGGAATGGAAAAAGGAGCCAAATGATGAAAACAGGAAACAGCATAAGCAATTAGATGTAAAGCATTGATAAGGCAGGCAAAGAGAATTTTTAAAAAAGCTTGCCGACGAAACAAAAATGCACAATAAAAACTTTTTCAAGTACATTTGTAGCCAAACACCTGTGAGAGAGTCAGTCGGGCAATTAGATGCTAGAGGGGTGAAAGGGACACTAAGGGAGGAGAAGGCCATAGTGAAGAGACTGAATGAATGAATTATTTCCTTAGGTCTTTACCAAAGATTATGTAGGGAACTTACCTATGCCTGAAATGGTATTTAAAGGTGCTCTATCAGAAGAATTAAAACAAATTTAATGTTTAATGTACACTGCCAAGTTTGTTACACTTTGAAATGATAAAATGGTATAAAAAAACCTGTTAAATAAAATTTTCAATAAATCGATAGGTTTATCAAATACTTCTAATACATCTTAACAGTAGTAAATCACCTGGACTGGATGGTATACATTTGAGGGTGCTGAAAGCACTGAAATATGGAATTGTGGACCTACTATTAGTAATCTGTGAATTATCATTAAAATCATCTGTAGTACCTGAAGACTGGAGAATAGCTAACGTAGTGCCAATTTTTAAAAAGCATTCCAAAGGTGATCTGGAAAACTACAGACCGATGAACCTGATGTCATTACCGGGTAAAATGGTAGAAACCATTATAAAGAATAAAGTTACTTAACATGCAGATAATCATGGTTTAATGGGAGACAGCCAACATGGATTTAGTCAAGGAAGATCTTGTTTTACTAATCTGTAATATTTTTGAAGGTGTGAATAAACAGGTAGATAAAGGTTTGCCGGTTGATATAGTATATCTGGAATTTCAGAAAGCCATCTCATGAAGAGACCCTTGGCGAAACTAAAAAGTCATGGAATAGGAGGCAGGGTATTATTGTGGATCAGGAACTGCTTAAAAGATAGAAAGCAGAGAGTAGAGTTAAATGGCTAATTTTCTCAATGGAGAAAGGTGAATAGTGGAGTACCATGTGGATCTTTGCTAGGTCCGCTGCTTTTAACATATTCATAAATGACCTGGAAATAGGAATAATGAATGAGGTGATCAGATATGCAGATGAGACAAAATTATTCAAAGTTGTTAAAACGCAAGAGGATTGTGAAAAATTGCAGGAAGACCTTGTTAAATTGGAAGACTGGATGTCCAAATCATAGATGAAATTTAATGTGGACAAGTGCAAAGTTATGCACCTAGCAAAGAACAATCAAACTACAGCTACACGATGCAAGGTTCCATATTAGGAACCACCATCCAGGAAAAGGATTTAGGCATCATCGTGAATAATACATTGAAGCCCTCTGCCCAGTGTGCAGCAGTGGCCAAGAAAGCAAATATTTGCTAGAAATCATAAAGAAAGGAATGGAGGATAAATTCATGTTTATCTCTTTCCAGTCAGCCATAGTACTCGCCAAATAAAACTATTATGTCCATCTGACTAACTGTTTGGCGTCTGACCCTTATCTCTTTAAAACTCTCAACTCTCTCCTCAGGGAGCCTCGCCTCTTCACTCCCAACTTTAACCCCCTACTTCTGCTACCCTTTCTTCCTTTTCTATGATTTCTGAGCAAACCACTCACCTTCCTTCGTCATCCAAATTCACTATCTGCGCCTTTGATCCTATTCCCACCCATCTCTTTAGCTCCATCTCCTCTACTGTAGTCCTTCCATCTCTCATAGTATCAATCTATCGCTTTCCATGCAGCCTTCAAGCATGCTGTGGTCACTCCTGTCCTCAAGAAATCCTCATTAGAACCTTACCTGTCCTTCTGACTATTGACCCATCTCCCGCCTCCCCTTCATTTCTAAACTACTTGAACGTGTGGTTTACCGCCATTGCCTCAACTTTCCTCTCAAGTCCTTCTGGATTCTCTACAGTCTGGCTTTTACCCTTTACATTCTTCTAAAACAGCTCATGCCAGTGTCTCCAGTGACCTGTTTCTGGCAAAATCCAAGGGCCTTTACCAGATCCTCATCTTCTTGACCTTTATGCTGCTTTTGATACTAGACCACAGCCTTTTCCTTAATACCTTGTCCTCGCTTGGTATTAAGGGCTCTGTGCTATTCTGGTTCTCTTCTTATTCTTCCCATCACTCTTTCAGTTTTTGTTCTGGTGGATCCTCCTCTACTGCTATCCCACTTTGTTGGTGTACCCCAAGGATCTTTCTTGGGTTCACTCCTTTTCTCTCTCTATGCCCAGTCCCTTGGTGCACTCATCTCTTCCCATGGCTTTCAGTACCATCTTTATGCTGATAACTCCCAGATCTACCCCTCTACACCTGAAATCTCTCTGGCAATCCAGGCCAGGATCTCTTCCTGTCTTTCTGACATTGTTGCTTGGATGTCTCACTGCCACTTGAAATTGAACATGGGCAAAACTGAGCTGCTTATTTTTCCCCTCTAAACCTCCTCTCCACTTACTCCTTTCTCTGTCTCGGTGGATAACTCTCTAGTCTTCCCTGTCTTCTCAGCTCTTAACCTTGGGGTTGTCTTTGACTCCTCTCTCTCCTTCTCCACACACATCCAACTGATAGCTAAAACCTGCAGTTTCTTTCTTTACAACATCAACAAAATTTGTCCATTCCTTTCTGAACACACTACTAAGACACTATCCACTCCTTAGTCACCTCCCATCTATACTATTGTAACCTACTCCTTGCTGGTCTCCCTCTGAATAATTTCTCTCCCCTTCAATCTGTTCAACACTCTGCAGCATGGCTAATCTTCCACCAGCCTCGTCATGCTCATATTATCTCTCTTCTCAAGTCACTTCATTGGCTCCCTATCTATTTCTGCATCCAGTTCAAACTTCTCCTGCTGACCTATAAGTGCATTCACTCTGTAGCTCCTCACTACCTTTCCTCTCTTATCTTTCCCTACTCCCCTCCTCGGGAACTTGACTCTTCTGGCAAATCATTTCTATCTGTGCCCTTTTCGTCTATTGCTGACTCCAGACTTGACTCTTCACCTCGCTGCTCATTATGCCTGGAACAATCTGTATGTCAGGCACCTTCTCTGACCCTTTTTAAATCCAGGCTGAAATCTCACCTCTTCGCTGCCGCTTTTGGATCTTGACTCACCTGATCTTTGTATTTCCTTACCATGCTCCCTAGATGTATCCCATGTCTACAGCTACTGTTGTCTCTCTTGACTAGATTGTAAGCTCAGATATGCAGGGGCCGTCTTTTACAAGTGTCTGTGCAGCCCTGCGTACGTCTTGTAGCACTAGACAAATGTTCAGTAGTAGTAATAAAATCAAGGATATTATAATGCCTCTGTATCATTCCATGGTGCGACCACACCTTGAATATTGTGTGCACTTATGGTGGTCATATCTTCAAATGGATATAGCAGAATTAGAAAAAGTACAGAGATGAGCCACTAAAATGGTAAAAAGGATGGAAGGATACTCCTATGAGGAAAGACTTAAAAGGTTAGGGCTCTTAATAATCTAATTGTACAAAGCTGTCACTTCTCTGCCTACTCCATAGATCTTAATTAGATCATGTTCCCTTTACTAAATCTAGTTGCTGTAACAATATATACCTGTGCCAAATGTTACCTGTTCCAAATGTAGCAAATATTTTAGTTGATGTAATCTTATATACCTGTTCCAAATGTTCTGCATTCTATGTAATTATCATTTTGTTCAATGTAAAGCACTTTGGTTACCTGAAAAGCGGTATAAAAGAATTGTTAAATAAATAAATAAATAAGAATATAAGCACATAAATGCCATACTGGGTCAGACCAATGTCCATCAAGCCCAGTATCCTGTTTCCAACAGTTGCAAATCCAGGTCACAAGTACCTGACAGGCTTCCAAAAAAGTACACAGATTCCACAAACCTTATCTCAAGATAAGCAGTGGATTTCACTGGTTCTCTTTAATAACGGTTTATGGACTTTTCCTCCAGGAACCTGTCCAAACATTTTTTAAAACCAGCTACATAAATAGAATGAATTCCAGAGTGTGATTACTCGTTAAGTGAAAAAATATTTTCTCTTATTAGTTCTAAAAGGGCTACATTGTTGCTTCATTGAGTGTCCCCTAGTCTTTCAACTTTTTGATGGAGTAAACAATTGATCTATGTTTACCCGTTCCATTCCATTCATTAATTTATAGATTTCTATCGTATCTCCCCTTAGCCGTCTATGAGAGATAATTAGAGAAAGACATCATGCTTGGCAAGATAGGTCAACGCAAAAGAGGAAGGCCAACAATGAGATGAATCGATACAATAACAGCAGCTACGGGTACCAATCTGTCAACAATGAGCCGTCTGACTGAAGACAGAACACAATTTAGGACAACTATCCAGAGGGTCGCCATGAGTCGACACAGACTCGATGGCACTTAACAACAACAAACGTTGTATCTCCCCTTAGCCCTAACAAACGTTGTATCTCCCCTTAGCCCTAACCTTTTAAGCCTTTCCTCATAGGGGTATCCTACATCCCCTTTACAATTTTGGTGGCTCTTCTCTGTACCTTTTCCAATTCTGCTATATCCTTTTTAAGATATGGCGACCAGAATTGCACAGAATATTCAAGGAATATTTTCACTATGGAATAATACAGAGGCATTACAATATCATTTAATTTATTCTCTATTCCTTTCCTTATGATTTCTAGTATTCCATTTACTTTCTTGGCCACCACTGGGCAGAGGGTTTCAATGTATTAATCCCTGATGATGCCTAAATCCTTTTCCTGGGTGATGGTTGCTAATGTGGAACCTTCCATCGTATAACTGAAGTTTGGGTGGTTCTTCCCTAAGTGTATAACTTACACTTGTCCACATTAAATTTCAACTGCCATTTGGACATCCAGTCTTTCAATTTATCAAGGTTCTCTTGCAATTTTTCACAGTCTCTTGTGTTTTAATAACTTTGAATAATTTTGTCTCATCTGCAAATTTGATCACCTCACTCGTTATTCCCATTTCCAGTCATTTATGAATATGTTAAAAAGCTGCGGGTCCAGCACTGATCCCTGTGGTACTCCACTATTCACCTTTCTCCATTGAGAAAATTGGTCATTTAGCCCTACTTTCTATTTTTTAACCAGTTTCTGATCCAGAATAGTACACTGCCTCCTATCCCATGACTTTTTAATTTTTCCAAGAGTCTCTCATGAGGGACCTTGTCAAAGGCTTTCTGAAAATCCAGATACACTATATTGACTGCTCACCTTTTGTTATTCACTCCTTCAAAAAAATAGAACAGATAAGTAAGACAAGACTTTCCTTGGCTAAATCCTTTCTGGCTTTCTCCCATGAAACCATGTATCTCTAGGAACAAGCAGGAATGTAGTCTTCACATATAGGGTAACATCGGTACTGATGGAGCCTGTGTGGGAATGCTCCCCAGTGTCCAAAGGAAAGTTTTAGGGAGCATCCCACTGCGCCTGCATAGCTGCCTTTCCGCCTTTCTAGCTCTCCATCTTCAGTTCTTTTTTTTCCGCAGAGCCAACAAGAAGCAATTCCAACAAGAAGCAATTCCTGTCACCGCAGAATTTTTTAAATTTTTTTTTTTTATTTCTTGTAGTCGCGTCTGCCTTCCCGTCGACTCTGGTACCGACTCTGTCGGTGCTTGCTTTCTTTCTTTTCTTTTAAAAAAAAAAAAAAAATCTCTTCAGTGAGGGATGAAAACTTTCTTCCTTCAAGGAGCATCGATGCCATCTTAAGCTAAGGCTCTCCCTTTTGTCACAGACAAAATGGAAAAACCGTCCAGTGGTTTTAAGAAATGTGCCAAATGTGGCAGTACAATTTCGGTCACGGACACCCATGACTGGTGTCTAAAGCGTTTAGGACCGGATCATCAACCATCAGAATGTCCTTTCTGTAGGAAGATCACAGAGAGGCCCACAGAATCGAGCTGCAAAACTGGGCACCCTCTTTCCCTCCAATGCAGTGTCTTTAGCATCGATGTCATTAAGAGCTTCATTTTCCTCCCAAGGATCTCGGGTATCGAAACCTAGGTCTTCATCGAAGACTGACTGGCCCTCCAAGGGTAGATCTCCTAAGCATCGAGATGCTTTGGGCATTGCCCTGGAGGGGGACACACCAGCCAAACAACCTCGATGGGAGGTCGTTGCCTCCAAAGCCTTAGTGGGGTCCCAGGATGCTCCCGAAGCCTCCACCTCCGGAGAGCTTCTGGTGCCATGCTCAGGCATCATGGCCCGCAATTCCAGTACCCATACCCAAGCATCGGCAGCCTCCATGGATCAACGTATCCTGGCCATCTAGGGGAGTTTAGCAGCCTTACTGGCGGCCTCCGTACCGGTAAAGCCTTTACAGTAGATTCCTCAGACATCGGTACCGGCTACAGTACTGAAAGAGCCTGCATTGACGTTTTTGCCGCTTACCATGCTACCACCCATGCTGGCCCTCAAATCCGTTTCCGGTACTGAGATGCTGGCACCGCAAGCTTCAGCTACCAGCTTTGAATGGTATCGAGTATGCGCAGAGCGCGGACACCCTGCCAGTCGATACTTTGAGTCTTCAGACTCCGATCCATCGGACGATGAATCGGCCGATACCCGGGAAATGAGAACTCTCCCGGAAGACCCATCTCTGTCTCTACAACGTCACATGTCCCCTCGGGAGGACATGTCTTTCCAAGACTTTATGCGGGATATTGCTTGGGGTCTGTCCATAATGGTGACTTCAGAGAGACAACCTAGGGCTGAGGAACTTGAAATCCTTCAATACGCTGCAGCCCCAAAGGAAGCTGCTACTCTCCCTATTCATTGCATACTTCACAACCTTATGCTTCGTATTTGGGAGACACCCCTAACCATCTCTCCACATACTTGACGACTCAGTACAATGTACCGGGTACCAAAGTGTCCCGGCTTTCAAAAGACGCAATTACCACACCATTCCATGGTGGTGAAATTGGCAATACATCGAATAAAAAGTGCTAAGACACATTCCTCGAACCCTCCAGGTAGGGAACCGAGAACCCTTGATGCTTTTGGTCGACATTGTTGTCAGGCCTCCATGTTATCAGCCAGAATCAGTTCCTACATACTCTATATGGGTATGTTCCTTAGGGAGGTGACTAGAGATTTGGAGTTGATGATTCCTCTTCTCCTTGATAAGAGAGCTGATTTTTTTCACCCTTGTAAAGCATGTCCAAAATGTTTCAAAGTTTAACAGGGCAACTTTTGACTGTTTTGAATGTATCAGCAGAACTTCAGCTATATGCATCAATGCATGCAGGATTGCTTGGCTCCAAGCCTCTGATCTTGAACAATGGGTTCAAGATAAGCTGGGTAATATCCCTTGCACTGGTGAAAACCTTTTTGGCAAGGATTGGCAGGACAAAGGTGCTCAGCTAGAATCTGAGAACACCACTCTTCATAGACTATCTAGATCTACTGCCAACCAAGCTAGAAAAAAAGACAGCGAAGAAGGCTTTTTTGAACAAGAAAAGAAATACTACCCTTCCTACAACCCTGTGGTGCAGTGTCCAATCCATGTTCCCCAGAAGGGGCAGCAGCCACCGAAACAACATAGGAAGGCTCAGACTCCTAAGTCTCAGTCACCTCAGCAGACCCAACCTCCTTAGGGTCTTTGACTCTTTTCTGGAGAACATAGCCGTTCTGCCTCTGGAGATTTCAGGTCCCTTCCACATTCCCGGCAGACTTTGTCATTTTGTCCACAGGTGGCATCTTGTAACTTCAGAGCAGTGGACTCTTCATAATACGGGAGGGGTGCAAACTTCATCTACAAAGTCTACTCCCCCGGACTCTTCCAAAAAGAGAGTTCTGTTCTCAACACCCTCTCACCATTCTGTTGTTACAAGAGGTCACCTCCCTTCTCTCGCAGGGTGCAATAGAAGAGGTGCCACTCTCCCAACAAGGACTGGGCCTTTATTCTCCATACTTCCTCATTCCAAAGAAAACAGGAGTATACAGGCCCATTCTGGACCTCAGAGAACTGAACAAGTATCTACTATGGGAGAAATTCAAAATGATCCCCCTAGGTCAGGGGTCGGCAACCCGCGGCTCCGGAGCCGCATGCGGCTCTTTCTCACCTTTGCCGCGGCTCCGGAGCACACTGCCCGCCCGGTGACAGGCAATAGTGTTGTAAAGATGTATTTAAACGTGGCGTTATGGGCTCCCTCTATGTCAGCTCCCTCCCTTCTTCTGCAGCCGCGGCTCCCTGCCTCTTAGGGAACCGCGGCTGTGCTTTTAAAATCATCTCGGAGCCCTTCCTGTCTTGACGGGCTCCGTGCAGCATTGTCCCGCCTCTAAATTGGAGGCGGGACAATGCTGCACGGAGCCCGTCAAGACAGGAAGGGCTCCGAGATGATTTTAAAAGCACAGCCGCGGTTCCCTAAGAGGCAGGGAGCCGCGGCTGCAGAAGAAGGGAGGGAGCTGACATGGAGGGAGGGGGGCTGACATGGAGGGAGGGAGCAGATATGGATGGATGGATGGAGGGTGGCTGACATGGAGGGAGGGAGCTGATATGGATGGAGGGAGGGGGGCTGACATGGAGGGATGGAGGGGGCTGACATGGAGGGAGGGGGGCTGACATGGAGGGAGGGAGCTGATATGGATGGAGGGCGGGGGGCTGACATGGAGGGATGGAGGCTGACATGGAGGGAGGGAGCTGATATGGATGGATGGATGGAGGGAGGGGGGCTGACATGGAGGGAGGGAGCTGATATGGATGGAGGGAGGGGGGCTGACATGGAGGGATGGAGGGGGCTGACATGGAGGGAGGGGGGCTGACATGGAGGGAGGGAGCTGATATGGAGGGAGGGAGCTGATATGGATGGATGGAGGGAGGGGGGCTGACATGGAGGGAGGGAGCTGATATGGATGGAGGGAGGGGGGCTGACATGGAGGGATGGAGGGTGCTGCCATGGAGGGAGGGGGGCTGACATGGAGGGAGGGAGCTGATATGGATGGATGGATGGATGGAGGGAGGGGGGCTGACATGGAGGGAGGGAGCTGATATGGATGGAGGGAGGGAGCTGAGCTGATATGGATGGAGGGAGGGGGGCTGACGGATGGAGGGGGCTGACATGGAGGGAGGGAGCTGATATGGATGGAGGGAGGGGGCTGACATGGAGGGAGGGAGCTGATATGGATGGAGGAGGGGGGCTGACATGGAGGGATGGAGGGGGCTGACATGGAGGGAGGGAGCTGATATGGATGGAGGGAGGGAGGAGGGCTGACATGGAGGGAGGGAGCTGATATGGGTGAAGGGAGGGGGCTGACATGGAGGGAGGGAGCTGACATGGATGGAGGGAGGGGGCTGACATGGAGGGAGGGAGCTGATATGGATGGAGGGAGGGGGGCTGACATGGAGGGATTGGGGAGGCGGGCTGACATGGAGGGAGGGAGCTGATATGGATGGAGGGAGGGAGGGGGCTGACATGGAGGGATGGAGCACTGGTAATGGGGTTGAGGGGACTAGCACTGGAAATGAGCTGATTAGGGGAGGCTAGGACTGGTAATGAGCTGATGGGGGGTAGGACTGGTATTGGGCTGATTAGGGGAGGCTAGCACTGGTAATGGGGTTGAGGGGGGATTAGCACTGGAAGCGAGCTGATTGGGGGGCTTTGACTGGGCATTGGCTGATTGTGGGGAGGGGAGGATAGAGCTGCTGGCCCTGGAAGATAACTGGGGGCTAAGGCTACAAATGGGCTGATATGAGGGGATGGGAGAATGGAACTGGATCTGAGAGGGGCTGCCATGGTATTTGTACTAGAAGGGACTGGTCAGTGGGGAAGGAGGGGGACTGGAAGGAAATGGACACCAGTGGCAATCATGGGAATGCAAGTTGACATTGGAAGGTACTGGGAGTGAGGACTGGAAAGGGGCTGATATTGGGGAGGGTTACTGGAACTGGAAATAGGCTGATGGAAAGAAGTGAAGAAAACGAAAGAAGAGATAAGAAATGGCAGATGGACCATAGACCACAGAAAGAGAACTAAGAGAAGACAGGAAAGCAGAAGCCTCAGATCGGGACCAGCATGATCAAAGAATAAATTGGTCAGACAACAAAGGTAGAAAAAATAATTTTATTTCATATTAGTGATTTGACTACAAAATCATCATAATTTTGAAATCAAATATTGTTACTTGTTGTTGTGATATTTTCTGGCGTATTTTTTTTGGTGTGCGAAGGAAGAGGGGTAGTCTTATACGGCGAGTATAGGCCAAACACCTATATTTTAACAGGAAAAGTAGGGGGTCGTATATAGCATTAAGGTAAGAAACAATATATGCAGTGTTAGATTTGTTTTAAATGTCGCAATGGTTTTGCGGCTCCCAGGTTTTTTTTTCCCTTCGGAAACGGGTCCAAGTGGCTCTTTATGTCTTAAAGGTTGCAGACCCCTGCCCTAGGTAGTCTTCTGCCCTATCTCCAGAGTCGGGATTGGCTCTGTTCTCTAGATCTAAAGGAGGCATATACTCACATACTTATTCACACAACACAGAGGTTTCCTGCACTTTCTGTTCCAAGGGAGACATTATCAATACAGAGTCCTGCCTTTCGGCCTTGCCTCTGTCCCAAGAGTCTTTACAAAGTGCATGGCAGTAGTAGCCACTTTCCTAAGGACTCTAGGGATATTTGTCTTCCCTTACTTAGACGACTAGCTCATTCAAGCAAGCACCTCTCTAGAGGCCAGTCTATCCCTCTTACGCACCATGCAGGTGCTGCAACACTTGGGATTTGTAATAAATCTTCCAAAGTCTCAAACCCTAGAGTTCATAGGGGCTCTCCTAGACACTCAACAAGCAAAGGCTTTTCTGCCCCAAGCCCGCTGCGCTCGACTCAGTCAGCTTGCATCTCAAGCATGCTTCAAGAACTTTCTCACTGCTCGAGAAATGCTACAACTTCTGGGTCATATGGCATCAACAGTGCATGTTCCATATGCTCATCTACATATGCGCGCAGCTCAATGGACCCTGGCTTCCCAGTGGTCTCAGGCGTTGGGTCGCCTGGGAGACAAAATAATGGTCTCTACACGTCTAATCTCCTCTCTCCAGTGACGGCATTCCCCAGAAAACCATCTCGTAGGGTCACCTTTTCAGATGCCTCCACATCAATGTACCCTGATGATCGATGCGTCCAAATTGGGCTGGGAATCTCATCTGGACAATCTCTCCACTCAGGGTCTTTGGTCTCGTTAGGAGTCACAACTCCACCTAAATCTACTGGAACTCAGAGCCATCCACAATGCTTTCAAGGTGTTCCAGGACCTTCTTTGCTTCCGGACCGTTCTAGTCCAGATGGACAATAAAGTATCTATGTTCTACTTGAACCAGCAGGGTGGAACAGGCTCTTTGACCCTTTGCACCGAAGCCCTGCATCTGTGGCCTTTTGCAGTACAGCATCACATTCATCTACTTCCAGGCAAGCAGAATGTCTTGGCAGACAAACTCATTTGAGTCCTGCTACCCCACGAGTGGTCTCTCCATGCGGACAAGGTCGCTCACATTTTTTCAGATCTGGGGAACTATAGACCTGTTTGCAAGCTTCCCCGTTTCTGCTCCAGGACACCTGCACAGAACAACCAGCAGGTAGATGCCTTTCACCTTCACTGGGGTAAAGGCTTCCTATATGCCTTCCCTCCCATTCCCCTAATTCTCAAAACTCTTTTCAAACTCCAGAGAGACAGGGGCTACACGATTCTTATAGCCCCGCGTTGGCCACCATAACCGTGGTATCCTCTCCCCCTTCATCTGTCTCAAGCTCAACCAGTAGATTTGGGGTCTGTTCTGGATCTCCTCTCACAGGACGACGGGACACTACTGCATCCCACTCTGCAGTCCCTACATCTTTCAGCATGGCTGTTGAAGGCATAGCCTTCCAGGATATCAACCTCTCTCAACAGGTAAAAGATATCCTCTTAGCTTCTAGGAAGCCTTCCACCAGATGCTCCTATGCCTTTGTGGCGTCTATTCTCTCTGGTGTTCTGAAACGGATCTTAACCCCTTCTCAGCTCCGGTGGATGCACTACTTGACTATCTTCTCCACCTATCTTCTTCTGGACTCAAAACCAATTTGGTAAGAGTGCACCTAAGTGCAATTGCGGCCTCTCACATACCCATGGATG
Source organism: Ichthyophis bannanicus (assembly GCA_033557465.1). NCBI lineage: Eukaryota > Metazoa > Chordata > Amphibia > Gymnophiona > Ichthyophiidae > Ichthyophis > Ichthyophis bannanicus. The sequence goes on along the minus strand of CM066038.1, from coordinate 383,905,508 downwards.
ATCAGCCCATTTCTTCTCAGCCGCTTGTAGCACGCTTAATGAGGGATCTTCTGTTAACTAAACCTCCCATTAAGCCACCTCCAGTGGCATGGGATCTTAATGTTGTTTTAGCCGCCCTTTGAAACTCTAGCTACCATTTCTCTGAAGTTTGTCACCTGGAAGTTCACCTTCCTTATTGCCCTCACTTCAGCAAGACGTATTAGTGAGCTCCAGGCTTTGATGGCTGACCCTTCTTATACACGATTCCACCAATGTAAGGTAGTCCTTAGGAATCATCCCCACTTTATGCCAAAGCCTTCCATTTAAACCAATCGGTTTGCATCCCTGTATTTTTCCCTAAACCTCATTCCTCTAGATCAGAAGCTACCCTTTGTCCTTTTATCTCCAGAGAACTCAGCACAGAAAAGCTTCCCAACTTTTCATCGCCTTTGACTCAAGTCACCTGAGATTGCCAGTATCCAAGCGAACTCTGTCCAGATGGATAGCGGATTGCATCTCCTTTGCTTACGAAAGTGCAGGTCTCTCTCTCGAGGGTCATGTCACTGCACATAATGTTCGGGCCATGGCTGCCTCTATGGCAAATCTATGCTCTATAGCGATTAATGAGATATGCAAAGCAGCAGCCTGGTCTTCTGTTCACACCTTTGCTGCTCATTATTGCCTGGACAATGACTCCCGCCGGAATGCCTTGTTTGGCCAAGCTGCTTTCCAGCATCTCTTTCAGATTTAGATCTACCCTCCTTCCCAGGTTTCGATACCAGACATCCTTGGAGGATATATGACCTACTTACTTATGCCTGTGAGCCACAGCTCACTCTGAGGTCATCTCTCTGGCATCTTTGAGCTAGGGAGTCCCATATGTGAAGACTACATTCCCGCTTGTTTCTGGAGATAGCGTAGTTACTCATCTGTAACAGGTGATCTCCGGGAACAGCAGGAATTTAGTCTTCACAACTCACCCTCCTCCCCTAGGAGTTGTACTTTTCCTCTTCTCTCCTTTTATCTCAGCTGCAAACTCAACTGAGGAGGGAGAGCTGGAAAGGCGGGAGGGTAGCTACGCAGGTGCAGTGGGATGCTCTCAAAGGCTTTCCTGTTGTACACTGGGGAGCATTCCCGCGCGGGCTCTGTGGGTTCAGACGTTACCCTATTGTATATGTGAAGACTAAATTCCTGCTGTTCCCGGAGATCACCTGTTACAGGTGAGTAACTATGCTGTATCGACATGTTTATTCTTTATAATGGTTTCTACTATTTAGCCCAGGCTTACTGCTCTATAGTTTCCCGGATCATGCCTGGAGCTCTTTTTTTTTAAATTGACGTTACATTGGCTATTCTCCAATCCTCAGGTACTACTGATGATTTTTTAATAATAGGTCTGCAATCTCATATTTCAGTTCTTTCAACACTCTCGAATGTTTACCATCCGGTCTAGGTGATTTGTTACTCCAGTATATCAAGTAGTTGTAATACATTGTCCCGGTTTATAATTATTTCTTTCAATTCATTTGATACATCACCTTTAAATACCATTTCATGCATGGGTAATCTCTCTACATCATCTTCACTAAAGACCAAAGCAAAGAATTTATTCAGTCTTTCTGCTATGGGCCTTGTCCACACTTAATGCCTCTTTACCCCTCTGTCATCTAATGGTCCAACTGACACATATATTTTTTGCTATGAATGTACTTGAGAAAGTTTTCATTATGCATTTTTATTTCCATGGCGAGTTTTATTTTTTTAAATTCTCTCATTGCATGCTTATCAGTGCCTTAAATCTAACTTGCCAGCGCTCATGTTTCCTGTTTTTGTCATTTGGCTCCTTTTTCATTTCCTGAAATATTTTTTTTGGATACAACAGTCTCTCAACCTTAAATCATAGTAACATAGTAAATGACGGCAAATAAAGACCAGTATGGTCCATCTAGTCTGCCCATTAGATAGTTAAGTTTATTTTGATTTTATCCTGTTGCTGTAAAGGGATCACTGTGTCTGTCCCATGCCATTTTGAATCATGTTGGAAGTTTTTTGCCTTCCTTCCACTTTTCTTAAAACATGGAATACTTTTGTTCTGGGTTTCCATGATAGCATTTTTAAACAATGCTCCTGCTTTAAACAAATCTTTAACCATTGCAGCCGCTTCTTTGAGGTTTTGCTTAACTATTTTCCTCATGTTATCATAGTCTTTTTTGAAAGTTAAAAGGTAGTACTGTGGATTTCTTTGCCTTCCTTCATTCCTTCCATTTATTAAATCTAATGTGATCATGCTGTGATCACTGTTGCCAAGGGGCCCCAATATCCTTATCTCTCTTGCACCAAATCCTGCATTGCACGAAGGACTAGGTCCAAAATAGAAACATAGAAAAATGACGACAGAAAAAGACCACATGGCCTGTCTAGTCTGTCCTTCCATATCAACAACTACAACAGTCCCCTTTTTTTCCTTTAGAGAATCCTCTGTGTTTGTCCCATGCTTTTTTGAATTCAGATACTGTCCTCATCTCACCCACTTCCACTGGGAGACTATTCCACGGATCCACCACTCTTTCCATAAAGAAATATTTCCGCATATCACTCTTGAATCTTTACCCTTTCACCCTCATCCCATGTCCCCTCATAGCAGAACTTGCTTTCAGTCAAAAGATGTTCTCCTCCTATGCATTTATACCATGGAGGTATTTAAGCGTCTCAATCGTATCACCTCTATTCTGCCTTTCCTCTAAGGTGTACACATTAAGATCCTTAAGTCTGTCCTCATATGCTTTGTAATGAAGACCACTAACCATTTTAGTAGCCACCCTCTGTACTGACTCCATCTTGTTTATATCCTTTTGAAGGTGCAGTCTGCAGAATTGCACACAATACACCAAATGAGGTCGCACCAAAGACTTATACAGAGGCACTGTCACCTCCTTTTTTTCTGCTGGCCATTCCTCTCCCTATGCACCCAAGCATCCTTCTAGCTTTTGCTGTCGCCTTTTCTACCTGTTTAGCTACTTTAAGATCATCAGACATAACCACACAGAGGTCCCGCTCTTCTTTAGTGGACAAAAGTACTTCACCCCCAATACTATATTGTTCCCTTGGATTGCTGCAGCCCAAATGCATGACCTTGCATTTTTTTAACATTAAATCCCAGCTGCCAAATTCTAGACCATTCTTCAAGCTTAGCTAGATCCCTCCTCATGTTATCTACGCCATCCTGGGTGTCTACTCTATTGCAGATTTTGGTATCATCCGCAAAGAGGCAAACCTTACCCGACAGCCCTTCTGCTATATCACTAACAAAGATGTTAAAAAGAATCGGACCAAGGACAGATCCCTTGAACACACCACTGGTAACTTCCTTCTCCTTAGAGTGAGCTCCATTTACCTGTACCCTTTGTTGCCTCCCACTCAACCAATTTCTAACCCAAGCAGTAACTTTAGGGTCCATCCCTAGGGTGTTCAGTTTGTTTATAAGTCGCCTGTGAGGAACAGTGTTAAAAGCTTTACTGAAATCGAAATACACCACATCTAGGGCTCTCCCTTGGTCCAACTCCCTGGTCACCGAGTCAAAGAAATCAATCAAATTTGTCTGACAAGACCTGCCTCTGGTGAATCCATGCTGCCTCAGATCCTTTAATCCGCTGGACTCCAGAAACCTCACTATTTTCTCTTTCAGCAGCGTTTCCAGTAATTTACTCACCACCGAAGTTAAACTAACTGGCCTGTAGTTTTCAACCACATCCTTACTTCCGCTTTTGTGTAAAAGGGACCACATGAGCCTCTCTCCAGTCCTTTGGCACCACTCCCGACGCCGAGGCATGGAAAAGGTCAATAAGTGGAGCTGCTAGAACGTCCCCAAGTTCCCTCAGTATTCTAAGGTGTATACCATCCGGTCCCATTGCTTTGTCTACTTTAAGTTTAGCTAGCTTCTCATGAACACAGTCTTTTGAAAATTCTTCAAGATACCCCTCGCTTCTGTTTCTGTTTGTGGGTTTTTCTTAGGTTCTGTTCCTGGTTCTTCATCTGTGAACACAGAACAGAAATATTTGTTAAGCAATTCATCAGCATCTACATATTCCTCCCCTTCACCCTTGAGTCTGACAATACCACTTTTTCCCTTCTTCTTTTCACTAACATCTGAAAAATGTCTTATCCTCCCATTTTATTGCATTGGCTATTTCCTCCTTTTATTGAATCTTTGCTTTCCTGACTACTTTGCTAGCCTCTCTGTTTTTCCAAATATAGATGCCTGTCTTCCTCTCTCTGTGATCTCTTGTATTTCATGAAGGCCTCCCTCTTTCTCTTCACCTTTTCAGCTACTTCTTTCGAAAACCATAGCGGTCTCCTTTTCCTTTTACCTTTATTTACCATTTTAACAAAAAGGTTGGTTGCCATTAAAATATCCCCTTTCAGTTTTTCCCACTGTTTTTCTACATCCCCCAGCTGTTCCCATTCCGCTAATGACTCCCTGAGATATTGGCCCATCTTGGCACAGTTAGTTTTCCTAAAGTCTAAGACCCTCACCTTTGAATGGATTATAACAGCCCTAGTTCTAATACTGAACGGCACCATCTGGTGATCACTGGATGCAAAATGATCTCCCACCATAACATCAGAAACATTTTCACCATTGGTGAGCACCAAGCCCAGTATGCCCCTTCATGTATGGGGTCTCTTACCAAATGCCTGAATAATTCTCCCTATAGAGAATCCAGAATCTCCTTACTTCTAGATGATACTGTAGCAGGAATGTGCCAATTAACATCTGGCATATCGAAATCCCCTATCAGTAGCACTTCCCCATTCCTAGCAATGCTGCGTATGTCTTCAATTAACTCTCCATCCACCTCTTCCTCTTGTGAGGGAGGTCTGTTTATTACACCAATGCAAATAGATTTCTCTTTCCCTCTTTCTAGTTTAACCCCTTTTAAGCTCTAATTCCAAAGCTTTAATATTATTTTTTACATATAGTGCCACTCCTCCTCCCCTTCTTCCTACCCTGTCCTTTCTGAATAAAGTATAGCCTGGTATAGTTACATACCAGTCTTAGTTTTCTGTGAACCATGTTCCTTATCGTCCCTCCAGTCCAGTTCCGCACCTCTGGGTTGTGCACCTCTTTCAGCAGCTTGGAGACTGAGCGTATCATCTTTTTGATGACATCAGTGAACATATACCGCTGGCACCGCCTACCATCCCCAGTATGCTCAGTCTCCAAGTAGCTGGAGCAGGTGGTGAGCCAGGGTGCTGGACTCACAAGATTAGAGTGTGTTTTAGTCACCTACAGGTTCTTTTATTTCTTACCAGTTAGTTTAAAAAAAAAAAGGATCGGTTTATCTCCAGGAACAAGCAGGAATGTAGTCTTCACATCTAGGTATCGTCGGTACCGACGGAACCTGCGCAGGAACGCTCCCCAGCGTCCAGTAGGAACGCTTTTTGGAGCATCCCTCAGCACATGCGCACTGCCCTCCTTTCCAACTATCCCTCTTCAGTTCTTCTTTTTCCCCAGAGCTGACAGGATCTAATCCCTATCACCGCAGAAAATTCCGTCTTTAAATTTCTTTTCTTGTGGTCGCATTTGCCTACCGCACGACGCCTACCGGTACTGCCGGTTTTTTTCTTTTTTTCTTTTCTTTTCACAAAAAAAAACAAAAACCTTAGGCTTTAGACTGTTTCTGTTCAGAAACCTTTCTCTTTGGTGCTAGGCGCCATTTTGTGCGCTAGGCCCCATATTCCTAAATCATGGAAAAGCCAACTGGTGGTTTTAAAAAATGTACTAAGTGTGGCGGTACCATTTCCGTCACTGACACCCATGATTGGTGTCTGAAATGTTTAGGACCTGAACATTCTCCAACTGAATGTCTCTCCTGTATGGGGATGACTAAAAGAGGAAGACAGAACCGGGCTGCAAAGCTCGGTACCCTCTTTTCTTCAGATGCCAGATCCATTGCATCGACATCGTCAAGGGCCTCTTCTTCCTCCCATGGATCTCAGGTAACTAAACATAAAAGCCGGTCCTTAAAGGGTAGCTCTCCTGCTAAGCATCGAGAGGCCATTGGGATTGCCCTTGAGGGAACCATACCGGCAATACAGCCCCGGTGGAAGGCTTTGGCTTCCAAAGCATCGATGGAGCTTCAGGATGTTCTCGAGGCCTCAACCTCGCAAGAACTACCTGTGCCATGCTCAGGGGTTCCGGCCGTTCTTACCGGTACCGACACCCAAGCATCGGCAGTGTCGATAGACCAGAGGTTCCTCGCTATCAAGCTCAGCATCGCAGCTCTTCTTTCAGCTGCAGTACCGGTGGTCCCACGGGCACCGGTACCGACATCGACACCGATGCCGGTACAGACACCGGTACCAACACCGACAATACCGGTAACAATGGTACCGGCCCCGGTGGGAACTCTTCCCATGCCATCTCTGGCTGGAATTGACAAAGCGGTACCGGGTCAGCTCGGTACCGACTTCGATCGGTACCGGGATCGTGCTTTGCAAGAGCATCGGGGTCAGGTATACTTCGATTCCTCCAATTCCGAAGACTCCGACAATTCTGCTGGCACTAGAGGGTTTCTCCTAGAAGATCCCTCTTCTCCCCAGCGCAGAATGTCACCTCCAGAGGACATGTCATTTCAGGATTTCATCCATGATATGGCCAAAGGTCTTTCAATCACAGTAGCTCCTGAAGACGAACTCAGAGCAAAGGAATTGGAAATTCTCCAATATCCTAAAGCTCCTAAGGAGGCAGCCACTCTGCCTATCCATGAAATTCTGCATAACGTGATGCTCAAGATGTGGGAGACACCTCTGACTACTTCTCCTCACTCTAGGAGATGATACTATGTATAGAATTCTGCCATGTCCTTGATTTCAGAAACCTCAGCAGCCACACCATTCAATGGTAGTGGAATCAGCCATGCGTAGGATGAAAAGTGCAAAGAGGCATGCATCCAATCCTCCGGGTCGTGAATGCAGGACTCTGGATGCTTTTGGACGCAGGACTTTTCAAGCTTCTATGCTTTCAGCTAGGATCAGTTCATATATCCTATATATGGGAATGTTCCTCAAGGAAGTCACAGGAGACTTGGAGCTTATGAGCCCATTTCTCCCAGATAAGAGACAAGATTTTCTTTCTCTAGTTAAGCATGCTCAAGATGTCTCCAAGTTTGTCAATCGTGCAGCCTTTGACTGCTTCGACTGCATCAGCAGAATCTCTGCTATTGCCATTGGCGCACGACGGATTGCCTGGCTACAGGCATCAGACTTGGAGACTTGGGTACAGGACAAGTTAAGCAACATTCCTTGCACGGGGGAGAATCTCTTCGGCAAGAACTGGCAGGAAAAGGCTAACGAGTTAGATGCTGACAATTCTACCTTAGATAGATTGTCAAAGTCTACAGCCACTCCAGCCAAAAAGAAGCCTTATAAAAAACCCTCTTTTAGCGAAAAGAGGAAGTTTTATCCTTCCTATACCCAGCAGAGTCAAACTCCAGATCAGGTTGCCCAAAAGGTACAAACTAGACAGCAAAAGAAGCCAAAAGGCCCCAGAGCCCAACCAGCTCTCCAGGTTCAGCCCCCTCAAGGGCTTTGACTCCTTCCTAGAGAGCTTTGCCTTCCTGCCTCTGAGGGGTCCCCAACCCCCCAATAGTCCAGGCAGGTTATGCCACTTTGTCAACAGATGGCATCAGATAACAGCAGAAGATTGGACTTTGTCCATTGTAGGAGAGGGGTACAAGCTTCATTTTCACAGCATGCCCCCTCCTACAGTTCTAAAACAATTCAATTCACAAATCTCTGCAGACAATCTACTAGATCACGAGGTCTCCACACTTCTTGCCCAAGGGGCAATAGAGGAAGTACCCATTCTTCAACAGGGTGCAGGGTTCTACTTCCCCTATTTTCTTATCCCAAAGAAAACAGGAGGACACAGACCCATTCTATACCTCAGAGAATTGAACAAATATCTGTTTTGAGAGAAATTCAAAATGATTTCTCTAGGAACTCTTCTGCCATACCTTCAAAGCCAGGATTGGCTTTGCTCTCTAGACTTAAAGGATGCATACACTCACGTTCTCATCCATCCAGATCACAGGAAATTTTTACGTTTCCTTTTCAGGGGAAAACATTCCCAGTACAGGGTTCTTCCTTTTGGTCTGGCTTCAGCACCAAGGGTATTCACGAAATGCATGGCAGTAGTAGCTGCATTTCTACGAACCCTGGGGATTTTCGTCTTCCCCTACTTAAACGACTGGCTCATTTGAGCCCCTACAGTTGCAGAGGCCAGCACTGCACTGTCCCATACAATGTGAATCCTCCAATACTTGGGATTGGTAATAAACTTCCCAAAATCTCAACTAGTTCCTTCCCAATGCCTAGAATTCATAAGAGCCTGTCTGGATACCAGGCAGGCAAGGGCTTTCCTTCCACAAGCCCGGTGTCTTTGCATAATGCAACTAGCTTCTCAAGCAGCATGCAAATCCTCCCCCACTGCTCGAGAGCTACTGCAGTTACTGGGACATATGGCATCCACAGTTCATGTAGTCCCATATGCTCACCTCCATATGCGAGCAGCTCAGTGGACCCTCTCCACATAGTGGAGACAGGCCACGGGTCATTTGTCGGACAAAATAACAATCTCTCAACGACTAATTTTGTCCCTCTAATAGTGGAAATCACTAAAAAATCTAACAGTGGGGTCTCCTTTCCATCAACCCCACTTTCAGGCCATCCTAACAGATGCATCACAGGTGGGTTGGGGTGCACACCTGAATCATCTCTCTACCCAGGGCACCTGGACTCCACAGGAGGTTGGTTTGCATATAAACCACCTGGAATTAAGAGCAATCTGTTTAGCTCTTCGAGTGTTCCACGCCCAGCTCAGCTACAAGACAGTCCTAGTCCAGACCGACAATCAAGTAGCCATGTTCTATGTGAACAAGCAGGGCAGAACAGGCTCTCTGTCGCTATGCAACGAAGCTTTGCAACTGTGGGCCCTCGCCAGAGAGTATCAAATTCACCTTCTAGTGGTATATCTTCCAAGCATTCAAAACCTTTGGGCAGACAAACTCAGTCGAGTACTGCTGCCTCACGATTGGTCCCTCCACCTAGACCAGGTGGCCAAGATAGTTAATCTCTGGGGCACTGCAGACAGACCTCTTTGCAAGTCCACTGAATGCCAAACTTCCCCGGTTCTGTTCCTGAATTCCGGCTCACAACTGTCAGGCAAGTGATGCCTTCTTCCTTCACTGGGGTTAGGACTTCCTTTATGCCTTCCCACCCATTTCCCTCATCCCCAAAACACTCTTCAAGCTTCAGAGAGACAGGGGTCGCATGATTCTCATAGCACCACGATGGCCACGCCAAACGTGGTGTTCCCTGCTTCTACATATCTCTCAAGCGGCACCTCTGGAGTTAGGGCATGCTCCAGATCTCCTTTCCCAGGAGAACGGGATGCTATGACACCTGAATCCCCAGTCCCTGCACCTCACGGCCTGGTTGCTGAAGGCTTAGACCTACAAGATTTCAACTGTCCCAGCAGGTAAACGATATCCTTCAGGCTTCTAGGAAACTTTCCACAAGAAGATCTTATGCCTTCAAGTGGAAACGCTTTACTATATGGTGCTCCAAGAAGGGATTAAACACCCTGGTCATACCCTTAGAATCGATACTAGAGTATCTCCTTCATTTATCGAATTCAGGTTTAAAGACCAATTCGGTAAGAGTCCATCTTAGTGCAATTGCAACTTCTTATAAGCCTCTAAATGGACAACCAATTTTCTCTCATCCACTCCTATCAAGATTTATGAGAGGCCTTTTATTAACTAAACCTCCCATCAAGCCACCACCGGTGGCATGGGATCTAAATCTAGTTCTCAGGCAGCTCATGAAGCCGCCTTTTGAACCTTTGGCCACTACAGCCCTTAAGTTTTTGACCTGGAAGGTCATCTTCCTAATTACAATCACCTCTGCCCGTCGCATTAGTGAATTGCAAGCTTTAGTGGCTGATCCGCCTTATACTAGGTTTCATCATGATAAGGTTGTTCTTCGAACTCACCCACACTTTATGCCAAAGGTGGTTTCGTCTTTTCATTTAAACCAATCAATTTATCTTCCTGTATTTTTTCCGAGGCCTCACGCCTCTAATGCAGAAAGAAACTTTCATACTTTGGATTGTAAAAGGGCCTTAGCCTATTACATACAAAGAACACAGAAACATAGAAAGTCCTCACAACTTTTTATAGCTTTTTGACCCTAGTCATTTGGGACTTCCAGTCTCCAAAAGAACTTTATCTAAATGGATTGCCCAATGCATATCCTTTGCTTATGAGAGTAAGAGTCTTCCTCTTCAGGACCATGTCACATCTCATAATGTGAGAGCCATGGCAGCTTCTATGGCTAATCTCCACTCTGTATCTATCGATGACATTTGTCGAGCAGCTACCTGGGCTTCCTTACACACCTTCACAGCCCACTACTGCCTGGATAAAGCCTCCCGTCGGGATGCCTTCTTTGGCCAAGCTGTTTTTCAAAATCTCTTTCAGACCTAATTCAACTCCTACCCACCAACCTTGGTGGAATGCCAGAGATCCATGGGAGGAAGTATGCCTACCCTTTTAGGGTGGCACCTTCCTGGGGATATCTCCCTGGCATCTTCAGCTAGGGAGTCCCCATATGTGAAGACTACATTCCTGCTTGTTCCTGGAGATAGCGTATTTACTCACCTGTAACAGGTGATCTCCGGGAACATCAGGAATTTAGTCTTCATAACCCACCCACCTCCCCTAGGAGTTGTCTCTCTCTCTTTGTCTCTTTCCTCTCTCCCTCTATCCTTTCACTCAGCTACAAACTTAACTGAAGAGGGACAGTTGGAAAGGCGGGAAGGCAGCACGCATGTGCTGAGGGATGCTCCCAAAAGCGTTCCTATTGGACGCTGGGGAGTGTTCCTGCACAGGCTCCGTCGGTACCGACGATACCCATATGTGAAGACTAAATTCCTGCTGTTCCTGGAGATCACCTGTTACAGGTGAGTGACTACTCTTTTTCTGCGGGTCAACTCAAGAAGAGACAGGCAGCAGTGAGGAGGATTCTCCCCATCCTCCTTCGTTTCAGGGGGATGGGTTGTGGCTTTGGAGACCTTCCCGTGAACAGATCCTCTGGTGGCTCCCGAACCTGTCGTCAGGTGAGGAGCCGACAGCCACTGCAGCCCGGCAGCCAGAGTGTTTCCTCCCTCCTCTCTCCTCTTTTCTCATTGCCAAAGCCATTTATGGTAGGCTGAGCATGAGGGGCTATTGAACAGCGCAGACATTGTTACCGCCAGGTAAAGAGGGGCGGACAGGTTGTCGGAGATGAGGTCCACCGGGAGGAGAGTCGCGTGCGAGTCCGAGGGGTTCGGTCACGCGGAGGCTCGTCATCAGCGTGGGAAGCTCAGCGCGCCCTTTTGGTTAGCAGGCCCATTTGTTTTACTTCCCTTCACTCCCCCCTGGGTTTTTTTTGGGCTGGGGGATTTCTGCAGGTGCCTCGGTTTTTCGCAGTTTCTGGCCTGGGAGAGCTGTTTTTTCTCCGTTTGCCTGCAGTTAGATATTTTCTTTATTTTTTTTGTTTTTTCTTTGACTATGACCTCAGTTTAGTGGCTGGCTGTCTGCAAATAGATCCCTGCGTGGGGGAGGGAGTGCTTAGGGTTTGATTCCTTTGCCCCTGTGAGTGATTGGAAAACAGAGAAAGAAGTTCGGTCTGGCGTCCGCACCTCCGACCTCCACCACTGTCAGAGTGGTAGTGGCGGCAGCGTTCCACAAGGAAGGACTACTCTCCTCATACCTAGACAATTGATTGTTCTGGACAAGGTCCAGAACCGACAGTGAAAGAGCTACAGCACAAAAGTTGGAGTTCCTCCGAGCTCTTGGTTGGGTGGCAGACATGGCCAAGGGTCAGTTGCAGCCAACCCAGGAGTTGGAATATTTGGGGGCGCGCTTCGATGCCCACATGAGAAGAGTGTTTTTGCAATAACGACAGGGGCTGGAGCCGAGGAAGTTAGTCCGGCAGTTCCTGAAGATGTCAATCGTCGGCTTGACATTATTTACAGATTTGGGTATCCATGGCCGCCACTCCAGAGATGGTTCCCTGGGCAGGAGTGTGTATGCGTCCTCTGCAGAGGGCGTTGCTCTGTCAGTGATACCATCAGGATCAACCGCTATTGCAGGTACTCCCCTGCCCACGGAGGACCCAAAGGGCTCTCCAAGGGTGGCTGCATCCAGAGAACATGAAAAGGAGCATGCCTCTCAATTTCCCGGTGGGGGTTCCCTTTATGACCGTTGCCTATGGGGTGCGCGCTTCGATACCTAGCTGGGTAGAAAATTCCTATTGGACCGACAGGCACAGGAGCTGCAGGTGTCGATAAGGCAGTTCCTGTCTAGGGCAGGCCCGTCAGCGTGGCATTATCTGCTGGTTCTGGGCACCATTGTGGGCACCCTTGAGCTATTCCCATGGGCAGGGACGTGACTACTGCAGGGGGCTCTGCTCCATCGAGGGTGCCATCAGAGTCATCCCTGAACCCAGTACTCCCCTGTTCCTGGAGTGCCAGGATTGCCCTCAGGTGGTGGCTGCTTTCAGGGAGCTGTTAAGGGGGCAGGTCACCCAAGTCCACGGTGTGAATTCCGCAGATGATCAGTATCAGTCTGTCTGGTCAGGGAGTCCATTGTGAAGGACTCTTTGTTCAGGGACAGTGGAGTCCACAGGAGGCCTGGGGGTCGGTCAACAGACACGAAATGCGAGTGGTGCCCTTGGCGCTCGAAGATGTTGAGTCGTGGTTGCAGGGGAAGGCAACCCGAGTATCTCCGGTCAGTGCAACCACAGCGGCTTACCTCTTCTGGCAAGGGGCCTCGGGAGGTGCAACCCTTGAGGTAGGGGCCGGAAGGCTTTTTGTATGCATTAGTGGCAGTCCGGCCATGGATCTTAGGGCAATGTTCATGTCGGCCAAGGCCCACCGTTTTGGCAGCAGGTGGAGAGAAAGGCTGTCCGGGGGCCTGGATTCTCAAATCCTAGAAAGGCCTGGAGGCAGGTTTCTTTGTTTTTTTCTCTTGGGTCAGCGTGACGGTGGTATACCGATCTGATTTGGATTCTGGTGGTTTGACTGCAGCGGCCTCCGGTTCGGGAGGATATCTTGCTCCAGTTGCATCGATTCTTGCTTATTGCATGGCTCTTGAGGATAAGGTTGAAAGAGAAGGTAGATTCAGGTTCCGGGATAGCGACCTGGTTCCAGGCCTGGAAGAGCCTGGCGTTCTTCCGCACATAGCGCATTTTTGAGTTCATGGTGCAGGGGGCGACAGGTGTGTCCTTTGCTGACTCTGTCCCGGACAGTTTGGTTTCAGGCAGTTCGGTTCTGGATAAGGGCCTAGCTGCCAGGTGCCTTGAATGTGCAGCTGACTGCGATTTCCTGTTATCGCAAGAAGCTTCATGGGAGTCCATGGGCTTCTCACTCAGACAAGCGGAGATGTCTTCTGTCTGTATCCCACCTCTGGCCACCAAGGGGGGGGGGGGGCGGTGGTACCTCCCTAGATTAGCATTCTAGGGCTCATGGCACTGTCTGGGGAACCCTTTGAGCCGTTGGGTCGAGGTTCTCTTAAGAATTTAATGCTGAAAATGGTATTGGTTCAATATGCAGGTTTTCGGAGCATTAGGTCCTGTGTTGCCAGGGTTCTGCCTTTCGCTCTTTGAAGAGAAGGTGGTACTGTGCCTGGTACCTTCCTTTTTGCCCCAGGTAGTATTGGTGTTCTCATGTGTATCAGTTTGTTTCTTCACTGGCACTAGCGAGCGCAGAGGGTGACCAAGTCTGCGTTGCCTGGAGGTCCAGAGTCTGGCGAAGGTAGGGGATTCGGACATCATCCAATTGTAACTCAGACCACTTGTTTGTTTTTTTTGGCAGGCCACACATAGGGGAAGTGGCAGCCAAGGTCTATCTTTCCAGGTGTATTAGGGAGGCCATCGCGTTGCCTTACATCTTCAGTGGTAAGGCAGTACCAGTGGGGCTTTGGGTACTTTCCACTTGTGCTCAGGCGGTTTCCTGGGCAGTGTATAGTTTAGCTCCGCGGTGGAGTTCTAGGAGGCAGGAAGATGATTGTCGCGGCATACTTTCTTGAAGCATTATCGTCTGGATGCCCAGGCAGCAAGGGACGCGCATGGCGAATCGGCAGTGCTTCAGGCTGGTTGTGTGGGTCCCTCCCGTTAGTCTAACTGCTCTGATACATCCCACAGGCGCAGGACTGGACTGGAGGGACAATAAGGAAAGAGAAATTAGATTTACCTGCTAATTGTAGCTCCTTGAGGAACTCCAGTCCAGTCTCAGAACCCTCCCTAAGTGTTTTCTGTTCAAATCGGTGAGCACCCTGGTCCTGAAGCTGGTTCCCTTCCTGGGAGATATGACTTGAAGGGGCCAGAGAGTGGGGTGGAGGGGGCTGGACCAAAGCTCTCCTCTAATTCCTGTTGTTCAGCCGTGTAACAGGTAGACCTTCTTGTCCGGGGGGGGGGGGACGGTTATCCTTCCCAGGGGATGGAGTGGGTGCTAGTTTGTTTAAGGGTGTAAGTGTTTATTGCATGCATCACTACTTTTTTTTTTTTTTGTTCCTGTGAGTCTGCTTTGTCAATAGGTACTGGGGCTGGTAGGCGGTGCCAGCGGTATATGTACACTGATGTCATCAAAAAGATGACACACTCAGTGTCCAAGTTGCTGGAAGAGGTGCACAACCCAGAGGTGCGGGACTGGACTGGAGTTCCTCAAGGAACTATAATTAACAGGTAAATCTAATTTCTCTTTTCTGTAACTCCACTAAATCCAAGTCAGCCACTCCCATTAAAGCTTCAACATCTGGGAGTCTTATTTCCCATGCTACGGGCATTTATACATACCACTTTCCATATGTTGCCCTTTTTACCTATTTCAATAAACTTATTTAATGTTTCACTTACAAATCTAGTTTAAATTTGTTTGGGATGAGTGACGGAAGCCCCCAGGTAAGTGAAATCCCCCAGGTAAGTGAAACATTAAATACCTTTATGGAAATGGGTAAAAGGGGCAACATATGGAAAGCGGTATGTATAAATGCGTGCAGCATGGGAAATAAGATCCCAGATGTTGAAGCTTTAATGGGAGTGGTCGACTTGGATTTAGTGGCAGTTTCAGAAACATGGTTCACAGAAAATCATGACTGGGATGTAACTCTAGCAGGCTATACTTTATTTAGAAAGGACAGGGTAGGAAGAAGGGGAGGAAGAGTGGCCCTATATGTAAAAAATAATATTAAAGCTTTGGAATTACAGAGCTTCCCCTTGTGTTGATTCATGAACCAGCTGAAGCAGTCATTTATTTCATCTAGAAACTTCTCTCTCTAGCATGTCCTGCTGTGACACTGACCCAGTCAATACCGGGGTAATTGAAATCACCCATTATTACTGTGTTGTAACTTTTGTTAGCTTTCCTGTTTTCTTTTATTTTTTCCACCGGCTGCACTGGGTGCAGGCTCAGCGTTATTTTGGCTTGTTCTCAGAGTCGGACTTCAAAGGATGGGAGACTGAGGAGGAATCCCTGGTTTCCAAGATGGAGTCCCCAGACCTCCTATTGGAGCCATCACCTCCATATGAGTTTGTTTATTTAATTTGATATACCACCCTTAAATAAGCAGAGCGGTTTACAAAGTACAAAAATTAACAGAGGGTGGCGCCAGGCCAGAAAAGGAAAAGAAGTTACAACTCATGATAGATAGGCAGTAAAAGAAAAGAAGAGTGCACAAGACTCAGGGGTTAGGTCACACAAAGGGGGAGGGAAAATCAAAGGCGAGGGAGAAGTGTTGGGTTTTTAGATTACGCTTAAAGGTAGGGAGGTGGGGCTCTAGACGAAGGGAAGTGGGGAGCGAGTTCCAGAGGGCGGGGCCTGCAAAGAAGAAGGCTGAGGAGCGAGTGGACTGAAGGTTCGCAAGGGAGGGGGAGGGAAGGTGGAGGCGATTAAGGTGAAATGAACGGGGGGTGTGTCTAGGGGTGTGGAAGGTGATGAGGTCTGCCAGATATTGCGGGGTGTTGGTGTGAAGTGCCTGATGGACAAGGGCAAGTAGTTTGAACTGGAAGCGAAAGGGGACAGGTAACCAGTGAAGGTGAACAAGTAATGGTGAAATGTGGTCCCGTGGGGAGGAGTGGGTGATGATGCGAGCAGCGGTATTCAGGAGTGATGGAAGTCATGTCCTTCCAGGACTTTGTCTGGCGCATGGCGAAGGCCATTCCCTTCTTCCTTGAGGTGGGGGACGAGCTGAGGGCATTGGAGTTGGAGATCCTCCATTACCCCTGGGAGCTGAAGGAAGCCATGCACAGGATATTACAGTGGCTCTTACTGAGGATGTGAGAACCCCATGATGGTGCTGGCCATTAGCCACTGGCTTGACTCAATGTACCAGGTACAGAAGGGCCCTCCGGGTTTTTAAAGCCTCAAGTGCCTCACCACTTCCTGGTGGTGGAGTCCACTATGCAGCACATTAAGAGTTTGAAGACCACCTCTTCGGTGCCTCCGAGCTGGGAGAGGAGAATTCTCGCTGACTTTGGAAGGTGGTGCTTACAGGGCTCAATGTTGGTCGCCTGCATTCTGTCATATGCGCTCTACATGGGGATGTTCTTGAAGGACCTCATGAGGGACCTCAATGGGTTTGAGTCCGTCATCCTGGCAGAGCACCTGGAGGCCTTCCGTGCCCTAGTGGGCCATTGGTAAGACGTTTCCAAGTACATGATCCAGGCCACCTACGACAACTTTGAGTCAGTGGACAGGGTGACCACAGTGGGTATCGAGGCACGCCGGCTGGCCTGATTCTAGTTCAGGACAAATTGATGGACCTGCCGTGCAAGGGTGAACACCTCTTTGGCAAGCCAATAGAGAAGCGGACAGATGAGATAGAAAAGGAGCAGGTGATCATCTTCCGGCTCTCATGCAAGATGGCTGATTCCTCAAAGAAGTACCAGGGGAAGAAGCCCTTTTACCGGCAGACATGATGGTATTTTCAGAGCTCTTAAGGTGCTCAGCCCAAGGCTCAGGCTCCACAAAAGCAGCGGCATGCCAAGCCACTGAAAACTCAGCCCGCACCCCATCTGCAGCTGGGGGTGGGCTTTTGACATCTTCCTCAGCAGCATAGCCTATTACCCCCTTCCCCATGGGGTGCCTCTTCAAGTGGGTGGTTGACTTGTCCACTTTGCACACAGTTAGCGCCTCATCACCTTGGACACCTGGGTTCTTCAGATCATGCGAGACAGGTATCTGCTACATTTTGCTCAGCTCCCGCCTCGCTTCTTTCTAGGGGGGGTATCCTTTAGAGACCTGTACCACCGTGGTCTCCTCCAGATGGTGGTCGCCGTCCTGTTGGCCGGGTTAGCCATCGAGCATTGGGTAACCAGCTCAGATAAGGCAGAGGTTCTATTCCCAGTACTTCCCCATCCCCAAGAAGATGGGGGGTTTCCAGCCCATCCCATCCCAGACCTTAGGGGCCCGAACTGCTTTCTGGTTCGAGAGAAGTTCAAGATGGTCTCCCAGGGTATGTTTCTCCCATATCTCCTCAAGGGCGATTGACTATGCTTCTTGGATCTGAAGGAAGCAGTCACACACATCCCAATCTATCCTCCTTACAGGAAGTTACCTGTTCTTCGTGCTGGACAGCCAGCACTTCCAGTACTGGGTGCTGCCCTTCAAGCTAGTGTCAGCTCCCAGGAACTTCACCAAGTGCCTGGCAGTCATCGCCACTTATCTCAGAATCCTGGGGGTCTTTGTCTTCTCCTACTTAGACGATTGACTCATAAAGAGCTTCCTGCTGGATGATGTGCAGCATTCGTCCCACCTGACGGTTCAAGTGCTTCAGCGGCTGGGGTTTGTCGTCAACTACCCCAAGTCACATCTTCAACCTTTGCAGTAGCTCGAGTGCATTGGGACCCTACTCGATATCACTCAGGCCTGATCTTTCTCCCTTTGGACTGCCTGCAGAGGCTCACAGAGGTGGTCGCTGCCGTCTACCAGAAGTGGCTTACAATGATTTGAGGGATGCTGCGACTGTTGGACCGCATGGCCTCCAC
Source organism: Ichthyophis bannanicus (assembly GCA_033557465.1). Classification (NCBI taxonomy): domain Eukaryota; kingdom Metazoa; phylum Chordata; class Amphibia; order Gymnophiona; family Ichthyophiidae; genus Ichthyophis; species Ichthyophis bannanicus. Next base: position 383,887,439 of record CM066038.1, on the reverse strand, counting down.
AGTGCATATGGCCCTGATGGCTCATCTCAGGATATGGCAAACACTCAGTGGCAGCAGGTCTCAGTTCACCTCAGGGACTGGGTGGTGGTTACTGCACCCCTCTGAGTCCCTACTATGGTGGCTGAAACTACAGCACTTGCTCTGGGATCTCCCCTTTCAGTTGACACTGCTCCACCGGATGCTAACCACTGACCTGCCCAAATTGGGCTGGGGCACTCAACTGGACAGCCTGCACACGCAGGGCCTGTAGTCGGCATACTCCAGAAATTTCTCCACAGAGCAGGAGAAAAGATCCAGCGCCTGCACCAGATAAATTTTCTGAAGTTGTGATTCATTGCAAATGCCCTCAAAATGTTCCGGACACACCTGAACAACCAGGTTGACCTAATTCAGATGGACAATCAGGAGGTGGTGATCTGTGTCAACAAGCAGGGGAGCATGGGCTGGTACCTCCTGTGTTGGGAGATTGTGCGCCTCTGGAAGTTCACTATTGCCCATGGCATGGAACTGCGGGTGACTTATCTGCCTGAGGAGCTCAGTGCCATGGTGGACCACCTCAGCAGAGTCCTCCAGCTGAATAAATGGACCCTCAACAGGAGGGTGGTGGAGTGCATCTTTCAGGAGTGGGATATTCCAACAGTGGACCTTTTTGTTATGCTGCACAATGTGCTGGTGGATCGCTTTAGCTCCCGCCTTGCTTCCAGGGACAGGTTGGTTTTGGATGCCTTCCTCCTGCATTGGGGAGTTGGCCCGCTCTATGCATACACCTTGATTCCTCTGGTAACAAAAACATTGCTCAAGCTCCAGGCGGACAAGAGGACCATGATACTCATCACTTCGTACTGGCTCAAGCAGCCCTGGTTCTTCCTGTTGCTTCAGCTCTCTCAACAGGAGTCTCTTTGGCTGGGGTGCAACCCCGACCTTAACCCTCGGTAGGGCAGGACTCTGCTTCATCTCATTGTCCAGTCCCTGGCCCCCATGGCTTGGATGCTGAGTAGATAGTGCTGTCAGAGCTTGATTTGCCAGGGAAGGTGACTGATATCGTCCTGGTCTTGTCCTGGTCTCCTACAGGGATTCAACAAGACATTCTTATGCCTTGAAGTGGCAGCAGTTCTCACTCTGGTGTGCTCACAGGGCACTGGATCCTTTCTCCTGCTCAGTGGAGAGATTTCTGGAGTATTCTCTGTATCTCTCTAATTCTGGCCTTAAGTCCAACTCAGTCCGGGTTTACCTGAGTGCAATTAGAATCTACCATCACAGCTTGGAGGGGAAGCCTATCTCCACTCAACCACTGGTGGCATGATTAATGCAGAGCCTCCGATAAAACTCCCACTGATGGCGTGGAATCTGAATGTGGTATTGGGGCAACTCCTGTTGGCGCTTTTCCAGCCGTTGGCATCCTGCCTGCTAAATTCCTGACCTAGAAGGTCCTATTTTTCATGGTGCTCACCTTGGCTCGCAGGGTCAGTAAGCTTCAGGCCTTAGTGGCTCACCCTGCCGTACATGAGGTTCCACCATAAATGGGTGGTGCTGCGTACCCACCCACGGTTCTTGCCCTAGATGGTCTTGGCTTTACACCTCTATCAGTTGGTGGTCTTGTCCATGTTTTTTTTTCCCCAAGCCTCATGCCAACAGGGCAGAAACCCAGCTGCACATGTTGGACTATAAAACGTGCACTGGCTTTCTACTTTGAATAGACCTGACCGTACCGTTCTACATAGCTCTTTGTCTCCTTTGACCCCAGCAAGCTGGGTGTGACTGTCTCCAAACACATACTGTCCATTTGAGTAGTAGATTACATTAATTTTGCCTATGCTCAGGCAGGTCTGAGCCTTGAGGATCATGTCATGGCCCACAGTTTCCGGACACAACAAGCGAGTGGTGTGTGGAGGTCACAGGTGCTTTATTAAATGAACTGCCCCAACGCTTTTCAGCCATAACCTTCCTCAGGGGGTACACATCCTCAAAGCAAATACAAATGCAATTAATAAAAACAATTAAAAACAGAATGAAGGAATCAATATATAAATAATAAAGTAATATCAATAACCCATATCTACGCCGATGATATCCTCCTGGTCTATCATACCTCCGCTTCTGCACTCAATCTCTCTCCCCTCAACAATTGCCTTGATCTTATTGCCTCCTGGTTTACGCAGACTTTTCTTCATGTTAATCCATCTAAGTCCTCTGCTATCTGGCTCTCTTTTTGTAACTCCCCTCCTGATCTTTCCCCTACTATGTCTGCCCGTCCCATTCCTCTTGTTTCTACCCTCCGCTATTTGGGAGTCACCCTGGACTCCTCTCTTTCCTTCCACCATCACATCTCCTCTGTGGTACATTCCTGCTTTTTCCATCTCCGTAGAATCAGATCTATTCAGCCTTTTCTTTCTTCCTCTGCTGTCACTACTCTTGTCTCTTGTGATCACTCGTCTGGATTATTGTAACTCTGTCTTTGCTGGTCTCCCCTGTCACCAACTCAGTCGTCTCCAGTTAGTCCAGAATGCCGCCGCCCGCCTGATTACTTCTTCCCCTGTCACTGCCCATATCACACCCTCTCTATTTTCTCTACATTGGCTTCCAATTAAAGTCTGTTTTGTCTATAAACTTCTCACTATTACCCATAAAGTCCTTCATACCAGTACCCCACAATACCTGGCCGATTCTATCTACCTCCAACCTGCCCCACGTCTCCTCCGCTCTGCACATGGTAACCGTCTTTTTCTTCCTCCTCCCTCCCAGGCCCACCTCGAGCTCACCCGACACGCCGCATTTTACTTTCTCAGTCCTGCCCTATGGAACTCACTTCCACACTCCCTTCACACTGAATCTTCCTTCCCACGCTTTAAATCACTCCTCAAGACTCATCTTTTTTTGTCAGGCATTTGATCTTCCCCTACCTGCCGATGGCTCTGACCTTCTCCCATCTGACCCTCCCCTGTAGGGCACTCAGTCGCCACTAATCTAGGAGCACTCCTTTCCACTCAGCCACCATTCCTGCCCAGCCTGTTACCAAGGCCCCCCTCGTCTGTCCCCCCCCCTCTATCCTAGCCCACAACTCCCCTTTCTTTTTTTTTCTTTCTTTCTTTTCTTTCCTTTCCTGTCTATTATTGGCGTTCTTTTTCCTTTTCTCTTGTTCTTCTACAGCCACTAACTTGTTTTGTTGTACAACTCCCTGACGCTTCGGCAAGGGCGGTATATCAAGTCCTGCAAATAAAGAATAAAGAATGATTAAAAACATATTAAAAATAATCAAAAATGCAAGGCACAATGTCTCAAAACTGTGAAATGACATTGACATACATATAACATGTGAAACACAAGCTAAAACTGTAAGAGAAAGGAGAGATGAGGAACTGGATTGTGTGCCTATAATGAATAACAAAATAGCACTCACAATGGCACACTGAGCGCAGTTATTAAGAACATTAGTACATGAATTCAGGTCTGTAAAAATAAAAGCAAAACTATGAAAACCATGTCAAACGTCACCTAAACAGGAAGCCCATGATATGCTGAACCATTCATAAACAACTGTATATGCTATACTACTATCTACCGATAGAGACATGAAGTGGGAGACACAAGCAAAGAAACAATTAGACTGGAGCAGTGCCGATGGCAGGGGGCAAGTCAGCTGTTCAATATTCTATACAACATGCAAACTATAAAATATGTATCTGTAAATGAGGACTAAAATACCAAGACGTTAGAGCATAATAAAAGAAGATAAAAAGGGGGAAGTAACTATCTGGTGCATTTACTGACAGTGACAATCTGCATGAATGTATTTTAAAACTACTGTAAAAACTCGAACCATGTGCTCTTGGGCGACTGTCAGCTTTCCCCTGTTATCTAGTTTGAAAGCTGCTCTATCTTCTTTTTAAAAGTTAATGCCAGCAATCTGGTTCAATCCCTGTTACGGTGGAGCCCATCCTTTCAGAAAAGCCTCTCCCTTCCCCAAAATGTTCCCCAGTTCCTAACAAATCCAAAATCATCTTCCTGCACCATCGACTCATCCACACATTGAGACTCCAGAGGTCTGCCTACATTTTGGGTCCTGCTCGAAGAATGGGAAACATTTCAGAGAATGCTACCCTGGAAGTTCTGGATTTCAACTTCCTACCTAAGAAACTAAATTTAGCTTACAGAACATCCCCCCACACTTTCCTATGTCATTGGCACCAAAATTTGCCAAGATAGCAGGCTCCTCCCCAGCCCTATCTAAAACCTTGTCTAGGTGATGTGTGAGGTCCACTACCTTCACACCAGGCAGGTATGTTATCAGGCAATCCTCACGTCCACCAGCCACTCAGGTATCTACATGCCTAATGACTGAATCACCAACCATAACAGCCATCTTAACTCTTCCCTCATGGGCACATGTCCCTGAAGAAGCCTCCTTTGTGTGAGAGAGTTTTACATTACTTAGAGGACAGGTCCTAGCTACAGGATCACTTCCTGCCACACCAAGGTAATGATCTCCTTTCACATGATCTCTCTCTTCCATTGCAACATAGAGGCTGCCAGACTGGAGGCAGTGCTTCAGTACTACATAAGGACCAGGCCTACACGTAGGTGTATTGTAGCAATTAAAAGTTTATTGAGTTTTTTGGGTCCTCAATAAACTTTTAATTGCTACAATACACCTACGTGTAGGCCTGGTCCTTAGATTCTGCTCCTGGTTTTCTTTTCCTGTTTTTGCGGATACCTATTCTTCCTCGCTGGTTTCACTTCAGTACTACATACCTGTAGGTCTTGTCTATATACCACTGTCTTTCTTAGCTGCAATTCCAGAGATCAGACTTGTTCCCTGAGGGCAAAGAGCTCCTTGCACCAAGTACACATATAAAGACTCCTTACCAAATGGAAGAAAATTGTACATGTGGCACTCAATGCAAAAGACTAGATAGCCCCATCTCGTTGCTGGACTGCTGTCTGCCTTTTAGTTTTAAGGTTTTGTTAAAATATTTAAGTTGTTTACTTAAAGTTGATGTACATCTTATTAATCCAAACGAATTTCACTCCACTTCTAATCGGGCTTTACTCTCATCTATACACTGAAAGGAGAAAAAGGGTCTCAGAACTATGTGAGGTGAAAGTATTTGGCATTTAGTAAATTTCAGACAAGCCTCAACTCATCCTCAGCACATCAGCGATCCTAAAAAAAACCCTCATTCCTATTTGTTGTCCATATCCAAGTTGTACAAACACAAGTATACTTAATAGTTTTAAGGGACTTTGTTCACATCAGGATTAATTTCAGTGCCTTAATTAAGCTGTACCTGATGAGGATAACCAGCTACACCTGAAAGTGAATTAGACTATCTCTTTCCCTGTAAGAGTTGTAAGAGCATATAAATATAAGATTATGCCTGAGGTGGGTGGGAAACGAGGTGGGCCAGAGGGAAAGAAACAATAGAAGCAGTCTTGTTAAAACAGTGCCCTGTGTGACTTTAAAAAAACAAAGAGCTTTAAAATGGCCAGAGATTTCATCAGTTTAGACCCAAAGAGTTCCCTTTAACCCAAGAGTCTGAGAAATTACCAGCAGGTAAATATAACTGCAGAATCCTTGCCAGCAAGAGTAGCTTTTCTCAGTAGTCCTGCAGACTTGGAAAAAGATGGCTGAGAGGAGATATGATAGAGGTCTATAAATTAATGAATGGAGTAGAATGGGTAAGTTTAGATCGGTTCTTTACTCGATCAAAAAGTAGAATAACTAGGGGACATGCAATGAAGCTACAAAGTAACCCATTTAATACTAATACGTAATCAAACTCTGCAATTCATTACTGGAGGATGAAGTCAAAGCTGTTAGTATAGCTGGGTTTAAAATAGGTTTTGACAAGTTCCTGGAGGAAGGGTCCATAAACCATTATTTAAAGAGGACCCGGGAAATCCACTGCTGTGTATGCATACCCACGGAAACACGTGGTTAAATACTTCTCATTTGACAGAAGATTTTTACATAAGGTTTGCTCTCTCAATATATATTCCCCTGAAGAAAGTCGGGAGGCCGAAATGCGTAGGGGACAATAAAAGGGCTTTTCAAACCTGAAAATTACTGCCAGTCCTGGTATCTGTTCTTTTCTCTCGTGTTCCACAGATACTTTTGTTGCTTTTTCTGGTCTTCCTTTTTGGGAACCTGCCAGGTACTTGTGACCTGGATTGGCCACTGTTGCAAACAATATACTGGATTTGATAAATCTTAGTCTGACCCAGTATGGCATTTCTTATGTTCTTTTAAAAAAAAACTTTTTTTTTTTTGTTCTTGCCTGGGCATGCATATTATGCTTGGAATTTAACCAGGCTCACAGATTTTGCACGTCAGAAAATAAAGGCCTAAGTGGACATCCATTTCTGTTAGACTCTAGATAAATCATTTTCCCTATGCTGTTCAGAGTTGATGCTTTTGAGTTCCTCCCAGAACTCTGGTGATGGTCTACAGCATTCATGATGATGTAATTATATATGAACGCCAATTGTTGGCTTGTCCTCATTTCCTTTAATGAGGCTTCAAAAGGTTTGCCTCAGATAAATCATTTTGAATATGACTGTTCTCCATGATACATAGGTTAGATCAACGGTTTTGTGTTCATGGAGAGGTACTTGACCCTATTGTTAGACACATGGCTGGATAGCAATTTCTTGGTCAGCAGAATTTTTATGTGCAGAGTAACATTCCACTGCAGGAGAAAAAAAGTTGATACCATTTCTGAAAAATGCTTATAGTCACCCAGGCCTTCTTTGATGTCTAATGACAGGTAAAGTTAGTTTTGCATAGTCTTTCATGGTGCCTGGATCTTATGCATGGTACACTAGCGGTGGATCTTATGAATGGTACACTAGTAGTATAAAATTATTTATACTACTATATTTCCTCTCAGGAAAAATATCAGGTGATCTTTATCAGCTTTTAAAACCTGGCACAGATTTTCTTGTTTAGCAGAATAGGTTCTATAAAGCACTTATTTCCAGAAATGCCCTGTCTCAGCAACACTGAACACTTGTTCTGGTTTGTATCCCATTTTTGAATGATTTTCAAGCTCTGGATACTCATAAATGGCATCTATGCTGGCAGTGATGTTTTCTCCATTAATCTTGAAGTTGTGCTCCTGCTTTTTAAGTCTCTCAAACTACCCTTTAAGGACAGTCAACATTTAGAGCTCTCTTTCATTTCACACTGGAAATCTTCATGCAGAGTTTATGCTTTCCTCTAGGTTATGTATTTAAAAATATTTATAGTTTGTTTTATCAAATTTCAAAGCGAATCACAAAATTGAATACATAATCTAGTTCTAACTGACTAAAAATAGGACATAATCATGTATTACAGTATGAATACATAAAGATTAAAAAACCCACAAAAAACACTGCCATCAGCCTATGTAAAAAAAACAAAATCTGGTCACTGTCTTCACATCTCTAAATTAAATTGAGAATTTCTTCTCAACTTCTATTCAGCCTAACACCACATTTAATTATACCCCAAAATCCAAGTTAAATAGGAGTGCTTTCAGCTTTTTTCCTAAATATCATTAAGGAATTGATCAGACTCTGTTCTTTAGGCAATCAATTCCATTCTACGGGTCCTGCTATAGAGAGAATGCAGTTACAGGTTTCCACAAAATAGCAGTTCCTAATAGGAGTATGAAGCAATCGGGAACCTTCAGATATTAAGGAATAAAGGAGGTCTGTACATTTTAATAGAGTTAAAATATAATGGTGCTTATCCATGTGAAGACACATTTTACAAATGATGAAGTTCAGTCGGGGAATCCAAGCCCCAGAACGTCTTGTGGAGGGGCGGGGGGTGGGGGAAGCAGGAATATTGAAGTTCTGACATGATTTCACAAACGTAGATGTACTGTAACTGATTAGACACGTCTACATAGACATTTTCAGAATAGCATTCTAGATCAAGGATATCTGGGAATAGCCTAATGGCTAGAGTAGTGGGCTAGGACCAGGGAAGCCGGAGTTCAAATACCACTACTGCTGTATGATTGTGGAGCGTACTGGGGATGGTAAAGTGCCATTTTGTCTACACACTCCGGATGTTTTACAGCCAGAACGTGCACTTTTCTGATGCCTATTCATGCCTGAAGCAGGTCTAAACTTGGACGGAGTCACAGAGGTCCCTGACGTTTTTGAAATTGAGTGGGGATGTACCACCTAGGACACTTCTCCACCATGCCCCACTTGGCTGTCCCTGCACCAGAGATGTCTTTAAAAGCCATTTGTAAAATGAGTCTGAGGACATCTCCATGATTTGGACCTCTGCATGCACATTTTCAGACATTCATATCGTTACTAAGACTTTTAAAATGACCCCCATAGGATGTGCTGGATCAGTGTAAATTGCTTGAACTTGATTTGGTATGAAATTGGGAGCCAGTGAACTGCAAAAAGACAAGATGTAGTATGGTCAAACCATGACATTCTATGATGAACTCAGCAGCTGCATTTTGCACTAATTGCAGAGCTTTTATTATGTAATTAAACAGACGATATATTGGTTCTGGTCTTCGGTTCATACAGGATATAGTCTTCGTGATTTCCATTGCATCACTCCTATGATTAGATCGCCTAGACACACTTTAAGGTATTATTGTTTAAGAACTTGCTAAAATGTTGTTCTTTTCGCAGATTGTTCATACTTTGGGTGTTGCAAGCCTTAAATGCCTTAGCTCTTTCGGTCAGTTTTTCACCCCTTAGATAGTGGATGTTTCATCAATATTTCTATTTTAGTTACATGGGATGAAGCAAGAATGTGGGGAGATGATGTGAACCGTAGCAATAGTTCTTGTCTCGGATACTTATTTCCTGAAACAGATTTTCAATTTTGTGTGTTGCGTTTTCCTCTCCTTTCCTCATGCAGCACCATCTAGAATGGCTGTGGTCTGTAGCAAGTTTTTACTTCAGCACAGAGCAAAGACTGGACCTGCTGGAGGCTCAGCAAGTACAGAGGGAGCACCTGGTCAAAATTCTTTTATAGTAGTTCTGCATGTTTATTTAAAATTTATTTATTTATTTATTTAACATCTCTTATATACCGCGCTATTAAAATCAGCGCGGTGTACATCGAACAAAATATACTGCAATGTGTACAGGTAACATCGAGTTTACAGAGAACAAGGGAATATAAAACATGGAATAACAGGGATAACTATGTACAATCAACATTATACTATATATATGCTTTAATTAAATGCTTTAAAATGTGCTATACTGCTCTTCCTTTGCACATTTATCTAGAACCAATCCCAAATCAGATGTTTTGTTAAAACGGAATTCTGCTAAGTGAGTTTCCATTTAATAAGGGATTGCTGTACTTTAAAATACAAACTTCCACTGTGGTTACATGACACCCATTGTATTTCCACCCTGCATTGTATGCTTTATGTAGATCAGATTAAACCATCAGCTATAAAGAGCTGAAATTGAATTGCTTGCTGCCTTCCATTTATTTTCTTTCTTACCAAACTGAACATGGAACAAACTGCAAAGAGCATTTCCTGTAAGGAAAGTAAATGACTGCGTTACAGACCACAGGTTAACACAGGGAAATTTATTGCACAATGTCACATAATGGCTTCTCTGAGAGTATGCATTCTCTCTGTTTGGCAAGCAACTACTACAAGTAAAGAGTTCTGTGGTCCAAGAAAGAAATTTACCTGGCCCACTGTTTTGTTCAAGAAACCCTCTTAAAATTTAAAGCAGAAATCCACACTGTTTACGATGTATTTGCCTTGGTAACATCTAAAATCAGTGAGGTTAACATGAGAGATTAAGGGGGTCTTTTATTATGTTTTTGAACTACATTCTAAAAGCAGTTTGGTTTTTGTAATGTTCTTGTACCCACTGAAATCAATGCTGCTTGTCTCATAACATATCAGGATAGGGTTTCCTTAAATCCAGAACTGCCCTAAAATCTCCCTCTTAGAACGGGGTAATTTGGCAGCTCTGTCAAAATAAAGATACTGATTGAATTCAGCTGAATTTGAACACCTATACTATATGCTCAAGATGCCTAGAGTTTTTCTTTCTCTTCTCTCTCCCTCTGCACAACTAGCAAGCAGACTGAACTCCTTATCCCTGAAACTGACTGCTAATCAGATTGCTTGCACTGTGCATACCGATGTTTACTTGTCTGATCCTGAGCTCCGTGGAAACATCTTCCTGGATTTTTTGCCTTGTGAATGTATTGATTCTTGCTCTAGAAACGCCAGTGACTTTTGTGCCATGTTCCTGGCCCTCTAGGTTCTAGGAAAAATATTCTGGAACTCTTGTTAAAATTTTTAAAGTTGAATTCTTGGACTTAAAATCCTGAATCTTTATGTGAAATTCCCAGATACTGTTGTACTATCGGAAATATTACCAAACCTACTTCAGATCCTGATTGTCCAATTAGTGATCCAGTTCAGAAATCCAGGGGATTGGAATTAATTTTTGGGACAGTGGAAGCACCATAGGATCTTACACTAGAAATTTTAGGAGCCTTGATAAATGTTTGTTTAGTGTATCATCCACCAAGGGGTGCCCACAGTGACTTATTGCAGTTTGTGAATGGCTAGTGATAGCTGAGATTGATCTCACCAGATGTTTGATGCTTTGGGATTTTAACCTTAAGTTGGATGTAGTGCCATGTGTAAAAGTTATAAACGACTTTAAATGGATGATAACAGAAGGAGATTTTTCACAACTTATTTCCTCCACCCTCAGTAAAAGGCATATATGATAATTACACTTACCTGGTAATTGTAGTTCCTTGAGTGACGACAATTCAGTCCTCTGCCTCTGGGTTGTCAATCTCCTCCTGCAGCTTGGAGACTGGTCTGTCAGAATCATGACATCACTGGATATAGCCTGCTGCAGTCTCACTCTCATCCCAGTGTGAACTATTAACAAAGCAGACTCAAAGGAGCAAGAAATAAGTAGCTAACAGTAACACTGAACGATCCCTAAACTTTGTATAACAAAACAATCATTCCCCGGCAAGGCTTTCTTACCCCCTTCCCTGCCAAAGAGAAAGTGAACTATCCACATAATGGAAAGAAACCAGACTTACCCGTAAAATTTGTCACCGGACTGCCAACCTGTAACCTTCGTGACATCATGGGCGGGAAGGAGGACTTAACTGTCATCACTCAAGGAACTACAATTACCAGGTAAGTGTAATTATCATTTCCTTATCGTTCCTCCAGTTCAGTCCTCTACCTCTGGGATGTACCAGAGCAGTAATCATTGGGAGGGACCCTTCCAGCCGGCAGACAAAACTGCCGAGCCAAACCGGGCATCAGAAGCTGCTGCAACGTCCAGCCGGTAATGTTTACTAAACGTATGCAGAGACGACCAAGTCGCCGCCTTACAAATGTCAACCGTCGGAACCAAACTGTGCTCCGCCCAGGAACAAGCTTGCGGCCTGGTGGAATGAGCCCGCAAACCCGCAGGCGTCGACTGACCTTGGAGCAGATAAGCAGAAGAAATAGTCTCCCGAATCCATCTGGCAATGGAAGCCTTAGCCGCTGCTTCTCCTTTTTGCACACCACCAAACAAGATGAACAACCGCTCCGACCTACGAAAGGCTTGCGTGACCCGCAAATACTGACGCAACACCCTCTTCACGTCCAGCCGTCGCAGACTGCGATCCGAGTCGCCGTCCTTCAGGGACCCTAGCACCGGTAAAGATACCGTTTGAGACAAATGAAAAGGGGACACCACATTAGATAAAAAGGACGGAACCGGCTGCAATACCACTTTTTCCCTGGAAAACGAAAGGAATGGTTCCCTACATGACAAAGCTTGCAATTCCGAGATGCGCCGAGCGGAACAGATCGCCACCAGAAACACCGTCTTCAACGTCAAGTCCTTTAGCGAGGCTCGTCGCAAAGGCTCAAAGGGCAGCTTGGACAAGGCCCCCAGAACGAGATTGAGATCCCACGGAGGCGCCCTGCGCGCTGGCCGGAGCCGAGAAACCGCCTTCAAAAAATGACCCACATCAGGGTGAGCCCCCAAGGATACACCGTTGACCTTTCCCCAATAACAGGAAAGCGCTGTCAGCTGCACTCGCAGGGAACTGGCAGCCAGACCTTTATCAAAGCCGTCCTGCAAGAACTCCAACACCAAAGGGATAGGAACCGTAGATGCACGGACCTGACGTCGCGAACACCAATCCTCAAAAATCCGCCAAACTCGCATGTACGCTAAAGAAGTGGAGTGTTTCCACGCTCGAAGTAAGGTAGCCACTACTGCCGACGAGTAGCCCTTCTTTCTCAGTTTAGCCCTCTCAATTGCCATACCGTAAGCGAGAACCAATCCACCTGGGGCATGAACAGAGGACCCTGCAACAAGAGGTCCGCCGTCTGCGGGAGCCGCCAAGGCTGCCTGTCCAGTAGCCGCACCAGATCCGCGTACCACGGGCGTCTCGGCCAATCGGGCGCTACCAATAACACCCGTCCTGGATGAGCTCCGATCTTCTGAACTACCCAGCCTATCAGCGCCCACGGGGGAAACACATAAAGAAGTCCGTCTGACGGCCACCAATGCAACAGCGCGTCCAGACCTTTGGACATCCTTTCCTGTCTTCTGCTGAAAAAACAGCTGACCTTTGCCGACTGAAAAGTTGCCATTAGATCCATCACCGGAGTTCCCCACCGGCTTAAAATCTGCGCGAAAACGTCGGGATTCAACTCCCACTCGCCTGCGTCCGCTTGAACATTGTCTTTTCCTGCAATGTGCGCCGCCGAAAGTGCAGGCAACCGACTCTCTACCCAAGCAAACAATGCGTCCACTTCCTCTTCCATTGCGGCACTCCCCGTGCCGCCCTGACGGTTGATGTAGGCTACTGTCGACGAGTTGTCAGAGAGAACCCGCACTGGAAGACCCAGCACTATGTCCTCGAACGCTTGAAGCGCCCTGGCAACCACCCGAAGTTCCAGCCGATTTATCGACCATGACGCCTCCAGCGGGAACCAGAGCCCCTGCGCAAACAGAGTCCCACAGTGGACTCCCCAGCCGACCAGACTGGCATCTGTCATCAACGGAAGCCAATTTGGTTGTTCCAACGGCATGCCGGCTTCCAGCGACTTCCTGCGCAACCACCAAAGAAGAGACTGCCGAACTTTGATCGGACAAGGAAGATGCTTGCTCAACGGGTCGGACTGATGCGACCAATGGCGAAGTAGAGCCCTCTGCAACAGCCGCATGTGAACTTTTGCCCACGGCACCACCTCCAGGGTCGCAGCCATAGTTCCCAGCACCCTGAGGTAGTCCCACGCTGACAGCGCTGGAAACGCTAAGAACCGGCGGACGTGCAATCTCAACTCCTCCGCTCGTTTGGACGGCAAAAACACCTGGCCTCGCAGCGTGTCGAACCTGACCCCTAGATATTCGAGGTCCTGGGACGGCTCTAAGTGACTCTTTGCCGAGTTGACTACCCAGCCCAGACTCTGCAAAAAGTTCACCACTCTGTCTGTCATTCGGACGCTCTCCACCGTGGACTTGGCCCGTGTCAACCAATCGTCGAGATAAGGGTGGACCAAAATGCCTTCGTTGCGCAACGCCGCCGCCACTACCACCATAACTTTGGTGAAAGTACGCAGCGCCGTCGCCAGACCGAAGGGTAAAGCTTGAAACTGATAATGACCCCAAGGAAGAGCGAACCGCAGAAGCCGCTGATGCGCTTCTCAGATCGGGATGTGTAAATACGCCTCCATCAGATCCAGCGACCTCAAGAACTCCCCCTGATGGACTGCCACAATAACTGACCGCAGGGTTTCCATCCGGAAATGCGACACCCGCAAGCAACAATTCACGGCCTTCAGATCTAAAATCGGACGCAACGTGCCGCCTTTCTTTGGCACCACGAAATAAATAGAGTACCGACCCTCGCCGCATTCGGCTGCCGGCACTTCTACCACTGCCCCCAAAAGGAGCAGCCTTTCCAATGTAACGCGAACCGCTGCGGTTTTGTGGGAACCCCTGCAAGGAGACATCACAAAGGAATCCCGCATGGGTCGCTCCAACTCTAGCGCGTAGCCGTGCTGAATTATCTCTAACACCCATTGGTCGGATGTGATATGGGTCCAAGTGGCGAGAAACCCCCTGAGTCGACCTCCTATGGGAGATCCCTCCACCTGGATCCGCCTCGCTTCATTGTGACTTACGGGCCGTGAACGACGGAGACGCGGAAAAACCTCTACTCGCCCCCCTAAATCCACGAAAGGACTGGGCTCGAGTCGAAAACCGGCCCCTCTGGAAACTGCCGAACCGAGTCGACTGAAACCTCCGGAAATCCCTAAACTGACCGCGATAGCTGGACCCGGACTTACTCGGCTTCGGTTTATCCTCTGGAAGCCTACCTGCCTTGGACTCCCCCAGGTCCTTCACCAACTTATCCAAATCCTCACCGAAAAGCAACCCCCCCTTAAAGGGAAGCTTGCTAAGACAAGACTTAGAAGGGCCGTCCGCCACCCAATTCCTTAACCACACTGACCGGCGGGCTGCCACTACAGATGCTGTACTATTGGCCAAGGCTCTAATCAAATCATAATGTACATCCGCTAAGTATGCCGCCCCGGACTCCAGGCGATCTAGATCCCGTACCTCCTCAGGATCCAAGTGCGAAGACTGGCGCAACCGCTGGACCCAACGCAGAGATGCCCTGGCCACCCACGCACCACAAATTGAGGCCTGCAGCGAAAGAGAATCCGTCTCAAAGGCCTGCTTCAGTAACCCATCTACTTTCCGGTCCTGAGCATCCTTCAAGGCCGCACTACCTTTCACCGGAATAGTGGTCTTTTTGGTAACCGCCGACACCACCGCGTCCACCCGCGGTGCCCGGAACCTGTCTTTATCCTTATCTGCTAGAGGATAGAGCCTATTCATCATCCGTATGCCACGGAGGCCGGCTTCCGGTCTATCCCACTCTTCCTGAATCATTTTGTCGACCACTCTGTGCACAGGGAACACTACCTGGGTCTGACGAACCGCCTGAATGACGGGATCTTCGAGGTCTTCCTCCACCGCTGTAGGCGGGGCCAGTCGCAACTTCTGCAAAGTTTCAGAGACCAAAGCCGGAAGCTCCTCTCTGCGGAATACTCGAATAATCTTAGCTTGATCCTCCTGTTCAGGAATCTCGCCTTCCTCCAGATCGTGCGTTCCGTCATCCGGACTCTCCCATTCCGTATCTGCCGCCTCAGGCCATTCACCTTCCGCCGAGGTCGAGTCCTTTGTCCGTGCCCTTTTTATTTATTTATTATTTATTATATTCTCTTATATACCGCGCTATTCTGCATCAGTGCGGTTTACATTGAACAAACTGAAATTACATTGAACAGGGCATTATAACTTGGAGATAACTTGACACTGGCGGTTCCTCCCCAAGCTCAACAGCTGCCTCCAGCATCCGAGCTGGAACCACCGGCGCCCCTGAGCCAAAACCCTTACCCTGGCTCCGCAGGCAAAAGGCCTGATGCATTAGCAAAACAAACTGCAGGCTAAACCCCTCGAGACCCACTGACTGCTCCTTCAGATGAGCGCTGGAGGTCTTCGGCCGGTCCTCCTCTGCTGGACCTTGCGCCATCAGCCGTGGAGAAGCAGCCCCGGCACCAGACGATGCCTCTGGAATGTCCTTGGCATCCATCTGCTGTTCCACCGTGGAGGAGATGGTTGCGCAACCCCGGCAAACCCCAGTCTCCGCCACAGTGCCCCTTCTAGTCCCGCAAACAATACACTGCGGTCTGGAAGCCATAAGAGCTACAGGGGCTGACCCTGCTCTACTCCTGAATTTTGACTTATTTCTTTTGTTTACTTTTTTTTTTTTTTTTTTACACCCACAGGTAATGCTCAGGCACCAACGTTACTTGTTCCCTTGGGGGTTTTTTTGTTTTTGTTTTTTGTTTTTTTTTCTCAGGCCCTGCTGTCTCCGAGTCAAGAAATCCCCCTTAGCCCCCCCCTGCTGACCCTGAGGGGCTGAAGGACGCACTCTAAGTACCCCCCCTAAGAGGAAAGAACAAACCCAAAGAAAACAAAACAAAATAAAGAAAATCGCTGAAACAGCAAACTTCGGAGCCTTACCCGGCAGCGGGATTGCAAGCCGCACTTCAGCCACGCGGTTTCTCCATGGCCAAAAATGGCCGCCGGGAAACTGCGAACTAGAAAAAAGGCGCCAAAAAGAACTACGGAGAACTCAGCGCTCACCGGTGATCGCTCCCCCAGCAGTGCAGACTACACCCGGCGAGATTCTTCCCGGGTGGGACTGCTTTTGGCTTGCCTTCAACTCCGGCAGAGCTCCTCAATGACCGGCGGTCCTAGACTGCCGCTGCCTTGTCAGCCGCGGCGTCTGGAGCCAATTAAGGCCGTCGGGAGGCCCTCACACAAACAGAAGGGCTCACCCCTGTAGAGTCTGGGGGGAGAGAACCTCTGAGCCTCCTGCAGGGTAACCGACTCGAATTCCTGAGCCAGTACCCTAAACGAAGTGCCTTCCCGGCAGGGAGCAGGAATGCCTTTGCCTCTGGTTTTTTTTTTTTTATTTCTATACCCCGCTGCCAAACACCAATACAAAACTTCCTCCTTTAAAACTGTAAAACCCAAAATAACCTAACTATCCTAAACGCTCCTTATCTATTACTCCAGAGAGCCCTCACTCAGGGCTCACCACATCCTCCTGCTGCCTGGAGACTGGTCACACTGGGATGAGAGTGAGACTGCAGCAGGCTATATCCAGTGATGTCATGATTCTGACAGACCAGTCTCCAAGCTGCAGGAGGAGATTGACAACCCAGAGGTGGTAGAGGACTGAACTGGAGGAACGATAAGGAACTTAGATTTATTGCCTGCCCCGGATTTGCTAGTCTCTGTGCTTCAGGCCTCTCTATCAGTTCTTTCAATCCCTTGGTCCAGTCATTGTTTTTTAATTTATTATTAATTTTTAATCTTAAGCCAGGTGACAGTCTATGATTGGAGGAAACTGACAGAACGTGGCTAATTGTGATATTGATTTGAAACTTTATCGAGCATTGGGAAGCTTATGGAACAGTTTTATAGAAAATTAATCAGAGTTATAGAACATTGATGATTTACAATCAGCTATTGATTCTTGATACTTTTCAATCGATACAGTTCTGAATGAGATTACACAAAAATGCACCCGTTATGCCCCACAGTTTACAACTAATTAATGCAGGGGATAGATGAATAGAGAGGAGACTGCAAAAGGATAAAGGGCAGATCTGAAAAACAGAAGGCCAGAAAGTATTACAAGAGAGTCTATCCACATGCATTGTTATCCAAAGATTTTTACATTAATAAAATACAGAAATTGTATTGACCCGTGACTCTCTTCTCTGTGTTATGTTCGTTAGTTAAGATTAACAGCTGCATAGTTGCCCCTGATGTAGGAGCATATCATTTTGCAGATTACTTTGTTGTTGTTAAGTGCCGTCAAGTGTGTGTTGACTCATGGCGATCCTCTGGATAGTTGTCCTAAACTATGTTCGGTCATCAGTCAAGTGGCTCACTATTGATAGAGTGGCACCTATAGCTGCTGTTATTGTATTGATCCATCTCATTGCCGGCCTTCCTCCTTTGCGTTGATCTTTTACCTTCCAAGCATTATGTCTTTCTCTAATTATCTCTCTCTTCGCATGATGTGTCCAAAGTATGAAAGTCGAAGTCTTGTCATCTGTGCTTCTAAGGAAAGCTTAGGTTTGATCTCCTCTAGTACTGATTGGTTTGTTCTTCAGGCAGTCCATGATATACACAGTATTCATCGCCAGCACCATAATCCAAAGATATCAGTTTTCTTCCTATATACCTTTTTCACTGTCTAACTTTTGCATCCATACAATGTTATTGAAAATACCATGGCTTGGACAAGTTGAATCTTTGTATGGAGAGAGACATCTCAGCTCTTGAGAATCTTGTCTAGGTCCTTCATAACCATTCCACCAAGAGGAATGCGTCGTCGGATTTCTTGACTGCATATCTTTTCTTTATTGATTGTTGATCCAAGTAGGTTAAAGTTGTCAACTATTTCAATTTCTTTTCCATCAGCGATAAACTTATTGATTTTGCCAGTTGTCAGGATCTTTTTCTTCTTAGCGTTAAGGTGCAGGCCCATTTTAAAACTATGTTCCTTTATCTTTACTTTTGATCTTTAATATTTACAGATTACTTTACTTTATTTAGCAGCTTTTATATACTACTTTATCATTTCATTCAAAGCGGTTTACATTGTAACTTAAACTTGGTAATGTACATTAAACAGGGATATTGATAACATGGATTTTTCTGAGGCAATGGAGGGTTAAGCGACTTGCCCAAGACCACAAGGCGTGCTCGTAGTAGGAATCAAACCCCGGTCTTTTGGTTCCTAAAGCCAGTGCTCTGACCATTAAGCTGCTACTCCAGCAGAATTATGCTCTGGAATTGCTGCTGCTTGGTAAGGTAACATTAACAAAAAGAAAACAGTAAGTAAGAAAATAGTTATAAATGTCCCCAACAGACACCTCTCTCTCTCTCTCTCTCTCTCTTTGTTTTCCACTTGGGTCCCTCCCACAGAATCATTCTAATCTCCTTCCACTTTAGTGATAAGATGAAGCACGTTTGCTTGCATTGGATTTGAGTGAGATTGGAAGATGGATAATAAAGGATGTGAAACAAATCCTCCACATATGAAGGCTGAATGGATAGTGTTTTCTCCTGCTAGCAGTATTACATTTTGTCTCCTCCATCCTAGGTTTATCCATATCCACCTGCACTCTTGATAATTGTTAAACTTGGATGAACAAGGGTATACAGGAGAATATTGCCCCAGTAGTTTGCAAACTATCGTGGTCAGGTGAAATGTCACCTCTGTTGAAAAGGGCCAGAGTGAGACCAAATATGACAGACTCTTGAGGAAACTAAAAAGTCACAAGATAGGAGGCTGTGTACTGTTGGAAATGGGAATTGGTTAAAAGATAGAAAACAGGGAGTAGAACAAAATGGCCAATTTTCTCAATAGAGAAAGGTAAATAGTTGAGTACCCCAGGGTTCTGTACTGGGCCCGCTGATTTTTAACATTCTTAAATTACCTCAAAATGGGAACAATGAGTGAAGTGATCATATTTATAGATGACACAAAATTATTCAAAATTGTTAAATCACAAGAAGATAGTGAAAAATTGCAAGAGGAGCTTGAGAAATTGGGAGACTGGACATACAAATGACAGATGAAATTTAATGTGGACAAGTGCAAACCTATGCACATAGGGAAGAACAACCCAGTTTTTAGATAGACAGTGCAAGGGTTCCACATTACTCATCACCAACCAGGAAAAGTAACTAGGTATCATGGATTATATCTTGAGACCCTCACCCAGTGTACAGTGACAGCCAGGAAAGCACTGAGAAGACTAGGAATTATAAGGAAAGGAATGGAGAATAAAACAAAGGATATTATAATAATACTCTGTCGCTCCATTGTGTTGACCACACCTTAAATATTTTGTGCAATTCTGGTTGCCATAGCTTAAAAAGGATATACAGTGCCTTGCGAAAGTATTCATTCCCTCTGGTTTTTGTCCTGTTTTGTCATATTAAGACAATCTGGAATGAAAATGGAGGTTCATTTGGATGTTAGGTAATGGACCTAACAATATAGTCCAAATTGGTGAAGTGGAATGACGACAAAATACCTTGTATATATTTTAAAAAAAAAAAAGTAAAAACAGAAAAGTTGTGGGTGCATATATATTCATCCCTTTTGCTGTGAAACCCCTAAATAAGATCTGGTACAACCAATTAACTTCAGAAGACACATAATTTGTTGATTAGTGTCCACCTGTGTACAGTCAGTGTCACATGATCTGGCACATGATGCCTGTATAAATATACCAATTCTGAAAGGCCCCTGATTCTATACCACCACTAAGCAAACATGAAGACCAAGAAGCATTCCAAACAGGTCAGAGACAAAGTTGTGGAAAAGTATAGATCAGGATTGGGTGTTATTAAAATATCCCAAATTCTGAATATCCCATGGAACACCATTAAATCCATTATAACAAATGGAAAGAATATGGTACCTCTACAAACCTGACAAGAGAAGGCCGCCCACCAAAACTCACAGACCGGGCGAGGAGGGCATTAATCAGCGATGCCACAAAGACACCAAGGAAAACCCTGAAGGAGCTGCAGAGATCCCCAGCGGAGATGGGAGTATCTGTCCATAGGATCACTTTAAGCTGTACACTCCACAGAGTGGGGCTTTATGGAAGATTGGCCAGAAAAAAGCCATTGCTTAAAGAAAGAAATTAGAAAACACGTTTGGAGTTTGCACAACAGCATGTGAAACATATGAAAGAAGTTTCTCTGGTCAGATGAAATGAAAATTGAACTTTTTGGCCATCATGGGAAATGCCATGTCTGGTGCAAACCCAACACTTCCCATCACCCCAAGAACATTCCCACAGTGAAAAATGGTGGTGGCAGCATCATGCTGTGGGGATGTTTTTCATCAGCAGGGACAAGATTGAAGGAATGATGGATGGCACTAAATACAGGGCAATTCTTGAGGTAAACCTGTTTCAGTCTGCCAGAGATTTGAGACTGGGATGAAGATTCATCTTCCAGCAGGACAGTGACCCTAAACATACTGCTAAAGCTACACTGGAGTGGTTTAAAGGGAAACATTTAAATGTCTTGAAATGGCCTAGTCAAAGCCCAGTGCTCCATCCAATTGAGAATCTGTGGCATGACTTGAAGATTGCTGTACACCAACACAACCCTTCTAATTTGAAGGAGTTTGGAGCAGTTTTGCCTTGAGGAATGCGTGAACATCCCAGTGGCTAGATGTGCTAAGCTTATAGAGACATACACCAAGAGTCTTGCAGCTGTAATTACAGCAAAAGGTGGCTCTACAAAGTATTGATTTCTTTTTGGGGGGGGGGGAATACTTATGCACATCCCTGATTTAATTTTTTTTGTCTTAATTATTGTTTGCGTCACAATAAAGCATATTTATCTTCAAAGTCATAGGCATGTTGTGTATATCACATGGTGCTAACCCCCTAAACTCCATTTTAATTCTAGGTTGTAATACAACAAAAAAGGACAAAAACAGAGGGGATGAATACTTTTGCAAGGCACTGTAGCAGAATTAGAAAAGGTAAAGAGAAGAGCTACAAAAATAATAAATGGGATGGAAGGCTATCCCTACGAGGAAAGGCTTTAAAGTTAAGACTCTTCAACTTGGAAGAAAGACGGCCGATGGGAGATAAGGTAGAGATCTATAAAATAATTAGTGGAGTTGAGTGGGTAAATGTACTGTAGATCAGTTGCTTACTCCTTCAAAAAGTAGAAAGATTAGGGGACATGCAATGAAGCTACAATGTAGCACATTTAAGACAAACTGGAGAAAGTTTTTTCACTTAACGAATAATCGGATTCTGGAATTCGTTGCTGGAGGATGTAGTAAAAGTTGTTAGTGTAGCTAGATTAAAAGAGGTTTGGACAAGTTCCTGAAAGAAAAGTCCATAAACCGTTATTAAAATGGATTGGAGAAATCCACTGCTTATCCCTGGGATAAGCCGCATGGAATCTGTCTACCTTTTGGGAACCTGATAGGTACTTGTGATCTGGATTTGCTACTGTTGAAAACAGGATGTTGGGCTCGATGGACCGTTGGTTTGACCCAGTATGGCATATTTTATGTTCCTATGTATAACCATTAGACCACATTTATTACGTGGTTTATGACTGACAGAACAAGATGGGCATAACTAATTTATAAGCACATTATTCATGTCCAAAAACCACATCTCCACTGTACACAGTATATTTAAATGATAGTAATTAGATAAAATAAATGTTCTATTTCTCACAGAATATGCATTAATTAATGCCCACTTGACATGAAATGTACTTGTCTTTTTAATAGAAGATTACTGGGTAGAACAATTAACAGGAATTAAAGATCTACGAGAAGAGGAGAAAGCATTCCCTCTCTACAACAGCTGCACAGCAGCATATTGCCCATAATCTTGAACGACAAGAATTTCAGCAATCTCCTTACCATCGGGATTCACAGTCTCAAATTCCATTGAAGATCATTTAAAAAATGTACTTATTTATAGAAAACAAACAGGATGACATAGGGATGCACACAGGGATGTACAAAGGGATATGATCTTTCCCTTTGGCACGTTGCCTTATATCCTGAGCAGTTGATGTCATCAGAGGGTCCCTTATTAGGACAATAGCCACAGCCACCTCTTAATAACTTTTTGTTTCAGGGTAATTTTGTTAAAACAAAGAAGAAAAAACCTAGCAAATGACACAAGAAACTAAACTAAATGAAATGTTTTGCCAGTACACTCTTAACAGCCACCTCTTTAACAGGATAATTATGCTGAGAGGGGTGCATATTGTATGATAGCCTCTGAAATTAGGGATATTTGAGGAAGATGTATTACCACAATTACTGTATGCCGGAAAGCAGCATGAGTAGGTAACGTGATAAGCTACACTTGGTGGAAAAATCAAAATAGAATCAATGTGCAGAACCTTCAGTCTAACAGAAAAGAGAACTTTCTTACACAGATGGATGAAATGGTTCTTCCTTACTGAATTTGAATTTGAACCAAAGCTGAGCTGTTGGTTTAGAAAAGTACTAACTTTTGAAGAATAGATTCTCTGCTCTGATTATTTTCAATCTATGTAGATAAGAGGGAACAGGGCTAGAGCAACATGCTAAAAATGAATTATAATTTCACCATACCTAATGACAATTCTGTGTGGCATAGAATTTTTTTCTGCCTTTCTTTTTGTTCACACCTTTCCACTAGTGAGGAAAGGTGTGAACAAAAATAGGCGAGCTACATTCAGCTATGGTCAGTATTTTCCTGTTCTCGGAAGTTTGTTCCTGAGGAAATGGAAGATTGAGGGATTTGACCAAGATCACAAGGGACATCAGTGGGATTTGAACCCCGGCTTCCGTTTTTCTGACTGCTGCTCTAGCCACTAAGCTTCTGCTCCACCCCACTTTAGAAATGCCAGAATGCCAGCCCATAGTCCCCAGGTAATCTGTTTGTTTATTTATTTATACTGCCTTATCCTGAAATCAAAGCGGTTTACATTGCAACTCAAACTTAAAACTGGATATAGTAAACTATGATCAAAAAAGCTGGCATGCAAGGTACTCAGCAGAATATAACCTATTTACAATTGACTTGACTTATTTACAATTGGTTCATGCTATTTTAAGTTTGGGCAGAATTATCAGAAAGCCATTCTAATGGTCTAAGAGGTTTCAGGCCAAAAAGACCTGTGCGATTGCTGGACTATGCAACATTCCCGTAGTGTTCCAGGAACAGAAGGGTCTTGAATTTCTTCTTGAAGTCTTTGCTATCTCCAGGATATCTGCTGTGGAGTGGTGTAGGATTTTGAAAATATTCAATATTGCCTTGAACTTGGCATGAGCTTGAATCGGGAGCCAGTGTTGTTGGCGTAATACAGGTCTGATGTGGTTTGCCTTGGTTGTTCCAGAGATGATGTGTGCTGCTGTATTCTGCACCATTTGTGGAGGACGTGTGGCTTGCTTTCGGAATCCTTGGAGAGTGAATTGCAGTAATCTAGCAGTGGGGTGATGATAGCCAGGCATTCTGTTCGGAAATGGTCCTGGTTTAGGAGTGGTTTTAGTCTCCTTATGAGATTTAGCCTGTGATATACTTTAGCAGCAGTTTTGTTTGTGTGATTTGGAGGTTGAGGTGTTTGTCTAGGATGACTCCTAAGTAGCATAATTTATTATTATTATTTTTTTATACCGCGCTCTTTAGAATCAGTGCGGTTTACATGTATACTAACAGGTACTTTTTATTCCCTTGTCCCCAAAGGGCTCACAATCTAAGTGTACCTGAGGCAATGGAGGGTTAAGTGGCTTGCCCAAGGCCACAAGGAGTGGCCATGGGACTAGAGACCCCAGTCCCTCCGGCCTGAGGTTGCTTGTCCCCATGCGGGAATTGAACCTCCGGCCTGAGGTAGCCTGTCCCAACCACTGAGCTACTCCTCCCTTCTCACAGATATTGTTTGACTTAGTAGATGGATTACTTGTGGGGGGTTGAAGGTGGTGTTTCTGCTGATTTAGAGTGCTTCTGTTTTGCTGTAGTTTAACATGAGGTTGTTGTTTCTGAGCCAGATGGTTGTTTTCCAGGCATTGGGTTATGGCTGTGAAGTTTGGTGTCTCCATGTCAATTGGCATGTATATCATGAGGTCATCAGCATATAAGTGAAATTGTATGTTATGCTGCTTTATGATGCTGCAGATGGGGTATATGTATAGATTAGAGGATTGAGGAGAGTGCAGAACCTTGTGGAATACCTTGTGGTACAGTGAAGGGTGTTGAGTTATTTGCTCCACATTTGACTTGTTGAAGTCTAGGTAAGCAGTGAACCATTTAAGGGTGTTATTGTAGATGCCAATGTCCTGGAGGCGTTGGATCAGAATGTTGTGTGATATTGTATTAAAGGCGGAGGAGATGTCCATGAATATGAGGAGGAACCCTGTCTTGATTATGTCTATTCTCCTTATGATGATGTTGAAGAGTGAGGTTAGTAGTGTTTCCACATTATGGCGGGGCTTGAAGCCATGTTGGTGTGGGTCAAGTGGTGCATTGTGATCCATATAGTCCTGCAGCTGTATCTGCAAGGTTTTTTTCTGATTTTTGTGAGAAATGGTAGGCTGGAGATCGGGTGGTATGCCGCAGGGTTGTTCTTGCAAAGTGATGTGTTCTTCATTATCTGCCAACTAGATGCTTGTTTGAAGAAAGGTGGTATGTGTCTATGTTATAGGGATGACTTAACTATCTTGTGTATCGATGGAATGAGTAGATCCTTGGTGGCTTTTATCCTCTGTACAGGGCATGGGTCAGTTGGAGTTGTGGTTGTGTTAAGCGAGGTGACTATCTGCTCTATTTGTTTAACAGATGGTATGGAGAAATTTCCCCAGGCTAAGTTCCTGTCGAGTTTGTTGTGCTTTTCAATTATGTAGTTTGCAATGTCTTGGGGGTGCACTTCATGGGTATCCTGTTGTGTAATGTCTCTGGTAAGTGTTCACATGATGTTGAAAAAGAAGATTTAAGGCCTTTGACAAAAAAGCCTTCTTGAAAGAGGTAATCCCCAAACTACATCAAAACATAGAGGATCTAGATAAGGCCATTGAGAATTGGAATAATACCATATTCACAGCAGCAACAGCACCCAGCAGGAAACACACACAGCAGACCCACTGCTCCTTGGTACTCCAACATGATCAGGGAGGCAAAGCGTGAATTAAGAAAATGCAAAAGAAAATGGAGACGAAACAAAGCCCCTGATGCACTAAAAGTGTACACAGTCAGAGGGACTATAACAACCTGATCAACAGTTGCAAGCAACACCACCACACAAACATCATCATGTGAACAGCGAACAAGCCAAGAGAACTTTGTTGTGGGGCTGCTCCTGAGGTTGTAAAAATTGGTTGATCCGTATTGTAAAGGTTATTAAGTGGTGATCTGACCATGGTGTCTGTGAGATTTGGGGGGGGGGGGGGGGTGACAATGTTGCGTACTTGTAGTAATTTGGGAACGAATATAAGGTCAGGGGTGGTTCCCCGTCTGTGTGTGGGGCCATTGATTGTATCATACCGATTCCATTGCTTTGAGGAATGATTTCAATAACCCTAAGATCAGAAAAGTTATCCACATCAATATAATATCTCCTAAAGAATAACTATTAAGTCCATGCACCTATCTAACTAAATTTACAGTGAATATTTTTGTCGGAGTGTATGCCGTGAAGGAAACCTCCTTCCTGTAGCATTATACTCCTTTTTAATCTTTTTTTTTAAAGGGAATAACCCCTTACCACAGACTAAGGGAGAACATTCCATCCCCTAGGAAAAATAATTTTTAAATCACTGCGATGTAATTAATGAAAAGAATTGAGTACTTAGCTCTCCAATGACGTTAGAACAAACAGTTAAAAACGGATATGCTCCGGATCACTCAAAAACTGCAGTGGAATCACCAAACGTTTCCCTCTATTCCAGTAACATTAGCTAGGCAGAGGAGGACCAGTGCCCACATATCATCATCTTCTGTCATAAAAGGAGAATTGTTGGATCATTCAAGAATATAGCATGATCACATTCATCTACTCTTTAAGAAGATCCTGATACACGCTTGTTCTCCATTTTCGATTCTCATGTATTGCAATTAAAATTGACTGGCTGACACAACGCTGTGTTTCTGGCCGCTGAAACACCCGGCCCTTTCTCAAAACCAATGACGTACTTGAAGCATCATACTGTCATCCCTTTCTTATATGTTCAAAAAAGATCATGTGGTATTCGAATCTTTTAGGGCATTGGCTGTCAAATCATAATCCCTTTCTACACTGATTTACAACAAACTCCACCAATCCTGTGAGAGGTTTAAACCTCCCAGGTTTACTGAGTTCAGTCTATAATTCCATCATTGTTCCCAATATTGCAATCGGGATTCCTGCTCTCCCCAAGAAGACATCAATACTTGATCTATTATTCGCCATCGTAAATCCTGAAAAGTGTTGTAATGTGGAACAATGCAAAGCTACTGGTGCTGTCAACACTTTATTATAAATCTGTGATCGATGCTCCTGGAAGCGTTTCCACATAGATCTAATCGTGCGGCCCACATAGATCTTACTACAGGGGCAAATCGGGATATATACAACATAAGTAGAGGAACAAGTGGTATATGTGGTATTCCAAAAAATCTGTTTTGTAGTCAGATGTTCCCATTGTGTCCCCTCTATTGTCGGCAAACAAAAATCACAGGAGTTACAAATAAAGTGACCTTTCAACCCCGATGCTTGGGGTTCTATACTGGTTTGAACTACCCAGTCAGCTAAGTTTCGCCCTCGCTGAAACGCCAACATTAATGGTGTAGCAAAACAAGAATGTAATCCCAGAATTGACCAATGCTTTTTCAAAATTGTTTTGACCATGGTAGAATTTGGCATATATGGCAGCACTCCTACATAGGGTTTATCATTGTCTGATGTATTACGGTTCTGAATATCTGTGCTCCCCCACCATTCTAAATGGTTAAATTTGGCCCGTTTATATGCTCTATTAATAATCCTTTCTGGGTAACCACGCTCCCGTAACAGGAACTTCAAATCCTTCAAATCCCGTCTTAATGGGCCAGGATGATAGCTACAGTAATGTAGCAAAGTATTTCTTTGCACTGCCTTCCTATATAAAGTGAAATGACGTTTTGAGTCTAATTTATAGAAACATAGATCCAGAAATTCAATAGATTGATAAAGGTACTTAGGTACAAATTGTAAATCTGGGTCTAAGCTGTTTATCCAGTTAAACTTTTTTTAATTGGCATTCTGAACTGGTCCACAAGAAAAATGGAATGATTTGGCATCTTTGTCCGATGCTGCCCTGAGGTTAAAGTCCCCTAGGACAAAGAACAGTTTATTTGATGTATTTTGTGTGCATGCTGTCTCAAGTATCTTGGATAGGTCTTCGGCTTTGGCATTAGGAAGCCTATATGTGAGGCATATATTCATGTATTTGTTGGAGATATTGATTATGCTGGATTCCTCTGTGTTGATCAATAAGGTGGTTTTGAATTTATAGTGACTCCTGGCTAGTATCAGCATTCCTCCTCCACTTCAGCCTGTTCTGGGGCAGTTGAAGGCAGTATATGGGGTAATCTGGTTTAAAATGTCCTGATCAGTATCGTTGAGCCATGTCGCTGTTTTGCAAAGTATATATGTTTTTTGTATATGCAGGTAATCTGAGACAGTGTTAGCCTTGTTTCTGATGCAAATGGTATATAGGTAAATGTTCTTGTGCAAATGGTATATTGTATTAATATATTGTGTTTGGAAACTTGTTCTCTGTAGTTATGTTTTCTTGGAGCTCAGAGATGATGTATTATATTTGTTATATTTTAAGATGACTCATATCAGGCAGCCGAGGAAAAAGTGTCACTTTCTCTAACACTACTTTCCAGAGTATAGAACAAAACTGAAATAAAACAATTATGGGCTTATTTTACTTCTTCCAGTTTCGGTGAAAAAAGGAAAGAAACTAGTTTATAAGCTGCTCTGCATACAACTCTTGTGAAAAGTTGTGGGTATTCATTGAACAATCAAGTCTATGTACATTATTGAGACAGGTTTGTGGGAGTAGCCATCTTCAGTGTAGTGAAAAACAAAAAGGTGGTGGTGTGAAACAAAACAGTACCGATCAAGCACTGACCAGTGCTTGAGTGTGTTTTTTTCCCTAGATTTTAGCTTGCCTTCATTGTTATCTCCAGGAACAAGCAGGAATGAGTCTTCACATATGGGTACGTCGGTACCGACGGAGTCTGCGTGGGAACGCTCCCCAGCGTCCAATCAGAAAGCTTTTGGGAGCATCCCTCAGCGCCTGCGTGCTGCCTTCTCGTCTTTCCAACTGTCTCTCCTCAGTTTTCGTTTTTCCGCGGAGCCGGCAGGACGTCCTCCTGTCACCGCAGAAAATTTATTTTTTAATTCTTTATTTTCTTGTGGTCGCGGCTGTTTTTCCTGCCTCCACAGGTACCGCCGGTGGGGTTTTTCTTTTCTCAAACTCAAGGAAAGCTTTTCCCTCAGTTTCTGTCTTAATTTTTTTGGGCCTATAGGCCTCTCCATAATGGAGCCGCCTTCTCCTAAGAAGTGCCTTTCTTTTTAGACTCCAACAATTGGTGTCTAACCTGTTTGGGTCCTGACCCTTTCCCTCCGGAGCCATTAGGCTACAATTTTATGAGAAGAGATTTTCCATTTCGAGTTTCCCTTGATACCGAGTTCCCTTCCAGTGTCAGGGCACCGACCAATTCTTCTCTACAGGATCAGGTAACCCACAAACAGTCTGTTAAGACTAGCCAATCCTTGAGTGGTAGGTCTCATGCCAAGCATGATGACGGCTCCGGCCTTGCCCTCAAGACCCTATTGGCTCCACAACCCCGGCGGGAGTCTTCAGTCTCCAAAGCCTTTCAGGGGTTTCAGGTTGTTCCTGGGGCTCACCCCTCACAGAACATATCTGAGCCATGCTCGGTGGTGGCATCCGCTTCGAGCGGTACCGATACCCCAGCATCGGCACCGGTGTTAAGTGATCCATTCTTTGCCAGGGATCGTCATCTGGTGTCCTCGGTACCTTCGGGACCGGTCCATACGTCCCAGATTGACTTTCCAGTATTGACAGCATTGCCGATACCACCACCGACGTCGGTACCCTCCAGACATGCATCGATAGACTCGCTCCCTTCGATGCCGAGTCTGGAATCGATATCTAGTCTAGAAGACTGGGTACCGACGCGTCTCGGAACCGATGCTTATCGATTCCGGATGCGCAGTACCGAGGATACTCACCAGGGGTTTTTGGTTACCTCGGTACCGCTTGAGCAGCCTCCGATGACTGTTTCGATGGCGTTATCGCCTCCGATTCCGGCACAGCTACCGGTATCGGTATCGATGTTGATTCCTGCAGTGACATCGGGACCAGCCACTTCCATGCTTTTTTCAACAGGATCGCTCCTTTCTATACCTAGTTTAGAGTCGATACCTGGCATGGACGATGCAGTTCTGACTGTCTCAAATCGTGACTGCCAGTACCAGTATCCATCTAGTGCGGCTCTTTTTCTGCACCGGACCAGTACATCCTCTGGTGCCCAGGCTGCTGCTTCAACTTTAGCCTATCCAGGAATGGTTCCCATTGGAGATCCTTCTTTTCGGAAATTTCTCCTTTACATGGCAACATTCCTTGCTATTCCTATCCCTGGCTGTGATCCTACTCAAGGCTCTCCTGCAAAAAAGGAAAATATAATGCTTCCTTTACATCATTCTTTGCAGGATCTTCTTCTGAGAATATGGGAAACACCTTTAAGGGTTCCCTCACCTTCTACAGCAACTGATGTTCTGTATCAGGTGCCCCCCTCTCCAGGGTTTCAAAAGACTCAACTTCCCCATCATTCCATTGTAGTGGAATCAGCAATGAGGAAGGTAAAAAGCAAGAAGAAGCATTCTTCTTATCCGCCACTTGATGCCTTTGGATGTCAAACCTTCCAAACATCTATGCTGGCAACAAGGATTATCTCTTATATTTTTTATGAGTCTATCTCTCCAGGAGGTCACAAAGAAATTATCTCTTTTGACTCCTTTTTTATCAGAGCCCAGGGCTGCAGACTATTCATTACTACTTAGTCATAGCCAAAATATCTCTTGGTTTCTTTCTCGTGCTTCTCTAGACTCTTTTGAGTCTGTTAGCAGAACCTCTGCTATAGCCATAGGAGCACGACGTAAAGCCTGGCTCCAGGCTTCAGACTTGAACAGATGGGCACAACAAAGACTGGGTAATTCTCCTTGTACTGGATAAAATCTCTTCAATAGGGAGGCTTTACGTCAGGTTGCTCATTGCTCCACTGACTTCCCTGTTTCTGGGGGCCATCCTAAGCCTTCTCCTTCCCCAGTCGGTAGGAAATGTCCTACCAAACCTTCTTTCCCTAGGAAAAGAAGGTTTCACTCTTCTCCTGCCCATCATCCAGATGTTCCCAAGCAGGGGACACCTCGCCTTGGTCTGAAGAATCCAAACTCTAGCCAGGCTGAACAAACCCAGCAACCATAGGTTCCTGAAGGTTACAACCTACAGTTAACGTCTTCTTAGCAGAAGTTTGTTCACTGTTTTTTCTTTCAAAACTCTACACATGGTTTCCTTTCTTCGGGACATCTTTTTCCTCCTAGATATGCTGAGCTGTCAGGATATTCATGTCTATGGGTCACAGATTTCTCCTCTTCTTCCTACCAAGAAGAGAAGTTAACTATCCCATGATAGTTTTCTGTCCCAACATGAACATTTTTTTCCTTCAGCAGACTTACCATATGGTAAGTCACCCTTCAGCTCCTGTTTCTCTACCCTCTCATCCAGGGTTTCCCCTGAATAAGTGGTACCATATCACTGCAGAGCTGCTCTAGCCTTTCATTCCAGTGTAGAGTTTTTTCCCTTCTTTTCTCTGGGCAGTTCATCAGACAGGGACAGGAATTTCTCCTCTCCTTTTGTCTGTTCTCTCTGTTTTACACAGGAAGATTCTCTCTGCTGTCTCATTCAGCAGCTGCCCATGCAGGAGTTCCAGTGATTGGACTACTGGTACTTTTCCACAAGTTTCCAGTCTGTCTTCCACTACTTTCTATCTAGCCTTAGTAGTGATTCCAAGATAGTACTTCATCTATCTTGGATAATCCTGATCACTTCAGGCTTCTCACACTATCTTCTTTTCTTGCCATCTCCACTTTCTTGGATTTGGCAGCACAGCTGACCTACAGTCAGTTTTATCTCCTAATTCTCCTGCATAATGCTCTCTGCAATCTTCAGAGAAGCTTTCCACTATGGGCCCTTGCTAGAGAGCATGGGGTTTTGTCTCTAATGCCTATTCTATAGGGTTGGGAAAGTCTCCTCAGTCATCCTGGAAACAAATGCATGGCTGCGTGGATGGTGTCATCGAGAGCGTTTTGGTTTCCTAGACCATGGGATGCTTTTCCAAGGGTTGCAAAGCAGAGATGGCATCCATCTGTCCAAGAGAGGTCAACGCATCTTTGGTAGTAGACTGGCTAATCTACTGAAGAGGGCTTTAAACTAGATTCCTTGGGGATGGGTGAAGAAAGCCCCCAGGTAAGTGAAAGCCCCCAGGTAGGTGATACATTAAATACCTTTATGGAAATGGGTAACAGGGGTAACATATGGAAAGCAGTGTGTATTAATGCCCGTAGCATGGGAAATAAGATCCCTGAGGTTGAAGCTTTGGTGGGAGTGGCTGACTTGGATTTAGTGGCAGTTACAGAAACATGGTTCACAGAAAACAATGACTGGGATGTAACTATACCTGGCTATACTTTATTCAGGAAGGACAGGGTAGGAAGAAGAGGAGGAGGAGTGGCACTATATGTAAAAACTACTATTAAAGCTTTGGAATTACAGAGCTTAAAAGGGAGAGAGGAGGCATTGTGGGTTAAACTAGAAAGAGGGAAAGAGAAATCTATTTGCATTGGAGTGATATACAGACCTCCCTCACAAGAGGAAGAGGTGGACAGAGAGTTAATTGAAGACATATGCAGCATTGCTAGGAAAGGGGAAGTGCTACTGATAGGAGATTTCAATATGCCAGATGTTGATTGGCACATTCCTGCTGCAGTATCATCTAGAAGTAAGGAGATCCTGGATTCTCTACAGGGAGAACTATTCAGGCAATTGGTAACAGACCCCACACGTGAAGGGGCCATACTGGACTTGGTGCTTACCAATGGTGAAAGTGTTTCTGATGTTGTAGTGGGAGATCATTTTGCATCCAGTGATCACCAGATGGTGTGGTTCAGTATTAGGACTAGGGCTGTTAGAATCCATTCCAAGGTGAGGATCTTAGACTTTAGGAAGACTAACTT
Organism: Ichthyophis bannanicus; assembly: GCA_033557465.1. Lineage (NCBI taxonomy): Eukaryota > Metazoa > Chordata > Amphibia > Gymnophiona > Ichthyophiidae > Ichthyophis > Ichthyophis bannanicus. The sequence goes on along the minus strand of CM066038.1, from coordinate 383,854,967 downwards.
TGCGAAGATGGGCCAATACCTCAGGGAGTCGTTAGTGGGATGGGAACAGCTGGGGGATGTAGAAAAACAGTGGGCAAAACTGAAAGGGGGTATTTTAAGGGCAACCAACCTTTTTGTTAAAATGGTAAATAAAGGCAAAAGGAACAGGAGACCGCTATGGTTTTCGAAGGAAGTAGCTGAAAAAGTGAAGAAAAAGAGGGAGGCCTTCATGAAATACAAGAGATCACAGAGAGCAGAAGACAGGCATCTGTATTTGGAAAAACTTAGAGAAGCTAGCAAAGTAGTCAAGAAGGCAAAGATTCAAAAGGAGGAGGAAATAGCCAATGCAATAAAATGGGGGGATAAGACATTTTTCAGATATATTAGTGAGAAGAGGAAGAGCAAAAGTGGTATTGTCAGACTCAAGGGTGCAGGGGGGGAATATGTAGAAGCTGATAAGGATAAAGCGGAATTGCTTAACAAATATTTTTGTTCTGTGTTCACAGATGAAGAACCAGGAGCAGGACCTCAGAAAACACCCACAAATAAGAACAGAAGCGAGGGACATCTTGAACTATTTTCAGAAGACTGTGTTCGTGAGAAACTAGCTCAACTTAAAGTAGACAAAGCGATGGGACCGGATGGGATACACCCTAGAATACTGAGGGAACTTGGGGACGTTCTAGCAGCTCCACTGACTGACCTTTTCAATGCCTCGTTGGAGTCAGGAGTGGTGCCAAAGGACTGGAGAGAGGCTCATGTGGTGCCTTTACACAAAAGCGGAAGTAAGGATGTGGTTGAAAACTACAGGCCGGTTAGTTTAACTTCGGTGGTGAGTAAATTATTGGAAACGCTGCTGAAAGAGAAAATAGTGAGGTTTCTGGAGTCCAGCGGATTACAGGATCCGAGGCAGCATGGATTCACCAGAGGCAGGTCTTGTCAGACAAATCTGATTGATTTTTTTGACTGGGTGACCAGGGAGTTGGACCAAGGGAGAGCTCTAGATGTGGTGTATTTAGATTTCCGTAAAGCCTTTGACACTGTTCCTCACAGGCGACTTATAAACAAACTGAGCACCCTAGGGATGGACCCTAAAGTTACTGCTTGGGTTAGAAATTGGTTGGGTGGGAGGCGACAAAGAGTACAAGTAAATGGAGCGCACTCTGAGGAGAAGGATGTTACCAGTGGTGTGCCCCAGGGATCTGTCCTTGGTCCGATTCTTTTTAACATCTTTGTTAGTGATATAGCGGAAGGGCTGTCGGGTAAGGTTTGCCTCTTTGCGGATGATACCAAAATCTGCAATAGAGTAGACACCCAGGAAGGGGTAGATAACATGAGGAGGGATCTAGCTAAGCTTGAAGAATGGTCTAGAATTTGGCAGCTGGGATTTAATGTTAAAAAATGTAAGGTCATGCATTTGGGCTGCAGCAATCCAAGGGAGCAATACAGTATAGGAGGTGAAGTACTTTTGTCCACTAAAGAAGAGCGGGACCTAGGCATGGTTGTGTCTGATGATCTTAAAGTAGCTAAACAGGTGGAAAAGGCGACAGCAAAAGCTAGAAGGATGCTTGGGTGCATACGGAGAGGAATGGCTAGCAGAAAAAAGGAGGTGATAATGCCTCTGTATAAGTCTTTGGTGCGACCTCATTTGGAGTATGGTGTGCAATTCTGGAGACCGCACCTTCAAAAGGATGTGAACAGGATGGAGTCGGTGCAGAGGGTTGCTACCAAAATGATTAATGGGCTTCATTATAAAGCATATGAGAACAGACTTAAGGATCTTAATATGTACACCTTAGAGGAAAGGCGGGATAGAGGTGATATGATTGAGATGTTTAAATACCTCCGTGGCATAAATGTTCAGGGAGAGAGCCTCTTTCAATTGAAAGCAAGTTCTGCTACGAGGGGACATGGGATGAGGGTGAAGGGAGATAGATTCAGGAGTGATATGCGGAAATATTTCTTTACGGAAAGAGTAGTGGATCCATGGAATAGTCTCCCAGTGGAGGTGGTAGAGATGAGGACAGTAACTGAATTCAAGAAAGCATGGGACCAACACAGAGGATCTCTAAAGGCAAAAAGTGGACTGTTGTAGTTGTTATGGAAGGACAGACTAGATAGGCCATGTGGTCTTTTTCTGTCGTCATATTTCTATGTTTCTATGTTTCTATTCTTCACGACTGTGAGGGTTCTCCACACCCTGTTATCTCCTGTTATAATACAGGATATAAGCCTTTCTGCGTGAATGTCCAAAAAGTTTTCCAATCCTGCAGGAATATGCTCTTCTTTCCCTTGCAGCTAGTCCTCATGGTATCCTATTCCTTATGGACAGCACATATTCTATTAGCAACGCATGATACCCCTTGTGTCCCTCCAGTGGATCAACCTGGTATCTCCTCCTATGCGTTTTCTGTCCATTTACCATGTCAGATTTCTTCAAGACTCAGGACTTGCTGTTTACAGACTGATATTATCCTCTGTTTTTCATGCAACCATCCTGGTTATTTCACTGGATAGCATTCCTGCACCATCTTAGCCAGGAGGAATAGATTCTCTATATATTTTCTCAAGTAGGTTGCACCTTCTTGTTTCTAGATGAATCTTTTTCCTTCACATCTCTCATGTGAATGTTCTTATGGGCATATCTCTATCTGCTTAGTTGCGGACATGTATCCTCAAACATACAGGTTCATGTATGTATATATCTCTATATATTCTATAGATACATAGGTCTGTAAGCTGTGTGTGCATATATTATGCCCCTATATATATATATGTGTATCTTTCGAGATGCTTCCTTATAAGTAGATATGTATTTACATACTTATCTCCCTGACTGTCTATGCTATAAAGGTTCTTACCTTCCTAGAAATTTCAGACAGTGGGCTTGCATATGTTCATACTGTCCCTTAGTGGGTCGGGGGTATTATGCACACAACCACTACTGTGGTACTGTCAGCTCCCACTTTACTCTAGGTCTCGCTATCCTTGAAGCACTATGCTTCAATATCTTTCCTATCTCTCACCAGCTAGGAAAAACAGTGTAGATCTTCAGTACTTCTGAGGTTTCAGCCCTTCACACACCTGTTCTCTTTGGGAATACGGGCTTTTTTCGATACCCCTCTTCCCTCCGGAACTGGGCTAGTTGTCCAAATCGGTCAGTCTTCCTCTTTTACTCCTAAATGTTAATGCCTCTGTAGCTAAAAGAGTTTTCAGCTTTTTTCAATAAAGCTTTCCACTGAAGACCTGCCGTTTTATACTACCCCAGTTGACACCTGAGTCACCTGCCAATTCCAAATTTGGACCTTCACCTTTACTGCTGTGAGGTCACCTTGAGGATTCCTCTACTGAATCTCCAGTAGACTCCATCAAGCTCTCTACTTCCTGCAATCCAGTAGGTAAGGTCCATATTGTGATTGTTCATTCAATAATTTTAATGGTACTTATCATACATACCAAGGACTCCTCTCCTGTAGTCCCTTGGTTTGCTGTTTTTCTACAGCTCCTCTCTTTTCAACTCCTACCCACCATCCCTCATGGGATGCCGGAGATCCATGCGTGGGAAGTGCAGTCCTGGTCCAGGGACACGCATTTTATGGGATCTCCCCCTGGCATCTATAGCTAGGGAGTCCCCATATGTGAAGACTCATTCCTGCTTGTTCCTGGAGATAGCACAGTTACTTACCTGTAACAGGTGATCTCTGGGAACAGCAGGAATAAGTCTTCACAACCCACCCACCTCCCCTAGGAGTTGTATCTCTTTATCTATCTTCCTTTCCTCTTTCTCTCTCTCTTTGTCTCAGCTATGAAACTCAACTGAGGAGAGACAGTTGGAAAGGCGGGAAGGCAGCACGCAGGCGCTGAGGGATGCTCCCAAAAGCTTTCTGATTGGACGCTGGGGAGCGTTCCCGCGCAGACTCCGTCGGTACCAACGTACCCATATGTGAAGACTTATTCCTGCTGTTCCCAGAGATCATCTGTTACAGGTAAGTAACTGTGCTTTATATACCTTCAGGTCATTTTATTGCATATCTAGAGTCATCAGGCACACTATATTACATGAAAAATGTTTGAAATAAGAAACACTAATTATATGGATAATTAATTAATTAAGCATGGTTTGTATACTGCCATTTGCTGAGGTCAAAGTGGTTTACATAGAACAAAATTAATAAGAGCTTACATTGAACAGTAACAGCTTAACAGATTAAAATTTATGTACAGTTAGGAAGACTAATTGATATTCTTTCAATTGTTCAGTGTTAACCTGATGATGAACTTAAGTGTTTCTGTACAGCATGGAGTAGGCTGGTTTAGGGAGTTCTCTGTGTTGTAGGAGTTAGGTAGGTAGGTAGACCAAAGTGTTTTATAAACAAGTAAGTTTTCAGGCATTTTCTGAATGTTGGTAGGTAAGTGATTGTCTGTAGTGAGTCTGAACATGCATTCCATGCAGATGGTGCATGCAGTTCAAAGGATAATTCTTTACTGCTGAACTTTCCTTATGCCAAGCATTAGAACAGGACAGACCTCCCTACTTTCTATATGCATTAATTATAAATTAAGACAGTTTTGATACAAAGAAAATGTCTGCACTATCTCGCATCAAACAGAAAATAATAAAGCATAATCAATAACAAAATAAAGCAAAAGCATAAGAACATAAGATACGCCATATTGAGTCAGATCAAGGGACCATCAAACCCAGTATTCTGTTTCCAATAGTGGCTAATCCAGGTCACAGGTACCTCCTGCTAAGTTTCCAAAAGGTATACGGATTCCTGCTGCTTGTAAGCAGTGGATTTCCCTGGTCCATGTTAATAATAGTTTATGGTTCCTCCAGGAACTCATCCAGACCTCTTTTAAACTCAGCTATGCTAACAGCTTTTACTACATCCTCTGATGATAAATTTTTGAGGGTGTGATTACAAGTCTACTATCCATTCCCAAGGCTATGACGAAAACAAACCAGTCTACCTGTAACAGAGCTTTTTTTCTTATATGCGCCATCCCTGTGGAATACTCTCCCTCAGAACATCAGATCCATCAAAGACATCTATGTTTTCAGGAAAGCTCTAAAGACATTCCTATTCAAGGAACATTTTGGGCCCAGTACTAATGACCATACTAATTCACCCACTAGCACAAGTCCCTCTGCAGCCAGTCAGGAGCCCCTCACCCATCCTCTTCTACCGCCTTTCCCTTCTCGCCTCTAATTTACCCCTGCCCTTTAGCAATAAATTCTCCCTGACCATCCTATTCCCACTAACTATGAATAATAGATCCCTAGCAACATATAAATCTTGTTCGCCACTTAGCCTCTCCTATTAGCATCCAAGTTATACTGCCCCTTGGTTAAAATTAAGTTGAAATCCACAACTTCCAGGGTAGCATTCTCTGAAATGCTTCTTGTGCTACATGCAGGGCCCAAAAGGCAGGCGGAGCTCCAGGTTCTAAATGCATGGATGAGACGATGGTGCAAAGAAGAGGGTTTTGGATTTGTTAGGAGCTGGGCAGTTTTCTGGGGAAGGGAGGGGCTCTTCCGAAGGGATGGACTTCACCTTAACCGGGATGGAGCCAGGCTCCTGGCATTAACATTTAAAAAGGAGACAGAGCAGCTTTTAAACTAGATAATAGGAGAAAGCTGACCATGCCCAAGAGCGCATGGTTAGAAGAACATATCCTTGAAAGATACTAACAAAGCGGTGAAGTTAGGCCATCCAAACAGAGAGGTTCCAATAAAGATAAGTTACCCAGATGCTCTTAAGTACAGAGCTGAAAGATTCCAAATTGCCCCTATCAATTGATAACCAGATTAATATGATTGAAATACAACCTCTAAAATCCCGGTATGCAAATGCTAGAAGTCTAAAAAAACATAAGATGGAAGAGTTAGACTATATAGTTCTAAATGAGAGGTTAGATATGATTAGTATCTAAGACCTGGTGGAAGGAGGGCAGCCAATGGAATATTGTGATACCTGGGCACAAACTATATTGCAATGATAGAGTAGATCAAATTGATGGAGGGGTTGTGCTGTGTTAGAGATGGCATTGAGTCACATAGGATTAAAGTTTTGCAGGAAACAAAATACACTGTAGAATCTCTATGGATTGAAATTCTATGTAAAAAGGAGAAGGCGATGGCAGTGGTGGTGTACTACCGACCGCCTGGCCAGAATGGATAGATGGATAATGAAATGCTGGAAGCTAACAAAAGTTACAACACAGTAATAATGGGTGATTTCAATTACCCGAGTATCAACTGGGTCCGTATCACTGCAGGATATGGCTAGATGAAATAAGTGACTGCTTCTTGGAGCTACTGCTTCATGAACTGACAAGAGGGGAAGCTATTTTGAACCTAGTCCTTAGTAGCATGCAGGATCTGGTGCAAGAGGATAAGGGTGTCGGGGCCACTTAGCAATAGTGATCATAGGATGGTTGCATTTAATTTAATAAATGAAAGAAGGATGGCAAGGAAATCCACAGTACTCCCCTTTAACTTTCAAAAGGGAGGCTATGATAAAATGAGGGAAATAGTTAACAAAAGACTAAAAGGAGCAACTGCAAAGGCTAAAGATTTGCATAAAGCGTGAGAACTGTTTAAAAATACTATCTTGGAAACCCAGAACAGATGTATTCCACGTTTTAAAAAAAAGTGAAAGGAAGGCCAAAAATCTGCCAGCATGGTTTAAAGGTGAGGTCAGAGAGGCTGTTACGGCCAAAAAAGCATCTTTCAGGAAATGGAAAAAGGAACCAAATGATGAAAACAGGAAGCAACAAAAGCATTGCCAAGCTTAGATGCAAGGCTTTGATAAGGCAGCCAAAGAGAGAACTTTAAAAAAAAAAAAAAAAGTTTACCATGGAATCAAAAATGCATAATAAAAACTTTTTCAAGTACATTTGTAGCAAAAAAACTCTGAGAGAGTCATTTGGAACAATGGATGATAGAAGAATACAAGGGGGTTGCTACGTGAAGGCAAGGCCATGGCGGAGAGACTGAATGAATTCTTTGCTTTGGTCTTTACTGAAGAAGATGTAGGGAATTTACCTGTGCCTGAATTGGTATATAAAGGTGAACTATCAAAAGTGGAGGAGTGGACTAGTGGTTAGGGCAAGGTACTTCAGGCCGGAAGGTCGGGGGTTCAAATCCCACTAGAGGACAGCAACCTTGGGCTGGAAGGACTGGGGTTTCTAGTCCCACAGGTGCTCCTTGTGGTCTTGGGCAAGCCACTTAACCCTCCATAGCCCATGTTCCCTGTAAAATAGTTATCTCCAAGTTATAATGCCCTGTTCAATGTAATTTCAGTTTGTTCAATGTAAACCGCACTGATGCAGAATAGCGCGGTATATAAGAGAATGTAAATAAATAAATAAAAGAATTGAAAGAAATATCGATAAACCGGGAAGATGTATTACAACTATTTGATAAACTGAAGTGTACCAAATCACCTGAACCAGATGGTATACATCCAAGGGTATTGAAAGAACTGAAATATGAGATTGCAGACTTACTATTAGTAATCTGTGAATTATTAAAATCAACTGTAGTACTTGAAGAGTGGAGAATGGCCAGTGTAATGCCAATATTTAAAAAGGGTTCCAGGGGTGATCCGGGAAACTACAGACCTGCGAGTCTGACATCAGTATCGGGCAAAATGGTAGAAACCATTATAAAGAATAAAATTACTGATCATGCATAGAGTCATGGTTTAATGGGAAAAAAGCCAACATGTATTTAGCCAAGGAAAGTCTTGTCTTACTCTATATCATGAATCTGCAAGGGGGTAAACTGAAAGGCAATGTCAGAAAATACTTTTTCACTAAAAGGGTGGTGGATGCTTGGAATGCCCTCCCGATGGAAGTGGTGGGGGCAAATACAGTGACAGAATTCAAACTGGCATGGGACAGACACAGTGGATCCCTTTATAGCAACAGGATAAAATCAAAATAAATATAACTATCTCTTACCAGAAGAAATAGGGGTGACCCACATGTAGCAGTGGGTACACCCCTAAACAAAGGCATGGGGAAGGATGACCTGCACGGAGCGGTAGGTGTACCTACTCTTGCCAATTTGCTGGGCAGATTAGATGGACCATACTGGTCGTTATCTGCCGTCATATACTATGTTACTATGTAATCTGTTATATATTTTTTTGAAGGTGTGAATAAACAGATACACTATATCAACTGTCTCACCTTTGTCTATCTGGATTTACCGAAAGCCTTTGACAAAGTCCCTCATGAGAGACTCTTGGCAAAATTAAAAAGTCATGGGATTGGAGCCAGTGTAGTATTGTGGATCAGAAACTGGTTAAAAGATAGACAGCAGAGAGTAGAGCTAAGTGGCCAAGTTTCTCAGTGGAAAAAAGTAAATAGTGGAGTACCAATGGAAAAAAGTAAATAGTGGAGTACCCCAGGGATGTGTGCTGGATTCGCAGCATTTTTACATATTCATAAATGACCTGAAAATGGGAATAACGAGTGAGGTGATGAAATTTGCAGATGAGACAAAATTATTCAAAGTTGTTAAAACCCAAGAGGATTGTGAAAAATTGTAAGAGGACCTTGATAAATTGGAAAACCGGGTGTCCAAATGGCAGATGAAATTTATTGTGGACAACTGCAAATTTATGCACCTAGGAAAGAACAACCCAAACTCTGGTTACACAATGCGCTAATAGAATGCTTAGAATCATAAGGAAAGGAATGGAGAATAAAACCAAGGATATTATAATACCTCTGTATCGTTCCATGGTTCGGCTGCACCTTGAATATTGTGTGCAATTCTGGTTGCCATATCTTAAAAAGGATATAGCGGAATTACAAAAGGTACAGAGAAGAGCCATCAAAATGGTAAAGGAGATGGAAGGATACTCCTATGAGGAAAGACTTAAAAGGTTAGTGCTTGGAAAAGAGAATACTGAGCGGAGATATCATAGAAGTCTATAAATTAATAAATGGAGTGGAACGGGTTAACCTAGATTGTTAGCATACTCCATCAAAAAAGTAGAAAGACTAGAGGACACACAAGCTACAATGTAACCCATTTAAGACTAATAAGAGAGAATATTTTTTCACTCAATGGAATTTGTTACCGGAAGATGTAATAAAAGCTGTTAGTATAGCTGAGTTTAAAAAAGGTTTGGACACGTTCCTGGGGGAAAGGTCCATAAGAGGACCCGGGAAATCCACTGCTTATCACATTGTGGAAGCTGTGAACTTTGGGTTCCTGCCATGTACTTGTGACCTGGGTTGGCGACTGTTGGAATCAGGATACTGGGTTTGGACCTTGGTCTGACCCAGAATGGCATTGGTTGTTTAAGAACATAAGAACTCTACATGTACCCGTTCTGTTCCACTCATTATTTTAAAGACCTCTATCATATCTCCCCTCAGCCATCTCTTTTCCAAGTTGAAGAGCCCTAAGCTTTTAAGTCTTTCCTCATAGGGATATCCTTCCATCCCCTTTATCATTTTGGTTGTTCTGCTCTGTACCTGTTCCAATTCTTCTATGTCCCTTTTAAGATTTGCACACAATATTCAAGGTGCGGTCACACCATGGAGCAATAAAGAGGCATTATAATATCCTTTGTTTTATTCTCCATTCCTTTCTTTATGATTCCTAGCATTCTGTTTGCTTTCTTGGCCACAGCTGCACACTAGGCAGAAGGTTTCAACTTAATCTCCACGAATAAGCAGGAAGTCAGTCTTCACATATGGATGATGTTGGTACCGATGGAGCCCGGCGTGCGAACACTTTCCAGCATACAATAGGGAGGGCTTTTGGGAGTGTTGCTCCTTGCATGCATGTATGCCTTCCCAGCTGGTCTCTTCAGTTGTTTTCTTTTTTGCAGAGCCATCGGGATATAATCCCAGTTTCAGCACATGAAGAGACTTCAATTTTTCTCTGGTGCCTTCCGGTACTAGTTTATGTTCTGCCCTTTCTTTTCAGCTTAATATTTTTGGGCCTAGTGCCATTTGGGGCGCCATTGCCCAATTCAATTTAGCTTTCATCCTTTTTTCCAACATAGAAAAAACCCGTCATGGCTTTAAGATGTACACTCAATGCTTGAACGCCATTTTACTAACTGATGTACATGATTGGTGCCTCAATTGCATCGGCCCGGACCACAACATGGACTCCTGTGCCTAGTGTATTAAGATGACTTCTAGAGGAAGGAAGAACCATGAACAACAGAAGGCTAAGCTGTTTCAGACAGACTCAGCTCCTTTGGTGCACGCCTCAGGGGCATCGACACCATCAAAACCATCTAAAACGTCCCAGTCTTCATCTCCAATTAAAAAGAAGCAGCATTGCTCGATGTCCCCAGTGTGGAAGACCATGAAAACATTGAGCTCAGCATTGATCTCACTCCTCATTTAGGTCGGCTTCATATTCCGACTCCGACCATCGGCTTGACACTGGCACTTGCCATTTGGTGGGGACCGTCCTGTCAAATAGCCCCGGTGGGGCATTACCCCTCCAAAGCCTCGAAGGGGCTCGGGGATGCCCCCAAGGCTTTGTCGTCTGTGGAGCCCCCAATTCTGTGCTCAGGTGTGGTGGCCCAGATCTCGGCACCCAGTGCTACTCCATCCCCTGCACCGACCCTCAATGATAGGGTTATGGCCATCAAGAAAAGCTTGGCGGCGATTCTCACAGCAGTTACTTCAGCCCATTCGGTGCATCCCAGTATCTTGGCACAGACTCCACCTTTGAAACCTCCAGGTACCAAGATATTCATCGAGTGAAGACCATCTTTGGGTACTGACATCCCGGCTCCAACATGAATTGAGGCCATGCATTGCAGCACCTACCCAATTCATCGATACTGATGCTCTTGGAACTGTCTTGATCGGCTCCATCTACATTGGGTCGGCCACAGACCCGGGAACATCGACGGTATCATGGTTCAGACAAAGACTACTTTAATTTTCTCCCAGACTCTTGAATCTGCCTCAGACATTTCGGAGCTGGAAGCAGCCAATTCCGATCCCCAAAAGAACATATCCTTGGATCCGTTCACCTCCAGAGGATATGTCCTTCCAAGATTTCATTAATGGTATGACGCCTGCCCTCGATGTTCCAATATCGACCGAAACCAAACCAAGAGCCAAGGAACTCGACATCCTACAGTAGCCTTCGCACCAAAAGAGTCTGCAACCCTCCTGGTGCATAACATCCTCAGGAATCTGATGGCCAGAATGTGGAAAGCCCTTACTTCCACTCCTGCTGTCAGCAAATGTATGGATACCCTTTATAGGGTTCCTGCCTGCCCCAGTTTTCAAAAGTCACACCTCCCACACCATTCAATGATTGTGGAGTAAGCAATGAGGAGAATCAACAGCCATAAAAAATCATTCATTGGTTCCTCCAGACAGAGAAGCAAGAATCCTTGATACCTTTGGAAGAAGGGCCTTCCAGGCAACTATGCTAGCTTCCAGAATAGATTCCTACATACTCCACATGGGCATGTTCCTTAGGGGTGTCTCTTAGAACCTATCAGAATTTACTTCCTTTATACCTCCTGAGAAGTAGGTGGCCCCTCATCAGGTCCTTGTCTCTCATGCCCAAACACTTCGAAGTTCCTCACGCGAGCAGCATTTGATGCTTTTGAGGTAAATAGCAGCCACAACCCACAGAGAGTTTTTGACTCTTTCCAGCAGAGAATGGCTAGTTGTCATATAACATCTCCTGTTCCTCCCCAAATTCCAGGAAGATTGGTACTGTTCGCACATCGTTGGACCACTATCACCTCAGAACCTTGGACCTTGCAGTTAGTCAGCAGACCTGGAGCAATGGGTCCAGGATAAATTAATCAATATTCCTTGCAATGGAGAAAATCTCTGACCAGAGGTGGAGAGAAAAGGCAAGGGAAATAGCCTCTCATTGTGAGGTCATCTGTTTCTATCTAGGAAGTCAGCAGATTCTTCCAAGAAGAAAGTTCCTGGCAAGAAACCGTTCTATCCTAAGAAGAAACATTTCTACCTGTCTTTATCATTCCTATTTCACCTACCCTGCACAACAGCAGCAGCAGAGGCAATCAGGACCCAAGTAATCTTGAAAACCTAAGGCTCCTAAGGCACAGCCTGTCACTCACCCATTCTGGATCTCAGAAATCTCAAAAAATTTCTAGTCAAGGAAAGTTTCAAACTGATTTTCCTCGGTACACTTCTCCCTTATCTCCAGTCAAACAACTGGCTATGCTCTCTGGATCTCAAGGATTCATACACGCACATCTTGATTCACCCCAATACCAGATATTCCTTAGGTTTGTGTTTCTCAACCATCACTACCAGTATTAGGTTCTTCCCTTTGGTCTGGCTTCAGCCTCCAGGGTTTTCATAAAGTGTCTGGCTGTCGTCGCAACCTACCTCCGCTTTTTGGGAGTCTTTCTGTTCCCTTACTTAGGCGATTGGCTAATCAAGGGAGATACCCCTCAATCCATCACCAAGGCCCTTCATCAGACCATTCAGGTCCTTCAAGACCTAGGATTCGTTATAAACTATCCAAAGTCTTACCTCACTCCAGCTCAAAACCTAGAGTTTATAGGAGCTTGCCTAGATACTTTTCAAGCTCGAGCTTTTTTGCCAGATGACTGCTAAGCTCAACTGGTCACTCTGGCAACTCATTTTCAAGAGCAGACAATTGTATCTGCCAGGGATTTTCTTCGCTTACTAGGCCACATGGTCTCCACAGTCCATGTTGTACCACATACCTGTCTCAACATGTGGATAGGACAATGGAAACTGTCACAGCAGTAGATACCATGCACAGGTCATCTGTCCAATCACATAACCATTTCTCCTCAAACCAAAAACTAAGACCAGAGTGGTTGTTACCATGAAATCCAATGGCGACAACACTAAATGCACTGTATGAATCTTGTAGGAGAGGATGTGCGTATCATGTTTTTCTCCAAAAAGATCACCTATACTTGTTATGCTCTTGCTATTTCTCCCTATACTGGGCATGTCCACTTCAGAGAGTGCACACTGGTCCAAACTCGCAAGTTTGTCAGCAGTGTATGGAGTTTGTGTGCCTTATCATGAAGCTGCACTGAAGGAAAGCTCATAGATGAGTGTCCTTCATAGGGCTATACTCCCACAATTCACATCATGAAATCTGCTTTTTAGGATTGCACACATCTAGCTAGTAATGAATAAAAGTGCTCATTGTTATGGTGTAATTTGTTTTCGTGTTGGCTTCAATTCTACAACTAAAGGTATGTGTCATCACTGGATGTTTAGTCATATACACTGGTTTGTGTTAGTCATGGTATTGTTGCCCATTTTGTTGTACTTTGAATCCTGGAGAGTTTTCAATGCATATTATTATGAATGGAGATTATTGTTCTTTCTGTAGACAGTTATTTCAGATTAAGACACTGACCTTTGAAAGATACCATGATAGGAAGTATGTCTCCTTTGCTTACAGTTCTGACTCTTAATCTTACTGTTTGACAAAGGACCACAGTTTTCAGACAGCTCATTTGCTTAAGACTTGTATCTTCTTTTTTTGTGTGTGGCAGGACACATATAGAGTTCTTCTAGCTGAACGTTTTAAATTCTATTTCATATCTGCTGTATATAGAAAACCCATAGGTTACTATTTAAATAATAAAATGTTTTACTATTTCATCTTCAAGCTAGTATAATGAAGACAAAATGATGAATTATTTGAGTAGTAATGTGAAAGGTTTTCATTGTATGCCTATGGTAGTGACCTCTGGAAGTAGACAGTAAATTAATGCTTTTTAAATGTACCGGTGTAGATTTCTTAACCATTCTTTATGCTAAAGTTATCAACTGTCTATAACCAATTACTTTTCGGAACCTTATCAATCCTAACTACATCCTGGTTTAGTCAGCTGGATTAGTTTTGGAGTATTTCAGTGCATCAGAAATGTTCTTCATATATAAAATTGGCTGTTATCCAGTAACAGTATGCTAAAAAAGGATGTTTTGGAGGTTGTGAGATTTATCCACCTTATTGTACATAAAATCTGTCATCCAGAAGTTAAGAAGATAATATATTTAAGCCATACATACCAGAAGTGACCTGTTTTGCAGTGTAGGATTTGTCTTTTAACTGGCCAAAGCACTGCTCAGACCTCTTCCTTGAAATCATTGAAGCAGCAACAGAAATTCATGATTCCACCATGGATTTCTGCCATCTTTCATCAGACTGCCCTGTATGCTAAAAGGGCTTGATTTTATAACAGAACACCTATGAGAAAAATCCAAAAAGGTAACTATTTTATAAAGGCAATATAGATCCTATATGCCTTTCTATAATAGGCTTTCAGATCCAGTCCTAATAATGCACAAATAACGATGCACAAATTTGTACCTATGGACCAGGGTTCTCAACCCAGTCCTTGGGACACACCTAGCCAGTCAGGCTTTCAGGATAACCACAATGAACGTTCATGAAAGAAATCTGCATGCATTGCACTGAAACATCTCTTGTTTATAAGACACTATCCAGAATCCAGCTATAGCAACCAACTAAAGAGCATCACCATCAACCACCTAGAGCCCTCCAACGGCATACCTGACAAGATAAGTGACAGCCAGTGCGATTAGTCCTAAATAGACTTTAGCCTGTAACATGGACTTCACTGTAAAAAAAAATGTAGATATGTTTCCCCAGTTAACTCCAAGTTCTACTTCCGGTTCAATGTAAATACCATGCGGTCCTACTGCACGGTATAAGGTTTCTGTTCTAATGTACACCGCACTGATAATGAATAGTGCGGTATATAAGAAATGTGAAATAAATAAATAAATAAATTGCCTCCATGGTATGCAAATCTTTCCCAGGCATATTCATTCTGGTTATCCTGAAAACCTGATTGGCTCAGTGTGTATATGAGGACTGGGTTGAGAACCCCTGCTCTAGAAATATGTTTCATAAAATATGCTCATGCATTGCAGCTGCCTCTGTTACACCCAAACTATATAATGGGGAACCCCGAACCTGAATGTAACGCGCCTTGAGCTACTATATAAAAACCTGTGAACTAAATCCATAAGCCCTTCCTCCTTTCCTAAAGGTAGATCACATAAATATAGGAGCACACTTTTTATGTGCATGTGCGGTGATACAATTTTATAAAAGCCCTAAAAAGCTTTATAAAATTTCCCCCAAAAGAGTATCCATGGGCACTTTGTGATCCATTAAAGAAGAATTCAAGTTTCTGTTAATCTAAAGTCTATCCTCACATATGGGTGATGTCGGTGCTGATGGAGCCCATGCAAAGCATTTCCCAGCTTTAAAAGAAAGCCTTTGGGAATGCTACCACGCATGTGTGGTCCCCTTCCTGCCCAAGGGTGCCATCTTGCTCAGTCTCCTTTTTTCCCGTGGAGCCCAATGGACACATGTTCTGTTTCCCCGAAAAAATTCCTTAAAAATTATCCTCTTAATTGAGTTTTTTCCGGTTTGCATACTGGTTTCTCTTCCCACCTCGAGCTGGTGCTGTCTCCGGCTCCCTTTCTATTTTTTCATCGAGGCTTGCCTTGACTGGTGTTCATGCCCTTTTTCATCTGGGTATGATCCACTATGTCTCCTGGTGGCTTTAAAAAGTATGATCGTTTCAGTCAAATTGTCTGTCACAGAACCCATGACTGCTACTTGCACTGCCTCAGCCCAGACCACAACAGTGCTTCCTGCGACTTGTGTCAGGCCATGACCCCCTCTGACCAACAAGAAAAGGTCAGAGTTGCAGGAGAAGATGTTCCTGTAGTCAGGCTCAATCCTGACTTCCCCGACGCTGAGCCCAAAGCCAAGCACCTCCTGTGAGGCCTGGGCGTCTTTGGAGTCCCGCGGCAGTGGCTCCTCTGGAAAGACGCTGGACTCTGGCAAGAAAAATAAAAAATCCTCGAAGCCAGTCGAGGTTTCTCTGGGGAAACCCGGCAAGGTCTCACAGCGGGACTCAGGCGACTCCAAGCAGCGCCCCCCTAAGATCTCTAGAAAGGAGTCTTCGGCTTCCGGTGACTGTGCAAGGCTCCCTGAGGCCATGGTCCTCGTCGAGGATGCACTCGCCAGAGTGCTAGCACTGGGCCCGAAACCCTCGGTGCCCGCGCCGAAAGCTGCGGAGCCTTCTGGCATTAAGGCCAGAATGATGGTCCTGGAACAGAGTATCTCTGCCATCCTGACCATACAGCACGCGATTGTCAGGTTCATTCGCATCATCTGCCCCGACAACCGGGCCCCCTACTGCGGTGGTGTCCCCAAGCGTCGAGCCGGGCTCTGAGCGCTGTCGGCCTCGGGCTAGCCCTCAGCACCATTCGAGGTCCCGGTTCTGATCCTTGGGTGTCCAGTCCTCTCCGGCTAGTTTCCGGGAGTCTGACCCGAGACCAGTCAGGTTATCCTGGTTTCCCGACATAGGCCTTGAGGCGCAGGAGCACTGAGCCTCGGACTCCTCGACGCTCTTGGAGTCAGACTGGGAGACTGATGTCAAGGCCTCCCCCGAGACCTCTTGACACTGAGATATCCCCTCTGAACAGCCTCCCCTGGATCTCTGCACCACTCGCCACCCGAGGACATGGCAATTCCACGACTTCGTCCGGGACATGGCCCGAGCCCTCTCGGTCCCGACAGAGTCTGTGGAGGACCTGCATGCGAAGAACTGGAGATCCTCCAGTATGAGTCCTTCGCCAAAGGAGGCTCTGTCGGTGCCAGTGCAATCCATCCTCAAACGGCTGCTCCTAGGGATGTGGGAGACCACGGCCTCTGTGCTTGTGGGCTGCCGGTGCCTCGATGCCATCTACCACGTCAAGAGGGAGTCCAAGCTTCCAGAAGGCCCAACTTCCCCACAATTCTATGGTGGTGGTGTCTTCGATGCAAAAACTCAAGAGCCAGAAGACTTATTTTTCTATACTCTGGGGTAGAGAAACCAGAGCCCTCAACACCCTAGGGCACCAGTGTTTCCAGGGGTCCATGCTGGGCAGCTGGATACAAACCTATGAGTTCTATATATGGATGCATCTTAAGAGTCTTATTCAGGAGCTCGCTAGCTTCTCAGCAGGACTTGCCGGGAAAACCCTGCAACCGTTCCAGATCTTGGTGGCCACCATTCGGGACTGCTCTAATTTTCTGTCCCAGGTCACCTACAGTGGGTTCGAGGCAGCAGCCCTGGCAGCAGCCGCAGGCAAAGGGGCTCGGGGCCAAGCCTGGCTGCAGACCTCGGACCTCGAGCCATGGGTCAAGAAAAAGCTGCTGGATGTCCCCTGCACCAGGGAGAGAACCTATTTGGGAAACCTATGGCTGTCAAGGTGGCCGAGATTGAACTGAAGTGGTGACCAGGCAGAGGCTCTCAAAGATCTCTACCCTTCCCCATAAGAAAACCTTGGGTAAAAGGCCAACTTTAAATAAGGGCCCTTTCCATCAGAGTCACCATTACTAAAGCTTCCTAAGCCAGCAGCAATAGGGATCCACAGCCCAAGGGCCAGGGACACAGACCCAGGAAACCAAAGACTCCCAAACCGCAGACACCAGCTCCAGCTCACCTGGTGGAAGCTTTTGACTCCCAGGGCGGGGCCTGCCTCCCTCCCCCTGCGAGACCCTCACCAGCCCACAAGGGGCCGCCTGGCACTCTTTGCCCATAGGTGGCCCAAGGTCACCTCGGACCAGTGGGCACTCTGGGTGGTGAAGGAGGGTTACCACCTTCGCTTCCTGCCACCTCCTCTGGAGCATTTTCCAGGAGAGCTAGTGTGACCTCTCCTTCACCAGGCCCTCTTGCTCTCAGAGCTAGCAGGTCTACTAAGGGACAAGGCAGTAGAGCCTATTCCCCAGCACCTCTGGGGCAAGGGCTTCTACTCAAGGTACTTTCTTGTCCCCAAAAGAACCGGGGGTCTCAGGCCCATCCTGGATATCTGAGACAAGTTCCTGGTGAGGGAGAAGTTCAAAATGCTCTCCCTTGGGACACTGCTGCCCTACCGCCACCAGGGAGACTGGCTTTGCTCCTTGGACCTAAAGGTGCCCACACCCACATCCTGGCACACTCATCTCACTGGAAATACCTGATATTCATGGTGGGGGAGGCCACTATCAATACAGGGTACTTCCCATTAGCCTGGTCTTATCACCAAGAGTGTTCACAAAGTGCCTAGTTGTGGTAGTCGCCCATTTGCGCCTACAAGGGGTGTTCGTCTTCCCCTACCTGGATGACTAGCTCATCAGAGGCGGCACATCCACAGAGGCCAGTCAGAGCACAGAACGTACCATCCTCATCCTGCAGCACCTGGGGTTCGTCATCAGCTACCCCAAATTACATCTCTCTCTGGTGCAAGACCTAGAGTTCATCGGTTCTCAGCTGGACACGGTGTGGCTTAGAGTCTCCTCCCTCAGGACAGGGCAGAATGCCTCAAACAGCTGGTAGGGGAGGGTCAACACCACAGAATGGTGTCAGCTTGCCTTTTCCTCCAGTCTGTTGGGACACATGTCCTCTATGGTCCATGTCGCACCCCTAGCTTGCCTGCCCATGCGGACAGCCCAATGGTACCTGCGTTCTCAGTGGACCCAGGCCATCAGCCGTCTCCAGGACAGGGTCAGGGTCACCCACTAGCTGGCGAGATCCCTTGACTGGTGGCAAAACCTGGGCATCCTTCAAGCAGGAATGCCATTCCAGTCGCCCCTACTGCAGAGTACCCTGACAACAAATGGCCCTCTCTAGAGCTGGAGAGCTCACTGCAGAGTTCACTGCACTCAGGGTTGCTGGTCTAGGGAGGAGTCTCTACTACAGATCAACCTCCTGGAACTCCTGGTGGTATCCCTCGCTCTACGTGCATTCTGCTCCCTCTTGTGGAACAAATTTGTGCTGGTCCAGACGGACAACCAGGTCGCAATGTTTTTTATAAACAAGCAGGGGGGCACAGACTCATACTCCCTTTGCCAGAGGGCTGTAGCCCTCCTCTGCGTTGCAGTGCGCAATAGCATGCTCTTGCGAGCAGTCTACCTCCTGGGCCAGGACAACTACCTGGCAGACAGACTCAGCAGAATCCTGCGCCCTCATGACAGGGTCTCTACCCTATGGGGCAGAGAAGCTCTTCCGCCTTTGGGGCTGACCCGAGATGGACCTTTTTGCCTCTCCGGACAACATGTAACTGGCTCGCTTCTGCTCCAGGCAGCTGCACCCTCAGAGGATAGTGGCAGACGCATTCCTGATCTCATGGTCCGAGGGACTGCTGTATGCTTTCCCACCGACTCCCCTGGTCACCAAGACTCTGTTCAAAATTCAGAACGAGAGGGCATTGGTGATATTGATCGCCCCCAGGTGGCCCAGGAAACCCTGGTTCCCACTACTGCTCTCGCTGGCGGCGACACTGCCAGTGCCCCTGGGTCGAGCCCCAGATCTCCTGACTCAGGAGGAGGACTTTCTTCTGCACCCCAATGTGGAGTCATTGACTCTAATGGCCTGGCTGCTGAAAGAGTAGCCTGGGCCCCTCTCAACCTAACACAAGAGATTGAGGAGATCCTGCTAGCCTCCAGGAAGCCCTCCACGAGGTGGGCTTATGCCTTTAAGTGGCGCAGGTTTGCTCTGTGGTGCGCAGATAGAAAGGAAAACCCGTTCTCCTGCCACATCCAGCTGGTCCTCCAGTATCTAGTGCATCTGTTGCACGCAGAGCTGAAATCCTAACTCAGTCCGGGTACATCTGAGTGCCATAGCCATTCACCACCACCCAGTAGTGGGAAAGCCCTTATCTTGCCAGCCCCTGCTTTCCCGGTTCCTACGGGGTCTTCTGCTTTCCAAGCCCCCTGTCTGCCCTCCGGCAGCAGAATGAGACCTCAAAGTGGTGCTCTCCCAGGTGGCCACTTGCCACCTTAGATACCTATCCTGGAAGGTGACCTTCCTGGTAGCTCTGACTTCAGCTCGTAGAGTCAGCGAGCTTCAGGCGCTGGTGGCGGATGCCCCTGTACACCAGGTTCTTCAAGAACAGGGTAGTGCTCCGCACTCGCCCTGTTCCTTCCGAAGGTGGTATCCCCGTTTCACCTCAACCAGGAGTGGTATTCCCCACCTTCTACCCTCGGCCTCATGCTGGCAGGGAGGAGCCCATACTCCACACACTATAAATGGGCCCTGTCCTATCTTTAGCGGACCCATGGCCACCTCAAAGTACCTCAGTTTTTCATGTCCTATGACCTCAGCAGACTGGGGCTCCCTGTAACCAAGTGTACCCTATCCTCTTGGGTGGTGGACTGCATCACCCTCGCTTATGAGCAGGCGGACCTCTCCCTGTAGCACCGGATCACAGTGCATCACATGAGGGCAATGGCTACGTCTGTGGTCTACCTCTGTTCTGTGCCAGTGACAGAAATCTGCAGAGCTGCCACTTGGTCATCAGTTCACACGTTCTCAGCACACTACTGCCTGGAAAGAGAATCCTGCAGACAGTGCCTTTAGTCAGGCAGTGCTGTGCAGTATTCGTGGAGTGTAGGCAACTCCTGCCCTCTGACCCTCTGTGTTCAGGCTACCGGAGTAATAGTGTTACTGGACGCTAGGGTCTTGCAGAGTCTCTCAGCGGGGATTCACCTTCTGCAACTCATGGCCACCCTACCGGGCGCCATTGGTACTATTGTGATTCGATCCTCGACAGCCTGGAGCTAGGGAGTCCCATATGTGAGGACTGACTTCCTGCTTGTTCCTGGAGAAAGCATAGTTATCACCTGTAACAGGTGTTCTTTGGGAACAGCAGGAATCAGTTCTCACAGCCCTCCCTTCTCCCATTGGAATTGCCGTCCTTTTGTTTTTTGCCTGATTGCCATCTTAGCTATGTCAGCTGATTGAGCAAGATGGCACCCTTGGGTGGGAAGGGGGATACATGAGTTGTAACATTCCCAAAGCCTTTCTTTGAAAGCTGGGGAAATGCTCCATGCGGGCTCAGTCTATACCGACGTCACCCATAAGTGAGGACTGGAGAACACCTGTTACAAGTGAGTATCTACACTTATTGGGCAGAGGGGAGTTCCCTATGTTTGCTGTTTTCAGTTATTTTGCATGCACATATGTACTGATAATATTGCCACAGTAAATTGGCTTAAATAACTTCTAGAGGTGTAAACGTTCTCTGAAGAACCACATGAGTTGCATCTCCTGTGTTTACTGGTGATCACTTACTGTGTTTTGTGTTATTTCTCTGACCTGATGTTTTTTTATGGTTATGATTTTCGTATTCACATCTTTTACACAGGTTCAGGTTAGAGCCGGTCTCTTCCATGGAACTGAGCTGTTGTGTGAGCCTGTTGTGAGCTCAGAGATACCTGCGAGGAATGACTGCATCTGGAACGAAACATTAGAATTTGATATCAATATTTGTGATTTGCCAAGAATGGCTCGGCTCTGCTTTGCAGTGTATGCTGTGATGGATAAAATGAAGGCAAAAAAGTCAACAAAGACTACTAATCCCAAATACCAGACTATCAGGAAAGCTGGCAAAGTGGTAATGCTTTGAATTGTAGTATATCCTGCTAATTAATATTCATCAATTTTAGCAGCATCTATAAGGTCAAACGTTATAAAAGTGGGTTGACCAATGTCTAAAGCAGTAGGGCTGTAATGCAGCAGATCTGTATTCGGAACCCTCATCTATTGGGGGAGGTTGGGCCTGCAGAGACGGTACTAAAGGCCAGATAGGAAGAGATGTCTGTCTCTATCTTCCTAGACATTTTTGCAGAGTAGATGGAGATGGAAAAGTAATATTGACCTCATTAAATAGCAATGGCATATTTGATGTGCAGTTCTCTATAACTGCATGGTATGATTTTTAAGGATAGTTCTGATAATAGTGATTATTGTCCGGGAACAAGCAGAAAGTCAGTATTCGCATATGAGTGGCAACGGAGCCTGTACAGAAGCACCTAAGCTTTCAAGGAAAGCCTCTGGGAGATGCACCACACATGTGTGGTCCACTTCCCGCCCAAGGGTGCTATCTTGCCTCAGTCTCCTTTTTTCCACGGAGCCCTTCGAAAGTTCTTTTTTCCCCAGAAAAAGTCAGATTTTTTTTTTTTAAATATTGTGAAATTTTGTTCAATTTGCGTACCGGTTCCTTCCTGCCCTGAGCCAGCTTGCCTCTGGTTCATCTATCCATTTTCCACTTTTTTCATCGAGGTCCGCCTCGGCTGGTGTTTGTGCCCTTTTTCAGCTGAAGGCCTTGGACCCCTGGCAGGAAGCAGGGACCCTCTTTTTCCGATGGCCTCGTGGCCTCAAAAAATGTGTCTGGTGTGGCAAAGTTATGTCACTTACCGATCCACACAACTGATGTCTCCGATGCCTTGGCATGGAGGACAACAACTACATCTACGAGCTCTGCAGAACAATGACTCCAAAGGCCTTAGAGTTGCCATCAGCAGCTGTAAAATCTTTTTTCAGAAGTCCGACTCCGCTCCGGAGTCTCTGGTAACACCACGCTCCAGCGCCCCCTCCGATACTTCGGGGCCCCGCAATGACAGAGCCTCCTTGGAGACCCGCAGCTGTAGTTGGATGGAGCATAAGAAGAAGAAACACTCAGACCGCCTCAGAGGATGGATTTGGGAAGAAGGTAAAATCCTGCCCCAGGTCTCGCAATCCCAGGTGTGAGTCTGAGGAGTCGGGGCAGGAGCGGCCCTCCAAGTTTCTCTGCAAGGAGTCGTCTGCTCCCGCTGTCTGGCCTTGGAGCCACCGAGGCCATCCTCATCAAGGACTCCCCTTCGACAGTACCGACGCTGGGCCCGAAATCCTTGGTGCCTGCATCAAAGGCTGAGAAGCCAACTGGCATGGAGACGAGAATGTAAGCTCTAGAGAGCAGTATAACTACCCTAGTGGCCATGCAGTGGGCATTTATGTCCAGATAATCTGGTCCATCTGCCCTGATGATGGGCCCTCGACATCTAGACCTTCCCCAGACGTTGAGCCAGTCCTCGAGCGCCACCGGCCTCGAGACAGCCCCGGCCCCATTTGAGGTCCCAGTTCCGTTCTTCATGACACTGATCCTCCCTGGCGAGTGCCCATGGCTTGGACCAACGACCTTCCAGAGGTCCTGCACTCTGGAGAGCGGTCCTTGACCAAGGTGATCATGCAGCGTTGGACTCGTACACTGATTTTGAGTCCGAATGGGAGGCTGAGGATGAAGAGTCCCTGGACATATGAGGCAACACCTTGGTGTGCTCTCGGACTCATCTCCCCCAGCGACCTGATGCTGCTCCCCACCCAAGGACATTGCATTCCTTGATTTTGTGAGGTATATGGCCAAGGCTTTCACGATCGAGAACGAGGCCAAGGAGGACCCGTGAACTGAGGATTTGGAGATACTCCAATACGAGGCACCCCCCCAAGGAAACCCTTAAGGTTCCAGTGCCCCGGATCCTCGACCTCAATCTCCTCAGATGTGGGAAACACCAGCATCTGTACCAATTGTCAGCAGGTGCCTTGATGTCATGTACCAGGGCACGCTGGAGCCCTGAGTTCCAAAAGGCCCAGCTCCCCCACAACTCAATGGCCAGGGATTCTGCCTTGCGCCGTCTTAAGAGCCAAAAAACACACTCAGCAGTACCGCCCAGTAAGGGGGCCCGAACTCTCAATGCCCTCGGCCAGAAGGCTTTTCAGGGCTTGTTGCCGGCATGCCGAATCCACTCATACCAGCTCTACATCGGCATGTACAGTGCATTGCCTCTGTTTGTCCTGTTTTGTCACATTACAACCTGGAATGGAGTTTTGGGGGTTAGCACCATGTGATTTATACAATATGCCTATGACTTTGAAGGTGCAAAATATCCTTCATTGTGACACAAACAATAATTAAGACAAAAAAAAAATCTGAAAAGAGGAGTGTACCTATGTATTCACCCCCAAAAGACAATACGTTGTAGAGCCACCTTTTGCTGCAATTATAGCTGCAAGTCTTTTGGGGTATGTCTCTATAAGCTTAGCACATCTAGCCACTGGGATTTTCACCCATTCCTTAAGGCAAAACTGCTCCAAATCCTTCAAGTTAGATGGGTTGCATAGGTGTACAGCATTCTTCAAGTAATACCACAGAATCTCAATTGGCTTGAGGTCTGGGCTTTGACTAGGCCATTCCAAGACATTTAAATGTTTCCCTTTAAACTAGCTTTAGCAGTATGTTTAGAGTTATTTTCCTGCTGTAAGGTGAACTTTCATTCCAGTCTCAAATCTCTGGCAGACTGAAACAGGTTTTCCTCAAGAATTGCCCTGCATTTAGTGCCATCCATCGTTCCTTCAATCCTGACTAGTTTTCCTGTCCCTGCCAATGAAAAACATCCCCACAGCATGATGCTGCCACCACCATGTTTCACTGTGGGAATGGCGTTCTTGGGATGATGGGGAAGTGTTGGGTTTGCGCCACACATGGTGTTTCCCATGCTGGGCAAAAAGTTCAATTTTCATCTCACGTGACCAGAGAACCAACTTCCATGTGTTTGGGGGTCTGCCACACGCTGTTATGTATATTCCAAATGTGTTTTCTTATTTCTTTCTTTAGGCAATGGCTTTTTCTGGCCAATTTTCCATAAAGCCCCATTGTGGAGTGTATGGCTTAAAGTGGTCTTATGGACAGATACTCCCATCTTCGCTGTGGAACTTTGCAGTTCCTTCAGTGTTATCCTTGGTGTCTTTGTGGTATCTCTGATTAATGCCCTCCTTGCCCGGTCTCTGAGTTTTGGTGGGTGGCCTTATCTTGTCAGGTTTGTAGAGGTGCCATATTCTTTCTATTTTGTTATAATGGATTTAATGGTGCTCTGTGGAATATTCAAAATTTGGGATATTTTTTTTATAATGCAATCCTGATCTATACTTCTCCACAACTTTGTCTCTAACCTGTTTGCAGTGCATCTCCAGGGACAGGCAGGAATGTAGTCTTCACATATGGGTATCGTCGGTACCGACGGAGCCTGCGCGGGAACGCTCCCCAGCGTCCAATAGGAACGCTTTTGGGAGCATCCCTCAGCACAAGCACGCTGCCTTCCCGCCTTTCCAACTGTCCCTCTTCAGTTCTTCGTTTTCCGCGGAGCCGACAGGACTCATACCCTGTCACCGCAGAAAATTTCTTCTTTAATCTTGTTTTCTTGTGGTCGTGCTTGCCTCCGCATGACGCCTACAGGTACCGCCAGTTCTTTTCTTTCTTTTCTTCTAAAAAAAATAGAATAAAATTCTGAATTGTTTCTCTTCAGAAACATTCTTTTTCGGTGCTAGGCGCCATTTTGGGCACTAGGCCCCATTTTTCCTTAAGGATGGAAAAACCAGCTAGTGGTTTAAAAAAAAAAAAAAAAAAGCATCGTGTGGC
The DNA here is from genome assembly GCA_033557465.1 of Ichthyophis bannanicus. Lineage (NCBI taxonomy): Eukaryota > Metazoa > Chordata > Amphibia > Gymnophiona > Ichthyophiidae > Ichthyophis > Ichthyophis bannanicus. The sequence continues at coordinate 383,829,704 of CM066038.1, read as the reverse complement.
GGTACCATTTCCTTCACCGACACCCATGACTGGTGTCTTAAATATTTAGGCCCTGACCATTCTCCATCTGAGTGCCTCTCTTGTATAGGAATGACTAAAAGAGGAAGACAAAACCAGGCTGCAATGCTCGGTACCGTCTTTTCTTCGGATGCCAGGTCCATTGCATCGATGTCTTCAAGAGCCTCTTCTTCCTCCCATGGATCTCAGGTAACTAAACATAAACGCCGGTCCTCAAAGGGTAGCTCTCCTGCAAAGCATCGAGGGGCCATTGGCATTGCCCTTGAGGGAACCACACCGGCAAAACAGCCCCGGTGGGAGGCTTCGGCCTCCAAAGCATTAGCGGGGTTCCAGGATGTTCTCGAGGCCTCGGCCTCGACAGAACTACTGGTACCATGCTTAGGAGTCCCGGCCGCCTTCACCGGTACTGACACCCAGGCATCGGCAGCGTCGATAGACCAGAGATTCCTCGCTATCGAGCGCGCTATTGCAGCTCTCCTTACAGCTGCGGTACTGTTGACAGCGATGGTTCAATGGGCACCAGCACAGGTACCGACACCGGTACCGGCACAGATACCGATACCGGCACCGACGGTACTGGCCCCGGTGGAAATTCTTCCCATGCCGTCTTTGCCAGGCATTGAAAGATCGGTACCGGATCAACTCGTTACCGACTTCGATCGATACCGGGACCGTGCCTTACATGAACATCGTGATCAAAGATACTTCGAATCCTCCGATTCCGATGACTCTGATAATTCTGCTGGTACCAGAGTTTTCCTCCCGGAAGACTCTTCTTCTCCCCAACGCAGAATGTCGCCTCCAAAGGACATGTCCTTTCAGAATTTTATTCGTGATGTTTCCAAAGGCCTTTCAATCACAGTAGCTCCTGAAAAGGAACCTACAGCAAAGGAATTGTAAATTCTCCAATATCCTAAAGCTACAAAGGAGGTAACCACTCTGCCCATTCATGAAATTCTTCATGATTTGATGCTCAGAATGTGGGAGACACCTTTGGCCACATCTCCTCATTCTAGGAGGCTTGATACCATGTATTGAGTTCCACCATGTCCTGGATTTCAAAAGACTCAGCTGCCACACCATTCCATGGTAGTGGAGTCAGCCATGCATAGGATGAAAAGTGCAAAGAGACATTCATCTAATTCTCCATGTCGTGAATGCAGGACTCTGGATGCTTTTGGGCGTTGAACCTTTCAAGCTTCCATGCTTTCAGCTTGGATCAGCTCATATATCTTATATATGGGTATGTTCCTCAAGGAGGTCACAGGAGATTTGGAGCTTATGAGCCCACTTCTCCCAGATGACAAGACTTCCTTACACTTGTCAGGCATGTTCAAGATGTCTCCCAAGTTCATCAATTGTGCAGCCTTTGACTGCTTTGAATGTATCAGCAGAACCTCTGCTATTGCCATTGGTGCACAGCGGATTGCCTGGCTTCAGGCATCAGACTTGGAGACTTGGGTACAGGATAAATTAGGCAACATCCCTTGCACAGGAGAAAATCTCTTTGGCAAAAATTGGCAGGAAAAGGCTAATGAGATAGATGCTGACAATATCACCTTAGATAGATTGTCAAAATCTACAGCCACTCCAGCCAGAAAGAAACCCTATAAGAAACCCTCTTTCAGCAAAAAGAGGAAGTTTTATCCATCCTATACCCAGCAAAGCCAAGCTCACAGTCAAGTTGCCCAAAAGGGACAACAGCAATTCAAACAGCAGAAGAAGCCAAAAGGCCCGAGAACTCAACTTAAAACGCACCTCTTCCAATCTCATTTCAACCTAACCCCTTGAAATGCTTTCAGGCATGTGCATAATGTATATAACAATCCTATGTGAAGTCTTAATAGTCAGGCTTGTGTAAATATGTATATTTTGTACTTTGTGTAAATCTAACATCAATCAACTGTAAATCTGTAATCCTGCTTGCTGTGTTCTACCCCCCTCCCTAATCGCACTGTACATACCCCTAATCACTGGCCTGTACAACCAACCTTTCCATGTATAGCAACCGCTGCTGATCGCTGGAAGCAGCGGGATACAAATTGTACACAAATAAATAAACCAGCTCCGCAGGTTCAGTCCCCTCAAGGGATTTGACCCCTTCCTGGAGAGCTTTGCCTTCCTGCCTCTAAGGGGTCCAGAACCCCTAAATATTCCAGGCAGGCTGTGTCATTTTGCCAACAGATGGCACCAAATAACAGCAGAAAATTGGACTCTGTCCATTGTAGGAGAGGGGTACAGGCTTCATTTTCACAGCATGCCTCCTCCTACAATCTTAAGGCAGTTCAATTCCCAGACATCTGCAGACAATCTGTTGGCTCACGAGGTCTCAACACTTCTTGCCCAAGGGGCAATAGAGGAGGTACCCATTCTTCAGCAGGGTACAGGGTTCTACTCCCCCTATTTTCTTATTCCAAAGAAAACAGGAGGACACAGACCCATTCTAGACCTCAGAGAATTGAACAAATACCTGTTCCGAAAGAAGTTCAAAATGATTTCTCTAGGAACTCTTCTGCCATACCTTCAAAGTCAGGATTGGCTTTGCTCTCTAGACTTAAAGGATGCATATACTCACATTCTGATCCATCCAGATCACAGGAAGTTCTTACGATTCCTTTTCAAGGAAAAACACTTCCAATACAGGGTTATTCCCTTTGGTCTGTTTCTGCACCAAGAGTATTCACGAAATGCATGGCAGTAGTACCTGCATTCCTGCGAATCCTAGGGATTTTCGTCTTCCCTTACTTGGACGACTGGCTCATTCAAGCCCCCACGGTTGCAGAGGCCAATGCGAATCCTCCAATATTTGGGATTGGTAATAAACGTCCCAAAATCCCAACTTGTTCCTTCCTAGTCTCTGGGGTTTATAGGCGCCTGTCTAGATACCAGACAGTCAAGGGCTTTCCTTCCACAGGCCCGGTATCTTCGCATAGTGCAACTAGCTTCTCAAGCAGCGGGAAAATCCTCCCTAACTGCTCGAGAACTGCTACAGTTACTGGGACACATGGCATCCACAGTCCATGTAGTTCCCTATGCTCGCCTCCACATGCGAGCAGCCCAGTGGACCCTATCCACACAGTGGACACAGGCCACAGACGTTTGTCAGACAAGATAGCAAACTCTCATCGGTTGATCTTGTCCCTTCAATGGTGGCAATCACTGGAGAATCTTTCAGTGGGGTCTTCTTTCCAGCAACCCCTATTCCAGGCCACCCTAACAACAGATGCATCACAGTTGGGTTGGGGGCACACCTGCATCATCTCTCTACCCAGGGCACCTGGACTCCACAGGAGGCTTGTCTTCACATAAACCTCCTGGAATTAAGAGCAATCTATTTAGCTCTTCGAGTATTCCATGCCCAGCTCAGATACAAGACAGTCCTAGTCCAGATGGACAATCAAGTAGCCATGTTCTATGTGAACAAGCAAGGCTGGACAGGCTCTCTGTCGTTATGCAACGAAGCTTTACGACTTTGGGCCCTCGCCAGAGAGCATCAAATTCACCTTCTCGTGGTATATCTTCCAGGCATTCAAAACCTTTCGGCAGACAAACTCAGCCAAGTATTGCTGCCTCACGAATGGTCTCTCCACCCAGACCAGGTGACAAAGATATTTCACATCTGGGGGACTCCAAACATAGACCTTTTTGCAAGTCCACTGAATGCCAAACTTCCCCGGTTCTGTTCCAGGATTCCGGCTCACAATTGCCAGGCAAGGGATGCCTTCCTCCTTCACTGGGGTCAGGACTTCCTCTATGCCTTCCCACCCATTCCCCTCATCCCCAAAACACTTTTCAAGCTTCAGAGAGACAGAGGTCGTATGATCCTCATTGCGCCTTGGTGGCCATGCCAAACATGGCATCCCCTGCTTCTACACCTCTCTCAAGCTGCACTTCTGGAGTTAGGCTGTGCTCCAGATCTCCTTTCCCAGGAGAACGGGATGCTATGGCACCCGAACCCCCAGTCCCTGCATCTCACAGACTGGTTGCTGAGAGCTTAAATCTTCAGCATCTCCACCTTTCCCAACAGGTAAAGGATATCCTTCAGGCTTCTAGAAAACCTTCCACAAGACGATCTTATGCCTTCAAGTGGAAATGTTTCACTATATGGTGTTCCCAGAAGGGGTTAAACCCCCTGGTGATACCTTTAGAGTCGATACTAGAGTATCTACTTCATTTATCAAAGTCTGGTCTAAAGACCAATTCAGTCAGAGTCCATCTTAGCGCAATTGCAGCCTCCTATAAGCCTCTAAATGGACAACCAATTTCCTGTCATCCTCTCATATCCAGATTTATGAGAGGTCTTCTTTTAACAAAAGACTACATTCCTGCTTGTTCCTGGAGATAGCGTAGTTACTCACCTGTAACAGGTGATCTCCAGGAACAGCAGGAATTTAGTTTTCACAACCCACCCACCTCCCCTAGGAGTTGTCTCTCTATCTCTGTCTCTTTCCTCTCTCCCTCTATCCTTTCACTCAGCTACGAACTTAACTGAAGAGGGACAGTTGGAAAGGCCTGAAGGCAGCACGCATGTGCTGAAGGATGCTCCCAAAAGCGTTCCTATTGGACGCTGGGGAGCATTCCCACGCAGGCTCCGTCGGTACTGACGATACCCATATGTGAAGACTAAATTCCTGCTGTTCCCAGAGATCACCTGTTACAGGTGAGTAACTACGCTTTCTTGGTCTTCATGTTATTTGCTTGGTGGTGTTGCATAGTCAGGGGCCTTTCAGAACAGGTATATTTATACAGGTATCATGTGATACAGACTGCACACAGGTGGACCCTAATCATCTAATTATGTGATTTCTGAAGTTAATTTGTTGGACCAGATCTTATTTAGAAATTTCATAGCAAAAAGAATGAATACATATGCATTCACAACTTTTCAGTTTTTACTTGTTTTTTTAGATATGTATATAAGGTATTTTATTGTCATTTCACTTCACCAATTTGGACTATATTGTTAGGTCCATTACCTAACATCCAAATGAACCTCCATTTTCATTCCAGGTTGTATTGTAATGTGACAAAACAGAACAAAAACCAAGGAGATGAATACTTTTGCACGGCACTGTACCTGAAGGAACTATCGAGTGAGCTAGGTTGGCGATCGGCAGGCCTTGACGTAGAACCCCTATAAAAGTTCAAGACCCTAATCTCAGTGGTAAAGGAATGTTCGAAGTTCCTGTCCCGAGCAGCCTATGATGGCTTCGAGTCATCGGCTTGGGTGGTTGCCACAGGCATCAGGTTATAATGCCAAGCATGGCTGCAGTCATCTGACTTAGAACAATGGATACAGGACAAACTGATCGATGACCACTGCATACTGTAGGTGAGAACCTGTTTGGGAAACCTATGGCAGACAAAGTAGCAGAGATTGACACCAAGTATGTGATGAGAGGACCAGGATCTCGAAAAAAGAACTTTGTGCAACCCTGAAAGAAAACCCTGGGGAAAAAGCCCTTCTTCCCAAGGAAGAAAGGGGGCTTCAGTACTACTCTGCACTTCCAAGCCTTCTTGGGCCCTCAGCAGGCCCAGCAACAAAAAGGCCAGGGACATGGTCCTAGACAGCAAAAAGCCCCAAAGCCCCATGCATTGGCTCAGGCCCAGCCTGGGGGAGGCTTTTGACTGCCTGGGCATGACCCACACACCCCCAGGGGGTCCTCTGCTGCCCACAGGGGGGCACCTAGCTCTGTTTGCCCACACATGGGCAGCCATCACCACCGATACCTGGGTGTTACAGGTGGTCAAGGAGGATTACCCTCCTTCACCTACATCAGGCACCGCTCACGTTCTTGGCCCTTCGAGCGTTCAACAGGCTTCTGGTCAGGGAAAAGTTCAAGATGCTCTCCCTTGGAACACTGCTGCCATTCTTCCAGCAGGGAGATTGGCTTTGCCCCTTGGACCTAAAGGATGCCTACACTCACATCTTAATTCACCCCAGCCATAGAATATACCTCTGGTTCATGGTGGGAAGACAGCACTACCAATACAGGATACTGCCCTTTGGACTGGCCTTGTCTTCAGAGGTCTTTACAAAGTGCCTTGCAGTGGTCATAGCACACCTCAGGCTTCAAGGGGCCTTTGTCTTCCCCTCCGCTCTCAGTGGACCCAAGCTACAGGCAGGCTCAGGAACAGGGTGCATGTGACTTGCCAGCTGGCAGACTCCCTCGGATGGTGGCAGAATCCAGATCACCTTAAGGCCGGGATACCCTTCCAGGCACTCGCGCCTTAGAAAGTCCTCACCATAGAAACCTCTCTGCTGGAAATCAGGGCCATATTCTCTGGCCCTCAAAGCCTTCAGCCACCAGCTTCAGCACTACGCAGTGCTAATCCATACTGACAATCAGGTCGCGATGTTCTATATGAACAAACAGGGGGGAATGGGTTCGTATCCCCTCTGCCAGGAGGTGGTTTCCCTCTGCTCTTATGCCAGATGCAGAGGGATGCTGCTGAGAGTGGTCTATCTCCCGGGCCAGGACAGTATGTTGGACAAGCTGAGCAGGGTACTCCAGCCGCACAAGTGGCGCCTGGACCCAGCAGTAGCCTGAAGGCTGTTCTGACTCTGGGGTGTCCCAGTGTTGGACCTGTTCGACAGCCCAGACAACGCGCAGTTGCTCCTGCTGTCTGCACCCGTCCCTGGTAGCAGCAGATGCATTCCTCATCCCGTGCTCAGAAGGACCTCTTGTACGCCTTCACCCCCAGCACTGCTGATAGCCAAGATCCTGTTCAAGGCTCAACGTGACAGAGTGTCACTAGTGTTAATAGCCCCTTGGTGGCCCAGACAGCCCTGGTTCCTACTGCACTTCTCCTTGTCGATGGTACTGCAGATTCCTTTGGTCCGATCCCCAGGACTACTCTTGCAGGAGCAGGGCACTCTCCTACCCCCCAGCTTGGGGTCCCTCTCGCTCATGGCTTGGCTGCTGAAAGGGTAGCACTAGCCCCCTTCAACTCTCCACAGGACATGGAAGACATCCTCCTGGCCTCTCGGAAGACCTCCATGAGAAGGGCATATGCCTTCAAGTGATGACGTTTCTCTCTGTGGTGCACAGAGAAATGGACAAACCCGTTCTGCTCAATACACCTGGTACTCCAATGCTTGCTCCACCTATCGCAGGCAGGACTGAAGTCCAACTCAGTCAGAGTACACTTAAGTGCTATCACAGCTTATCACCACTCCGTTGAAGGGAAGCCGCTCTTGGCTCAGCCCCCTTGTGTCTCTGTTCCTACGGGGCCTTCTGTTGTCCAAACTTCCCATCCACCCTCCGGCGGCAGAATGGGACCTTAATGTGGTGCTCTCACAACTCACTAAACCTCTGAGCCGTTAGCTACCTGCTATCTATGGTACATTACCTGGAAGGTCACCTTCCTGGTAGCACGCACGTTAGCTCGCAGAGTTAGCGAGTTCCAGACTCTGATGGCAGAGCCTCCTTACATGAGATTCTAGAAGAACAGGGTGGTGCTCTGCACACACCCTACATTTCTGCCAAAGGTTGTGTCCTCATTCTACCTCAATCTGTAGGTGGTGTTCCCTACCTTCTTTCCCAGGCCTCATGCCGGCAGTGCAGAGACCTTTCTCCATACTCTGAATTGCAAGAAAGTCCTGTCCTTCTACCTGCAACAGACCCAGGGCCACCGCAGAGCTCAACAGCTTTTTGTCTCCTATGACCCCAGCCTTCTGGGGCTCCCAGTGACTAAACGAACTCTGTTCCACTGGGTGGTGGACTGCATTACCCTTGCCTGTGAGCAAGCAGGGATCCCACTGGACCAGAGAGTCACGGCTCACCGCGTCAGAGCCATGGCTACTACCATGGCCAATCTGCGTTCCATCTCCATGACTGAAATTTGCCAGGCTGCCACCTGGTCTTTGGTCTATGGCTTCACAGCTCACTACTGCCTGGAGAGGGAGTCTCAATGGGACAGGGCCTTTGGCCAAACTGTACTCTTTTCAAGGTGTAGGCAACTCCTGCCCTCTAACCCTTCTGTGTTCAGGCTATTGGAGTGCCGGTGTTCACTGGATGCTTGGGTCTTGCGAGAGTCTCTCTTGGGACTAGACTGCTGCTGGTCATGGCTCTCTCTTTACAGGTTGCCATGGCATTTTTCTTTTGGTTACAGGTTCTCAGTAGCCTGTAGCTGGGAATTCCCACATGTTTGAACTGAATTCCTGCTTGTTTCTGGAGAAAGCATAGTTGCTCACCTGTAACAGGTATTCTTCAGGAACAGCAGGAATCAGTCCTTACAATCCTCCCTCCTCCCCTTGGAATTGCTTCTTTACCATCTTTTATTTTTGCTGTCTTAGCTATGTCATTTGACTGAAGAAAGATGGCACCCTTGGGTGGGAAGTGGACCACACGTGTGGCGCATCTCCCAAAGGCTTTCCTTGAAAGTTTGGGAGATGCCTCCACACGTGTTCCCTTGCCGCCGACGTCGCCCATATGTGAGGACTGATTCCTGCTATCCCTGGAGAACACCTGTTACAGGTGAGTAACTACGCTAAATATCTGAGTTGCGGAGTTCACAATCCCAGTAGCTTAGTGCTTTAAATGACTTCCATACCACCTGACAAATGATACAAAAAGAACTTCAACATAGATATTGACTTTCCAGACATTTGGTCAATCTAGGCATCACTGGCAAACATGAATAGTGTGCTTTGATATTTTTACAGATTTATTCAATACCAATCATACCGTTGCATCAGAGTAGAACAAGATTGGAACAGAATTTGGATCTTCAAATACAAGAGTCTATTCAATAGTTATCATTGACAAAAGTCAGTAAGAGTTTAACAGTTGGCATCTTTAATTCCATCTCTATATTTTGTTGCTCATAGACTCTAGTTCTGCGAGGTTCCAATGAATACTAGTTCTATAACAACATGGTAACATTTCTTAACCATGTGTAATATGAGTTCTCTTTAATATTATCAGCTTAGGAAGCTATGTGGAGGATAATCCAAAGAATAACAAATAATATGACTACAAATTTTGAAATCTGTAATTCTGTCAAATGTATTTGAAAATGCCAAATGATAGCTGGACATTATAAGCTTTTATTTAAAAAAAATAAAAAGATTTTTTTCATAGATAACAGAAAAAATATTTTGAATGAAAACCCTATGTTTATTGAATGGACACTCTTTTATGATAAAGCTGAAAGGGACTATTAAGTTCATTGAGCAATATCTCTGGTGGAGTATGATTGTTTTTACTATGAATCACGAATGTACAACAGCCTAAAACTTTAGTAATACTAAGAAGTGTTATGCAATGCGGGACATTTTTATTTACCTCCTAGAAAATGAATTATTTTGAATTACTAATTAGGATTCTTTTGTTAATACTGAAACTTAGGTTTATAGTGCTGTATATTGTTGTTGATTTAGAGCTCATATTTTCCTTTATATTTTCTAAATGTTTCAGCCATAAACAATAATAAACCATACACATAATAAATAATATATTCTTTTGTTCAATTTAACTTGAGTTTGGCTGAGGATTGTGTATATCATTCAAATGCTGCACATGAAATTGAAATTCCTAGCTAACGTTTGTTTCCTATTAATAGCACTATCCTGTAGCATGGGTAAATACCATGGTCTTTGACTTTAAAGGACAGCTAAAGACTGGTGACATCTCATTACACTGCTGGTCGTCATTTCCTGGTAAGACACAAACAGTAATCTTGACCTGTGGTAGAATACTAAAGAGTTTATGGAAGAATGTTGATGTTCAATTTATAACTTCTTTCAAATAACTTTGTTATAATTGGGCAAGAACAAAGATGCTTCCTTCTTGAGGCCTGGAAAGCAATTTTTTTTAACCATACTACTACTACTCAGCATTTATAAAGCGCTACCAGTCGTACGCAGCGCTGTTCAGTACAGACATGTAAGAGACAGTCATACAGTTGGTCATCCAAAGTCTTTGTTTACCATATATCATGCAATTTATGGAGTAGTTTCTTGATAAGAAATGAATAAGAGGAAGTTGTTTGGATGAGTGGGGAATGTAAATTTAATTTAAGGAAAACGTACAACATAACATCTTCACTCTTCAGCTATTTTCTTCTAAGGTATGATTTGAAAAACGCTTTCAAAATCAACAAATGCTAGTGTTCAAACAATATACAATGATTAGATTTTTAGTACACTTATTTGCTTAGTACGTGCAACCATAAATGCTTGCTATCAAAACTATATAAAAACCTTCAAACCAATATTGTTCCTGTTCTTTTTGTCTGTTTGTGGTGCTTGTGACCTTTTCTTGGTATGCCTCTTCAATGCTTTCTTGGGATCCTAGCCCCTTTATTCTCTCGTTTAACACCCTTGTGTGCAGGGCCGGATTTACCTTGAGTGAGGCCCTACGCCAACAAAAATTGTGGGCCCCCAGCAGGGGCGGCCCAAGGGGGGTGCGGACCTCATTTGCATAAGGGGCCTCATTTGCATAAATATTTGCATAATGTTACCATATACTAACTTTTAGTAAACGTGCCTCTTAATGAGTGTATGGATAAAGAAAGACTAAAAGATTTCTACATTACTATAATCCAGTGCCAACTGCCAGACACATTAGGAACTACTACAAACACTGCCCATAGTAAACCCGCCGTATCCTAACAGCACTACCAGGACTCACAAAGCACCATACTCTACCAATCAAAAGGCAACACTGCAAATATTAAACCAATACATTTCAGAGAACAACAATACATGACCTACTGGGGAAAGAGAACAAGTGGCAATGTCAAATAGGAATTATATAAACAGAACACCTCAGCTCAGTTACACATGCAGAACATAGACCATCACCAAACAAGTAATCACAATTTAGAAATAGGAAGACAATAATTAAACTGGGAATCCCAAAAGCCAAACTTGGAATGTACAACACTGTAGAAATAAAACAATACATTAATTTGCTCTTGTACTAAACAAAGCACAGATGTTAATGATGCACATTTACCAGAGCTGACATATTCCAATTAATAAATTCAAAATAAAGAGATATTTTTCTACCTTTTGTGCATTTTTTTCAGCTGCAATTGCTCCAGCCACTTTCTTCTGGTTTCTTCGTGTCTTCTGCTAACTCTCCATCGTCTGCTGTCCATAGGAGCATAGGGCAAACAGTGTCATGAAGACTCCATGGCACAAAGAGGAGCATAGGGCAAACAGTGTCATGACGACCCCATGGCACAAAGAGGAGCATAGGGCAAACAGTGTCATGACGACCCCATGGCACAAAGAGGAGCATAGGGCAAACAGTGTCATGACGACCCCATGGCAAAAAGAGGAGCATAGGGCAAACAGTGTCATGAAGACCCCATGGCACAAAGAGGAGCATAGGGCAAACAGTGTCATGAAGACCCCATGGCACAAAGAGGAGCATAGCGCAAACAGTGTCATGAAGACCCAATGGCACAAAGAGGAGCATAGGGCAAACAGTGTCATGAAGACCCCATGGCACAAAGAGGAGCATAGGGCAAACAGTGTCCTGAAGACTCCATGCCACAGTGAGACTGTCAAAACAACACCCACAGTGGAATGAAAACCACAAGGCACGGGGAGAGGAGCAAAACAGCATCAACTTTGGCTGAAAGACCCCAAATCACTGAAGGGCATAAACCTTTAGGCCTAGGGCAAAGAAGCATCAAGAGGATTAGATCAAAGTGGAGTTTGTGGGAAAATTAGCCCAATTGAGGGGTACATGAAGGAATATCTGGGTATCTCCTTAGACAGGCTTGCCCATAAAAAGCCTATTTCTAACCCACTGCCAGAAAGATCCAATGAAAGGACTTAAGAGAAATAACACATCAAACAGAAATTCAGGGGCCCTTTTACTAAAGGGCTCTAAGGTGTTGCACCGAAGGCTCCAAAAGCACTGAAACTATGGTGAATTAGGTACAATACCACTGCATTAACTGTCAGGGGCCCCTCCATCCTGCTGACTCCATGCTGCTCTCCCACCCCATTGCCACCACTGATACCCCTCTCCAGGGCCTGCAGTGGCAGAAATGGTTCAGAAAATGCTGGGTGGCGCTTACTTCAACTTGCTGGTGTCACCCTGTGGTTTCTGCATTCAACTTACTGTCTCTTCCGCCCCCCTCTGATGCAATTTCTGGTTTTGAAAGAGGAGGTGAAAGAGACATACCACAGGGCAGACACTGCGAGCAGCACCAGAGTTGAGGTAAGCGCTGCCCAGCATTTTCTAAGCCATGCTGCCAAGTTCATCTGATGGTAGCACCAGCCCTGGGCACAGGGCAGCAGCAATGGAAGTAGAAAAGAGCAGACGAGGAGGCTGGGGGCGAAAAGAACCTACTGGAACCAAGATGGTAGGCTGGTTATCAGCACAGCCTGGAACAAGTTGAGTGTGCAGCACAACTCAGCCATATCCTCCTGCTGTTTCCCCCCCCCCCCCATACCTACATCCTGACCTTGCGTCATCCCACTGCTGCCATTGTGTGACCCGGAAGATGTAGACATTTATCGCGCTCGTTTCTTTTATGAAGACATTTCTATTTCTCAAAAATATCTTACTAAATCTTAAACATTTCTCTTGAACAGCTTGTAACATTATATACTCAGAACATGTAGTCAAACACTTACTCGGAGTCCCTTGAAGTTTATTTGCAAAAGACTATCTTTTCTGCAAGAAGATAAAATGAAATTCTGTCCCTCCTGTCATTTCTGAACAGTTACTGCAACATGCTAAAGATAATCATAGGATGAGATTTTCTTACTTGTGAAGCCGCGGAGCGGGTTCTGGAGACAACTGCAGCACTCAGTCCACCAACCCAGATCTCAAAGCTGAAGTCCGGTTCGGATATTGCAGGAAAACACCAAAGCAGGTTGCCTTGGAATCACAGCAATGTACAGCAAACAATCCTGTGGGCTGTGGCCCACCCTTCTAAAAACCCTCGGGCTTCACTTAGCCCCAGGGCCGGGCGTGGCCTCTCTCCCTCTCACAATGCAAAACAGTTCAGGAGAGTAATGAAGACAAAGCTACAAGTAGTCCTTTTTTTAAATTAAATTTTACTTTAGGCCGGGGGGGATAGGACTCCTACCCCCCCCCCCCGGCCTAAAGTAAAATTTAATTAAAAAAAAAAAACCTGGTGGCTGCCGCCGCGGGGCCCCCTCTGCTGCCGCGGGGGCCCCGTCTACAAGCTGGTCGGGTCGGGTCGGGTCGGGTCCGGTCCGGTCCGGTCGGGTCTCTCTCCCTCCCTCGCTGCAGGCTGCGAGAGACGCGAAGGGAGAGCGTCTCCTCGCGTCTGTGTTAAGCCCGCAGGGGCTGATGGGAAATCCCATCAGCCCCTGCGGGCTTAACACAGACGCGAGGAGACGCTCTATCTTCGCGTCTCTCGCAGCCGGGAGAGAGGGAGGGAGGGAGGGAGACGAGACCCGACCCGACCCGACCATACCAGCTTGTAGACGGGGCCCCCGCGGCAGCAGAGGGGGCCCCGCGGCGGCAGCCACCAGGTTTTTTTTTTAATCGAATTGAAAAAAAAAAAAACCTGGTTCTATTTTTTGTGGGCCCCTGCCGGTTGTGGGCCCTACGCCATGGCGTACATGGCGTATACGTAAATCCGGCCCTGCTTGTGTGTGTTAATCATTTCCCTTAAGAATTGCTCTAGTCCCCTGTTAATTCTGTTTGTCTATCTTGAATAGATGATAAGCTCTGTTAAGCAGGGACTGTCTCTTATGTGCATGTGTTCAGCACTACATATCCCTAATAGCACTATAAAAATGATGAATAGTAGCAGTAATAAAAAGGCAGAGAGATGAATAGCTGTTTGGGAAGATCAGAAAATAAAAATATTTGCTTTTAAAACCCGGAGCAGAGACTGCATGGGAGGTTGCACAAAATTTTTAAAAATGATCATTTAGTCGAGCATTTTGAGCCGGCCTGACTCTGAGCAGCAGCATGCATTAGCTATCTTATTCCCATATGCATGTGCTTCATTGTCCGTTATTTGATAAACAAAGTCACATTGGTGAAGTAAGTAAAAGTAAGGAAACCACACTTTGTACGTTTAGGCAATAAAGTTAGCATAACATGGTACCAAAATAGTTTATTTCTTCATCAATAGTGAAATCTACTTCCTAAAGCGGTCTTTCACGCTGATTCTAAATCTGTAATTCGTTTTCTCTAGCACATAGAGGTACTGTATAATGCATAGAGGTTTCTGTAAAATTTTCCATATTGTAAACATTGAAAGATGTCACACGTGCTAATAACTATATTTGGCATGTTTGCATTTAAGAAACGCACTAAAAGTGTTTTACAGAAGATTTTCTGAATTGTTGTTTGTCAGGATTGTCACGATACAACATCCAGCAGTAATCTGCCATCATGCTTTCATCTCAGAATCCTTGGTAATGTTTTTCCATGGCCTGAGGTCTTGCTTGAAACCTCCAACCATGTTTGTCACCCAAGTTTGGTGGAAAAAAGTGAAGATGTGAATGCATGAAGTGTATTTTCAATGACATGCAGCAACTAAGTTTACAATATGTGTCAAGTAACCTCTGTACTCCAACATAATCTGGCAATTTATGATTACCTAGAAAGTTTTCACAAATCCACTTAAAGGCTTGCCATGCTTCAGATACCAAAGTATCCATGCATTTTTCAAATCCTTCATCCTCCATCATCTGTTTTATTTGTGGCCCCACAAAAATGCCTCCTTTGGTAGTGATCTTAGAAACAAGATACTGAAATCCTTTTGAATTTGTTTGTGCCATTCTTTTCACTAAATTTTTCATTAAACCCATTTTTATATGCAAAGGAGGAAGCAAAATGTTTGCTGGATCGACTAATGGAACATGAATAATGCTGCTGCTTCCTGGATTATAGGCGGTTCTTAAAGACCAGTCGTGAATAGCATAATTATCTTTGACAGCGCTACTGTCCCAGAGGCAGAGAAAACAATATTTAGTAAATCCACCTTGCATGTCCATCAGCATGCCAATAACCTTAAGATCCCCGTAAATCTTCCACTGGTAATTGTCATAGTATATAGATTGGAGCAATATCTGTAGGTTTTCATGTGTCTCCTTGAGGTGGATGGAGTGTGTAATTGGAATAGATGGCTTTATATTGCCGTTTTGAATAAAAACGGTCTTGAGGTTTTGTTTTAGAATCAATGAATAAGTGCCATTCTGACAGTCTATGTACCTGTGAAAGGGCTCTAAAACGTCCATCGATATTGTTGCAATAACACATTGGACCATCTACTTTAAAGAACATTGTTACATTACACTTGCACGTGCGATAATGACAAATCAGAACATTCTTTTGAAGTAAGTTCTTTTCCTTCAGCCTTGAAACAAGGAGTTCTGCTTTATCTTTTGAAAGTGCCAAGTCTCGTATAAGATCACTAAGCTCTTCTTGGCTGAATTTCTCTGGGTTGCCTTTGTTTTCATCTGGCACATAGTCTGCATCTTCTGACTCTTTATTTTGGCCACCCCTTGCATCTTCATCTAACTCCATTTTGTCTGGTTCAGAAGACAACCCGCCCTGTGGAGGAACTGGAACAGAAAATATTTCGTTATGTGGGACTGATCATAAGATTTGGACGCACAATGTTGTGCTTGTTCTTTGCAGAGAAACCCGTGATATTAACCAGACAAAAGTAGTGGTCGTCATGATGGTTTCTCGGCTCTCTCCATATCATCAGTACAGCAAATGGCATTGCTGTTTTCCTTCCTTTTAACCAATCACATAGTCCATTTGCACAGGCAGTGCAAATGATGTGAGGCACCCATGGATTACCCTGGTCACCCAGTGGGCATCCAAAATGTACATTTTGCGAAGATCTGAAGTTGTTACAAAATTGAGATACAGTAGCAAATATCCAGAAATGTAACAAAAAATATTGGCAGGATTTTTACACTGTCTTGGCATGGTTATTTTATTTCTGATGATTTCTTCAGTTTGTCAATTTGGCTAGTATAGCAAAACTTCCAACATTATCATCTTTCAAACTTGATGCAATACAACAAAAGCAAAACCAGTTTTGAACATTGTTCATCATAGGTAAGCGAGGTATGACAGACCCGGTGCTTCCCCCCTTTTTCCCCTCCCCCCCGCCTCCTTTCCCCTAACCTTTTCTCACTCCCCTTTACAATAAAACACACGATACTGTTGGGAATTCAACCGGTCGCAGCTTTATTAACATTTTAAGTTAAATAACATCAAATTCAACAATAACCATCAATCTAACGGATCCATGCCTCACCAGCCATGTGATTAGCAAGATGGCATCCTCTCCGCTACCGCCGCGGACAGGCCAATGGCTAGCTTAACTACCTACCCCTTTCTTCTGTCTTCGCCATATGATTAGCAAAAGCCAACCAGGGGTTGTCCAGGTCGGGGGCACCACACCCCCGCCCTAAGTATTGCCTAAGGCTCCGAACCCCAAACACCTCCGGGATCCCGCCACTGGCACAGATGACATCACTTTCCCTGTGCCACCCCCACCCCCAAGCTGTGACTGGCGAACCTCCTGCCCAAGCGCATATTCCAAGGTCTCCTGCCAGTCATTCAGAAGCAAATCTACACCTACGGGGGATAAGTGTACCTCATCCTGCCTAAACAAACCAGCACATTCAATCTCGACCCAGGCGTACATGATTTGATAACCCCCCTGCTCACACACCCAGCGGCCGATCTGGTGCTTAATCTTTGTCAATCCCCTTGACCACCGCCACTGTTCCCAGCAGGCAGGTCTTGGAATAATATCGGACAACAATAAAACTACATTCTTGAACATTTTCAACACCTCTGCCAGATCCTTCTTTGCTGCTCATATCAATTGCTTGCAGGTCAATGCTCCTAAGTCGTTGCCGCCCAAATGTAGCAATATCATTGAAGGTTCTCTCCTCTCTCGCCCATGATGCCGAAGCAAAGGCAAAAGCTGTGTCCAACGAAGACCCCACTCGCCCAGCCATAGAACGGTCACCTCTGTGGCATCAAGTCCTAGATTAGGCCCCACTGGCCGCACCACCACTCGCTGGCCAGCCCAATAAACGAAGGAGTGACCGATTAGCCAGCAGCCACAAGGGCACTGTTCCCCATCTGAAAAAAAAATTAAGTTAGTCGCTGTAGCCGGTCACTCGCTTCTCACTCACAGACGCACGTATCCCTGAAAAGCCTGATAACGCCATCTGCCAATGCGTTGTATCTCCTGTTCAGGTCGCCCAGCCGCCGCCGCACTAGTTGCGCCAATGCGGAAGGAATGCGGGGTGAACCGACGAGGATCTTCACCTATATGCTGCAGAACTATCTGAAGCACTGCTGAAACCTGAAATCGCATCACCGAGCTTGAATCCTCGTGCAGGAAGAGCAAGACTCCCGACATCTGCTGCAGTCGCAAGTATGCATTCAGGGAAGCCACCGGACATGTCGAACCAACAATCGCCTTCAAAACCACCCAAAATCCTTTTCCCATCTGATCCGTCTTGGAACTTGCTAGCAGTATGCGGAGCTGTCCTTCAAACACTTGCACATGCTTGCGCCGCATACCACACCCCACAGTGGACCATCTGGAGTTGGCTACTAATGCACCAACCCAGAAGGCACCGAAAAATGACAAGCAAAAAACTGCCTTAAACAGCATTGCTTCAAAGGATGACCTTGCAACCATGGGTAACGCAGCGCAAAGTCTATATAGCAATTTGTGCATAATAGGTTGCCTGCTATCACTAGGGGTTGGCTAAGACCGCTCCCATTCCTGCAACAGCCTGTGAGGCAAAAGTCCCCACCCCAGGGCGCCCCAGCTCACTGCTGTAGCGAAAAAGGCAAAACCCGCTAAATGTATCCGCATGATTGCTCTCTAAGCCCCAGAAGCCTTTGCATATATAACGTACTGCCCCATGAGCTGATCTGACACAAACCCTGGCTTCCATCCTTGAACCACCAGGAAGTCCACCACTCTGTCACATCCACGCCGATACGCAGCCCACGTCGCCGTCAACACCGAACTCCGTAGCAGACTCAGCATTTCTGCAGGCTAATTTTCCATAATCGCTCCAGGACCCTCGCTCCCTCGGCGTCCGCCTCTGGTGCCAAAGTCCGGAACAGGTCCCACTTAAAACTGGAAAGAGCGTCAGCAATCCAGTTATTGCATCCTGGAATATGCCTGGCCTTCACATACACATTCAGACGCCAACATGCTAACACCACCTCCCTCATTAATGCTGCTACCTGCATGCAGCGAGGTGCATAGTGATTAATCACACTGACCACCGCTGCATTATCACACCACCAAACTACTTTTCAGTTATGAAGCCTGTCCAGCCACAGCTCCAAGACTACCAGCAATGGAAAAAGCTCCAAGAACGCTATGTTGCTGGTTAAGCCCGCATCGTGCCACACCTGCAGCCAACCAGCCATGCAGCAGGACCCCCCAAAATAAATGCCCAAGCCCACACCTCCTGCTGTGTCCTTAAAGAGCTGCAAATCTACACTAGAAATCTCCACCTCCATCAGCATTGAAGTTCCATTGAAGTCCTTCAAAAATATATCCCAAACTGCCAAATCCTCCCGAATACTCCTCGACACCCTGATACGGTGCTGAGGTTTTTTCACTCCGGAGGTGGCCGTCGCCAGCTGACATAGAAACACCCGCCCCATCGGGATAACCCTGGAAGCGAAATTCAGAGAACCTATCAATGCTTGCATCTCCCTCAGTGTTATCTTACTGGACACCAAGATATTAGCCACTAACACCCTTAGTCCTGCTACCTTCTCTGTAGGAAGAGCCACCATCTCAACTGCATCAGTCTCCATGCCCAAGAATGTGATCCTGGTTGATGGGCCTTCACTCTTACTCGCCACCAATGGCACACCCCATGAGCGGGACAATTTCACGAAACCCTCTAATAGCTCCCGGCACCTCTCGGAGTGAGCCTCTCCTACAAATAGGAAGTCATCCAAGTAGTGTACCACATTCGAACAACCCACCATCTTGACCAAAGCCCAGTGCATAAAAGTACTAAACTTCTCAAAATGGCATGGGGCAGACACAGTGGATCCCTTTACAGCAACAGGATAAAATCAAAATAAATTTATTATCCAATGGGCAGACTAGATGGACCATACTCGTCTTTATCTGCCATCATTTACTATGTTACTATGTATGTTACTATGCACATGAAACGGAGCATCCCATCGACATGCATTTGTCAAAATAGCTTTTTCCTTCAAAAGAAAAACCTAGTAAGCGAAATGCTGATGAGTGCACTGGCAGCAATCTGAAGGCTGATTCAATGTCTACCTTTGCCATCAAACTCCCTGGACCACACCTCCTAACCAACCCAACGGCCAAATCAAATGTAGCATATCGCACCGCGCACAACTCCTCAGGGATATGATCATTTACCAATGTTCCCGACAGAAAAGATAGGTTATGAATCAACCGGAACTTCCCTGGCTCTTTTTTAGGTATGATTCTCAGAGGGGAAACAACTAAATTAGAAAAGGGCTGTTCCGTAAACAGACCCACAATCCTGCCAAGCTCCAACTCTACCTTCAACTTATCCTTTACAATGTGCTTGAAACCTCTAACCGAAGGGGAGTTCTGAGCCTTTGCCGCACCTACACTTCCTTGCACTGCTATAACGAACCCATACTGAAAACCCAATTCTAGTACCCCTCTGTCCCGCCGCCTGGGATATTGCCGAATTCAAGTCCTTAAGGCTTCAATCCTTATTGGCTTCGAAGCCAGGCCAAATATGTCTTTACTGCTTGGAGGCCGGCAAGGAGGCAGAAGAGGCTCCTTTCTTAATGCATTTGACTGCTGCGTGACCTCCGCTACAGACGGAACACACATGACGGAACTTACAATCGGGGAATGGGCAAGAAGACTTGTTGAACCTCCAGAAAATACCTCCCGCTCCACTTCCCCCCGCTCTCTGCTGTGGCACGACCCCCCCCCCCGCACGAAAGGACCGACCTACTCCTATGGTAGTAGATACCCCACCTTTTGCCCCACCTACGGGGGCCGCTCCAGCCCTGGCCGACATCTGTGTCAACCATAAGTTTGTCTTCTGTCCCCCAAGACAATAATTTGTACTCTATCTTATCCCTGAACGTCTCGTCATAGTTCATCCATGCCCAGCCTTCATGCGTCTGTGCCGCCTCCAATATTGAGTCGGCATAGGCCAGCAACATCCTGTAGTGCTCAGGATGCTGATGCCCACAAACACTTGCAAGCCTCAAAAAGGCTCTCGCCTAATTTACGACATCCCGCGACACTTTTTTAATCCTACC
The DNA here is from genome assembly GCA_033557465.1 of Ichthyophis bannanicus. NCBI lineage: Eukaryota > Metazoa > Chordata > Amphibia > Gymnophiona > Ichthyophiidae > Ichthyophis > Ichthyophis bannanicus. The sequence continues at coordinate 383,809,419 of CM066038.1, read as the reverse complement.
CACCTTCTCATCCTCCTTCCTCTTTTTCTCACTCTCGCCCGACCGCCTCCTGCCCTCCAATAGACATAATATGTCAATATATCGCCTCTTCCGTATCTTATGTCGTAGATTCTTCGGAACTCTCTCCCATAACTCCGAAAATGATGCTAGTGTAGGAATTGCCCTGCCCGACTTGGCACCCACTGCAATTCTACCGCCTGCCGACCGCTTGGCGCGTTCGGCTCCCGACGATGAGGTCGCAGTGTCATTTGACGATGATGAGGATGAATCTGAGCTATGATGCTGCCGAAGGGAATGTTTTCTTTTCTTGTGTGCCTTTCCCACCACCCCTTCCTGGGAACCCATCTGCTCTTCTCCTTCCCGGTGCTCCGCCGGTAACTCACCTGCTGCCTCCGCTCTGGATGCTGCCACCATTGTAGAAGTCGCTGGCTCTAGAGCATCCTCAGCAGGCTGCCGCGATCCTTCCGCTCCCGCTCTAGCCTCCTCCATGAACCACCTCCTTGATGTCACTCCCGCCTCCATGTTCACTATGCCCCCTAAGCCCATCACTCCTTCCCGACTGAGTGCTGAAACACAGAAGGTGCCTGTGGAGGAAGATAAGAAAACACGGGGGGGGGGGGACACCGAAGGCCAAGAAGGTTTCTAAGCCCCTAGCCAGTCAGCCCGGGATGGACCATATTAGACCTAGTCCTTAGTGGAACACCAGTTCTCGTGCAAGAGATAAGGGTGTTGGGGCCACTTAGCAATAGTGATCATAGCATGATCGCATTTGATTTAATTAGTGGAGGAGGGATAGTAAGGAAATCCACAGTACTACCTTTTAATTTTCAAAAGGGAGACTATGATAAAATGAGGAAAATAGTTAAGAAAAAAATAAAAGGAGCGGTTGCAAAGGTTAAAGACTTACAATCAAGCTTGGGTGGTGTTGAAAACTACTATCTTGGAAGTCCAGACCAGCTGTATTCCACGCTTTAAGAAAAGTGGAAGGAAGTCCAAAAAACTGCCAGCATGGTTTAAAGGTGAGGTCAGAGAGACTGTTGTTGCCAAAAAAGCATCTTTCCGGAAATGGGAAAAAAAGCCAAACAACGAAACCTGGAAACAGCACAAGCACTGGCAAGTAAAATGCAAGGCATTGATAAGGCAGGCAAAGGGAGAATTTGAGAAGAAGCTTGCTGTGGAAGCAAAAACGCGAAATAAAGACTTTTCCAAGTACATTCGTAGCAAAAAACCTGTGAGAGAGTCAGTTGGTCCATTAGATGATAGAGGGGTTAAAGGAGCACTAAGAGGCGACAAGGCAATAGCGGAGAGACTGAATGAATTCTTTGCTTCAGTCTTTACTGAGGAAGATGTAGGGCTGTTACCCATGACTGAAGTGGTATTTAAAGGTGCGGAAGAATTGAATGATATATCGATACATCGGGAAGATGTATTACAACTATTAGATAAACCGAAGAGTAGCAAATCACCTGGGCTGGATGGTATACATCCAAAGGTGTTGAAAGAACTGAAATATGAGATTGCAGACCTGCTATTAGTAATCTGTGAACTATCATTAAAATCATCTCTAATACCTGAAGACTGGAGGATCGCCAACGTAACACCAATTTTTAAAAAGGGTTCCAGGGGTGATCCAGGAAACTACAGACCGGTGAGCCTCACGTCAGTACCGGGAAAAATGGTAGAAACAATCATAAAGAATAAAATTACTCAGCATGTAGATAGTCATGGCCTAATGGGAGACAGCCAACATGGCTTTAGACAAGGAAGATCTTATGATCTTATGTTTTTTGAAGGTGTGAATAAACAGGTGGACAAAGGTGAGTCGGTTGATATAGTGTATCTAGACTTTCAGAAAGCCTTTGACAAGGTCCCTCATCAGAGACTTTTGGCAAAACTAAAGAGTCATGGGATAGGAGGCAGTGTACTATTGTGGATCGGGAACTGGTTAAAAGATAGAAAGCAGATGGTAGGGCTAAATGGCCAATTTTCCCAATGGAGAAAGGTGAATAGTGGTGTACCCCAGGGATCTCTGCTGGGTCCGCTGCTTTTTGACATATTCATCAATGACCTGGAAAGTGGAATAATGAGTGAGGTTATCAAATTTGCAGATGAGACAAAACTATTTAAAGTTGTTAAAATCCAAGAGGATTGTGGAAAATTGCAAGAGGATCTTGATAAATTGGAAGACTGGGCATCAAAATGGCAGATGAAATTTAATGTGGACAAGTACAAAGTTATGCACCTAGGGAAGAACAACCCAAACTATGGTTACACGATGCAAGGTTCCGCATTAGGAACCACCACCCAGGAAAAAGATTTAGGCGTCATTGTGGATAACATGTTAAAACCCTTGACCTAGTGTGCAGCGGCGGCCAAGAGAGCAAATAGAATGCTAGGTATGATAAGGAAAGGAATGGAAAATAAAACAAAAGATATTATAATGCCTCTATATCGTTCCATGGTGAGACCGCACCTTGAATATGGTGTGCAATTCTGGTCGCCGTATCTTAAAAAGGATATAGCGTTATTAGAAAAGGTACAGAAAAGAGCCACAAAAATGGTAAAGGGGATGGAAGGATACTCCTATGAAGAAAGGCTAAAAAGGTTAGAGCTCTTTAACCTGGAAAAGAGACGGCTGAGGGGAGATATGATAGAAGTCTATAAATTAATGGACGGAGTGGAACGGGTAAACGTAAATCGATTGTTTACGTTATCAGAATATAGAAAGACTAGGGGACATAAGAACATAAGATATGCCATACTGGGTCAGACCGAGGTCCATCAAGCCCAGCATCCTGTTTCCAACAGTAGCCAATCTAGGTCATACGTACCTAGCAGTATCCCCAAAAGACATAGGTTCCTCAATGATTGTATTGGGTCAAGCAGTGATATCCCGGGTCCCTTTTAATAATGGTTTATGGACCTTTCCTCCAGGAACTTGTCCAAACCTTTTTTAAATCTAGCTACACTAACAGCTTTTACTACATCCTCCGGTAACAAATTCCAGAGTTTGATTACACGTTGAGTGAAAAAATATTTTCTCTTATTTGTCTTAAGTAGTTTACCCTGTAGCTTCATTGCATGTCCCCTAGTCTTTCTATATTCTGAAGCTACATGCAATGAAGCTACAGGGTAAACTATTTAAGACTAATAAAAGAAAATATTTTTTCACTTAACGTGTAATCAAACTCTGGAATTTGTTACCGGAGGATGTAGTAAAGGCTGTTAGTGTAGCTGGGTTTAAAAAAGGTTTGGACAAGTTCCTGGAGGAAAGGTCCATAAACCATTATTAAGAAGGGACCCAGGATATCAAAGCTTGACCCAGTACAAGCATTGTGGAACCTGTCTCTTTTGGGGAAACTGCTAGGTACGTATGACCTAGATTGGCCACTGTTGGAAACAGGATACTGGGCTTGATGGACCTTGGTCTGACCCAGTATGGCATATCTTATGTTTTTATGACCTCCTCCCCTCCAATGCTCCCACGACTCAGGCCCTACTGCTGAATAGTATCCACCTTGAATGGCAGGCCAGCCCACCGGTCCGGCAGTACCTCGCACACCGAGCCTGGCCATCGTGCCCCAACCTCCCCTGAGGGAAAATAATGACTTCCCTTGTGCTTGCCCGACAACACCTCCCCTGGGATTCAAACCTGCCACATTTTCACCGCTAACTCCCAGTCCCATGTTAGGCATACAATGAGAGCCCTCAAGTAACACCCCAGACCCCACCTCCCGACTGGACCCTTGCTCACCACTGGGCTGCTCTCGTTGACCCCTAGCCCGAGGCCCTCAAGCCCTAGCACCACCCCTACCTCGCGTGAGTAAGTCAGGGGACCCCCCACGCCCTCTTTTGGACCTCCCCGCTCTTCCGTGTCCCCGGTTGGGAGCCACATTATTGTGCCACCCTCTAGCCACCCTTGCGTTGCCCACTGCTTCCCCCCTGCCTAATAACCCCTCCTGTTCCCTCTGAGCAGATGAGGTATGCTGCCCCACTGCCGTAGCTAACCTGCCAGCCCCTCCGCCTGACCGCCATGTCCCCTGCGAGGAGGCATTGAGTGCCAGTAATTAAACCCCTTTTCTATATTTTTTGCTTATTGTGTTTTTTGTTTTTTTTTGTTACCAGACAAGTACACGTTCCCTCACAGCTGGAGAGACACTTGCCTGTCACTAGAGGAACCCGCCTGCTGCCTCCGTTCCTTCTGATCAATGCACCTGGCCCATGTGTCCCGCCAACTACTCTCCACATTGCTGAGAACTGTCTCCCTGCTGTTTTCACCTTCCCGCTGCCTGCTATCTCGTCCCCGCTGTTCCCTAGACGCCGTCAGCACTTTCTCTCACAGCATCGCCGTTCTCTGATGCCGGCAAGCACTCCTCCGTAGCACACATCGCAGGCAGCACTCCACCTCCCAGAGCCGCAGGCCAAAGACTGCCCACACCGCTGACATCCTGCACTGGTTCTCCCCCCCCCCCCCCAACTGATCTTGCACCTCATTGGCTCCCGCCGCGTTCACTCCCACGGCTGGGCCAATCCATTCAAATGACGCCGTGCTCCTGCTCCCAGCGTGCCGCCCGACATTCACTGCCCCCTCACACATCCGGGCATCCCGCATCTTGCCGCTCCCTGGTTACTCCGGCTAGCAGGGACCTTGCCTCGTAGCCTTCTTTTTATCTAATACACATGAAATTATTTTTGATGATTTTTTTCATGTTGACTAGTGATCAAACGGCAAGAAATCAAAAATGCCTGCTCATATTTTTATCTCCATGCTACTCTATTGGCATACTCTGAAAGTTGTATTTAACCCAGTTCCATAGGAATCAGTGGGAAGAACACCAAGTGCTTTTACTTATAAAGAACGCATATGACAATTGGAAAATAAATCTCCAGTGCTGTAACAAGTGGCAAGGCATGAGGAATAGTGAACATACAAAGGCGTGTGTCTAATTGTTTAAAAAAAAGCTATTTTTTCTCATCTGCATACTTCATTCTGCATCTTTCTTTCACAGCTGTCCTCTGTGACAAGAGGACATTAACAGACATTAGACGTACATCTTTCCCTTAAACATGATATAGTCCTCAACCCTTACATTACTTTCATAATCCCACAGTCTCTTTGCACAGAGGGCCGCAATGCTAGGGTCATTGGTTACTGGAACGTCTTTAAAAAAAAAAAAAAAAGGCAATAAATGGCTCCAAACAACTTGTTTGCGGTCTTTTTCCTGAGACACTATTTCACTTCTCATGAACTCTGATATGATAAAAGGAAATAGTGTGGCTAGGACCAGTTTCCATGCTTTTTCTTGAGAGGGAAAGAAAATAAAAATAATCCTTTCTATTAGAAACAGGAGATAGGTGGGTAAAAGTGAAGCAGCTCAGACTTAATCCACTTCTAAGCTAGAGTAAATATACCTGGAGGCAAAGAAAAAAGAAACTAAAGATATCTAGTTAAGTGACTAGTCATTTGCTGGTGAAATCACGAGCAAGGAGGGGTCTAGCAATCGAATATGTGAGTTCTACCTTTTGCATTCTCTGAATGTATTTTTGAGCATATAGATAAGTAGTTCTGTATGCAACAAATTAAGATGCTAATATGATTTTATTGCATATTATATATATCTTGAAAGATACCAAGATTTGTTTCTTGTTTATATTGTTATACTATATGGAATGTTTTAAATCTGTGATTTGTGCTGATTGGTAAATCCATTATAAGCATATAATGGAAATAGCGATTAATAAATGCAACAAACACCAAATAGTTGCCAGATGTCCCCTTTAAAGACAGTAAATACACCAGCTGCATAAAAGAAAAACCTGCTAATTCAAATTATATTAAAAATTATAATTTAATGCTGTTGACTGATATGCATAATTTGCCATTTAATATGAAATTAACCCCCTCCCTTTTTTCCTATTTCATTACTGATGAGGTGTAGATGTTTATAGCTCTTGAAAGCCTTATTTAGCCATGCCCATCATGAATTTAAGAAAACCAGATTGTTGCTTTTTGCAAGAAGTTATACAGGCATCATATTCTATAAGCAGATTATACATATAGCATTAGCGACTAAAGAGTGGACTCGGAAAGACGTTTTTCACAATAAGGGGTATTGCTATAATAAAATTAGCTTATCTTTTATGCCACAAATTAAACGTAACATAAATTTAAAAAAAAACTTCAAGAGAATAAAGGAGAGCAAGCCATAGGACTAAAATGGGAGCAATAGAACCAGCAAACGGACATACTAAGAATGCTAACCAGTATAAATCTTTTTTTTTTAAATATAGTTCAGCTGTTTTGAATCAATGTGATATTTATAATACTACACTCCGAGAGAGTGCAATTTGTACTGATGCTCCCTTCCTAAAAATTAGCCATTATGGGATACAAAACATGGAACCAAAATATTTTTTGGTTCATATTTCTTAAAAATGAATCCAGTTATATGAGCATTATTCAAATGGACACATCAGGCGCTATATCGCAACTGCTAATATATCATTTTACTTGAACCAACCCTCAGCATCTGCTTTTCCTGCAGCGGTCCCACCCCCTCTTTCTTTCTCAAATGGGAGACCCAGGAGCAGGCAGGGCTGCTATGGTTTCTGTGATCACTTGTTAATTGGCAGTTGTGTCCACAATGCATCTTCCTGTTGGCTCTATATTTAACACTTTTTCTGTACCGCTGTCAGCAGTTTACTACTCCATACACCTTGCATTTCAAAGTGCCATTTGCAGTTTGTCAGTCTGACTGGTATTCTTTAGTTAACTTGAACATTGACAAATACAGTTTTTACAACTGATTAAAGCCGGCTCACTCAACTTTTCCTTTGGCTGTCAATATCCAAAATGTTTTCAGTGCTCAGGATAATTTCTTATAAGTGCACTTCTCTTGTTTTATAGTGACAAAATTATTTACATCTAATAACAAATGTGTTCCGTTATATTTTAGATGAACTTGAAGAAATGCTGAATCCAATGGGAACAGTACGGGCAAACCCTTACCCTGAAAATGCAACAGCTCTGTGTATAAAATTTCAAGAATACTCAAAGCAGTCTATTTATTATCCTCCTTTTGATAAGGTAAATGTCCATTTAAAGGCACACAGCATCCTTGGAAAACATTGGTTGGTAAAGTAAATTACTGTATTTCAGTCAGTCTGCTCCTGTAAACAAGTTTTCAGTGGTATCAGTCTGAAGACTCAGCCCATTTCCAGTCCTAGCAACCCTCCAACCCATTACCAGTCCTAGCCCCCCATCAGCCCCTGCAGGCTTAACAGAGCTGCGAGGGAGACAGACACTCTCCCTTCGCGGATCTGAAAGCCGTCGCGGAGAGGCTCAGCCTGGCAGGAAGAGCTCAGCCGGGCGGGGGGGCCCCGCGGGATAGTCGATTCTGCTGCTGCTGCAGCAGCGGCAGCAGCCAGCTTTTTTTTAAAATTTAATTTATTTTTAAAGCAGAATGTTCTTTGCGCGGGGCCCCCTGAAACACGGGGCCCTGTGCAAAAAACATTCTTGCTCAATGGACGGGCCGGCCCTGTTGGCCTTGCATATGAGTTAGCGGGGCTCTCCCTGGACCACGGATCTTATGCATCACATGAGAGCGATGGTCACATTGGTGGCGAACCTGCGCTCAGGACAAAGATCTGCAAAGCTGCCACATGATCTTCATTTCATACGTTTGCAGCTCACTACTGCCTGGAGAGCAAGTCCCATCAGGACAGTGCCTTCGGCCAGGCGGTACACCACAATCTGTTTGGGGTGTAAGCACCTCCTGTCCTCTGACCCAATTGTGTCATTGGATGCTAGGGTCTTGCAGAGTCTCTCAGCTGGGGACTCACCTTCTGCAACTCAAGGCTACCCGACTTGGTCACCATTGGTGCTGTCGTGGTTTGGTCCTCTGCAGCCTGGAGCTAGGGAGTCCCATATGTGAGGACTGACTTCCTCTTGTTCGTGGAGAAAGCGTCGTTACTCACCAGCAGGAATCAGTCCTCACAACCATCCCTCCTCCTCTGGGAGTTGCCTCCCTCCCTTGTTTTATTTTAATACTGTCCTAGCTATGTCATCTGACTGAGCAAGATGGCATCCTTGGGCAGGAAGAGGAATACACATGCGTGGAGGCATCTCCCAAAGGCTTTCTTTGAAAACTGGGGAGATGCTTCCACGCGGGCTCAGTCATCGCTGACATCACCCATATGTGAGGATTGATTCCTGCTGTCCCTGGAGAACATATGCTACAGGTGAGTACCTACACTTTTTTTTTCTAAGAATATTTCCTTGGTCTAGTCCTGTGTAGCAGTATTGGGCATTTCCACATAAAGGGGCCTGAATTTGATTCCCAGTAAAAGTTTTTTTCTTCTCACCAAGTCAGCTGGGGCTGGTGATGTTGGGAAGGCAGTGCTGACCTCCCTAAGAAAGAGGAAGTAAGAGTTATAGTCATTACATTACGATGATTCCCAGCAGATTTAGAATCCATGATTTCAGGGCTCCAGAAGGAATCCCAGTGCATAATATGGAGCTGAGGACTGTTGCAACATTAGCTAAAGTGAGTTCAGGATGTAGAATAAGTTGGGGGATCACTGGGTGGTTGCAGGTTAGGGTGCTTATGGCATCAGATCCGAGCCCATGTTTCAGTTGAGCTGGAGGCCTGGAGAGCAAGAAGAAACTGCCAGGTTAAGAGAGAGTATTTCCTTAGACATAACACAATACCTATGTATTACCTTGTTAGCTGAAAGAGTCTTTTACGACTTTTACAGATACTTGAAAAGGCAGCTGAAATTGCAAGACAAAGTGACAGCATGAGTATGTCTGTAAGTATTAAACTGAAACATTCACTTTGGAGGTTGCATTTTAATGTGCAAAAGAAGTTGTCTGTTTTGAGAAATTGTGTGAAGGAGGCAATCAGACTCTTTCCTTCTCTCTTTCAAGAAAGAAAAGCGGCTTCTAGCCTCACTTAAGCAATAAGATTTTTGAGCTGCTACAGAAAGCTGATATGGACTGTGTTTTTAGTGATGACTGCAAAAGCTGTCATAATCTAGAATGGACGCTTCAGTATTTACTTTTGCATTCATACATGAACTTAGTGTGAACATATTTATTTATTTATTTATTAGTTTTTCTATACCGCACTATTCGGAATCACGCGGTTTACAATGAACAGGTTTGTACAATGTGGAACAATCAGACATTGAACTTACATATAACAGGGAATTCCAACTTGGATAACAGGTGAACTTTATACACTATTTACATAAAGAGGGTTGCATCATAGATGGATTTGTAGTACCAGCCCTGCAAGGGGTGGTTCTATGTAATTGAAAGTTAGATTAGAGATTAGTTCGGCGGCTATGGGATGAGGGACTGTTGGGTCGTGTAATGCTGTCTAGGTAATGTTGTCAGAGTTACAGAAGTGCTGTTGAAATAGGTAGTGTTTGACGGCCTTTCTGAATTGGGTGAGGTTGTTTATGGTCCGGATTTCTGCTGGGAGAGAATTCCAGCTGGAGGGTGCAAACAAGGCAAAGGCCCTTCTACTTGTTGATTTGTTACATTTAGTGATAGCTTTTGGGAGCAGAATGGTATTGTAGGACTTGGTTCTTCTTAATCTGTTGTCTGGGGTGGGTTGTATCAGGTCTGACAAGGTGGTTGAGGTGATTCTATGAACTGCTTTAAATGTCATGGTTAAGATCTTGAATGTGATCTGGTGTTGTATGGGGAGCCAGTGCAGGCTCTTCAGGATAGGGGTAATGTGGTCTTTACGAGCTGCTCCGTATAGGGTTCTTGCTGCGGTGTTCATAGCTAGCTGTAAAGGATTCGTGGAGCTTTTTGGGAGGCCAAGTAGGATAGAATTGGCGTAATCGAAGTGGGGCATTATGATGGCCTGGAAGACTGTTCGGAAGTCATTTGGTTCTAGGGTGTCCTTCAAGAGGCGTAGCGTTCGTATTTTATGGTAGATTGTCCTGATGGTATTATCTATGTGGGCATGCATGTCAAGGCGCTGGTCCAAAGTTACTCCAAGATATCTGATCGTTGTCTTGGAGATGATGTCAGCGTTGCCCACCTTGATTGAAGGAGGGGGGGTGAATGAATGATCTCTTCCGATGAATAGGACGTCTGGTTTTTTTAGATTTATTCGGAGCATTTGAGTGCGTAACCAGTCAGAGACAGCGTTAAAGCAGGAGGAGAGCTGGTCAAGATTTGGATGGTCAGTATCTATTGGGGTGAACATTAGTACATCGTCAGCATATACTAGGCAGTTTATGTTAAATGACCGAATGAGGCTGCAGATGGGCTGCATGTAGACATTGAATAAGAGGGCTGAGAGGGATGACCCTTGTGGGACGCCTTTTTCTTGCTGGAAAGGTTCCGATAGAGAGAGGCCGGAGCGGACATGCTGCCATCTGTTACTCAGGTATGAGGCGCACCACGCTAGAGCATTGCCTCGGACTCCCTTCTCGGCAAGGCGGGATAGGAGTATTCTGTGGTCAACCGAGTCAAAGGCGGCTGCGATGTCCAGAAAGATGAGAGCAAAACCCTTTCTGATGTTATCGATACCGGTGGTAAGGGTGTTGAAGAGCGTAGTAAGTAGGGTATCCACTCCATGAGATGATCTGAATCCATGCTGAGAGTAATCGAGGGGAGCATTGTTTTCAATGTGATGGGTTAGTTGCTGTTGGACTGTTTTTTCCATAATTTTAGCTAGGAGCGGAATGCTCGATATTGGCCTGTATGAATCCATTTTTGTAGGGTCGAGCTTTTTATTCTTCAGTAGCGGTTTTATAGAGGTTTGCTTCAGGTCAAGTGGAAATGTCCCAGACGTGAAAGATTTTTCTATTAGGTTGGAGAGAAATGGGCTGAGATCTGATTTTAGCGCTTTTACCCAGTGTGCGGGGCATGGGTCACTTGGTGCCGTAGTGGTGTTTATGCCTGTGATGATATTTTGGATCTCCCTTGCTGTTGGAGGGGAGAAGGAGGTGAGAATGCCATGATCATCTACTGTCTCATTTTGCGGGGAGGAGTAGAATGATAGCAATGTTAGTTCTTCTGGGTGGTGATTGTTTTCAGGGGTAACGGGTTGGCTCAACTTTGAGCGTAGATAATCTGCGTATTCTTGGGGGTCGGGTAGGTTTGTTTGGTTCGGGGAAGGATCGTGAGCTAAATTTTTGACTATACTGAAAAGCTCTCGCGGTTTGTTTATGGCTCTCATTAATACTTCTGAGTGGTGGTGTTTCATTCTTGCGGAGACTGCTGTTCTATGTTCATCGAGGTGGACGTTGTATGCTTCCAGGCTCTCAGTTGTTCTTGATCTGCGCCATCGTTTGTCAAGTTGACGCAACCGTCGAAGAGACTCCGTAAGTTCAGGCGAATACCAGGGTGCTTTCTTTCTACCGTTGTAATTTTTTTTGGTAGGAGGAGCATCGATTTTTGCATTGAGGCACTTGTTCCATAATGTTATCATGTCGTCGAGGCTGAGTTCGGGTGGATCAAGGAGGGGGTGCGCTCGCTCAATGATCTCCTGCTCGTTGAATGGACGATAGCGTATATGAGTAGGGATGGGTTCGTTGGTTGGGGTTGTGGGATAGTTTGTTCCATGAAGGGACGGCAGTAGGAATCTGATCAGACTATGGTCAGACCATGGTACTGAGCTCAGTGAAAGATTGAACTTTTGGGAGGGGTAGTTGGCTATTTGAGGGGCAAATACCAAGTCTAATGTGTTTCCCCTGATGTGTGTGGGGGAGTTAACTAGTTGGGTGTATCCCAGCGCTTTGAGGGCATCGAGGAATGCATTGGCTTGGGTGTCTTGCAGGGCAGGGAGGTTGAAGTCTCCTAACACCCAGTTTGCCGTACGAGTTTTGCATGGGTTGCATGCAAGGTCAACAATTGCTGATAGGTCATCTGGTATTGGGGAAGGTGTTCTATATACCAGGTTGATAGTGTGGTACTTGTTGGCTATGGAAAGATAATCGAGATGGGGGGTACTGTTGGAATTGATTGGTTTAAATTGTAAGCTCTCCTTAGTGAGGATGATTACTCCACCTCCAGTTCGGTCAGTCCTGTGACATGAGTGTATGGCAAAGTTAGGGGGGACGTGTTGATGGAGGAGGACAGAGTCTGATGTGGACATCCATGTCTCTGTGATGCATAGGATGTCAAGATCATGTTCGGCTAGTAAGTTGGTGATTGCAGGCCATTTCTTGCGGATGGATCGTGCGTTGATGAGTGCACATTTCAGGTTGTTGGGGGGGGCGTGAGTCGCTGGTTTCAGAGGTTGAGTTTGTTGGATGGCGACGTAGATTAGATGGGTGTGTAAGGCTTGTCCCTGTTTATCGGGATGTGGGCGGGGAGGCAAGTAATGTCTCCTACCTGAGGCATGTAGGACAGGGATTGGGTTATAGGTAAGGGCTTGGGAAAGATGAGTGAGGGCAAGTAGCAAGTAACATGCTACAAGGGTATGTAGTGATGGTGAGAACATGGTGCCTATCTGGACGTGTTGTTCTGTTTCTGTATAGCAGCGTAACTAGGGTAGTCTTAGCAGTATTCAAGTTGAAAGTGAATCAATGTATCAGAATAGCAATGATACTTGTAACAGTATGCAGTTTAGCAGAATACAGTATAGCAGATTAGCGATGATACTTGTAACAGTATGCAGTTAGAAACGGTACAGTGTCAATTCTTCACAGTAATTCAGGTAAAGGAGCATGCAGCAGATAGCATCAATATGGTCATGTTTACAGCTACTTGATAGAGAGAAGGCATTCAGCAAAAGGCAGCAATGTGACCAGGTACCTGTGAGAAATGCGTGCACTTTGTGCTGGGTCTTAAGGTCCCGGCCTGTAGCTGTAGAATTAGACTGTGCGGTGGCGGCGGCACTCTGTGTCCGATGTTGATTCGACGGTGTCTGAGATTGATTGTGCGGTGTGGTGATCGCTGTCCTGCGGTGCAGATTAGACTGTTGCTGCACTGGTGGGGCCTTCGCCTAAGGGCCAAGCCAAAGGGCCCTCTGGCGAGGCCCTCAGGCGCGGGCCCAACAGGTGCGGGCCTGCCTGACGGCGGCTTCTTTTGGGTGCGATCTGCCGCGTTGGCTCCGCCTCCCACAGTCCCGATTGGACTGGAGGCTCCTGGGCAGGGGAGATGGCGGTTCCTGCCCAGGTGTGCTCTACCCAGCTCGGGGAGCACGGAGCTGAGCTGGCGAGGAGAGAGGCTGGCTGCTGGACGGCGGCTTCTTTTGGGTGCGATCTGCCCCGTTGGCTCCGCCTCCCACAGTCCCGATTGGACTGGAGGCTCCTGGGCAGGGGAGATGGCGGTTCCTGCCCAGGTGTGCTCTACCCGGCTCGGGGAGCACGGAGCTGAGCTGGCGAGGAGAGAGGCTGGCTGCTGGACGGCGGCTTCTTTTGGGTGCGATCTGCCCCGTTGGCTCCGCCTCCCACAGTCCCGATTGGACTGGAGGCTCCTGGGCAGGGGAGATGGCGGTTCCTGCCCAGGTGTGCTCTACCCGGCTCGGGGAGCACGGAGCTGAGCTGGCGAGGAGAGAGGCTGGCTGCTGGACGGCGGCTTCTTTTGGGTGCGATCTGCCCCGTTGGCTCCGCCTCCCACAGTCCCGATTGGACTGGAGGCTCCTGGGCAGGGGAGATGGCAGTTCCTGCCCAGGTGTGCTCTACCCGGCTCGGGGAGCACGGAGCTGAGCTGGCGAGGAGAGAGGCTGGCTGCTGGACGGCGGCTTCTTTTGGGCGCGATCTGCCCCGTTGGCTCCGCCTCCCACAGTCCCGATTGGACTGGAGGCTCCTGGGCAGGGGAGATGGCGGTTCCTGCCCAGGTGTGCTCTACCCGGCTCGGGGAGCACGGAGCTGAGCTGGCGAGGAGAGAGGCTGGCTGCTGGACGGCGGCTTCTTTTGGGCGCGATCTGCCCCGTTGGCTCCACCTCCCACAGTCCCGATTGGACTGGAGGCTCCTGGGCAGGGGAGATGGCGGTTTGAATAACCAGAAACAGAGCCCCGATCCCTTTCCACTTGTGTCTCTGAGCTTCTTTGACTTCATGTCTCTTGACTCTTACCAAAGTGTTGCTCTACCTAAAATGTGCAACCGCTTAGGGAATTTCCCAGCATGCTGAATGTATCCTTGATTACAGTATGAAGTCAGACAGAAGGGCTTTTCTTGATTAGAATCCCATTATTTATTTTGTAATGGAGAACACTAGGGATAGTAGCAGAGGGAAGACCAAACTCTGAACCCAGGTAGTCTTTTATCAGACTGCATCCATATCTTAAAACTACAATCTCTCCTGTATGCTGGAAGCAATGAAATTAACTGACCAGGATCATATCTTTTATTATAAAACTTTACTTGATTTGAGACATCGTTTTCAGAATGATTTTTAAATACATTGATGAGATTTTTCCGATCAAGTCATGTCTGATCACCTAATTGTGGTGGTTTGTGCTCATATTTTAGCTCCTAAAATAATTATTTTCAGAGCTTCCTTAAAATGCTCCAGTCTATTCCAGGCATATGGTGCAGCAAGATGGAATGAACGGAGTCTAGATTTGGCAGTGGAAAAGAAGGGCACAGATAAAAACTCATGGGAGGCATAAAACGTATTCAGGTTTTCTGGTGTAAGATACCAATGTAATAGCAACTTGTACCCATTTTCAATTGTATTCGCTATCTACTTTGATTCAATCAGTTTGTATTAATGCCTATCTGTATGTAGATGATATTCAGCATATCTACCAAACCACCTTATGTAACCCAGATTAAACAACTGTCTTCATGCTATAGCCTTCTGGATCGCTTCTCACAAACTTAAACTCGATGTGTCAAAGTCATAAGCAGTGTGAGTTATTGGTCGTGATGTCCGCCCCACTAGCTTCCCAGCTTACTTTCGCCGATTCCCTCCAGATCTTGGGATGCACTTTTGACCCTATCATGTCTTTCAGTCTACAGATTTCCTCTATTATTAAGTCTTGTTTCTGTTATCTTTGCCAGCTCTGCTCTATTTATTCATATCTTACCAAAGATGCTTTGACCACAACTACTCACTCTTTAGTTCTCCCTAGGCCCAGCTATTCAAATGTAGTCTCTGTCCTAAAACAGCTCCAAAATATCCAAAACATTGCAGTTAAACTCATTCATGGTTCTTGTAAATCAGATCACCTTACTCTACTTCATAGCCACCATCATTGGCTCCCTGTACCCTATCGGATAAAATTCAAACTTCTACTCATTACCCACAAAACCTTTTACACTGGTACTCTCCTTCTCTGCTTTCTTATCTAACTTCCTCTTCCTCCCGACACACCCACTCTCAATATATCAATACACTTTACCTTCCCCCAGCAAGCAGGGTTCACTATACCACCACTTGCCAGTCCACCTTCTTTTATGTAACCCCATCGCTCTGGAACTCCTTACCTCCATTCAGAATCCAATTACAAATGCTTCAAGGCACATTTTAAAACATCCTCCTTCTCACAAGCCTTTGACCAACTCAATGACTAATTTCAACAAATTACTCTCAGAAGATATTTTGTCCATTTTCTCTGTATCTTAAGCTTCAGTAAGCCATTTTATCTTGGTTTTTCTTTTGTATATTTTATACTTTATTTTATTTATTTGAGAGTTTTCTATTAAAGTGGTTTATAAAGAACACAAACATTTACAGCAAAATGATAATAAACATATGTACAGTGTAACCATCTGCAACTTATTTACATTTAAAATATTTACATATGGGTTAGGTGTCTTATGCAATTTAGGAATAAGGAAAACATCAATGTAGATAGTGAATCAGGAGAATATGACAGGTGCTGAGTGAATGGGTTGCTTATGCTGGGTAGTGTGATGCTGCGGACCCTCTTGAAGGGAGAGAAAAAGTTTTAAAACCAGAAAAAGGCAGGCATAACCTGCAATATTGGGAGGATCCATCTAGGGGGAGCAGGAGAGTCGAGAGAGAGACCGAGAAACCACGCCCCTCTGGGCGGGGCGCAACCCCAGCCAGCTTCTTTTTGAACAGAGGCAGGTCTGACTTAAGAGAGAAGGACCAAGGCCGAAGCAAAAGCAAGGACCAAAGCAGAAGCAGCAGCCGGAGCCAGAATACAGAAGGCAAAGAGGAAGGCCAAAGCACTGGCAAGAGCAGAAAGAAGCAGAGTCCTGAGCAGGAAGCAAAGCAGGAATTTAAACAAGAGTTGGAGTGGAATAAGGAACAGAGAAAAAGCCAAGAGAGGTACTGGGACCGCAAGGGAGTACCTGGCAGAGGGTCACCACAGCAGCCGTGGAATAAAGAGGTTCGTCCATTTTCAGAGGTGGGAAATGTTTGTTTGGAGAAAAGAAAACATCCTTACCACTATGGTCTGAAGGCTAAGGAAAGACCACAGGAGAGCCTGAGCACTGCTGCGCTGAAGACAAACCAAGGTAGGCCTCAAGCCTTATTAGAGAGAAGGAAGAGAAGCCTCAAAGGTAAAACTCTTATTACTGATAATTGCCTTCAGAAGCCTAAAGTAGGGGGAAGACAGTGGGAAGAGGATTACTGTTACCCTAAACATTCTGGTGAGCAAAAGTATGAAAGAAGCTTGTCTAAGAAGAGAAGTTTGAGTGAGAAATCTTTTTATGAACCTGCTTTTGAACCTCTAATCAAAGAGGGACCGTTGTACTGCAAAACTCCTAGAGACTGACGCCCAAAACTAAATGCTAGGCATTGGGACATAGTGCAACAAGTATATAAGAAACCAGACTATAATTACCCGGAGGCTACAGATTCAGAGGCTTCTGAGGTTGAATCCATGCAAGTGGAATCAGTGGGGGAAGAATCCGATAATGCAATGGATTGGAGGGAGGAGTGGTCTAGTGGTTAGGACAAGGTACTTCAGGCCGGAGGGCCAGGGGTTCAAGTCCCACCTGGGGACAGCAATCTCAGGCCGGAGGGTCTGGGATTTCTAGTCCTATAGGCACTCCTTGTGGTCTTGGGCAAGCCACTTAACCCTCCATTGCCCATGTTCCCTGTAAGTATTAGCGTATGTGTCTCATATCCCCTCGTGTTAAATGTATCCCCCAATTGACCGCTTTGACCCGGTGAAAAGCGGGATATAAATACAGCTAAATAAATAAATAAATAAATTGTACATATTGTGCCTCAGGGAGTGTTGAATCTATCCCCAGTTTATCAGATACCTAAGTGAAGGAAGTTTGTTTTGCACAATGTTCTGTGAAGATAACAGCCTTTACTTTATTGCTTGCTTTTATTTTTTTTCTCTATCCTGAAGTAAGGACATTTCAGTTGTTACCATAGCCAATCCTTATGAACCGTTTTGTGCAAGAAAGGGAAATAAAGCCTTTAACTTTCCCTCCACTCTGTGCATTTGTTCTTTGAGTGTTGGTTACAAGGAAGCCACAAGGAATAACCACCCTTGACCCTTGCAGCATAGGCCAACCTCAAACCTCACCTTTCTTGTGTCCGGGCCCCACCAGGATCTACTACATCTCCAAAGGGGGTGCCCCGCAACATAAGTGGTGTAGTTGGCAGGATAACTACAACATTAATAAGCCTACAAGATTGGACCTACAACTGGAAATTTTTTTTTTTTGTGTGAGAAAAAAAAAAATAAAATAAGACCCGACTGACTTGCTTGAAGAAAGCCTGGAACGGAGCAGATATAGAAACCGGATCGGAGCCAGAAAACCCGGAGTGGAGTTGCCGGAATACGGAGCGGATGGAAAGGAAATCCTGAAGCCTGGAAATCCTGTAGCGAATCCCGAAGCAGTGGAGCCATCGTGGCACAGCAGCATATATTCCCCAAAGCTGGTTCAACACTGAAACCAGGTAATATGTAATTAAACCTGCATAGTGTTGGATATTAGGGGAAGTTAAAAAAAAAAAAAAGTGGAGAGAAATTTTTGGAGAACCGTACTTGGGTTTCCTTTTCTCCTGTTTGTTCTTTCCCAGGTACCATGGAGCCGAAGGAGCTTTGTGCCTGGATGGCCCACCAGTTTTCCAAGCAGGCGGAGGTGGCACAGCAGAGCCAAGCACAAGCGCTACAGGCGATGCAGGCGCAGCAACTCCCAGTCATTGAGACTATGGAAAAGTGGCTGGCGCAACAACGTGAAGAATTAGCCAAGAGCAACGCGGAGAAGCCGTTGGCTATGGGACCGGCTAACCCAGTGCGTGGACAATGGTTATGCACTGATCTTGTTGTGGGCAAGCTTAGTCCAGATGATCACATAGATGACTTTTTAGAGGCATTTAGTAGAATCGCAAGCTCAGCTAAATGGCCGCAAGAACAGTGGGCAATACGGTTGGCAGCGTCTCTTACCGGCGTAGCGCTGGCTGCCTATAGATCGATGCCCCCGACTTTAGCTAATTCATACGAGGAGGTTGTAACAGCGATTAGGGACCGTTTGGGCCTTACGCCATTGGCATATAACAAAATGTTTAGGGCCACTTTCATTAAAGCTAATGAAACGCCTAAAGCGTTAGGCCATAGAATATGCAGCCTGGCACATAAATGGTTACAACCCGAGAAGAAAAGCATAGGCACCTTGATGGATTCTATAATACTCGAGCAATATATGGCCGCCCTACCTAGCAGAGTGAAGAACTTTTTAATATTACAAAACTGCTGCACTACGAGGGATGCAATAGCTCTTACAGAGAGGTACTTAGAGGCAGAGAAAGTCAGCCAACCTAGGGGGGGCCCTTCTAAAATAGCCATAGGAATGGAGACACCGAAAGTAGAGAATCCCTCACGTCCTCCATTTGGTAGCTGGAAAAATGCCAAGCCTCTAGTAATGGAAAATACCAAAAGATGTTTTACATGTGGTAAAAGAGGGCATTTAAAGTACGAATGTTATTCGCGAACTGCTTTGGTGGGAGAGTCCCCAAGAACAACACGCGAAGGTTTTGTTCTAAATGTAAAAGTGCAAGGCATAACTGAAAGCACTCCTGGATTCTGGAGCCGATCAAACTATGATCTCCAGAAAGTTGTGGTCAATGATCAAGGCTCAGGGCTTATCGGTCCCAGAATATCCAGTGGGAAATGTGAAAATAAAATGTGTGCATGGAGCGGCTACCCGCTATCTGGTGTATAAACTGGCCGTAAAGGGATTAGGCATTGAAAGGGAAATGATGATAGCTGTTGTACCTAGGTTGCCGCAGGAATTGGTCTTAGGCCGTGATTGACCACAGTTTAAGAAAAGTCTAAAGGAAGGTTTATCTTCCCCAAAAGAGCCAGATTCCACTTGCATTCAACCTAAGCCTACTGAACGTCCCAAAGCACAGCAGAACAGCCTAGCCGCTACTACAGGTCCTATGGTGCCTAACCCACTTTGGGAAAAACCTAAGATAATCCCCATGAAGGAACCGCTAGAGCCAGCAAAAAGGTTTGTGCTGAAATTTTGCAAAACTTCATAAAAAGCGCGTAGTCCTCAAAGAGCATCATCCCAAGCTGCAGGCTATGACCTCCATAGTGCCGAAGACCAGATCATCCCAAAGCAGGGCCGTAAATTGGTTACTACGGATCTACAAATAGAGCTACCACCGGGGTGCTATGGAAGGATAGCACCACGATCGGGACTTGCCGCCAAACACAGCCTCGATGTTGCTGCAGGAGTAGTCGACCCCGACTACAGGGGCATATTAAAAGTCCTGCTGTGTAACTTCGCAAACGAAGATTTTAAGGTCCAAGTCGGAGACAGAATAGCGTAACTGATTTGCAAACGGGTGGGATTCCCCAGCTTGGAAGAGGTTGCCATGCTGGCTTCCACGAGCCGGGGAACAGGAGGTTTCGGCTCTACTGGGAAGGCAGAACTGGAAGGCTTCGTGGCCATAGGAAATGATCCCCCAGAAGAGGATCTTGGTCCCCGGGTAGAGGACTGCAAAGAGAGCTCTACGCCACAGATCGGGGGGGGGGGGAACTCTCCTTAGGGCAAAAGGAGGACTTAGCTCAACTGTTGAAAGAATATAAGGATGTCTTAACCCCAATACCTGGAGAAACCTCATTAGTCGCTCACGAAATACTCACCCCTCCAGGTAAAATTATCCGACAACGACCATATCGATTGCCAGAGGCGAAAAAACAGGAAGTCATTAATCAAGTAGAGGAAATGCTGCGAATGAACATAATTGAGAAGTCACATAGTCCGTGGTGTAGTCCTGTGGTACTAGTACCTAAGCCCGACGGGACTATGCGTTTCTGTATAGACTTCCGCCAAGTGAATGCCGTGTCCACTTTCGATGCCTACCCTATGCCTCGGATCGAGGAATTGTTAGACCGGCTCGGGCAAGCAAGATTTCTGACAACATTAGATATGACCAAAGGGTACTGGCAGGTCCCTTTGACGCGGGATGCCAGGCCCAAAACCGCCTTCAGTACACCTTTGGGCCTCTTCCAATTCCGAAGAATGCCCTTCGGTTTACATGGGGCAGCTGCCACATGCCAGTGTTTGATAGATATCATTCTACGTCCGTACCAAACTTTCGCTACTGCCTACATGGACGATGTGGTAATCCACAGTACCACCTGGAAGGAACATCTCCACCAAGTAGGTACCATATTAGAAGCCATGAGAAGAGCAGGCCTCACGTTAAACCCAAAGAAATGCACCTTTGCTGCTAAAGAGGTCAAATACTTGGGTCACCTGGTGGGTCGGGGAACAGTACGACCTCTACTAGATAAGGTGGAAAGCATCAGGAAGTTTCCCATTCCCCAGCACAAGAAGCAGTTGAGAAGCTTCCTTGGTCTCATCGGCTATTACCGCCGCTTCATACCGCACTTTGCGGAGGAAAGCAATGTCTTTACAGAAATGTTGAGGAAAAATGCCCCGAATATGTTAAAATGGTCACCAGAAGCCGAGACTGCTTTCCAAAGGTTAAAGGGAAAGCTATGTCAAGCCCCCATATTACGTGGGGTAGACTTTCGGCAAACCTTCCTGTTACAGACAGATGCCTCTAAGACGGTTCTGGGTGCTGTTATATCTCAGATACAAGAAGGGGCAGAACATCCTATTATGTTTCTTAGTAAGAAACTATCGCTGGCAGAAAGAAAATACGCTACAATTGAAAGAGAATGTCTCGCTATCAAATGGGCCATTGAGGCATTAAAATTCTATTTAACAGGGAGGAAATTTGTCCTCATAACGGACCATGCCCCTCTAAAGTGGTTGCACACCATGAGGAATGAAAATAATCGATTAACCAGGTGGTATATGGCTTTGCAGCCCTATGATTTTAGAGTGGAGCATCGAGCCGGGAAGCTGCATTTTAACGCAGATGCGATGTCACATATTACGTGCTGCGGAGAGGAGGCTTCCCCAGCCCGTAAAATTTTAAGAAGGGGGATGTGTGATGCTGCGGACCCTCTTGAAGGGAGAGAAAAAGTTTTAAAACCAGAAAAAGGCAGGCATAACTTGCAATATTGGGAGGATCCATCTAGGGGGAGCAGGAGAGTCGAGAGAGAGACCGAGAAACCACGCCCCTCTGGGCGGGGCGCAACCCCAGCCAGCTTCTTTTTGAACAGAGGCAGGTCTGACTTAAGAGAGAAGGACCAAGGCCGAAGCAAAAGCAAGGACCAAAGCAGAAGCAGCAGCCGGAGCCAGAGTACAGAAGGCAAAGAGGAAGGCCAAAGCACTGGCAAGAGCAGAAAGAAGCAGAGTCCTGAGCAGGAAGCAAAGCAGGAATTTCAACAAGAGTTGGAGTGGAATAAGGAACAGAGAAAAAGCCAAGAGAGGTACTGGGACCGCAAGGGAGTACCTGGCAGAGGGTCACCACAGCAGCCGTGGAATAAAGAGGTTCGTCCATTTTCAGAGGTGGGAAATGTTTGTTTGGAGAAAAGAAAACATCCTTACCACTATGGTCTGAAGGCTAAGGAAAGACCACAGGAGAGCCTGAGCACTGCTGCGCTGAAGACAAACCAAGGTAGGCCTCAAGCCTTATTAGAGAGAAGGAAGAGAAGCCTCAAAGGTAAAACTCTTATTGCTAATAATTGCCTTCAGAAGCCTAAAGTAGGGGGAAGACAGTGGGAAGAGGATTACTGTTACCCTAAACATTCTGGTGAGCAAAAGTATGAAAGAAGCTTGTCTAAGAAGAGAAGTTTGAGTGGGAAATCTTTTTATGAACCTGCTTTTGAACCTCTAATCAGAGAGGGACCGTTGTACTGCAAAACTCCTAGAGACCGACGCCCAAAACTAAATGCTAGGCATTGGGACATAGTGCAACAAGTATAATTACCCGGAGGCTACAGATTCAGAGGCTTCTGAGGTTGAATCCATGCAAGTGGAATCAGTGGGGGAAGAATCCGATAATGCAATGGATTGTACATATTGTGCCTCAGGGAGTGTTGAATCTATCCCCAGTTTATCAGATACCTAAGTGAAGGAAGTTTATTGTTTTGCACAATGTTCTGTGAAGATAACAGCCTTTACTTTATTGCTTGCTTTTATTTTTTTTCTCTATCCTGAAGTAAGGACATTTCAGTTGTTACCATAGCCAATCCTTATGAACCGTTTTGTGCAAGAAAGGGAAATAAAGCCTTTAACTTTCCCTCCACTCTGTGCATTTGTTCTTTGAGTGTTGGTTACAAGGAAGCCACAAGGAATAACCACCCTTGACCCTTGCAGCATAGGCCAACCTCAAACCTCACCTTTCTTGTGTCCGGGCCCCACCAGGATCTACTACATCTCCAAAGGGGGTGCCCCGCGACAGTAGGTATCTATTTCAACTTGTTGTGTTCCATAGTACTCTGTGAATAGCAGCGTCTTGATATTTTTACGGAAGGTAGAGAGGTCGCCTATATCTCTTATTCTATCTGGAAGGGAGTTCCATAGAATTGGAGCATAGTAAGAAGGCTCTATTGCTCATTGGTTGGTCTTTCGGAATTCAGCTGGGAGAACTAGGGAATTTTGAATGCATCCTCTCCTTTGTCTGTTATCTGGGATCCTATTAATTAGAGTGACTAGGTGGGAGGGTGATATGTTAAGCAGTAGTTTGAATGTAATGATTAGATTCTTATATTTGATCCTACTTAGGATAGGTAGCCAGTGTAATTGACGTAATATGGGGGTGATGAGGTCAGACCTAGCTACCTTCATAATTACATGAGCAGCTGTATGTTGCACTATCTGAAGTTCTCGATGCATGCTTGAATAGTCCCTGCAATATGAGGGTGTATCGTGGCTTGTAGGGCAGATCGGAAGTCAGAAGGGGCCGGTAAAGATCTTAGATGTTGTAGCATTCTAATTTTTCTGTATATAGCCTGAGTTGTTATGTTGAGGTGTGAAGACAGGCTCAGGTTTTGATCTTGAATTATACCTAGATATTTAACTTAGTTTTTTACTTCAATTGTAGCTTCTTTGACTTGAATTTTGGGCAGGGGGATGAATTCATTGTTCCTAGTGACAATTAGCGCTTCTGTTTTACTGTAGATTATTCTTAGGTTGTGCAATATAAACCATTGAGTGGCTTTATTGAAGCATGTTATAATCAGTTGGACATTAACTTTTGCTGTATTGAATGGTAAATAAATCATTATATCAGCCACATAAATGTGGTAGTTTACTTTATGCTTCTGAAAGATATTACAGATTGGCTGAAGATAGATATTGAACAATAAAGCTGAGAGTGCTGGTCCTTGGTGTATTCCTTGCTGCTCACTGTATGTATTAGATGTGTCTTGGCCAATTTTGACCTGTTGAATACGGTCTTCCAAGAAAGATTCAAACCAGTATAGGGTAGTACCGCCAATTCCAATTTGCTTCCATCTAGCTAGTAGTATGTTGTGATTGAGCGAGTCAAATGCTGATGCAATAACCAGGAATATCAGAATGAATGCTTGTTTAGGGGCTTCAATTCCCTTAATAATCAGCTTATCGAAGAGGAATAGGAGGAGTGTCTCAAACCTGTGGTATGGTCTTAATGCAGACTGGTGGGGGTCCAGTGGGGTATTAGTATCTAAGTGGTCATGAAGCTGGCTTTCGGGTATCTTTTCAAATATTTTTGCTATATAAGGGAGGCTTGATATTGTTCACTATGAGTTAGAACTCGTTTATTCCAAAGATTTATGTTTAAGAATTGGCCGAATTGATACTTTCTTTAAGGTTTTAGACATGTGACCCCGAGATAATGAAAGGTTAACTATTTTGAGTATAGCTGGTGCCATTTCTGCATGAGACATTTTTAGCCGACTGACCAGTTATGGATCACCTGGGGTAGTAGTAGTGTTTATTGATGTAATTATTTGATCCAGGTGTTCTGAATTGATTAGGGTAAATGATTGCCATAGTGCGATGTTAAGTGAGGGGTTTAGTACAGGTGCTGGTGCAGCAGGAAAATATAAACTTGTTTATGTAGAAGTTGGCTAGCACTTGTGGATTGATGGTGATAGTACTGTCTCCCATGTTAGGGGATCGTGTTAATGATTTCACAATCTCAAAAAGTTCCCTTGGGCGATTCAGTGATTTCATAAGTAACTTAGTATGGTTATCACTTATGGTTATTGATGCTATCTTGGTAGGAGTGGAGTATATTCATATATTGAATCCTATTGTCTGGTAGCTTTGACATCCTCCATTTACATTCCAACTTTTGTAATTTTCTCTTTAAAGTTCTAAGCTCCTGAGTGTACCTTATGTTAGATCTCCTATTACCTCTATTTTAATTAGTTGTGGGGGCAGATGTGGCTTTATTTAGTACAATGTTCCAGTTATCTAGCAAGTTAATCTGTATCAGTATTGTCAAAGTTAAGTTGAGGAAGAGTTTCTTTTAAAAATAAGTCTTTGTGAAATTGTTTAAAACGGGGCTGTATGTTGTGATTGATGTTATACCTGAGTGGTATAATTGTGTATGCTTGTAAGGTTGATGATGATGTGGTCTGACCAAGGGACAGCTTGAATTTGGGGTGAGGGGAGACCAGAATCATTAAATAAATCATTAGGTAGGAATATCAGGTCCATTATGTTTCCTTTGTTATGGATTGGTAAATTTACAATTTGGGTATAGTCCATATCACTCATAGCTTTAAGGAAGGAATATGACCCTTGTGAAATGAAGCCAGATTGAAATTGCCTAGGAGAATTAGTTGGTTGTTAATAGGTGCGTGTGAGCATACGGTTTCCAATATTTTAGTTAAAGTATTGGTGTTAGGTGTAGGAGATCTATATAGGAGGCTAAATATGAACTGCTTAGTTTCCACCAAAAGTATGTCCAGGCCTCCTATACTAATGGTAGATGATAGGGAGACCTTTAGCTCCTTTTTTGCTAGGATGAGGACGACTCCTCCATGCTTGTCTTTTCTGGGAGTATGGAAAATGTCAAAGCTTGGTAGCTTAATTTGATTTAGAAGCACTGTATCAGTGTCTGAAAGCCATGACTCGGTGATAAACATGATGTCTGGGTCATTGTCATGGATGTAGTCTATAAGGATAGGAATTTTATTCTTGACTGATCTTGCATTAATTAAACTGCAATTTAGAATTTTAGGGATAGGGACATCAATTATCTTAATACCTGGAGCTTGCCAGCCCGATGTAATATGGATAAACCTGTCACTTGTACGCTGCGTTGGCCCAGTACATTTAGGTCTAGCTTAGACTAATACGGTATATTGAATTATTGGGATGTTATGAAACTATTGGGAGGGAGAGAAGGCCTGAGACAGAGATAGAGAATATAGGATAAATAACATGAATATCCAGTGAATGGTCAGATATAACTTCACATCCATTTTGAAACTTTTAGATTAAGCAGTTAAAATGCTTCTTGCAAATAAAGTTAGATAATGTTCTTACCCTAGTAGGTTGTGTTAGGCAGCTTGGGGAACACACCATGGGAAACATTTATTTATTTATTTATTTATTTATTACAGGCTCTTATATACCGCACTATTTGAGATCAGCGCGGTTTACAATATAACAGCAATTTACCAGAACAACAGGTTGTTTGGTTTTACCTATAACAGGAACAAGAACTTGGATAAAACAAGGGGGAAAAATTTAAACTGAAACTATTTACATATGTAATTACATGTATATACAGCAGTATTATTCTTAGATTGGGAACAGGTGGAACAGGTGATTAAAAGGAGATGGGAGGCTAGGTCAGTGTTTGGCTGGTCTGGTGATATTGGGGAAATAGGTGGGATTTGAGTTCTTTTCTGAATTGCGTTAGATCGGAGATAGCCCTAATCTCCGGTGGTAAGGTGTTCCAGCACTTAGGGGCATAGAAGCTGAAAGCCCTGTTCGACGTCGTTAGGGAGCATTTTGTTGCTTCCTTAGGGATTATTAGCGCATTTGTGGAAATAGTTCTCCTAGCTCTGTTAGGTGGAACGGTCTATATGAGGTCTATTATAGATGAGGAGGTGATGCCTTTGATAGCCTTGAATGTGAGTAATAAGGTCTTGAACAACAGTCTCCCATGGATGGGGAGCCAGTGAAGTTGTTTCAGAATAGGTGTTACATGGTCTCTTCTTGATGCTCCGTAGAGGACTCTGGCAGCGGTGTTCATGGCAAGCTGTAAAGGGTTTAAAGTAGAGTGTGGGAGGCCTTGAAGAATGGCATTAGCATAATCGAGGTGCGGTAGGGTTAAAGCTTGGAATATCGTTGGGAAGTCCTCAGGATCAAGCAAGGAGCGAAGGTGGCGGAGCATCCGGATTTTGAGGTAGATCGCTCTGACAACATTGGTTATATGTAACTTCATATCCAGGTGTTGGTCCAAAGTAACCCCAAGATATCGGATTGAGGGCTTTGTTTGGAGCTCGGCTTCTTTCACCTTTATGAAGTGGCGGTGTGAAAGATGGGTCCCTGGAGATGAAGAGAACCTCAGTTTTCTTGTGTTGAATGCGGAGGTTCTGGGATTGAAGCCATTCGGAGACTGCATCAAAGCATTTGGTTAGCGGAGAAAGATCCATGTTGACTGTGGAGAAAGGCATGTAGAGAAGAATATCGTCTGCATATATCAAGCAGTCGACATGAGTGGATAAACATGTCGTGCTTGAGCATACTGAGGTCCACATTCAAGGGCCACACTTAAGGTCCCTTTGGTGTGGACCCGCCTACAGCGTTGCTAATTTAAAGAGAATGGAGCAGCGGGGCTTGATGACTATGCTGCTGAGGAGGAGCTTACCACTATGTACAGGGGGGTTCCTTCCTGGATCAGGCTGTGTTGTGCTGTGTCAGAGTGCCTGAG
This sequence comes from Ichthyophis bannanicus, assembly GCA_033557465.1. NCBI lineage: Eukaryota > Metazoa > Chordata > Amphibia > Gymnophiona > Ichthyophiidae > Ichthyophis > Ichthyophis bannanicus. The sequence continues at coordinate 383,782,258 of CM066038.1, read as the reverse complement.
AAAAGTCCCAAGGCTGGTTGTGAAGTCTGAATGCTGCCCTGAACATCCTGATACAGCCAGAATGGAAGGGGAGTGCTCAGTGCAGCGCTGCTAATTTAAAGAGAAGGGAGCAGCCGGGCTTGATGACGATGCTGCTGAGGCGAAGCTTTACCACCATGTGCAGAGGGGTTCCTTATCTCTTTTCTATCATTTACCTATGATTTTTATTATATACCAAATTATAAACCACTTTGATAAATTGTGAAATCCAATCCAGCAAATTTTCCCACTTGCCTTTCCTACTTAATCATATATGATAGTTTATCCTTCCCCATACCAAGCTAGTATTTATAAACAATGGTAGTCACCTTTTTATACATCAGACGTCCTAGCAAATCCAGTGGCTCCCCCACTTGACCATTTAGTCCTGCATTACTCTGCAGAAAGTGTCAGATTTGCAAAAAGCAAAAAAATCCCTCTGATCTAGATCATGGAAATCCCTCAGGACCTCAAGAGTGCAACACGATGTATTTGATAGTCATTTCCTTCTCTTCAGATCTCCCCCAACTTGTTCTTGAGATACTTGCTAGATGTGACTAAGGTCCATAGCTAAATAACATCATCTCCCTTCCAACAACTCTACCTTTTCCTTTACCTCAGCAAACTTTTTAAAAATGGGTCTAAAGTCTAAGTCGGCCTTTCCTCATTCATTAAAAATTGCATTGGATGGAACTTGGCCGGGAAGTGCGTCGGAGGCACTCGGGGTCATTTGTTTGGCCCCTGGGACTGCTGCCTTGTGCAGCGTTAATCTCGGATGCTTGTTTCTTCCCCGGAACAGCGGACAGGCATCGGGGAGAGAGCCTGCAGCTGTGAGAGGACCCCCTGAGTGGTTTTGTGTTTTTTGGTCTTATAATTTTTGTCCTCCTTTGCCGTGGAGCGTGTTTCGCGGAGCGTGGTTCGAAGGGGCGTGTTCAAAGGTGCAGGTTCTGCCCCTTTGATGCCCCTTCGAAGCCACAGCGACGTCACAGTGGTATATTCTAGTGACTGCACGTTCCCGCCCGGCAGCAAGAGAGGGAAGTTTGTAATTTTGGTGGGTTTGTTCGGGTTGCTCTTTACTATTTTCTGCATTCTGTCTTGTTTAGTATGGGGAAACGGAAAGCAAAGGGCGGGGGTGCTTCTGGGGGTGGTCCCGCCGGTGCTGTGAAGCCGGCGGGCCCCCTTGATAAGCACTTCTCTCCCTTGCCGATTGCTCAATCATCTCCTGAGGGCGCCTCCCTAAGTTCAGGGGGAAGATCTCCCCGACCATGTCCTCTTCCGTCGCTGCTCCCTGCTTCTACTGGGGAGTCCTCTGATAAGGTAAGGGGATTAAATGTTTCTTTTTTTTTACCTCAGCCGGTTGTTTCAGGTGCGTCGAGTAGTGTTGCTGCGCTCTCGACCTTATCTCCCGATATTGAGATTACACTGAAAGATGTTTGGGGAGCCTTGAAATCTATTGATGATAAGATTTCTAGTACTTTGGGTTCCTTGTCTATATTTTCTCAAGAGACTGTAGTTTCTTTACAGCAATTTGTTTCTAAATTGGAGAGCCAGATTGTGTCTATACCCACAGCTCAGGCTGCGAGTACTAAAGACTCACTGGTTCTTCATAATAAAATTGAAGCAATGGAGAATTCAGCACGTTCCTGCAATCTTCGTTTCTTGAATTTTCCTAATTCTAATCTCCTCGCTCCAAAAATCTTATTAGACAAGTACCTTAAGGAAGTGCTTTTACTTATTGATTCAATAGAAGTTTCTCAGCTTTATTATATTTCTCCCAGCTCTAAGAGGGTTAATCCTATTGAGGGGGAGTTTGATGCAATTGAGCCTACTATTTCTAACCTAACTGCCTTCTTAGAGGACTCCCTGGATATAATCAATACTCAATCTACTCTGTTAGTGACTTTTTTGTCTAGGGATGTTAAACAACGTGTACTTCGTGCATTTTTCAAGCATAAGACTACTAAGTTTTGTGGTCATTTTGTTAATGTCTTTCCTGATGTTTCACGTAATACCCAGCTAGGGCAAAGGCTTTTTTTTGGCCTTAAAGCCTCAGGTTTTGTCTCTGGGAGATGCTTCCTTTTTTCTTCGTTTTCCATGTAAATGTATTGTTACTTTAAAGGGTGTCTCTTATGTTTTTACTGATGTTACTCATTTGGAAAGTTTTTTGATAGAGAAGCGGAGAGCGTTGGTAGAAGTTCAGGGCGTCCAGGGGTAATTTAGCCTCCTATCTATGGGCCATGTGTCTTATTTTCTATAATATTTAATTGTTTGGTTTTTCTGTTAATGCTCGGCCAAGTTTCTTAATGTGGGCTATATGAGTTATTTTTCCTTTTGATGCTTGTACATCTAATGTGGTAGTCTGTTCTGGATTGACCTTGCTTGTATTGTTAAATGCATTTTGGAAATCAATTAAAAGAAATTGCATTGGATATCCACCATGTAAATAACTTGAATTATGTGGACCTATTGTTTCTTTTGGGTCCATCCCCATTCCACCAGTACAGCCAATTGGGAGATAAACTAATACTTTACATCGAGAACCCCTCATCTCCCTTCCTTTGTGGGCAGTGTGAGAATGCGGTGAGCTATTTGAGGGGGCTCTGTGTCTCCAGATAAAAAACAACTTCCTATTCAGAACCCATAGATCTCTCCTTGGAAAGAATACAGGTGAGACCATAAATAGAAGAAACGAGGGAGAACTGACGTCTTCAGAATCACCATGCACCTAAGCCAAGTGTGCCCCCCACCCCCCACTGCACATCTCTGTCTGCAAGCACCTTCCTGACCAAAGGATGGTATTTAACCTTGTATGTCCATTTGAAATCAATAACCAATTGGATACCAAAGTATCTCAAACCTTTCTTAGCTAGTTTATAGGGAAATATGCCAAAATAGCATTTAACTGGGCCTTTGAGAGAGATGTTCAGGAGCTCTGACTTTACTATATTTATTTTAAACCCCGAAATTGTCCCCTAATCCTTTAACACTCTTATTATGTGAGGAAGAGAGTAAGCTGGATCTGAGCTGGTGAACATAATGTCGTCAGTGAAGATGGAGATATTGAATTCCACTTTCCCCAACTTCTACTCACCTTATCCTTTCATTCACCCTAATGCATGCCGCAAAGAGGTTCTAGAATAAAGATAAAAAGTAAGGGCAACAATGGGAGCCTTGCTTAGTTCCTCCAGCTAGCTTAAACTCCTCGGAGTACCCTCTATTCACCTGCCACCTGGGCTCTAGGGCCCTTTACAGAGCTTTTACCAAGCCATGAAATTGGGCCTGAAGCCCATTTGTTGTAATACAGCAAACATGAGCTCCCACTCCACCCTGTGAAATGCATTTTCGGCATCAACACAGAGGAGCAGAGAAGGGGTAGCCCTCTTTTGTGCTTACTATGTCAACTGAAGAATCTTTATAACATTGTCAGCCTCATAGCAGCCGGGAATGAAATCTGACTGGTCTCCCCCTCTCCCCCCCCCTTACAAACTAATGAAGGAGAGACTCTGGGAAATCAAAAAGTCATGGGATAGGAGGCAGTTTACTACTTTGGATTGGGAACTAGTTAAATGATAGAAAACAGAGTAGGACAAAATGCCAATTTTCGCAGTGGAGAATGGTGAATAGTGGCGAACTCCAGGGATCTGTTTTTTTTTTAACATTCATAAATAAACTGGAAAATAGAATGAGGTGATCAAATTTGCAGATGAGACACAGTTATTCAAAGCTTTGAAAAAATTGCAAGAGGACCTTGAAAAATTGGGAAATGGTGCTTCCAAATTGCAGATGAAACTTAATGTGGACAAGTACAAAGTTATGCACTTATGGAAGAAGAACCCAAACTATGGTTAAACAATGCAAGGATCCACATTAAGAATCGCTACCCAGGAAAAGAATCTGGGCGTTACTGTGAATATGTTGAAACCCTCTGCTCAGTGCACAGCGGTAGCCAAGAAAGCAAATAGAAAGCAAATAGAAAGCAAATAAATAAGCACACACCCACACACACAAGTCTACAACACCAAGGGATTAAATACCTTCATGTTAAATGTCACCTCAATTGTATTATCTAAATGCTGTAAAGTAACTGTATTGTCTAATTATATACACGTACCCTAATGAGTGGAGGAGTGGCCTAGTGGTTGGGACAAGGTACTTCAGGCCGGAAGGTCGGGGGTTCAAATCCCACTAGAGGACAGCAACCTTGGGCCAGAAGGGCTGGGGTTTCTACTCCCACAGGTGCTCCTTGTGGTCTTGGGCAAGCCACTTAACCCTCCATAGCCCATGTTCCCTGTAAAATAGTTATCTCCAAGTTATAATGCCCTGTTCAATGTAATTTCAGTTTGTTCAATGTAAACCGCACTGATGCAGAATAGCACGGTATATAAGAGAATGTAAATAAATAAAATAAATAAATAAATAATGTTAATTAAATAAATAAATAGAATGCTAGGAATCATAAGTAAAAGAATAGAGAATAAAACCAGGGATATTATGATGCCTCTGTATCGCTGTATGGTGCGCCCACACCTCGAATATTGTGTGCAATTTTGGTTGCCATATCTTAAAAAGGATGTAACAGAATTAGAAAACGTACAGAGAAGAGACACCAAAATGATAAAGGGAATGGAAGGATACCCCTGCGAGGAAAGGCTTAAAAGGTTAGGACTCTTCATCTTAAAAAAGAGACAGCTGAGGGGATATATGATAGGTCTACAAAATAATGAATGGAGTGGAATGGGTAAATGTAAATTGGTTGTCTATGCTTTCAAAATGTAGAAAGGCTAGGGGACACGCAATGCAGATACAATATAGCACATTTAAAATCAGAGAAAATATTTTTTCACCCAGTGCATAATCAAATTCTGGAATTTGTTACTGGAGGATGTAGTAAAAGCTGTTAGTGTAGCTCAGTTTAGGAGATGTTTGGACAAGTTCCTGGAGGAAAAGTCCATAAATCCACTGCTTACCCCTGCAATAAGCAGCATGGAATCTGTTTACCTTTTGGGACCCTGACTGATACTTGTTACCTGGATTGGCAACTCTTGAAAATAGGATGCTTGGCTTGATAGACCTTTGATCTTACCCAGTATAGCATATCGTCTGTTCTTATGTACAACTGGGAGGCCAAAACCTTGGCCAGCAATTTAGTGTCAATATTTAGTAGGGAAAGTGGACAATATGACCTATTTTGGGCTGGTTCCTTCCTTCCTTTTGTGTTTTTTATCCCAGCTGCCCCCTGTAGAACTGAATTAAAGACTGTTGCCGAGGGACTTGCTACTTAGCAAAGTGCCTGAAAAAAAACATCCAGGCCCAGGGATTTCCCTGCTTTAATCCTTTTATTGCCCCTATAACCTTCTCCACGGTAATCATTGCATCCAATCCCTCTCAAATCTGTCTTTCCCCCCACGCAGGTCCCCTGCAATGAGTATAACTCTGCATAAAAGTCAACAAAACAATCTAATCTGCCGCTGGAGAATATCCCTCTCTTCTGCCGCCTTCAGTATTTGCCCTCTGTGATTCTGCTTTCTCTGGACTCTCAGCTGGGACACCAGAAGCCATCCAGCAATATTACCATATTCAAAATATTTCTGTTTGGTTATCGCCATCTCATGTAAAACTTTACACACATCTATTAACTGGCTTTTTTCCACACCTAACTCCACTGAAAGATTCTCGCAATTCTCATCTTTCTCTTCAATTTTTTGTCCTGTAAAATGCTGTCCCACTTTGTTTTCCCTTTACACTTGCCCAAATAAGTTGGCGTCCAGTTAGTGGCTTTAAAGCCACATGTTTGTTAGTATCACTTTCCTATTATGTAGGTCAAAGTAATTCCGAATGTCTCCCTCTAGCCCTTTAGGGTTACCTCAGGATACTCTAAAACAGTCATTTATCCTCCAGAATTTCATAGTCCTAGCTGATGGGCTTACCACAATCTCCACTCATAGCAGCATATGGTTTGACCAGGCGATGGTCTCTTATATCTGTAGCCACAACATCAGCTATATGCTCATCATCCATGAGCAGGTGATCAATCTTTGAATACGAGTTATGAACCAATGAGTAGAAGGTATGATCTCCCACCAGGAAACAGCCTTTACACATTGACTGAAACCAATTCTTGCATCATCCCTTTAAATGCTTTTCTGTCCTCCCCCCCAGCACCCATCATTTATCAAAGTGGAGTTATACTTGCTCTGGTCCAGGGTTAGGTCAAAGCCATCTATCATCCGCCAGATCCAGAAACCAATCACTGTGTCCGAATGAAAGCCCCTTGACTCAGTCTCCCAGGAGAAAACCCAGTGGATTGTCCGTCTGTTCAGGAACAACAGGATCTAACAGTTTGGAAAAAAAAAGAATCACTATTCCTGCTTCCTTTTTCTCTCTTTTTAAACAAAGCAGGCCTTTTAATAGCCAAATTTAAACCTTTAACATTCTAAGACAACATTCTAATTATCCCCTTTCATAATGTATCACAAGTGTAGTAAATGGAATAGCTCCACCTGTCCCAGCCATCTCCAGACAGTAAATCATGTTCCTATCCAACACCATACATGCTTCCATTTTACCTTTCCCTTTACCCGGACCTGTCTCTACCCTATCACCACTCCCTTCTCTCTCTCCTCCTCAACCCCTTTATCCCTGGTGGCTCATCCTCTCCCAGCAACACTCCATCTTGAGGAAACTGATTACATCCATGAGAAGGCTCCCCCCGCCTTCCGCCATCACACCCACCCCTCTCTCATATATCCACACTCTTGCCCTCCCCACATTAGCATGCTATGTGTTCTGTGCCCCTCCACTCACACCTCCCACCTCACTCATCTTCCCTACCTTTATAGCATTTGTCTTCAATATATGCTAGCAAGCCCTATCAATAAGCTTGCCCCCCCCCACACACACACATGCATTCACACCCTATAACTCAAGCATCTGCCCTGACCATGCCCATGTCTTTTCCATTGCATTCACATGCACTTCTGCTTTTCACCAGAGCTGTGCTTGAGGCATCTCTTGCCCCACCCACCCACTGCCATTTAACCAGCAGCTTCCCTGGAGTGTATTGGGGTTGTGGTATGTCTTCTATTCTGTACATACCCAGATCCTTTAAAACCTGTTCTGTCTCTGATCTTAGCAAACTTTGAAGGTTTTCCCATCCTTAAGTATGGCCAGGGCAAAAGGAAAGAGCCAATGATATTTCATCCTTTCCTCTTTCAATTTCCTAGTGATGTCATGCAACTCCCAATGTTTCCTCAGGATCATTGAGGACAAGTCTTCAAAAATTATTTTTTTGTGCGAGTCCCAGATGAAGTCTATCAAAGTTCTACCTTTAGCGGCCTCTCTTTAAGAACAGACTTCTAAAAGCAAACTATTATGTCCCCTGGCAGGTTCTGCCTTGGAGGCCCCAAAGCACAATGTGCATGATCCAATTCCACATTGATATCCTCGTCCTCAGCAAGCTCAGCCACAAGCACATGCTTAACACCTTTGATGACCACTTCAAAACAGTTCCCATAGCTTGTCTCGTCCAGAGCTCCTTGGAACCGTAAGTTATTTCGACTCGTATGGTTCTCTGTATTCTCAAACTTGTCAGCTGAGTCTCTAGTCACCTGTTCAAAGTTAGATACAATCTTATCCAAATGTGCTGCAAACATGCCGTGCTCCTTCATATGAGTCTCTACTTCTTCTACCCACCATCCAGTATCTGCAATCTTTGCCCTAAGTTTGCTTCCCAGGGTCGTGATCTTGATACACACAGATATCTGCTCCGATTTCAAGTTCCAGAACCAGTGATGGAATTCACTGGTGAATGCCTGTTCTTTATGTACCGATTCAGACTCGCTCTCCCTCTCCCTCTCCTGCTACTCATTGTTGCTGCCGCCTTTGTGCTGCCCTTCCTCGGATTGGCAAAACTGGCATAGGAGACATCCTATAAATTGATAATTCTCTTTTTATTCACTATCAAGTTTAGCTCGAGTGACGGAATATGTTCCTCCGCTTTGCAATCTTAAATGAAGGGATGTATGAGGGAGAAAACATCAAATTACTGGTGGGATCCAAGTAACCATGGGCTTAAACTGCTATCTACATTGGTGACATCACTTCTGAGTGGTCTAATGCAGGATTTTTATATTTCCAGATAAATCTTTCCTTGTGCAGTCTGTATTTCAACAGAAGCAAATTACAAAAGGTTATTATACAGTAAACATCATGGGATACATTACTACTACTACTCGGCATTTGTATAGCGCTACCAGTCGTACGCAGCGCTGCACAGACATGTAAGAGACAACCCCTGCTTGTCAGAGCTTACAATCTATTCAAGACAAACACAAAACACAGAAGGTGTAGGCAGAGGTAAAACAAGACACAGAAGGTGTAGACGGGTAAAACAGGGAGAGAAACTGAGATCGGGTGAGTCAAGATCCAAAAACAGCATACATGGACAAATAAATATAGTGCTAAAGGCTATGGTTCAATAGCAGTAGCATTAAAATAAGACATGAGTTCAAGATAATTGTACTCCTGGTATGTTGGAAGCACTTGTCAACTACAGTACTTACAGAATTACCCAGGAATAGGCTACAATCTACAGATCTACATTTTATCACCATATTGATGAAGAAGCAAAGACAACAATATACTTTTTTGGGTGGAGGGGTTAAGAGGAGGGGACATTAAAACTGTACTAACATAAGCTTTTATTATTTTTAAGCAGAAGTTTTAACCCTTTACTTTGGTAATGGTGGTTAACTCATCATGTCTCCAGAGTGATCCAGTGACAGAACATTATCCCTTCCCAAAATATGCTCTACAGGTTTTAAGTCTGTCAAAGCAGTGGTATAGCTAGGACTGTTTTTTTTTTCTTTTGGTGAGATTTAGGATAAACATGGCTGAGCACAAGGCAGTGAAAATGTTGACACCACCTGCAATTCTCCTCTAATTCAGCTGTTCTACTGCCCCTGGCTGGGTGGTCATGCCACTGAGCCAAAGGCCAAAAAGATACCATACTTCACTCAAACTCTATGCTGTGTACTTTGCCTAAAAGAGACAGAAGGATGCCAGTTTTAAACTTTTCATTACATTAAAGGAGTAAGAGTGCTGTGCTCTGTTGCAGAATATGTCTTTCTTGGGGAATCTTATTTTGTGGTGGTGGTATTTCAGAGATTGAGATTAGCATATGCTAGATCAGTTATTCTCTATGATAGCTAAGAAGGCAAAGAGCTAGTAAACAGTGTCCCCGTTAAGCAAATTGTGATCGCATCCAAAGACATTGGAAATCCCCATTAACTGCTAATTTGTGTTAATCATTTCCCTATTAGTGAAGTATACTGTATATTATTGCTCTTTAAAAAATGGAAATACAATACTGCCACCTAGTGCATTTAACTTTTTTTTTATTGTTTTTATTGTGGTATCTATGTAGAGGTATTTTACAATATTAATTCTTAACCTCATTATTAGAAGTTAATGACTAAAGCATATTTACTGATCTGTAATTAGATTCAGGTTTATGTTTAGCTGACCATTATCATCAAAGGACATCGTGAAAGAAATCAGCAGACATAGGAAATCCATATATGATGTTTTTAGGCATGCTTTGCAACAGGTATTAGCTCTTATTTTGAATGCATCCATCTGTCCATATGCATGTTTTCAAATGTAAATGGAAAAGTAGAGTTGTGGGGGGAGCAGGTCCTGCTGCCCTGTGAATGCTACAAGCATTGGACAGACTGGAACAGCAACAGGTAGTAGGAAGAACAAATCTTGCCACTTGGTTCTTCACACCCCCACTCCCTCTCATACACACCACTACCAACATACATACACCAGTGTAATGGCTGCATGGGGTTCCAATGAGAATCAACACAACTGTGCAAGTAGTTTACATAAGTGCTTAATAGTGAACGTGACTAATTAGGAAGACTTCCAGAAAATTTAGTCTATAATTACCTCCTTAGGAATAATATAAAACTAGGAGTGATAAAGAACGTATCTATCTTACATATTCTTACACCCCAGTAGTTGGATATTTTGTCTGAAATTGTGATTAGTGTATTTATGTTTGGTATTTGTATCTGCATATGTTTTATGCTTGTTCACAGCCTTGAACACTACAGTATATGGCAATATAAAAATATTTTAAAATATTTTTATAACATAAAGAATGTTTTATATTTTAGTGATCATTATGATTTGATTAGCTGTATATAAATTATTTTATGTATGTTTATTTTTAGATTGTATATTTTTTATTATAAATTGTGTTCTTTTTTTGTGTTTTTCTGTGAATGACTGGTTTTCATTTTATGGTTTATAATATAATACAATGAAATGAAAAGTAAAATTAGACTTTTTTATTGCACACTGAATTTTCAGAAATTTATTTTTGCTAATGTTGATTTAAGTAGAGGTATAAATGATATTGAAATAGATGATAAACAGCGTCATCAATAATAATTGAAATACAAATCCATATGTATATTTATATGCAGGGTTAGAAAAATCTGCATGCCTGGGGCGAGTGAAGTTTTCTCTAAACGCAAGGTGTCGTGCTAGCTCCTGTGAGGGCCAAAGAAGAGCAGGTGAAATTTTCAGCCCTGATAAGGGCCCAGGAGAGCCGGAAGATGGATACGTCAACTGGGTGGAAGGCTCATTGATCCTGGGAGAATTGAGAAAAGGCTACAGGAGGGATGGAAGAGTAAAGAAAGAAAATTAGGGAATTTGTGTGTTTGGGTGGAAGGGAAAAGAATAGGTAACCACCAGAGAATGAGTGACTCTGGTGGATTGGACAGTATAAAGGAGAAAGGACTGCATGGGAGTGAGTTATCACCAGGGAAAAAATAGACTCTCCCCACCCCCACCCCCTTTTTCCATTTCAAAACAAATTATTCAGGGAAGGAAAGGGGAGAGGCAGGAGTACATGGGAGGAGTGGCCTAGTGTTTGGGGCAAGTTACCTCAGGCCGGAAGGTCGGGGGTTCAAGTCCCACTAGAGGACAGCAACGTTGGGCCGGAAGGACTGGGATTTCTAGCCACACATGTGCTCCTTGTGGTCTTGGGCAAGCCACTTAACCCTCCATTGCCCATGTTCCCTGTAAAATAGTTATCTTCAAGTTATAATGCCCTGTTCAGTGTAATTTCAGTTTGTTCATTGTAAACTGCCTTGATGATATGAAAGACAGTACATAAGAAATGTGAAATAAATAAATACATTCATTTCAGTCCTGGCAAGTAAGTCCTGTAGGAATATTATAATCCCTGTAATATAATTGTTGTTCTTTGGGAACAAGCAGGAAGTCAATCCTCACATAAGGGCGACGTCTGCGCTGATGTAGCCCAAGCGGATACATCACCCCAGCTTTCAAAGAAAGCCTTTTGGGAGATGCACCACACATGCGTGGTCCACTTCCCGTTCAAGGGTGCCATCTTGCCTAAGTCTTCTTTTTTTCTACAGAGTCCTTTGGACACTGTCCAATTCCCCTGGAAAAAGTCAGATTTTATTCTCAAGTTTTGTCCGGTTTGCATACCGGTTCCTTCCCGCCCCCAAGCCAGCTCGCCTTGGTATTTCTCCTCGGGTCCATTTGTTTATTTTTTCCTTACTTTTCCATCGAGGTTCCCTCGACCAGAATTTGAACCCTTTTTCAGCAGAAGGCCTCGGACCCATGCCGGGAGGCAGTGACCCCCTTTTTCCAATGGCCTCCAGTGTCTTCAAAAGTGTGACTGATGTGGCAAAATAATGTCCCTCACTGACCTGCCTTAGTCCGGAACACAATGAGCTCTGCAGAACCATGATCCCAAAGGCCTTAAAGAGCCACCATCAGCAGCAGGAAAAGTTATTCCAGAAGTCCAACTACACATCGGAGTCTCCGGTGACACTATGCTTCAGGGCCCCCTCTGATACCTCGGTGACCTAAGAAGCCAGAGCTTCTTCGAAGTCACCAAAAGTGGAGCCTAAGAAGAAAAAATCCTCGAAGACTGCCTCAGAAGACGGATCTGGGAAGAAAGTGAAATCCCACGCTTTAAGAAAAGTGGAAGAAAATCCAAAAAACTGCCAGCATGGTTTAAAAGTGAGGTCAGAGAAGCTGTTGCCATAAAAGCATCTTTCAGGAAATGGAAAGAAGAGCCAAATGACAAAAGCTGGAAACAGCACAAGCACTGGCAAGTTAAATGCAAGACATTGATAAGGCAGGCAAAGAGAGAATTTGAGAAGAAACTTGCTGTGGAAGCAAAAACACATAATAAAGAATTTTTTAAGTACAATCGTATCAAAAAACCTGAGAGAGTGTCAGTTGGACCATTAGATGATAGAGTGGTAAAAGGGGCAGTAAGAGGGGACAAGGCTATAGCGGAGAGACAATGAATTCTTTGCTTCAGTCCTTACTGAGGAAGATATAGGGATGTGTTACCCATGACTGAAGTGGTATTTAAAGGTGATACTGCAGAAGACTTGAAAGAAATATCGCTACACTGGGAAGATGTACAACTATGATAAACTGAAGAGTAGCAAATCACCTGGACCAGATGATATACATCCAAGGGTGTTAAAAGAACTGAAATATGAGATTGCAGACCTGCTATTAGTAATCTGTGAACTATCATTAAATTCATCTGTAATACCTGAAGATTGGAGGATTGCCAATGTAACGCCAATTTTTAAAAAGGGTTCCAGTGGTGATCCGGGAAAGTACAGACCAGTGAGTACCGGGAAAATGGTAGAAACCATCATAAAGAACAAAATTACTCAGCATGTAGATAGTCATGGCTTAATGGGAGACAGCCAACATGGCTTTAGGCAAGGAAGATCTTGTTTTACTAATCTGTTATGTTTTTTTAAAGGTGTGAATAAACAGGTAGACAAAGATGAGTCGGTTGATATAGTGTATCTGGACTTTCAGAAAACCTTTGACAAGGTCCCTCATGAGAGACTTTTGGCAAAACTAAAAAGTCCTAGAGTACTATTGTGGACCAGGAACTGGTTAAAAGATAGAAAGCAGAGAGTAGGGCTAAATGGCCAATTTTCCCAATGGTAAAAGGTAAATAGTGGAGTACCCCAGGGATCTGTGCTGGGTCCACTCCTTTTTAACATATGTATAAATGACCTGGAAAAGGGAATATCAAGTGAGGTTATCAAATTTGCAGATGACACAGAACTATTTAAAGTTGCTAAAACCCAAGAGCATTGTGGAAAATTGCAAGAGGATCTTGATAAATTGGAAGACTGGGCATCCAAATGGCAGATGAAATTTAATGTGGACAAGTGCAAAGTTATGCACCTAGGAAAGAACAACCCAAACTATGGTTACACGATGCAAGATTCCACATTAGGAACCACCACCCAGGAAAAAGATTTAGGTGTCATTGTGGATAACGTGTTAAAACCCTATGCCCAGTGTGCAGCGGCGGCCAGGAGATCAAATAGAATGCTAGTTATCATAAGGAAAGGAATGGAAAATAAAACAAAGGATATTATAATGCCTCTGTATCATTCCATGGTGCGACTGCACCTTGAATTCTGGTTGCCGTATCTTAAAAAGGATATAGCGTTATTAGAAAAGGTACAGAGAAGAGCCACCAAAATGGTAAAGGGGATGGAAGGATACTCCTATGAAGAGAAGCTAAAAAGGTTAGGGCTCTTCAACCTGGAAAAGAGATGGCTGAGGGGGAGATATGATAGAGGTCTATAAATTAATGAATGGAGTGAAACGGGTAAACATAGATCAATTGTTTACATCTTTAGAATATAAAAAGACTAGGGGACCTGCAATGAAGCTACAGGGTAACCTATTTAAGACTAATAAGAGAAAATATTTTTTCACTCAACGTGTAATCAAACTCTGGAATTTGTTACCGGAGGATGTAGTAAAAGCTGTTAGTGTAGCTAGATTTAAAAAAGGTTTGGGCAAGTTCCTGGAGGAAAGGTCCATAAACCATTATTAAAAGGGACCCGGGATATCACTGCTTGACCCAATACAATCATTGAGGAACCTATGTCTTTTGGGGAAATTGTTAGGTACTTATGACCTAGATTGGCCACTGTTGGAAACAGGATACTGGGCTTGATGGACCTTGGTCTGACCCAGTATGGCATATCTTATGTTCTTCTGTTCTTAGGTCCTGCAGTCCCAGGTGTGAGTCCAGGGAATCAAGGCAGGAGTGGCCCTCCAAGATGCCTTGCAAGGAGTCATCAACACCAGCTGACTGGCCTCGGGCCTCCGAGACCATCCTCTTCAAATACTTTCCCTCAACAATATCGACACCGGGCCTGAGGTCCTCGGTGCCCACATAAAAGGCGGTGGAGCCAACTGACATGGAGACCAGAATGGCAGCTCTAGAGAGCAGTATATTTGCCCTAGTGGCCATGCAGCTGGTGTTTGTCCAGCTTGTCGAGTTCATCTGCCCTGACGATGGGACCCTCGACATCGAGGGCTTCGTCGGACATTGAACTGGTCCTCTAGTGCCATCAGCCTTGAGAGAGCCTCCGGTCAAGGTCCCGGTCCCGGTCCTGTTCCTCATGACATCGGTTCTTCTTGCAAGTAGCCATGGCTCAGACCGACTATCTTCCAGAGGTCATGCACCACAAAGAACGATCCTAAACTAAAGTGATCGTGCAGCATCAAAGTCATACTCTGACTTTGAGTCTGAATGGGAGATCGAGGACTAAAAGACCCCAGACGCAAGGCACCACCATGAAGTGCCCTCTGATCAGTCTCCTCCAGCGACTCAATGCCATTCCCCACCCAAGGATGTGGCATTCCTCAATTTGTGAGGGATATGGCCAAGGCTCTCGCTATCGAGACAGAAGCCGAGGAGGACCTGCGAATCAAGGAATTGGAGATCCTCCAATACGAGGCACCTCCGAAGGAAACTCTTATGGTCCCTGTGCTCCCAATCCTCGACTGCCTCTTCTTACGCATGTGGGAAACACTGGAGTTGATGATGTGTAGGTTCAAGAGCCAAAAAACCTATTTGTCAGTGCCATCCGGCAGGGAGGCCCAAATCTTCAACACCCTTGGACGGAAAGCCTTCCAGGGCTCAATGCTAACATGCCAAATCCAGTCCTACATTGTCATGTACCTGAAGGAACTGTAACCTCGGCTGTAAAAGAATGCTTTAAGTTTCTGTCCTGAGCAGCCTATGATGGCTTCAAGTCATCGGCCAGGGTGGCCGTCACCGATATCAAGGCACGAAGCCAAGCATGGCTCCAGTCATCCGACCTGAAGCAATGGGTACAGGACAAACTAATCAATGTCCCCTGCATAGGTGAAAAACTTATTTGGGGAGCCCATGGCGGATAAAACAGAGGAGATAGAAACAGAGTATGTCATGAGAACCAGGCTCTCAAAGAAGACCTCGATGCAATCCCGGAAGAAAACCCCCAGGAAAAAGCCCTTTTTCCCGAGGAAGAAAGGGGGCTTTAGTATTACTCCGCACTTCCAGGCCGCCTTGGCTCTTCAGCAGACCCAACAACAGAAGGGCCAGGGCCAAAAAACAAAAAAACCCAGGCAACGGCTCAAGCACAGTCTGGGGGAAGCTTTTGACTGCCTGGGTGCAACCTCCTCTCCTCCAGGAGATCCTCTGCTGCCCACAGTGGGGCACCTAACCCTGTTTGCCCACAGGTGGTCAGCCATCACTACCAATACCTAGGTGTTACATGTGGTCTAGGAGGGTTACTTCCTCCATCTACATTGGCCACATCCCTCATACTTCCCAGGAGAACCCACCAGACCTCCCCTTCACCAAACTCTGCTCCTGATTGAGCTAGCAAGACTACTCCAGAACAGAGAAGTTGAACCAGTGCCACAACCTCTCTGGGGCACCGGCTGCTTCTACTCCAGGTATTTCCTCATCCCCAAGAGGACTTGAGGCCTCAGGCCCATCCTGGACCTGTGAGAGCTCAACAGGTTACTGGTCAGGGAGAAGTTCAAGATGCTCTCCCTTGGAATACTGCTGTCATTCCTGCAACAGGGAGAATGGCTTTGCTCCTTAGACCTTAAGGGTGCCTACACTCATATCCTCATTCACCCCAGCCACAGAAAATACCTTTGGTTCGTGGTAGGGGGACAGCACTACCAATACAGGCTGCTGCCCTTTGGTCTGGCCTCGACTCCAAGGGTCTTCACAATGTGCCTCATGGTGGTCATAGCCCACCTCAGGCTTCAAGGGGCCTTTGTCTTCCCTTATCTGGACGACAGGGTCGTAAAGAGAAACACAGCTGCAGAGGCACAATGCGCCACCAGATGCACCATAAATGCCCTGCAGCACCTGGGGTTTGTCATAAACTAACCCAAGTCCCACCTCACCCCGGCTCAGCGCCTGAAGTTCATAGGGATGCAGCTGGACATCCTTCAGGCAAAAGTCTTCCTCCCTCAGGAGAGGTCAGAACACTTCAGGGGATTAGCTGCAGAGGTGCAATGGTGCAGGACACTATCCACCCAGCTTCTCCACCTGCTGGGACACATGGCCTCCGTGGTCCTCATGACACCAAATGCCCACCTGCACATGAGAACAGCCCAGTGGTGCATCTGCTCTGTGGGCCCAAGCCACAGGCAGGCTCAAGGACAGAGTGCAGGTGACCTGCCAGTTAGCAGGCTTCCACAGATGCTGGCAAAACCCATGTCACAGTCAGGCCAGGATGCCCTTCCAGGCACCCACCTTCCAGAAGGTCCTCACCACAGATACCTCTGTAATGGGCTGAGGAGCGCATTGCAAGAGACTCCAAAGGCTGCTGGCCCCAGAGGGAATCTGAAATGCAGATCAGCAAGCAGGAAGTCAGGGCAATATTCCTGGCCCTCAGAGCATTCTGCTACCAGCTACAGCACCACACAGTTCCAGACTGACAATCAGGTCATGATGTTCAATGTGAACAAGCAAGGGGGGAGGCAGGGTCATAACCCCCTTTGCCAGGAGGCAGTAGCTCTCTGCTCCTTTGCTATATGCTGAGGGATGCTTCTAAGGGTGGTCTACCTCCTGGGCCAAGACAGCGTCTTAGCAGACAAACTGAGCAGAATACTCCAGCTGCATGAGTGGTGCCTGGACCCAGCCAGTAGCCTTTCAACCGTTCCGGCTCTGGGGCATCCTGGTGATGGATCTGTTCACCAGCCCGGACAACACACAGTTGCCCCATTTCTCCTCCTGCAGACCACACCCATCTCGATAGCAGTGGATGCATTCCTCATCCCGTAGACAGAAGGCCTCCTGTACGCCTTCATACCAATACCGCTGATAGCAAAGACCCTGTTCAAGGTTCAGCCCAACAAAGCATCACTAGTGCTGATAGCCCCTCGGTGACCCAGACAGCTCTGGTTCCCGCTGCCCCTCTCCCTATTGATGGTACCACCAATTCTGCTGGGCCAAGGCCTAGGACTACTCTCTCAGGAGCAGGGCTCTCTCTTACACCCCAACCTGTGGTCCCTCTCACTTGCGACTTCGCTGCTGAAAGGGAACTGCTAGTCCCCTTCAATCTCCCATAAGACATGGAAGAGATTCTCCTGGCCTCTCATAAGGCCTCCACGAGAAAGACTTATGCCTTCAAGTCGTGCCATTTCTCATTGTAGCGCACAGAAAAGCGGACGAACCCGTTCTCCTACTCAGTGCATGTGGTACTCCAATACCTGCTCCACCTATCGCAGGCAGAACTGAAGTCCATCTCAGTCAGAGTTCACCTGGGCGCCATCGCAGCACATCACCACTATGTCGAGAGGAAATCCTTCTCGGCTCAGCCCCTTGTGTCTCGGTTTCTATGGGGCCTCATGTTGTCAAAACCTCCCCATCAACCCTCCTGCGATGGAGTGGGACCATAATGTGGTGCTCTCACAGCTCACCAAACCTCTGTTTGAGCCTCTGGCCACCTGCGGTACCTCTCCTGTAAGGTCACCTTCCTGGTAGCGCTCACATCAACACGCAGCGTCAGCAAGCTCCAGGCCTTGATGGCAGAGCCCCCTTAGATGAGGTTCTACAAGAACAGGGTGGTGCTTCGCACACACTCAAAATTTCTGCCAAAAGTGGTGTCCCCTTTCCAACTCAATCAGGAGGTGGTGCTTCCCACCTTCTTTCCCAGGCCTCATGCTGGTAGGGAAGAGACTATTCTCTGGATTGCTAGACAGCCCTGTCCTCCTACCTGCATCGGACTCAGGGACACCATAAAGCTCAACAGCTTTTCGTATCCTATGACCCCAGTCGTCTGGGGTCTCCAGTGACTAAGAGAACTCTGTCCGCTTGGGTGGTAGACTGCATTACCCTTGCCTACGAGCAAGCCGGGATCCCACTGGACCAGAGAGTCACAGCACACCGCGTCAAGGCCATGGCTGCTTCCTTGGCCAATCTGCGTTCCCATGATTGAAATTTGCCAGGCCGCCACCTGGTTTTCGGCCCATACCCAACACAACAGCGCCTTCAGACAGGCCATATTCTGTAATCTTTTTGTGGTGTAGGCAACTCCTGCCCTCTGACCTTTCTGTATTCAGGCTACTGGCCTGCTGATTTTCACTGGACACTTGGGTCTTGCAAGAATCCCTCATGGGATTCAACTGCTGCTGACCACTGTTCGATGTTGTAGGTTGCTGTGGCTTTTTCTACAGGTTTTGATAGCCTGTAGCTGGGGAGGTCCCATATGTAAGAATTGACTTCCTGCTTGTTCCCGGAGAAAGCGCAGTTACTCACCTGTAACAGGTGATCTCCAGGAAAAAGCAGGAATGTAGTCTTCACATATGGGTATCATCAGTACCGACGGAGCCTGCGCGGGAACGCTCCCCAGCGTCCAATAGGAATGCTTTTAGGAGCATCCCTCAACACATGTGCGCTGCCTTCCCGCCTTTCCAACTGTCCCTCTTCAGTTCTTCATTTTCCACGGAGCCGACGGGATCTAATCCCTGTCACTGCAAGAAAATTCCGTCTTTAAATTTGTTTTCTTGTGGTCGCATTTGCCTGCCGCATGACGCTTACCGGTACCGCCGGTTCCTTTCTTTTCTTTTTCAAAAAAAAAACCTTAGGCTTTAGACTGTTTCTCTTCAGAAACTTTTCTCTTTGGTGCTAGGCGCCATTTTGGGCACTAGGCCCCATATTCCTAAATCATGGAAAAGCCAACTAGTGGTTTTAAAAAATGTACTAAGTGTGGCGGTACCATCTCCGTCACTGACACCCATGATTGGTGTCTTAAATGTTTAGGACCTTAATGTCTCTCTTGTATGGGGATGACTAAAAGAGGAAGACAGAACCGGGCTGCAAAGCTCGGTACCCTCTTTGGATGCCAGATCCATTGCATCAACATCGTCAAGAGCTGCCTCTTCCTCCCATGGATCTCAGGTAACTAAACATAAAAGCCAGTCCTCAAAGGGTATCTCTCCTGCTAAGCATCGAAAGGCCATTGGCATTGCCCTTGAGGGAACCACACCGGCAAAACAGCCCCGGCAGGAGGCTTCGGCTTCCAAAGCATCGATGGGGCTTCAGGATGATCTTGAGGCTTCAACCTCGCAAGAACTACCTGTGCAATGCTCAGGGGTTCCGGCCGTGTTTACCGGTACCAACACCCAGGCATCAGCAGCGCCGATAGACCAGAGGTTCCTCGCTATCAAGCGCAGCATCGCAGCTCTTCTTTAAGCTGCGGTACCAGTGGTCCAACGGGCACCGGTACCGACACCAACGATACCAGTACCGATGGTACCGGCCCCGGTGGGAACTCTTCCCATGCCATTTATGGCTGGAATCGACAGATCGCTATCGGGTCGGCTCAGTACCGACTTCGTTCGGTACCAGGACTGTGCTTTGCAAGAGCATCGGGGTCAGGAATACTTTGATTCCGAAGACTCTGACAATTCTGCTGGCACTAGAGGTTTTCTCCCCGAAAATCCCTCTTCTCCCCAAAGCAGAATGTCACCTCCAGAGGACATGTATTTTCAGGATTTCATCCGTAATATGGCCAAAGGTCTTTCAATCACAGTAGCTCCTGAAGAGGAACCCAGAGCAAAGGAATTGGAAATTCTCCAATATCCTAAAGCTCCTAAGGAGGCAGCCACTCTGCCTATCCATGAAATTCTGCATAACTTGATGCTCAGGATGTGGGAGACACCTCTGACTACTTCTCACTCTAGGAGACTTGATACTATGTATTGAGTTCCGTCATGTTCTGGATTTCAGAAAACTCAGCTGCCACACTATTCAATAGTAGTTGAATCAGCCATGCGTAGGATGAAAAGTGCAAAGAGGCATGCATCCAATCCTCCAGGTCGTGAATGCAGGACTCTGGATGCTTTTGGGCGCAGAACCTTTCAAGCTTTCAAGCTTTCAGCTAGGATCAGTTCATATATCCTATATATGGGAATGTTCCTCAAGGAAGTCACAGGAGACTTGGAACTTGTGAGCCCATTTCTCCCAGATGACACGAGACAAGAATTTCTTGCCCTAGTTAAGCATGCTCAAGATGTCTCCAAGTTTGTTAATCGTGCAACCTTTGACTGCTTTGAATGCATCAGCAGAACCTCTGCTATTGCCATTGGCGCACAAAAGATTGCCTGGCTACAGGCATCAGACTTGGAGACTTGGGTACAGGACAAGTTAGGCAACATTCCTTGCACGGGGGAGAATCTCTTCGGCAAGAACTGGCAGGAAAAGGCTAACGAGTTAGAGGCTGACAATACTACTCTAGATAGACTGTCAAAGTCTACAGCCACTCCAGCCAAAAAGAAGCCTTATAAAAAACCCTCTTTCAGCAAAAAGAGGAAGTTTTATCCTTCCTATACCCAGCAAAGTCAATCTCGGGGTCAGGTTGCCCAAAAGGGACAAACTAGACAATAAAAGAAGCCAAAAGGCCCGAGAACCCAACCAGCTCTGCAGGTTCAGCCCCTTCAAGGACTTTGACTCCTTCCTAGAGAGCTTAGCCTTCCTGCCTCTGAGGGGTCCCCAAACCCCCAATATCCCAGGCAGGTTATGCCACTTTGCCAACAGATGGCATCAGATAACAGCAGAAGATTGGACCTTGTCTATTGTAGGAGAAGGGTTCAAGCTTCATTTTCACAGCATGCCCCTCCTGCAATTCTAAAGCAATTCAATTCTCAAACCTCTACAGACAATCTGCTAGATCACGAGGTCTCAATACTTCTTGCCCAAGAGGCAATAGAGGAGGTACCCATTCTTCAACGGGATGCAGGGTTCTACTCCCCCTATTTTCTTATTCCAAAGAAAACAGGAGGACACAGACCCATTTTAGACCTCAGAGAATTGAACAAATACCTGTTTCGAGAGAAGTTCAAAAATTTTTTCTAGGAACTCTTCTGCCATATCTTCAAAGCCAGGATTGGCTTTGCTCTCTAGACTTAAAGGATGCATACATTCACATTCTGATCCATCCAGATCACAGGAAATTAGTGCGATTCCTTTTCAGAGGAAAACATTTCCAGTACAGGGTTCTTCCCTTTGGTCTGGTTTCAGCACCAAGGGTATTCACGAAATGCATGGCAGTAGTAGCTGCATTTTTACGAACCCTGGGGATATTCGTCTTCTCTTACTTAGACGACTGGCTCATTCGAGCCCCTAGAGTTGCAGAGGCCAGCACTGCACTGTCTCGCACAATGCGAATCCTCCAATACTTGGGGTTGGTAATAAACTTCCCAAAGTCTCAACTAGTTCCTTCCCGATGCCTGGAATTCATAGGAGCCTGTCTAGATACCAGACAGGCAAGGGCTTTCCTTCCACAGGTCCGGTGTCTTCGCATAATGCAACTAGCTTCTCAAGCAGCAGGCAAAACCTCCCTCACTGCTCGCGAGCTACTGCAGTTACTGTGACATATGGCATCCACAGTTCATGCAGTCCCATATGCTTGCCTCCACATGCAAGCAGCTCAGTGGACCCTTTCCACACAGTGGACACAGGCCACAGGTCATTTGTCGGACAAAATAATAAACTATCAGCGTCTAATTTTGTCCCTCCAATGGTGGCAATCACTAGAAAACCTGACAGTGGGGTCTCCCTTTCATCAACCCCTTTTTCAGGCCACCTTGACGACAGATGCATCACAGGTGGGTTGGGGAGCACACCTGAATCATCTCTCTACACAGGGCACCTGGACTCCACAGGAGGCTGGTTTACACATAAACCTCCTGGAATTAAGAGCAATCTATTTAGCTGTTCAAGTATTCCATGCCCAGCTCAGCTACAAGACAGTCCTAGTCCAGACGGACAATCAAGTAGCCATGTTCTATGTGAACAAGAAGGGCGGAACAGGCTCTCTGTCGTTATGCAACGAAGCTTTACGACTGTGGGCCCTCACCAGAGAGCATCAAATTCACCTTGTAGTGGTATATCTTCCAGGCGTTCAAAACCTTTGGGCGGACTAAAAAACCCGTAGGCTCCCCCGGAGCCCCCAGAGAGACACTATTAACTTCCTGAACCCCCCTACCCATAGACAAATACTGGGCTCTGGTTAATGGAGGAAGGTCATCCTTTAGAGATTCACTGCTCGTTCCACCCTCCTTATTACATTGGCACTTGAAACTGATAAAGCATTAATCCTTAGGTTATATTTTCGGAATTTCAGTGAGCAATTTCTTGGTTCATGTGTGCGCATTTTTCCTGATTTAGCAAGACCTACCCAGATGAGGAGGAAGGAATTTCTAAGCTATAAGCATAGGGTTCTTTCCCTCGGTGGGACCTTTTTGTTGAGATTTCCTGCTAGGTGCTGTGTATCATATAAAGGACAGGTATATATGTTTTTTGAACCTAGTCAGCTGCTGGATTTTCTGAATGCTAGAGAGGAACTTGTTGTTGTTGTACCACCTCATACGGCTGACGTATAAGACTTGCACTGCTTGTATTATAATTTTCCTACTGAATTTGTTATTTCCCGATGCCTCCCCTCTATAGTGGGCTGAGTTTTGGTATAGCAATGATTTATTAATTTTACCTGTATTATTTTTCTTGTATTAGAATGTAACTTTTATTGTGATTTACCAGTTTTTCCTTTCATTCTTGTTTGAATGTAATAATATGAAATTTAATAAAAACTAAATAAAAAAATTGGGCGGACAGACTCAGTCGAGTACTGCTGCCTCACGAGTAGTCTCTCCACCTGGACCAGGTAGCAAAGATATTTCATCTCTGGGACAGTCCAAACATAGACCTCTTTGCAAGTCCACTGAATGCCAAACTTCCCCGGTTCTGTTCCAGGATTCCGGCTCACAATTCTCAGGCAAGGGATGCCTTCCTCCTTCACTGGGGCCAGGACTTCCTTTATGCCTTCCCACCCATTCCCCTCATCCCCAAAACACTCTTCAAGCTTCAGAGAGACGGAGGTCGCATGATTCTCATAGCACCACGATGGCCACGCCAAACATGGTATCCCCTGCTTCTACACCTCTCTCAAGCAGCACCTCTGGAGTTAGGGCATGCTCCAGATCTCCTTTCTCAAGAGAACGTGGCGCTTTGGCACCCGAATCCCCAGTCCCTGCACCTCACGGCCTGGTTGCTGAAGGCTTAGACCTCCAGGATCTCAAACTGTCCCAGCAGGTAAAAGATATTGTTCAGGCTTCTAGGAAACTTTCCACAAGAAGATCTTATGCCTTCAAGTGGAAACATTTTACTATATGGTGCTGCAAGAAGGGATTAAACCCCTTTGGCACACCCTTGGAATTGATACTAGAGTATCTCCTTCACTTATCAAATTCTGGCCTAAAGACCAATTCAGTACAAGTCCATCTTAGTACAATTGCAGCTTCTTATAAGCCTCTGAATGGACAACCAATTTCCTCTCATCCACTCATATCAAGATTTATGAGAGGCCTTCTATTAACCAAACCTCCCATCAAGCCACCTCCGGTGGCATGGGATCTAAACCTAGTTCTCGGGCAGCTTATGAAGCCGCCTTTTGAGCCTTTAGCCACTACAGCCCTTACGTTTTTGACCTGGAAGGTCATCTTCCTAATTGCAATCACCTCTGCACGTCGCATTAGTGAATTACAAGCTTTAGTGGCTGATTCTCCTTATACTAGGTTTCATCATGATAAGGTTGTTCTTAGAACTCATCCACACTTTATGCCAAAGGTGGTTTCGCCTTTTCATTTGACTCAATCAATTTATCTTCCTGTATTTTTTCTGAGGCCTCATGCCTCTAATGCAGAAAGAAACCTTCATACTTTGGATTGTAAAAGGGCCTTAGCTTTTTACATACAAAGAACACAGCAACATAGAAAGTTCTCACAACTTTTTATAGCTTTTGACCCTAGTCATTTGGGACTTCCAGTTTCCAAAAGAACTTTATCTAAATGGATTGCCCAATGCATATCCTTTGCTTATGAGAGTTAAGGGTCTTCCTCTTCAGGACCATGTCACAGCTCATAATGTGAGAGCCATGGCTACTTCCACGGCTAATCTCCACTCTGTGTCTATCGATGACATCTGTCGAGCAGCCACATGGGCTTCGGTGCACACCTTCACAGCCCACTACAGCCTGGATAAAGCCTCCTGTAGGGATGCCTTCTTTGGCCAAGCTGTTCTTCAAAATCTCTTTCAGACCTAATTCAACTCCTACCCACCAACCCTGGTGGAATGCCAGAGATCCATGGGAGGAAGGATGCCTATCTTTCTGGGTTGGCACATTCCTGGGGCTATCTCCCTGGCATCTTCAGCTAAGGAGTCCCCATATGTGAAGACTACATTCCTGCTTGTTCCTGGAGATAGCGTAGTTACTCACCTGTGACAGGTGATCTCCGAGAACAGCAGGAATTTAGTCTTCACAACCCACCCACCTCCCCTAGGAGTTGTCTCTCTATCTCTTTGTCTCTTTCCTCTCTCCCTCTATCCTTTCACTCAGCTACAGACTTAACTGAAGAGGGAGAGTTGGAAAGGCGGGAAGGCAGCGCGCATGTGCTGAGGGATGCTCCCAAAAGCGTTCCTATTGGACGCTGGGGAGCATTCCCGCACAGGCTCTGTCGGTACCGACGATATCCATATGTGAAGACTAAATTCCTGCTGTTTCTGAGATCACCTGTTACAGGTGAGTAACTGCGCTTTCTCCAGAGACAGCAGTAATCAGTCCTCACAGCCCTCCCTCCTCCCCTTGGAGTTGCTTCTTTATCCTCTTTTATTTTTGCCATCTTAGCTATGTCATTTGACTGAGGCAAGATGGCAGCCTTAAGCGGGAAGTGGACCACGCATACGTGGTGCATCTCCCAAAGGCTTTCTTTGAAAGCTGGGGCACTGATGTCACTCATATGTGAGGACTGATTCCTGTTGTCCCCTGAGAACACCTATTTCAGGTGAGTAAACTGCGTTATATATGTATGTTAGTTTCTTCTGGTTGCTCTGAATTCCCACCTCAGTTAGAGCTAACCTCCACTAGCCTTCCTCCTCATCTGCTTGGGGTTTTCCCCTATTTTTTTAAATACACAGGCCCTGTATAGGCTAGTGGTCATAGCAAAGTCCTTAGCCACTAGGTGTCACATTTACGTAAAGGCTGAGTCACTCTGAGGGGACTTGAACAATGCTTCAGCCACATCCCTAGCCTAAGGAAAGGAAGCTATGCTCTGAAATCAAATCCAGACATTTCACAGTCATCAGTCCTACTCAAAAGTTAAATAAATTTTAATAATTGAAATTGCTATATGTAGTATAATTGCTGGCTTTTATATGAGTGGAGGAGTGGCCTAGTGGTTGGGGCAAGGTACTTCAGGCCAGAAGGTCGGGGGTTCAAATCCCACTAGAGGACAGCAACCTTGGGCTGGAAGGACTGGGGTTTCTAGTCCCACAGGTGCTCCTTGTGGTCTTGGGCAAGCCACTTAGCCCTCCATAGCCCATGTTCCCTGTTAAATAGTTATCTCCAAGTTTTAATGCCCTGTTCAATGTAATTTCAGTTTGTTCAATGTAAACCGCACTGATGCAGAATAGCGCGGTTTATAAGAGAATGTAAATAAATAAAATAAATGATTTATGCACCTTTATGCTTAAATATGTTTAGTACAGTATTGCCTATTAATATTGCTACTATTGGAGCTTACCTTCATCCTATAAAATAATGTAGGACTTAAACATTTTTTTACTTGAGAAACTTTATCTTATAGCTTTAACATTGGAGCCTATTACTTTACAGCAGTGTTTTCCCAAACTGGTCCTGGAATATCCTCTAGCCAGTCTGATTTTTAGGATATCCATAATGAATATGCACAAAACAAATTTTGTGAACAATAGAGGCAGTGCATGCAAAATCTATTTCATGCATATTCATTGTGGGTATCCTGAAAACTAGACTGGCTAAGAATTACACCAGGATCAGTTTAAGAAACACTGCTGTACAGTAACAAGTTCTGAGATTTTTTAATTCTAGTATAATGGTTGCCTTTGCTAAACATTTTCTGGTTGGTTATTTTTGTTAGGGTCGAGGTGGTAAGAAGTTCTTCATAGAACTTAAAGAAATCATGGAAAGGGACCCTCTGTCTCAGCTCTGTGAAAACGAAATGGACCTCATCTGGACTTTGCGATATGACTGTCGAGAAAATTTTCCCCAGTCTCTCCCAAAGCTTCTGTTATCTGTAAAATGGAATAAATTGGAAGATGTCGCTCAGGTATGCATTCAGTGATCAAAGGTTCGTGTATACAAATGTTTCATAAAATCAAAACTGCTGTATGAAAAACTGCTTGGTGCATTTACATGTTCAAACATTTTCATTGCAAGCACTATTTTTTTAAAGCTTTTAGTACACTTGAAGAATACATGATTATGTTTATACATTTACCCTAGAATATGAAAAATGTGCATTCCTTATCGTCACTCCAGTCCAGTCCCTTCACTTCGGGGTTGCGCAACCCTTCCAGCAGCTTGGAGGCTGAGCCCACCTTTTTGGGGGATGGAGCGGTATAAATACCACTGGGACCACCCACCCACTCCAGTATTCTCAGCCTCCAAGCAGCTGGAGGGTTCCGTAAGCCTGGGGCTTACTGGAGTCCTACATTTAATTTGCTTAGTTTCCTTGATTTTTAGCTTAATTTGTGCTTAATTGTACCTTTTCAGTAATTTAATTTCCTTTATTTCTTTAGCGATTTTAGGGGCTCTGCTCCTTTAAGAATTTTTTCGCCCCCCCCCCCCCCCCCGGCTCCGACGCGGCTTGCAGAGCAAAGCCTCGGGTTGTAGCAGCGAGGAGGTGCTCTGCTCTACCCGGCTTCCTACTCTTCTTGCTCTGCCGTCGTGGGGGGAAACAGCCTCGCGCCGAAGCCCTGAAGGTGGCTGAGCGCTAGAGGCTGCAACGACAACCGGAGGGAAGCCTTCCATCCCGGCCTGACGCGGCTGACCGCGGAGAAGAACCGCGCGGTGCCCCGGTTTCTCACGGTGCGATCAGACGGCGATCGCACGCGTGATTCTGTAAGGGCTCAGCACCGGTCTCAGCGGGGGAGTGCAGGCAGACGCCAGAGTCCTTTTTTCCCCGAGCAGGCTCCACGTGGTGAGGCCTACCACGTGTAGAGCCCTCGGGTGGGATTCATAGCATCGGGCCCAGGATCGGCAATCTTCAAACTGCAAGTACCTCCCTTAGGGGACAAAGGAGTGCTAGCCACTAATTACATTTAATTTCGGGTTAATTTTTATTAATTAATTTTTATTAATTTCGATGTAATTTTGTTTGTTCCATGCTCGATTTCTATTCTATTTTTATTTTGATCGCCATTAAGTTTTTGGCAGCCCAATTGGGTTTAGGTTAAGGTAATCCCCTTTTAAATCTCCTAGGGGTATTTTTAGGAATTGTGTCCTAAGGGAAATTGGGCTTTGGTGGCAAGGGCCTACAAAGATAAACCCCAACCTTCCCCATGGCATCCAAGCCACGCTGTCCTTCATGTGGGACACGCAGGGGCACCTCCGCAGAGACAGGAATCTGCAGGAGCTGCGCCGCAGTGGCTACATCAGTTGAACGGGAGATATTGCAGCCTTCCCAGGGATCATCTGACCCTCTAGTAGGGGAAGGGGGGTCCCAGGGTTCGGTCTCTACCCCCTCTGAGCTACCCACGCCTCCTCTGCTTCCTCCGCCCCCTCCCTCGAGTGCAGGAGGGGACGGAGAATTTTTCTCCCCTGACTTCATCCTTTTACTCCATAAGGCCTACTGCCTGCGTAAGCAGGGCCTTGGGGCAGATGAGGTTACCACACCAGTGGAAGAGAGATCATCCAGACTCCTAGGGGCGATCAATCCAGAATCCAGCATCCCTTCTAAGCGTCAGCGGCTGGACGGGGAAGACCTCCTACCGTCCTTTTCCCAGGGGACTCCGGAGGAGGATGGCTCGGTGAAGGATTTGGACGAGGAAGAGGAGGAGCTGGAAGAAGGAGAGATCCCGGAAGAAGATCAATCGCGGATAGTTAGGGTCTTTAGGCGAGAGGAGCTTCCGGCGTTAATTAATGAATCCTTAAAAGTACTCAATGTGGCCTCAGATGTACCATCGCAGGAGGAGGCATTGGAGGACCCCTTAATACAGGCCATTAGGAAATCCCAGAAGGTCTTTCCGGTCCACAGAGTAGTACGCCAGATGATCCAGGAAGAATGGGACCAACCGGAATCCAGTTTAAGAGGAGTCCGAACCATGTCTCGCCTATACCCTCTCCCAGAGTCAGATAAAGAACTGCTAAGATCGCCCAGGGTGGATGCAGCGGTATCTGCAGTCACGAAGAAGACAACTATCCCAGTTGAGGGCAGTTCAGCCTTAAAAGACGCGCAGGACAGGAAGCTGGATACACTCCTGAAACAAGCCTTTGATGTAAGCGCCCTTGCATTACAGGCCTCCGTGTCAGGAGCCTGGGTAGCTCGAGCCTGCCTAAGATGGGCTCAGCAGCTTCAGTCAGAGGACTCTTCGGCCGAGATCCAGGCAAACTCGGCCAAAGTGGAATCCGGCGCAGCCTACTTGGCGGATAGTCAGTATGACCTCATCAGAAGCCTAGCCAAAAACATGGCCTTGGTGGTGGCGGCTAGGCGTTATCTGTGGCTACGTAATTGGGCAGCTGATGCTTCCTCGAAGGCTCGGCTAAGTCGGCTCCCTTTTAAAGGGAAACTCTTATTTGGGGAGGATCTGGAGAAGCTGGTCAAGGATCTGGGCGAGTCTAAGGGAGGTAGGCTCCCGGAAGATAGACCGAGACTAGGCCGCTCCCAAGCCCCTGTGCGCACTCAGCCTAGGGAGACGCGGAGATTTCGAACAGCCAGATCAAATCCCTTTTCCAGGGGCCGGTTTCCCTCTAAGGGGCAAGGTCTCAGACGTTTTCGAGGGGCAGGTCGGGGATTTGGGGCTTCCTCCTCCTCCTCTTCCTCCTCCTTCTCGGGCCCTAGGAAACAACAATGAGGTGTTGGGGGTCCAGGGGGAAGAACGGCCGGTAGGCGGCCGTCTGAGGCTGTTTCTCCCCGCCTGGACCCGGGTCACGTCCGATCAATGGGTTCTAGAGGTGATCAGAGAAGGTTACGCGCTAGAATTCGCAAAGCAAATCCCACCAGCTTTTGTTCAGTCGCCCTGTGGAGCTCCAGCAAAAAGGGCAGCGATCGAGTCTACTCTTGCCCGCCTAATAGCCTTAGGGGCAGTAATTCCAGTACCCCCAGACCAATACGGATCCGGTCGGTACTCGATTTACTTTGTGGTCCCGAAAAAGGAGGATTCCTTTCGGCCAATCCTAGATCTAAAGCAAGTCAACCGCTGCCTCAGGGTTCCTCACTTTCGGATGGAGACCCTACGTTCAGTCATAGCGGCCGTGAGAGGAGGGGAGTTCCTCACTTCCCTCGACTTGACGGAAGCCTACTTGCACATCCCGGTCAGGAAGTCCCATCAACAATTCCTGAGATTCGCGGTACCAAGAGGCCACTTTCAGTTCCAGGCCCTGCCCTTTGGCCTAGCCACGGCTCCCAGGACGTTCACCAAGGTAATGATCGTAGTGGCGGCCTTCCTAAGGAAGGAGGGCATATTGGTACACCCCTACTTGGACGACTGGCTGATCCGCGCAAAGTCGGCTCCGGAAAGCCACTCGGCAATGTCCAGGGTGATTCAGGTCCTAGAGGAGTTGGGGTGGGTCATCAACCGGACAAAGAGCAGGTTGACTCCCTCTCAGGAACTCGAGTACCTCGGTGCAAGATTCGACACCCTCAGGGGCAGGGTGTTCCTGTCACGGTCAAGATCAAGGGATCTAAGAGTTCTAATCACTCAGTTTCTGGCCAGACGAAATCCCTCAGCCTGGCATTATCTCCAAGTTCTGGGAACTATGGCGGCATCAATAGAGGTGGTGCCATGGGCCAGGGCCCACATGCGACCGCTGCAGCGGGCGCTATTGCGTCATTGGTCTCCCCAGCATCAGCCCCTCTCTATGCAGTTACCTTGCGCTCCACAGACCAAGCAGTCCCTCCAATGGTGGAGGTGCCCGAAGAACCTGGACCGCGGAATGCCCCTCGATCCCCATCAGTGGTTGTTGTTAACGACGGATGCCAGCCTGACAGGCTGGGGTGCGCACTGCGAGGACCAGTTCGTTCAGGGTCTCTGGTCACAGTTGGAATCGCAGTGGCCCATCAACAGACTGGAATTGCGGGCTGTCTCTCTGGCTCTCAAGGCATTCAGGATATTAGTGCAGGGAAAGGCTATCCGAGTTCTCTCCGACAATGTCACCGCGGTGGCCTACATCAACCACCAGGAAGGCACTAGCAGTCACGCCTTAGAGAAGGAGGCGGACTCTCTTTTCCAGTGGGCGGAGTCCCGGCTACTAGCTCTGTCAGCGCAGCATGTGGCGGGAGAGGACAACGTCACGGCCGACTTCCTCAGCAGGTACAAGATAGACCACGGGGAATGGGAGCTAGAACAAGAGACCTTCAACCAGATAGTAGCCCTTTGGGGCTGCCCAGTCATGGACCTCATGGCACGGTTCTCTACAGCCAAGGTGGACAGATTCTTCAGCCGAAGGAAGGAAAGG
Source organism: Ichthyophis bannanicus (assembly GCA_033557465.1). NCBI lineage: Eukaryota > Metazoa > Chordata > Amphibia > Gymnophiona > Ichthyophiidae > Ichthyophis > Ichthyophis bannanicus. The sequence goes on along the minus strand of CM066038.1, from coordinate 383,751,347 downwards.
ATGTCCGAAGGGTTAGATGCCCTGTCTCAAAAGTGGCCTTCGGAGGGTCTTCTCTATGTATTCCCCCCTTGGGCGATGATCGGGAAAGTTCTCCAACGGGTAGAGTCTCACCAGGGCTTGGTAATTCTCATAGCTCCGGATTGGCCTCGCCGCCCATGGTATGCCGATCTGATCAGACTGCTCGCCGACCGTCCTTGGCGGCTCCCTGTCAAAAGGGACCTGCTGAGGCAGGGTCCGGTCCGGATGCCTCACGTGGATCGGTTCTCGCTTACGGCCTGGCTATTGAGAGGGCGCGGCTGCTAAAACGAGGCTACTCAGGAGCGGTAATCTCGACTCTACTGAAGGCCAAAAAGCGCTCGACCTGTCTTTCTTATGTAAGAGTTTGGCGCCTCTTCGAAGCCTGGTGCGCGGAGCATCGTCGGAAACCGCTTTCGGCCTCGGTTCCGGAGATTCTGGACTTCTTGCAAGCAGGCTTCGAAAAGGGTCTGGCGCATAGCTCCTTGCGGGTTCAGTTGGCGGCTATCTCTTGCTATAGAGGAAAGGTCCGGGGCAGGCCCCTAGGGGCGCACCCGGACGTTGCCAGGTTCCTACGAGCGGTTAGTCGGCTACTTCCGCAACGGAGATCGGTCATCCCTCCTTGGGATCTCAACTTAGTGCTAAGTGCCTTGGTAGGGGAACCCTTCGAGCCAGTGAAGAGAGCCTCCTTAAAGGATTTAACTCTAAAGACAGTCTTCCTGGTCGCCATTTGCTCGGCCAGAAGGGTCTCAGAATTGCAGGCGCTTTCTTCCCAGCCCCCCTTCCTGGCCTTTCTCAAGGACAAGGTGGTTCTGCGTACAGTACCGTCCTTTTTACCCAAGGTTATCTCTCCTTTTCATGTGAACCAGACAGTTACCCAACCTGTCTTAGCGTCTAAGGGGCAGGTAGGTAAAGACGACAGGCTGCGTCTACTAGACGTCCAGAGAATCTTGAAACGTTACCTCTCTCGCACAGCGCCATTCCGAAAGTCCGACCGACTATTCATCCAGTTTGGAGGACCGCACAAAGGGGAGTCGGCGGCCAAGGCTTCCATCTCCAGGTGGATCAGAGAGGCGATTGCCTCCGCTTACATCCTGAAGGGGAAGCAGGTTCCGGTGGGGCTGCGGGCCCACTCCACTAGGGCTCAGGCGGCCTCTTGGGCGGAATTTTCCCTGGTACCTCCGCTGGACATCTGTAGGGCAGCGACTTGGTCATCACTGCATACCTTCTCCAAGCACTATAGGTTGGACGTGCAGAGTGCAGCGGATGCCCGGTTCGGGCTAGCGGTTCTTCAGTCCGGTTTGCCGGAACCCACCCAGGGGTGAACTGCTCTGGTACTTCCCAGAAGTGAAGGGACTGGACTGGAGTGACGATAAGGAAATAGTAATTAGATCTTACCTGCTAATTGCTGTTCCTGAAGGAACGACAGTCCAGTCCCTGATCCCACCCATTCCGGCAACCGTTTCAGACCTCGGGTTCATGGCAAGGCATTGTTGGGGCCGTAGCGCCGGTACAGCAGGAAGAAGCCGGCTCGGGTAGAAGCAGACATCTCCTCAGGCTATTCCCAGGCCTCCTCTCCTTGGTTTTCCCTTAATAAAAAAAAAAAAAAAAAAAAATTTTCAATATATATGCCTGTTACATTGGTTTGAGTTTTTTATTGTTAAGTTTCCAGTAGAAGTTAGGTAGATCTGCTTTTTCAATCGAATACTGGAGTGGGTGGGTGGTCCCAGTGGTATTTATACCGCTCCATCCCCCAAAAAGGTGGGCTCAGCCTCCAAGCTGCTGGAAGGGTTGCGCAACCCCGAAGTGAAGGGACTGGACTGTCGTTCCTTCAGGAACAGCAATTAGCAGGTAAGATCTAATTACTATTTGCTTAGGGTCATCAAAAAGAGCATATGTTCTTGAGTGCATTATTAAATCTGTCTCTCCTCTAAAAAAAAATAAAAGAAAATAAAAATAAAAAAAATTGAGAAGTAAAAATGGCTTTCTCAGATAACACTACATGGTCATATTATGGTTGAAAGTAAAAAAAAAAAAAAAACCGAACAGGAGGTTCAACTGAATTGACCTAGAAATCACAGGTTTTTAAATGCTAAGAAATGCTGCAAGTGCAGGATCTTGTCCAGATGGACGTAAAGGGGCTGAGCATGGGAGACTCGGCCAGTATAACAAATAAGAAAAAGAAAATTTCAGGGAGAATCACATTCAAAAACATACCATACATTTTGGTCTTTCTCTTTTAATGGGCCAGATGTCTAGTTTTGCTCCTGCTTATTTAAAATAGAGTGTATTTTGTAATGTGATGCAGGATTGTTCACTTGTGAAGCAAAACTTCAACCGTCTATACTTCTGGGTCTTTCCTCCTGCTTTGAGATTAGTGGCTTCTGATGGATCCAACAGAGCAATAGAGTAGTGCTGGTCTAATCCAAAGTACTTGAAGACATTTATGTAACTTCCCTAGTGCTATCCAGTATAATATGTTGCACTTCTTAATTAGGCTACTGGAAACTTAACAAATTCTACAAATAGAACTAAGAGTTTTTAAGATCTTTGCCATGGTAATTCTCATTTTTTGGTAATAAATAGGAAGCATATAAAACCATATGATGCTGCCTATAGGAAATTCAGTTGACAGTCATACTGAAAACTTTCAGCTCTTTTTTTTGTCTTTTTTGGATATGACCAGGTAGTGTTATCACTTGAGAGAGCTAATTTCACTAAACATTTTTCAAATTTAATAATACAACCAGGAACATATACTGTTTTTAATAACCCCCAGGAATGCACATTTTTCATACTCTAGGCTAAATTAAATTAGAAAGAACTTGATTTTGCACATGCAGCATGTTTTCCTATTCCTAGCTAGTAATCATTTCACATTTAGCTGCTACTTCTGCTACTGTGAAAGGATTAGAAATTGTGTAAACCAGCTCTTTCACCAGTGTCCATATCTGAGGTCAGCATGACCTTAAGTTTCAGCTGTGTGAGGAGGAGTTCCATCCACAGTGGTGATTGAAGAATTAAGATCTGGAATATTGTTGTAAATTTGTCGAGGCAGTATCTATGGGCTTCTAAGTCAAAACGCTCCTGTTCCAGACCAGTGTTAAAGACTAAATGTAGTAGATAAGAATAGGTTATCATATTTTTGTTGGAATGTTGCTTAGACCTGTTATAGTACACTCAGCATGGTGGGAAGCAGCTAATCGGACAACCACTATATACAGTAATAACCCCAATTGTGAAGTAATCAGTAATTTTTTTAACAGATTCTAAACTAGATCTGGGAAAAACATAAAATATCAAACAGAGCAAGGTCAGACTAGAATGGTAGTTACTAGCATGCATTAAGGGGAAATTCAAGATTTTTTTCTATTTAATGTATGTTAATTGGCAAAGACGTGCATTATTTGCTGTTAATGCATGTTGGTTTATTGCATCGTGAGCTACATAAAAATGAGATGCATTATGCAATTTAAATAATGCAGCTTGCATTTAACTTCACAAGTTGGGTTATTTCTAGAAAACGAATGCCAGCTTTGAACTGGGGTTATTTTTCCTCCCTTGGAGAATCGGGCCATTAGTGTGCAGCTTCAGGCTCCCATGAGACACCTTAAAGAAGCCAGTGGTCTTCCATGAATGTACCTACTCCCAATCCCCTTGCAATGGACACCTTTCCCTCCTGTCACATGCCCCCCCCCCCCTCGGACAATGAGCCTTATAATCTAAGCCTCAAACATGAAATCCAGCCCTCCCCAAAACATATCCCCCTGAAATAGACCTCCCTCTTCCCGAGACCTACTGGGGTAGTGGGGTGGGTGGGGCCCTGTAGGAGTGATCCTAGACTGCCAGCATTAAAATGGCCCTGGTTGATGCCTAGCGGTATTATCACAAGACTACCATTAGTGTTTGACCAAGGCCATTTTGATGCTGGCAGCCTAGGGAATGGGATTGAGTGGGGATATCTCCAGGAACAAGCAGGAATGAGTCTTCACATATGGGTACGTCGGTACCGACGGAACCTGCGCGGGAAGGCTCCCCAGCGTCCAATCAGAAAGCTTTTGGGAGCATCCCACAGCGCCTGCGTGCTGCCTTCCCGCCTTCCCAACTGTCTCTCCTCAGTTGTTCTTTTTCCGCAGAGCCAGCAGGTCGTGTTCCTGTCACCGCAGAAGAATTTCCTTATTTTTTCTTTATTTCTTTTCTGTCGCGTCTGCCTTCTTCGATGCTGTACCAGTACCGCCGGTCCTTGTTCTTTTCTTCTTGTAAAAAAAAACAAAAAAACTTTTTTCCATTTATTTTTCTTCAGGTGCACTTGAGTTTTGGGCCTTAGGCCCAGAACCTTTTTCCTTAACTATGGAAAAGCCTGCCTCAGGATTTAAAAAGTGCACAAAATGTGGCGGTACTATCTCCGTCACCGACACCCATGACTGGTGTCTAAAATGTTTAGGTCCTGACCATTCCATAACAGATTGTGTGTCCTGTTCCATGATGTCTAAGAGGGGTCGGCAGAACCGAGCTGCCAAGCTCAGTACCCTGTTTCCCTCTGATGCGGCTTCGGTGGCATCGACGTCTTCCAGGGCTGCTTTTTCCTCACATGGATCTCAGGTAACTAAACATAAATCCAGCCGGTCCTCGAAGGGTAGATCTCCTCCTAAGCATTGAGATGCCTCTGGCCTTGCCCTCGAGGATTCTGCACCGGCAAAATTACCCCGGCGGGAGGCTTCGGCCTCTAAAGCATCATCATCGGGGTTCCAGGATGATCTCGATGGTGTGGCCTCGACAGATCTCCTGGTGCCATGCTCTGGGGTACCGGTGGCTTCCACCGGTACCGACTTCCAGGCATTGGCAGCGTCGATGGATCAAAGGATTTTGTCCATGGAACGCAGTCTGGCGGCTTTCCTTGTGGCATCGACGCCTGTGGTACCACAACAGACTACTCCGCCAGTACCGGCACTAGCATCGCCATTGGTACCGATCCCGGTACCGGTGGCATTGACATCGGCGTCGATGTCCGCTATGCCGGTACTCTGTCCTCTGAAGCCCTCCGGTACCGATACCCCGGTACCGGTTATTCCCGATACCGATCCCGGTCGGTACGGGTATCGGGCATTGCAAGAGCATCCAGACAGACGATACTTCGATCCCTCTGATGACTCTGAGGATTCTGAAGAGTCTGTCGATGCAATGATGCTTCTTCCACAGGAGGAGTTCTCTCCTAAACGATGGATGTCTCCTCCAGAGGACCTGTCTTTTCAAGACTTTATCAGAGAGGTGGCTCGGGGCCTCTCTATTACAGTGGCCCCAAAGTCAGAGCCCAGAGCCAAGGAGTTAGATATTTTGCAATATCCTAAAACTCCCAAGGAGGCAGCTACCTTACCTATTCATGAGATTCTGTATGATCTCATGTTAAGGATGTGGGAAGCACCTCTAACCACCTCTCCTCATTCTCGCAGGTTGGACACCATGTATCGTGTCCCTCCTTGTCCTGGTTTCCATAAAACTCAACTTCCTCACCACTCTATTATGGTTGAGTCTGCAATGAGAAAGATTAAGCATGCCAAAAGACATGCCTCTAATCCTCCAGGACGTAAATGTAGAACCCTGGATACCTTTGGAAGAAGAGTCTTCCAAGCTTCCATGCTTGCTGCGAGAATTAATTCTTATAGTCTCTACATGTGAATGTTCTTAAAAGAAGTCACTGACCATTTACAGACTATAAGTCCTTTTATATCTGATGATAAAAGGCAAGAATTTCTCACTGGGCTCAAACATGCCCAGGATATCTCCAAATTCTCCAATCGTGCAGCTTTTGACTCCTTTGAATGCGTAAGCAGAGCCTCAGCTATTGCCATAGGTGCACGTAGGATTGCTTGGCTTCAAGCATCTGATTTGGAGTTCTGGGTTCAAGATGAATTGGGCAATATCCCTTGTACAGGTGAGAACCTGTTTGGTAAAGATTGGCAAGCAAAAGCCAATCAGATGGATGCTGAAAATTCTGCTTTGGATAGATTATCCAAATCCACAGCTGCTCCTGCTAAGAAAAGGTTGTTCAAGAAAACACCTTTTTCTAAAAAGGGAAGATTCTATCCTGCTTATAGTCAGCGGGCATCTTCTGCAGCTTCCAAACGTCAGCAATCCTCCAAACAGAGCAAGGCAAAGGCTGCGAGGCCTGCTCCAGCCCAACAGTCTCAGGCCCCCTCAGGGCCTTTGACTTTCTGCTAGAGAACTTAGCCTTCCTGGCTCTGGAAGGACCAGAGCCCTCCACCATTCCAGGAAGGTTATGTCACTTTGCTCCCAGGTGGGGGCAAATTACAGCAGAGCATTGGACACTCCATCATTAGAGAGGGGTACAAACTTCATTTTTCCAGCTTGCCCCCTCTCACAAGAGTGCACCAGTTCAATTCTCCAGCCTCCCTCCTCATCCTGTTGGAGCAGGAGGTTGCCACTCTTCTAGCCCAGGGGGCAATAGAGGAAGTGCCTACTCAACAACAGGGCACAGGGTTCTATTCCCCCTATTTTCCTATTCCAAAGAAAACAGGGGGCTTCAGACCCATCTTAGATCTCAGAGAGTTGAACAGATTCCTAGTCAAAGAAAAATTCAAGATGGTTTCTCTAGGAACTCTGCTGCCATACCTTCAGAGTCAGGACTGGCTTTGTTCTCTAGATCTCAAGGATGCGTACACTCATGTTCTCATCCATCAAACTCACAGAAGGTTCCTTCGGTTCCTTTTTCAGGAGAAGCACTATCAATACAGAGTGCTCCCTTTTGGTCTGGCCTCTGCACCAAGGGTGTTCACGAAATGCATGGCAGTGGTTGCTGCTTTTCTGCGCACCCTGGGAATATTTGTCTTCCCTTACCTGGATGACTGGCTCATTCGAGCTCCCACTCTATCAGAGGCCAAGACTTCTCTAACCTGCACAATGCGTATCCTTCAATATTTAGGGATGGTAATAAACATCCCAAAATCCAATTTGATCCCTACTCAGTCCCTGGAGTTTATAGGGGCATTGCTGGATACCACAAGGGCAAGGGCCTATCTTCCCCAGACCCTTTGCCTTTGCTTGATGCAGTTAGTTTCTCAAGCAGAGTTGAAACCCCTACTAACTGCTCAAGAGATGTTACAGTTGCTAGGCCACATGGCATCCACTGTTCATGTGGTACCATATGCTTGCCTTCACATGAGAGCAGCTCAGTGGACTTTATCCACCCAGTGGACCCAGGCATTAGGCTGCCTATCAGACAAAATAGCAAACACAAGTCGCCTCATTTTGTCCCTCCAATGGTGGAAGTCCCCTCAAAACCTGTTGCTGGGGTCCCCCTTTCAAAAGCCTCTACCCCAAGCAACTCTAACAACAGATGCTTCTCCAATGGGCTGGGGAGCTCATCTTCAGGATCTCTCCACCCAGGGCATCTGGGCCCCACAGGAGACTTATCTACATATCAATCTCTTGGAACTCGGAGCAATCTTCCTTGCTCTGCGAGTTTTCCACACCCTGCTCAGCCACAAGACAGTCCTTAGCCACACGGACAATCAGGTAGCCATGTTCTATATAAACAAGCAGGGAGGAACTGGCTCTCTGTCGCTTTGCAGCGAAGCTCTGTGACTGTGGGCCCTCGCCAGAGAGCATCACATTCACCTTCTGGCAGTTTATCTTCCAGGTGTTCAAAACTCTTGGGCAGACAGACTCAGTCGAGTTCTGCTTCCACACGAGTGGTCCCTACATATGAACCAGGTGTCAAAAATTTTTCAAATTTGGGGAACCCCGGACATAGACCTCTTTGCAAGTCCGTGGAATGCCAAACTTCCCCAGTTCTGTTCCAGAACTCCGGCTCAGGCAAGGGATGCTTTCCTCCTTCATTGGGGTCAAGACTTCCTGTATGCCTTTCCACCCATTCCCCTAATTCCCAAAACCCTGTTCAAGCTTCAGAGAGACAGAGGCCACATGATTCTCATAGCTCCACATTGGCCACGGCAAGTGTGGTACCCTCTGCTTCTACATCTCTCTCAAGCTCCCTCCCTAGAGTTAGGGTCTGCTCCAGACCTCCTCTCTCAGGAGGACGGAAAGTTGTGGCATCCCAATCCCCAATCTCTGCATCTCAGGGCTTGGTTGCTGAAGGCCTAGATCTCCAGGATCTTCATCTTTCTCAACAAGTAAAAGATGTTCTTTATGCTTCCAGAAAACCTTCCACTAGACATTCTTACGCTTTCAAGTAGAAGAGGTATACCATCTGGTGTTCTGAGAAGGGTCTTAACACCCGTGCTATACCTCTGGAATCATTGCTGGAGTATCTCCTTCATCTGTCTAATGCAGGCCTTAAGACAAATTCAGTAAGAGTCCATTTGAGTGCTATTGCAGTTTCCCTCAAGCCTCTAAATGGACAACCTGTTTCCTCTCATCCTCTTGTAGCAAGTTTCATGAGAGGCCTCCTTTTAACAAAGCCTCCTATTCGACCACCCCCAGTGGCATGGGACTTAAATTTGGTTCTTGGTCAGCTTATGAAGCCGCCTTTTGAACCTTTAGCTACCACCTCCTTGAAATATCTTTCTTGGAAGGTTATCTTTTTCATTGCAATCACATCAGCACGCCGCATCAGTGAATTGCAAGCACTAGTAGCTAATCCACCTTATACAAGGTTCCATCACGACAAGGTGGTCCTTAGGACTAATCCACACTTTATGCCTAAGGTGGTCTCACCTTTTCACCTCAACCAAGAGGTCTACCTACCTGTCTTTTTTCCAGGACCTCTTGCATCAAGTGCAGAGAGGAATCTTCATACCCTGGACTGTAAAAGAGCTCTGGCATTTTACTTACAGAGGACTCAGCAACATAGAAAGTCTTCCCAACTATTTGTTGCCTTTGATCCTTCTCATTTGGGACAACCAGTCTCCAAGAGAACACTCTCTAACTGGATTGCCCAATGTATTTCTTTCGCCTATCAGAGCAAGAACCTTTCTCTGGAGGGCCATGTCACAGCTCACAATGTGAGAGCCATGGCAGCCTCAATGGCTCATCTGAACTCTGTCTCTATCGACCACATCTGTCGAGCAGCCACTTGGGCCTCGGTTCATACCTTCACAGCCCATTACTGCTTGGACAAGGACTTCTGCCGGGATGCCTTGTTTGGTCAGGCTGTTCTCAAACACCTGTTCCATACTTAATCAACTCCTACCCACCATCCCTCATGGGATGCCAGAGATCCAGGTGGAGAAGTGCAGCCCTGTCCCAGGGACACACAACTTATGGGCTTTCTCCCTGGCATCTAAAGCTAGGGAGTCCCCATATGTGAAGACTCATTCCTGCTTGTTCCTGGAGATAGCACAGTTACTTACCTGTAACAGGTGATCTCTGAGAACAGCAGGAATAAGTCTTCACAACCCACCCACCTTCCCTAGGAGTTGTCTCTCTCTCTCTCTATCTCTCTCTCTCCTTTCCCTCTCTCTCCCTCTTTGTCTCAGCTATAAGACTCAACTGAGGAGAGACAGTTGGGAAGGCGAGAAGGCAGCACGCAGGCGCTGTGGGATGCTCCCAAAAGCTTTCTGATTGGACGCTGGGGAGCGTTCCCGCGCAGGCTCCATCGGTACCGACGTACCCATATGTGAAGACTTATTCCTGCTGTTCCCAGAGATCACCTGTTACAGGTAAGTAACTCTGCTTTTTCTACCCCCTGCTAGACACCAGGTATAGTCTGGTAGGTTCTGCAGGGGGGTTGGCGGTAGGGGAGCTGAATTCAGGGTAAGAGGTCTTGGGGGGAGTGCAATCACAGGAAGATTGCTAGGCCCTTCAAACAATAGTGGGCCTGACGTGGGACCTGATACCTGTTTTCCTGCCAAGAGTGCACAATGTTCCTAGCTGCAGTAGTATAAATTTATATTTACGGCAGGAATCACTAACTTACGGTACTGAAAGAGTGCAGGATAGTGACTTCCATGGTAAATATTGCTACAGTAAAATGTGCGTTTTTACTGAAGCTTAGTTACTACTCCCCTCAGTGAGCTAAGGCTGAAGCAGCTCATTTTCATTGAGTTGATTCTAGCACTCATTAGGGCCAATGCAGCAAACTATGCAATGCTCTAGCACAGTGTTTTGCTTAATTTTATTTTATTTACTTATTTTATTTACATTCTCTTATATACCGCGCTATTCTGCATCAGTGCGGTTTACATTGAACAAACTGAAATTACATTGAACAGGGCATTATAACTTGGAGATAACTATTTTGCAGGGAACATGGGCTATGGAGGGTTAAGTGGCTTGCCGAACACCACAAGGAGCACCTGTGGGACTAGAAACCAAAGTCCTTCCGGCCCAAGGTTGCTGTCCTCTAGTGGGATTTGAACCCCTGACCTTCTGGCCTAAAGTACCTTGCCCCAACCACTAGGCCACTCCTCCACTCCCATGTTATTGTTACTCCCTAACGCAGAAAGTAAGCTAGCACAGGTGAATCCAGCGCAAACCCACTGTGCTAAAACATAGCACAGTGTGAATGCTAATCAAATGCATACAAAGGAACAGCTAATTGCTCCCCAATATAAAAACAAAACTGCACTGAAACAGCAGTTTTTCACTCTTCTCTTTATGCTGGATCTTTATGTCAACTTCAGACAGGCATAAAGACGCAGTTGGGAGCAAAATGATCACCTGAGGTGAAGTTTGACACTGCATTTCAGATGACCAAATCGGCTACAGACCCCCAGTCCCCCGCGAATCCCACTCTGAACCTATTGATCATCCGCCCCAATCCCCATATACTCATTGCTGGCCCCAGTGTCACCTGCACACTGTCCGATCGCCACATGAAAATTAGTAGCTGCAGTGGCCCCTTAACCCCTACCCACTCCGATCCCCTTTAAAAGAAAGACTTGCCAGTCAAGTTGCTGCAATCTCCATCCCCCTAGCCCCTCCACCATGAAACTTTGGATCGGCCTGGATCGCCCTGACTCCCATCCCGCACAGTAATTTCCATTATGGTTTTATGGTTTATGATTTTAGGCACTTGATATACTGTCCTTTACTATGTGTATCAGAACAGTTTACAGCTATATTCTAACAGGCACTTTTTATTCTCTCTCTTCCCTGAAGGGTCACAATCTAAGCATACCTGAGGCAATGGAGGGTTAGATGGGAGGCAGGAGTGATGCACACACGCCCTGTTTCTGCACCATCATCTTTCAAAATGGCAGCGGTTAATTCTGTGCAGTGCATCCTGGGGTGCACCACATGGGGGCCATTCTGCCAAATAAGGCAAAAATCTTCTTATTCGGCAGACTGACATCCCTCCCCACCCCCTGCCCCCCTTTGTATCCTGTGACACACGGTGTGGGGGGTCAATCAGTCTTCCCTGGGAGGGTAGTATTAGTCTGCCTGATGATGCAATTTATGCCTTTTTGGCAGACTAACCCCATGTAGTGCATCTCTGGATGCACTGTGAGAGGTCAGGCCCTGCCATTTTGAAAGATGGCATGAGAATGTAGTCCTGATGGGTCATTTGAGGTGCAGTGTCAAACTTCACCTCAGATGATACTTTGTGCTACTGCTGCCATGAGTAAAAAACTCATGTGGGCATGGGCCTGCTTTTATTGGTGCAAATTTTTGCACACAGCTGAGTGAGAACTTTTTATCTTTTTTATTGCTTCCATGAGCAAAACTTTTGCGTTTTCCTTATGTTGGCAAACTGTGCTAGCATGTGGCTCTGTAACCTCTGACTAGGAACTGTCTTTTACATGTGTCTGTGCAGCGCTGCGTACATCTTGTAGCGCTATACAAATGTTCAGTAGTAGCAGTAGTGCAGGGGTTTCTGCATTGACCCAAGTGAGTGTACAAGGATCCCTTCTCAGTTAGAATGTGCACCAAGTATTGCAGTTTCAGAGTTGTGTCTTGTGTCATACATTCAATCGTAGACGAGCTGCCTGGGCTCTTGTCGAGGGGCAGAGTTGAATACAAGCTAGGATTACAGTTCAAGTTTTGAGTCAAACCTTTTTTTTTGTTTACCCAGCTCTGTCTACAGCTCATTGGTTTGGAGGGGAGTTTAATATTTTTTGGGTTTGCCATCATTGAGGAGAAAGATTTGAATGGTAGCGCTTATTGTATAATTTACCATGTTAATAAAATTTAATTTTGGTTTACATTCTGACATAGTACTATTTGATATTTTAACTTAAAAGTGCATAAGGATTCAATTTAAAATTACACCATTTCTTCTGAATAAAGTGTGCAGTGCACATATGTGAAACGTTAATGCATTTATTATATAGCTGATTTGGTTTCTGATCTGAAAGGCGACTGCAAAAGTCAGACGGATGCTTGGGTGTATAGGGAGAGGAATGGCTAGCAGGAAGGAGGAGGTAATAATGCCTCTGTATAAATCTTTGGTGAGACTTCACTTAGAATATTATGTGCAATTCTGGAGACCACACCTTCAAAAGGATATAAACAGAACGGAGTCGATGCAGAGGGTGACTACCAAAAAGGTCGTTGGGTTTTGTCGTAAGGCATATGGGGACAGAGTTAAAGATCTCAATACTTATAGACTTGTAGGAAAGGTGGGAGAGGGGCATTATGATAGAGATGTTTAAATATCTCTGTGGCATAAATGCATAGGGAGAGAGCTTCTTTCAGTTGAAAGAGAGCTCTGCAACGAGGGGGCATAGGATGAAGGTGAAAAGGAATAGACGAGTAATATTTGGAAATATTTTTTTACGGAAAGAGTGGTAGATGTGTGGAATAGTTGCCAGTGGAGGTTATAGAGACAAGGACGGTATCTGAATTCAAGGAAGCATGCAACAAACATACGATATCTAAAAGAAAAAAAGGGACTGTAGTAGTCGCTTTGGAAAGGCAGACTGGATATAGTCTTTATATGCTGTCATGTTTCTATGATATTTAGTTGAAGGTGTTATAGGAATAAAGGCCAGTTTAGATCAATTGAAATCTCAGGAAGAACATTGTGATGTCATCAAACATTTATAAAGCTGCCCTGCCATTGATTGATGCTAATGGTCAATCGTGAAACTTGGCATCATGAAATGTTCATCTTTCTTCTTGGTATTGCTTGCCACCCTAAATTTGTCTGTGGTACCTGGAGATTGGAGGATAACCAACATAGTGCCAGTTTTTAAATATGATTCCAGGGTTTATTTTATTTATTTATTTATTTATTTGGTTACATTTATATACCGCTTCTTCCAGCGATCAGTAGCGGTTTACATGGAACTTTACACAGCAAACATTTTGTACATTTACATAACACAGAATTGGTATTATACAGTTTGACATTATTTACAACTTGCAAGCTGCCGTGGCAGATTTATATACATATTTACATGTGTTTCAGGTTATTTACATATTCTTGTTTACCGTTGCATTAGGACAAGTTGTAATATTCCTGGACTAGGTAGGTTTTTAGTTTCTTTCGGAAGTCTTTTAGGTCCTTGTTGGCTCTTATTGCGTAAGGCAGGTTGTTCCATTGGGAGGGTGCTATATATGTGAAAGCTCTGTTGGTTAATCTAGAAAACTACAGACTGATGAGTCTGACATCAGTGCCAGAAAACATGGTTGAAACTATTATAAAGGATAAACTTACTGAATACATGGACATGATTTGATGGGACAAAGTCAACGTGGATTTAATCAAGGGAGGTCTTGTATCATCAACTGCTACAGTTTCTGACTGTGGATATAAGCTAGCCAGTTCATATAGTGTATCTGGATTTTCAGAAAGCATTTGGCAAAGTACCTCATGAAAGACTCCTGATGAAATGAAAAAGCCATAAAATAGGAATCAATGTGCTATATTGTGTGACTGGAACTAGTTAAAAGATAGAAAGTTTTGGTAGCAATCTCTGTCTCCATTTTTTTGACAAATTTGGTTCATGATTCATTAAGGTGCAATTATATGAAGTTGAAGCAGACTTCGATGCAACCAGTTTTGAAAAATTCTATTAAGAAATGACTGCAAATTACCATCCTATTTCAAATTTAACTTAGTAAGTTAATTGAACAGATAAGTACATCAGCAATTAGACCAATTTATTGAAACTTGGTCTACTAGATTCTGAGCGATATGGGTTTCATCAAACGTATAGCTCACAGATATCGTCGTCATTATTGGATGTGATTTGGAATGGATTGGGATAGTGGTGGTCCTAGATTGGGTGCATAGTTTTTTGTAAGTTAAGATTAGCACGTAAACTTCATGATTATAAATGTTTTTCAATTATTAGTTTATTTATTAGCTTTGCCACATTTTGATTTTTGTAAGGTAATTTCTACTGGCCTTAACCGAGGTAGGTTGGACCCGATGGTCACCCTCTCCAACCTCCCATCATTATCCCATCACCCCCCTCCCCCGCCACAAACTACGCAGAAACCATTCATTGGTCGCAGCTTTATTAAACTTTTAAATAGATCAACAATTAATTCCAACAGAATTCCTTTGAACCATACAATAGCGGAAAGAAGCCTCACCAGCCATGCCACTAGCAAGGTGACCCTGCCTACGCTTCTGCCGCAGTCAGGCCAACGGAAAACTTCCCTACTCCTCTTTTCCCCAACTTCACCATGTAACTAGCAAAAGTCAACCAGGGGTTATCAGGGTTGGGGGTACCCCAGTCCAAGCTTAGCCTAAGGCTCCGGACCTCGGAAACCTCCGGGATCCCGCCTACCCCCCCCCCCCCACCAATGCTGCGACACCCCTTCACATGTCCCCTATCCCCGTTCAAGGCGGGAGGGTGGGCCGCCGGCCACCAGAGCTCTCAACGCGCCGACCCGGCTCCTACCACCTCCCGGAAGCCGTTCCAATGAACCCATTGGCTCCCCTGCGCTCGTGCTCGTGGCGGGATGCCAGTGAATTTAAAGGATGCTTCCAGCGTCACCCTGCCGAAGGACCAGCCTGGGTCCCGCATCGGGCCATGCCACCTGGTTACGGGCGGCCGCCCCGGACCCGCCGCACGGCCTTGCATTTCTGGTTGTATATTATTGTTACATGTTATTTATGTATTTATTTACTTAACAGTTTTTATATACCGTCTTTCTTCGATTCAAGATGGTTTACATTGAACATAACGTAACAGTGTGTCTCAACTGTTTTACATGTAAAAGAACTTTTTTAACATGAGTATATTTGGTTGAGACATGTAACTTCTGAACATGAGTATAGTTATCTCGAACAAGAAACTATTTACATATTTACTGGATATTATGGAGGGGTCGTCAGGATAATAAGTTAGGTAAAGGTATTATGGGGAGGGGTGGAGCAGGGGAGAAGTGGATAATTGAGAGGAGGGTTAAGGTGGCAGGGAAAAGTGTTCTTGGAAGAGGTGGGTTTTGAGTCTCTTCCGGAATTCGGCATGGTCAGAGCAGTACCATAATTCTCCTGGTAGTGCATTCCATAATGAGGGGGCATAAAGGGAGAAGGCCCTGTTACAGGTAGTTTGCAGGTTTTCTTATTTGATGGTATGATTAGAAGGTTTTTAGTATTAGTGCGGCGTGATCTATTATTGTGATTGGATAGAAGCAAAGAGAGGCATGGGGCTGATTCATTGAGAATGATTTTATGTATGAGAGTGATTGCTTTGAATTTTATTCTGGATAGTATGGGAAGCCAATGGAGATCATGGAGGATTGGATTTATGCAAAATGCAGCTGCAAGATGGTTACTAGAATGCAAAGAACAGAACATATATTACTCCTAGTATGATGTCTTTACATTGTCTGCCTATTAAGCAGTTACTACAGTTTGTCGTTATGCCTAATTTTAATGGTATTCTCTCTTCAGTTGCAGTATCCCATTAGGGTGTATGCCCCAAATTGTTCATTACTTTCAAATGGTCATACATTGTTAGCTCCTCCCCAGCTGATTATTTTATTAAAACAATTACTTCAGGAGCATGTGTTTTCTTATGCAGGCCCGAAGTTATGGAATACCTTAACTGTGAGCATGAGACAGGACGTTGAGTTCCTTTCTTTTCCCACAGTTAAAGTCTGATTTGTTTGCAGATGAATTATAATAATGTATAGCTGATTGTTTTATTTGTTTTAAATGTTTTTATTTGTGTTTGTTCATGCCCTAGATTTTGGAATAAGTGGTTTATAAATTAATAAATGGCCATTTATGTTAGTGGAGGAAGGAGAATAGTGGAATACCCCAGGGAATCTGTACCGGGACAGTGATTTTTTTGTATATTTATAAATGATTTGGAAATGGGAACAATGAGTGAAAGTTGTTAGATCACATGTGGATTGTGAGACATTCCAGGAGAACCTTGGGAGACTGGGCATACAAATGACTAATGAAATTTAATGTGGACAAGTGCAAAGTGATGCACATGGAGAATAATACCCCAGATTATAGCTACAAAATGCTGAGTCACTACCCAGAAAAAGGATCTAGGCATTGTCGTGGACAATATGTTGAAATCAGCTTAGTGTGTGGTGGTGGCCAAAAAGCAAACAGAATATTAGGCATTATTAGGAAAGCAATACGAATAAAACAAAGAATATCATAAACCTCTATTGCTTTATGGTACAAACGGTCCTTGAGTATTGTATGCAATTCTGGCCATCGCTTCTCAAAACTAGCAATTTAGAAAAGATGCAAAGAACAAGGGCAACAAAAATGATAGGGAGCTAGAACAAGTCTGCTATGAAGAAGGGCTAGAGGTTAGGGTTCTTCAGCTTGAAGAACAGCCGGCTGAGGGGACATATATTAGAGGTCAATATGATCATGAATGGAATGGAATGGATAAATGTGAATCGATTGCTTATTATTTCAAAAAGTAAAAAGACTAGGGGACAAGCCATGAAGTTACAAGGTAGAATATTTTAAACAAATATTATTTTTTTCATTCAATGCATAGTCAAGTTTTGAAACTCATCGCCTGAGGATGTGGTAAAAGTGGTTCGCATAGCTGAGTTTAGTAAAGGTTTGGACAACTTCTGGAGAAAGTCAGATTGTTATTAAGGTAGACCGGGAGCAAGTCACTTCTTATTCTTAGGCATAAGTAGCATAGAATCTAGCTACTTTTAGGGATCCTGCCAGGTACTTCTGACCTGGATTGGCTACAATTAGAAACATGGATATTGGGCTTCATGGACATTTGTTCTGATCCAAACCCAATATGGCAATTGTTATATTCTTTTGTTTTGCTACATAAGAAATGTCATATTGGGTCAGATCAAGGTCCATCAAGACCAGTATCCTGTTTCCAACAGTGGCCAATCCAGGTCACAAGTATCTGACAGGTTCCCTAAAACTTACATAGTTCCACAATACTTATCCTGGGGTAAGCAGTGGATGTCCAGAGTCCTCTTTAATAATGGTTTATGGACCCTTCCTCCAGGAACTTGTCCAAACCTTTTTTTAAACCCAGCTACACTCTAATAGCTTCTACCACATCCTTCTGTAACGAATTCCAGAGTTTGATTACACGTTGAGTGAAAAAAATACTCTCTTATTGGTTTTAAGTGGGTTACATTGTACCTTCATTGCGTGTGTCCCCTAGTCTATTTTTTGATGGCGTAGACAACCGATCTACGTTTACCTGGTCCACTCTATTCATTCATTTATAGACCTCTATCATATATATACCCTCAGCTGTCACTTTTCTTCATAGGGGTATCCTTCCATCCTCTTTACCATTTTGGTGGCTCTCTTCTGTACCATTTCTAATTCTGCTATATCCTTTTTAAGATATGGTGACCAGAATTGCACACAATATTCAAAATGTGGTCGCACCATGGAACGATACAAAGGCATTATAATATCCTTTTGTTTTTTTCTCCATTCTTTTCCTTATGATTCCTAGCATTCTATTTGCTTTCTTGGGCATTGCTGCAACTGTTTGGTTGTTATTTCCTAGGTGCATGCCTTTGCAAATGTCCATATTAAATTCCGTCTGCTTTTTGGATACCCAGTCTGCCAATTTCTCAAGGTCCTCTTGCAATTTTTCACAACCCTCTTATGCTTTAACAACTTTGAATAATTTGGTGTCATCTGCAAATTTGATCACCTCATTCATTATTCCCATTTCCAGGTCATTTCTGAATTTGTTAAAAAGCAACGGGCCCAGCACAGATCCCGGGGGTACTTCACTATTCATCTTTCCCCATTGAGAAAATTGGCCATTCAGCCCTACTCTTTGCTTTCTATCTTTTAACCAGTTCCTGATCCACAATAGTACACTGCCTCCTATCCCATGACTTTTTAATTTCTCCAAGAGTCTGTCATGAGGGATCTTGTTGAAGGTTTTATGAAAATCCAGATACACTGTATCAACCGGCTTACCTTTATCTACCTCTTTACACCAGCAAAAAAAAAAGTATAACAGATTAATAAGACAAGACCATCCCTGGCTAAATCCATTTGGCTTTCTCCCTTTAAACCACGACTATCTACATGTTCAGTAATTTTATTCTTTATAATGATTTCTGCCACTGCCTGGTACTGACATCAGGCTCACTGGTCTGTAGTTTCTCAGATCACCCCTGCAACCCTTTTTAAAAAGTGGCTTTACATTGGCCATTCTCCAATTTTCAGGTACTGCAGATTATTTTAATGATAGATCACAGATTACTAATAGTAGGTCTACAATCTCATATTTCAGTTCTTTCAGCAATCTTGAATGTATACTATCCAATCCAGGTGTTTTGCTTCTCCTTAGTTTATCAAATTGTTGTAATATATCTTCCCGGTTTATCAAAATTTGTTTTAATTATTCTGATACATGAACTTTAAATGCCATTTCTGGCATGGGTAACCTCCCCTACATCATATTCAGTAAAGACCGAAGCAAAGAATTCATTCAGTTTCTCCGCTATAGCCTTGTTCTCCCTTAGCGCTCTTTTTACCCCATTCCAACTGACTCATACAGGTTTTTTGATACGGATGTACTTGAAAGGTTTTGGGTGCTTTTGCTTCACAGCAAGCTGTTTTTCAAATTCTCTATTTGCCTGCCTTATCAATGCTTTGCATCTAACTTGCCATTGCTTATGATGTTTCCCGTTTTCATCATTTGACTCCTTTTTCCATTTCCTGAAAGATATTTTTTTGTCTACAACATCCTCTCTGACCTCACCTTTAAACCATGCTGGCAGATTTTTGGCCTGCCTTCCACCTTTCTTAAAGAGTGGAATACATCTAGCCTGGGCTTCCAAGTTAGTATTTTTAAACAATGTCCATGCTTGACCTTTGCAGCTGCTCCTTTTGTTTTTTTCTTAACTGTTTCCCTCATTTAACATAATCTTTGCTTTGAAAGTTAAAAGGTAGTACTGTGGATTTCCTTGCCATCCTCCCTCCATTTTTTTTAATCAAAGGCGGTTATGTTAATTATTCAAATTCATTATAAAGCTTTTTCTATGTATAAAGTAGATTTTCATGCAGAAAAAGGCTTTTATAAAATTGTGCAACTGTGTGCATGCACTTACCTACTTTTATGTGACCTGCTTATAGATGCTTCTGTGGGTATAACATGGGAGGCGCGATGGCAGAGTTGCAGTGTACGTAAACATTTTATAAAATAAATGTATTCACACGAGGAGGGTAATTTTATAATCTTCCGCATAGTTAAAGTGCACTGTCATGCATATTTTTGTGACCAGTTTTATAATGTAGCATATGTGTGTACTTAAAACGTTACGCCTTCTCTAGAGCAGGTGTAGATGCCCGTACGTAGATTTTTCAAAAATGTGTGGAAGTTATAGTATTTTAGAACTTCAGTGTATAAATTTGTGCTGGAGCTCTACCCATGTGCATGCCCTGAAAGTACGCGTCATAGGACTTATATGCATGCTAACAGAATAGCGACCACTTAAGGCATGCACATAAGCCCTTTAAAATAGGAATTTGTGTGCATAAATGGGACGTATCTTTACATGACTCAGCCCCTTATAGAATCGGCCCCATAAAGGGTATGTCCAAATTTGTAGCTTTGTTAGTCATATGTGTGCTATTGGGGGTTTGATCTGAGATTCTATTTTATAAAGCTTATTGGTGCCTTTGTCAATTTATAAATTAAGTTCTTTTGTGAACTTCTCGCATAGTCATCCTGTGTTAAAATCAAGCCCTTCCAGTCTCTTTGTCTGGATGTATCTGAGAAATTGGTCCTTTGTATTGCACATCTGTGTTTTTGAAAGCAAGGTTATGCATTGTGCGTCTCCCCTCCCTCCCCCCCTCAGCAGTGTCTGTCAAAGAGCTATATTTGTTACTAAGTTTTGCCAGAAAAGGACCAAGTTCTGAGGAAGAATCAACATGACATCCTTTATATGTAATTATAAGATTAGGTTGCTTACTGCTTGGTTTGTGGCGCACACAGTTCTTTTTTTATACAAACAAGGGGTAATTTCATAGTAGGGCTTCTATGTGAAATATTCAAAAATGTGCCTATTTTATGCAGGCAACATAGGCATCTGTATACCTTTTTATAAAATGGGCTTTCGGAACTATCCATAATAGTGCACAAATTCTCTTGCATAAAGTTACAGCTAATTCAGCATGTATATTTGGGAAACCCTACATGCATTACACATATAATTATACATGCTGTTGTGTCTTTGTACACATGTTTGGCAGCAGCATAATTTTATAAGAGCCCTCTTTTGTAAAATATGATTTTTGTGGGGAAAATGTTTTATAAAATCACTCCCACATTCTCAGATGGCTGGTTTTTACTCAACTTTCAGAATTTTTATGCAGACATTTGATTACGAAGACATGTTGGAGACCGTGTTTGGAGTGAGGAGGACATTGGGCATTGTCATCTTCCTTCCATGGACTGGTTCGTGTCGCTGCCTGTTGTGTGCTGTGTCCCCGGGATCAATTGGATCTTGGGCAGGCAGCGAGGAGGGCAGCCTCCGCCTGGTGGAAGGACCCTCTTACCTACAATAAAAGTAGCCGCTGCTACACACATCCGTGTGTCATGGCCTGTGTGTGTCATGGCTCGAAGAAGCGTGTTTTTTCTTCTTCATCCATACTATTTTATTTCTATTGTATTTATTTGAACAAATGGAAAAACAGAAGAGTAAATGAGGGAGGAAGGATCCGGTTCCTGCTGGTTCAGTGGGGAAGATAACCGGTCTTTTGGATAAACATTTTATTCAGCCCTTTAAGACGGGACCAGTCGTTATCCAAAGGAGCGACACTTAGCTCTGGAGGAAGTACACCACCACAATGCCCAACACCACTTCTTTCATCTACAAGTTTTCTAGCACGTTATCTGTTATAACAAGCTTTCTTATTCCAATTAGAAGGCCGAAAGCCAGTCAATGACGCGTCTGTGTTTGTTTGTTTTTTAAAGATGGCTTAAGTAACATTTTCTTAAAATAAACTTTGTGGCCAGATGTTGCAGCAAGTCCTCCGAATGCCTTTTGACCTTAACATTTTGATCAGTAGGTACCCGCCCTGGTCATAGAGCTCACAGGCCTTTGCTTCCCTTCTAAGAAAGATCCAGGAGAACTATATAAACAAAAGTAGCTAATATTTTTGGAACTTCCATTGCTCTCCCCTAAGTTGTTTAAGTCTAGTTTCCTGCAAAATCTTATCAGATAATCTTTTGTGTTCTGCTTCTGTCTTAAAGTTAGCAAATTATTGTATGGTGTATGCTAACAGAGATCGGAGCATTTTCAGTTCAAGAAGTTTTTACTATCAAAACCTCTGGTTTCCTTTGGTCCAAAATAGGATACTTGGTACATACAAATTGCTTTCGAAACTGTAGGCTGTACTTTATGCACTGAGTGAAAATATACAAACAATGAGGTTATTTTTCAGCAGTGGGCAGCTGCATAAAGGTAAACTGATATTTTATCTTTTTAACTTTATGCAGAATTTCAGTGACATTATCGCTTTAAGTGGTGCCACTGAAAATCTATGAAAAAAAATGGTTAAGATAGCCATTTATCCTTATACTTGCTATTTGTGTTAATTAATGACTCAGTATAACCATTTAAAAAGGTAACTTTGTGTCCCGCCCCAGATATTTTTATTTAAGAAAAACAAACAAAAAACCAGCACCATTGTTGTTGTTGCTGTTGCCAACTACATCAATTTCTTTCAGCTTTTAAAATTGCAAGGGCTGTGCATCTGTCTCTTGTGAAATTATGTTATGCTTGTACATCACTATGGATGGGGTCTCCCAGACTGGCAATAAACACATTTTCGCAAATAAAAACGTTTTCCCCCAGTGTGTTAGATGGTAATCACCAACTGTTAACACATAGCTATGTATAAATAAATATAATAACATAGTAAATGACAGCAGATGAAGACCAGCATGGTCCATCTAGTCTGCCAAGTAAGGTGGCTAGAATTGTATCCATCATTCTGTGCAGGTTTACCCCCCTCTAAGACTGTTTAGGGTTGTATCCATTGCGCCGTGCAGGTTATCCCACCCCTCTTAGTTTTTTTTTGAAGTGTAAAAACTATTTTAGCTTTCTTTAATTCCATCCTCTTGCTATAAAATGATCCTGTGTCTGTCCCATGCATTTTTGAATTCTGTTACTGTTTTTTCTCCCACCACCTCCATCGGGAGGGCATTCTAGGCATCCACCACCCTTTCAGTGAAAAAGTATTTCCTGACGCTTTTCAGTTTACCTCCTTGCAGCTTCATTTCATGGCTACAACTTTTGATCTTTAAAAAAGTTGTTTGTTCATTTATACCTCTTAGTTATTTAAATTTCTTTATCATATGACTCCTGTCTGTCCTCTCCTTCAGCATATATATATTTAGGTCTTCAATCTCTTCTCGTATATATTCTGGTGCAGGCCCTGTATAATTATGGTTGCCTTCTTTGGAACTGTTTCATGTCTTGTGTTATCCTTTGCAAAGTAGTGTCTCCAAAATTGAACACAGTACAGGCCTCACTAGTGACTTTTACAAGAGAATTAATACCTCCTTCCTTCTGCTGACTATACCCATCTGTATGCAGCCTAGCATCCTTCTGACTTTGGCAACCACCTTGTCACATTTTCACCACCTTGAGATCTTCCGAGACCTTCACCACAAGGTTCTGTTCCCATCAGTGTATACCAGTC
Source organism: Ichthyophis bannanicus (assembly GCA_033557465.1). Taxonomy (NCBI): domain Eukaryota; kingdom Metazoa; phylum Chordata; class Amphibia; order Gymnophiona; family Ichthyophiidae; genus Ichthyophis; species Ichthyophis bannanicus. Next base: position 383,728,312 of record CM066038.1, on the reverse strand, counting down.
TCTCCCACTATCACATGGCTCCTTCAGATTTTTGCATCCCAAGTGCATCATTCTGCACTTCTTTGCATTAAATCTTAAAATATAGTGTAAATACACAAGCTTGAAATATTCTAGTTATACATTCCTATCGGAATATCTGACTTCACTGTATTATGACACTCATTAAATTGGAAAACTTCATCTGTTATAAATGATACATTCTGATTATTATAGGGTTTTAGTCAATTAGACTTAAAACACACAATCTATAGCAGGCTTTGTATCTACAGTAAATTTTAGAAACAATTTAAGATGTACCAGATGTTGCATAGAGTTTCCTGGGATGGAGAGGGTAGTCTATGCCTCAAAGCAGTGTATATTTCTTCTTTGCTACTTAAAGTAAGGCACTTTTACTGTGACATTTGTGACTGTATATCTGAAAGTATTGCACCAAGCTGAATTCTCTCAGCTAACCATAACAGATCAGTGTCATCTGGAATGTGGTACATTTTGTTATTGCAGCAGTAGTTCTGTGGTATTCAGATAATCAGTCTTCTGTGTACGACTTATCAAGAAACATTCCTCGTAAGATACAGTATGTTATTTCTAAGAATGTGCTGTTGTACTGAGAATCAGCATTTCGCAAAAAGCCGATATGAGTTTGGTCTGGCATTAGCCTTGATGAATAAAACTCTAGTTCTGGTAAATGAAGGATTTTCTATTAAACCTGCAGAGTGTTCAGTAAAGGGGAGAATTTGTTATGGGTGGCCTAGGAGCAGGAGAGACATGCTGCTCCTCCATCCCCCCTCCTCCCCTACCCAGTTATTGTTAGGTTACTCTTGTACAGAAAGCCAAGCATTACATTCACCATTACAATATCCAGATCCAAGTTCATTTTTCAATCATCATAAACAACCTACCAAAATAATGGACTAACTTAAGTCCTTCCCTCCTTCTCCCCCCCCCCCCCACTGTAAGAAGAAGCCTCTTAAATTCCCCCTATCAGGAGTCCCGATAACAACTGTCTTCATCCAAAAATTATTCCCCAAGTTCCCCACTACTTAGTCACAGATGTAGATGCCATGTAGTTTATGGCTCTTATTCTTCAGATGACTGATCCTTTCTCTTCCCGAAATAGCGAGTCTAACCAGATAATACACATCCTCTGACCTCCTTAAGATGGACTCTTTGGGAGGCATCAGGTCTTTCCTCCAGACTGAGGTGCTCTCCAACCTTGCTACTAAAATAATAATCGCAACTCTCAATTTCAGTGCAACAGTATTAGGTATAGTAGACAATAAGAAAACATTTTGGTTTCAGTGGTACTTCCTCCTTAATTATTAATAATCCCCACCATCATAGACCAATATTGTTTTTACTGGCTGGCACAGCCATCACGTGGAAAAAGGTGCCCTTAGATGAGCACTTCTCAACCGTCTCCTGGAGATACACCTAGCCAGTTAACTTTTCAGGATTAACATAATAAATATGCATGAGAGACTTAGCATATAGCAGAGACCTATTATATGCAAATCTGTCTCATATTCATTGTTGTGATCCTGAAAACCTGACTGGCAAAATGTGCCTACAGGAAAGGATTTAGAAGCTCTGCCTTCAATCAGCAACCTCTTCAGCACTAATCATTCAAGGTACCAGTCATTGACCTCAGTCTGAAAGGAACCAGATTCCATCAATCTTGTATCTGTTTTCGAAGTTGGGAATAGTCAAGAGTACTGACTACCCTTCAGCACTTTCCAGTTCACACACCCCCCCCCCCCCTTCTTTCCCAATTGTCTCCCAGGCACAGATATGACTTGCTTTATCTTGTTGACAGAGAACCAGATTATAAAGTTGAGAGATCAACCCTTTAGTTGCATGCAGTTTAAAGCAGATCACACAGAACCTTCTGGCTGACTTCCATAGATCCTAAAAAATGTCTAACTTAAAAATACCCAAATCATGCTCTCTAAGATGATACTTGTCTTTCAGCTCAAAAAAACATAACACCATCCCAGTTGAAAGGCATATTGACCTCCCACCTCTTGACGATATATGAAGTTAGACATAGAGGACAGTTTCAGTTGTATTGTATCTGAGGTAAATGGTGAATATCCCCTACCTTCCAACAGCAGACCTGAAGAGTTTACTGTAAATGTGAGATAAGTTAAGGGGTTCTTTTTTTCCTCCAGTATTCCTAAATTCTAACTGTTTGGTCATCCTATTATTCAAACCAATAATGGATGAGAAATATATGAATTAGAATCTAACAGCATGCACAACAGTTTCTGATTCTGAAACTTTGATCAAAAATTGGAATGAGTTTGTAGCAGATGCATACCAACAAGGTACTAAAGAGATTATTTATTTAACACATTTTCTATACCACTTTTCTAACAAAGCTGTTTACAATCAACAAGTAACAACTGTTCTAGAGAACAATGTATCACATAAAACTGGTTAACAACTCACAAATAACAATCATGTACAGTATAATTGTAGTAGGGAGTGTTAAGGTGAAAAACTTGAATACAGCTTGGTTCAGAAGTAACATGGTTATAATGAGGCAAAAATTACATCAGCTAGAAAGGCGCTGGAGGGAAAATTGATATGAAGTTTATGGTGCTGCATTTAAAGTTGTTTATAAGCCTGTAGTACAGGAAGCAAAACGTGCCTATATAACATGGAAGATTGCTCAGACCATGTGTAGCCCCCGAGGACTGTTCACAATGGTGAAACAATTTACCATTAATCCCCATGTTGAGAAAATGGTGGGTAGCACAGAAATCTGTTGAGGCATTTTTAGATTTTTCTTTTTCTCTAGAAAGGATGGTGACACTTATCTCCGAGATATAGAGAGAGACCAGAATTGTGCCTTTTGAGATGTTTTCCTTTCTGTTATTGAAAAATATGCTGAAGATGCTGTTAATGAAGGGATTTTTTTACAAGTTTTTAACACTGTGGAATCATAACAAAGAAACTTAAATAATAAAACATACAAATGGAATACAAACTGTAGAAGCTAAATAGTAATTATTAACCCACTTCTGGAGATGTGAAGAGAGTTAACCATACAGCATAGGGGAGGAAAAAAAATCACAAAGAATGACATTCCCGACTCAAATATGAAAATAAAAAAAGCATAATCCAAAGATCAGCATGTACATACTTGATATATCAAATATATCAAGTTTTGCCAAGCAAAAAATTCTCCTATTCCTGATCGTGTCCCCAGTCTAGTCCCGAGACCTCTGGGTTCCCCATCTAATCTAGCAGCTTGGAGACTGAGAAACTCCTCCTTTTTTGTGACATCCACAGTATATCTCTCCGGTGTCCGCCCCCTGTCACGAGTTGCCTCAGTCTTCAAGCAGCTGGATAGATGGGAGCCCGGTGGTCCGGGCTCACTGGAGAAACAATTAGGAATTAGGTGTATTTTTTAAGTTGGATCTTTTTCTTTTGGTTAAGGGAATCTTCGTTATTTGGGGACTCTGTGACTTTAAAGCTTGTTGCAGTCCAGTTCCTTCATTTTTTTCTTTCTTTCCATTTTATTTGCTGCTCTCCCCCCCCCCCCCCCCGCCTCTACCGGGCCCAGTTAGTCGGCAGCTCCGGTACACGAGTGCTTGCCCAGCCAGATGACTTTGCCCGGAGCGCGGCAGCCCTGATAACCAGACTTGGGGGACCAGCAGAGCAAGTGGGCTGATTTCGGAGAGCACCAGCGCCACGCAGACGACCTACCCGCTAGCGTGTTTGGCGGACTCTTTCTGGGTGAAAGTTCAGGGAGTGCGTCCGGGTCCGGGCCGACATTCGGCACCTGACCGGGAAGAGGCCAGCACCTCTCACAGCGATTTGGCGTTGGCAGTTTCAGCCTAGCAAGGTAAGGCTTCTCTGGGGTCAACGCATCTCTGTTCTCCGTGGCGCCCTTTTGGCGCGCTTTTGAGATCGCGGCCTTGTCGCGTGGCGGCAGCGTGGCCTGATTGCGGGCCTGGGAGGACAAGTCCTTTTTTGGGACCCGGTTTGGGACTCTCCCGTGGTTACCTTTTTAAAAATAAATAAATAAGGTGGGGGAGAGCCATTTGTTTGTGCACTCCGCGGTCTTTATTAGGTACTCTTCCTTTGCAGAGTTTTGATTGAGACATTGTCTCTTCTCCAGCAGGTTGATTTTGGCACATGATGCCTTCAAAGCCCCTGTGTGTGCTGTGTGGGGCTCGGAAAGGCTCGGTCTCCGGAGTCTGTAAGGCCTGTGTAGGGCAGGCTCCAGAGCTAGCATAAGTCCCGGGGCCGCAGAGCAGGGGTCCAGGGGCTGCGCCGGAGGCCACGACTCCCCTGGAGCCTGAATTGTCTCAGGAGGAGACTGCTGCTGGGTCTTCTACCGGCTCGGGGACTCCGGCCGCTCAGGCAGGCCTTCCTAGGGAACTGGCGTCCATTTTTACTCCACAGTTTGTGGCCTTATTGCAGCAGGCGGTTGCAGCAGGGATTGTCAGCGGACTCTGGCGGAGCGAGAAAGCGCCCGGCGTCCCTGCGGGGGGAGGCTTTTCCTAGCGGGGGTAAGAGATCTCGCACTCAGGAGGATTTGACAGAGAAAGCAGGACTGTCTGAGGACCCGCTGTCAGATGATGAGAGCTGCGACCTGGCATTAGAAGAGGAGATAGAAGAGGGCGAGATCTCCGAGAGAGAGGATCAAGCTCAGGTCGAGAGAGTCTTTAGAAGAGAGGAGTTACCAGCGCTCATTGTAGAGACTCTTAAGATGCTCAATATGCCGGTCCCAGGTGCAGGAGAGGATGACACGCTGGAAGACCCATTATTACAGGTGTTTAGGAAGTCTCAGAGGGCATTCCCGGTACACAGGGTGTTTCAGGAGATGATTCAAGAAGAGTGGAATGTCCCGGAAGCTCCGTTGAAAGGAGCTAGAGTCATGGGGCGCCTATATCCTTTGTTGGATCAGGATAAAGAGGTGTTTAAATCACCCAAGGTGGACGCGGCGGTCTCGGCTGTGACCAAGAAAACAACAATTCCGGTGGAAGGTAGCACGGCCCTCAAGGATGGCCAAGACCAAAAGTTGGATGTCCTGTTGAGGCAAGTCTTTGATGTCAACGCAGTTTCCATGCAAGTGGCTATTTGCGGAGCATGGGTGGCCAGAACCTGTCTCTGCTGGGCGCAGCAGGTGCAAGAGGGTCAATCCACGGCCTTGGCAGGTGAAGCTGCCCGGATGGAGTCAGGAGCAGCTTATCTCGCGGACATTCATTATGATCTTATGCGAGGGCTGTCCAAGAGTATGGCATCGGCGGTAGCAGCGCGGCGGTACCAGTGGCTTCGCAATTGGGCAGCAGATTCCTCCTCTAAGTCTAGGCTGAGTAAGCTGCCCTTTAAAGGTTGGTTGCTCTTTGGAGAGGATCTAGAAAAGCTGGTTAAGGATCTCAGCGAGTCCAAGGGGGGACGGTTTCCGGAGGACAAGCCTAACCCGGCTCGGGGGACCCCTGGAGGCAGGGGACAATTTTGGGACTTCCTCTGTTTTCATTCCCAAAAGTTTTTTCCAGGCCCCAGGGGTCGTTTTTCCAATAGAAGCCAGGGCTTTCGAGGCTTCAGAGGAGCAAGTAGGGGATTTGGGTCCTCTTCCTCCTCTTCAGCATCGAATTTCAAGAAAACAATGAGATGAGTGGGGCCCAGTCATCCCTTCCCCCTGTAGGAGGACGTTTGCAAGAGTTTTACTCTGCCTGGGCCCAAATCACCGCAGATCAATGGGTCCTGGAGGTCGTTCGAGACGGTTACACCCTGGAGTTTCAGTGCCCAGTGCAGGAGGCCTTTGTGAGGTCTCCAGGCAGGTCAGCAGCAAAGTGCTTGGCGCTGCGGGAGACGGTACAAAGGCTGCTGGACCTCAGGGCGATAGCCCCCGTTCCCGCAGACCAGTCCGGGTGCGGTCGTTACTCCATTTATTTCATTGTGCCAAAAAAAGACGGCGGAGTCCGACCAATTCTGGATCTCAAAGGAGTCAATCGCTGTCTGCGAGTGTCGCATTTTCACATGGAAACCCTGCAATCCGTCATAGTGGCGGTTCAGTGGGGAGAGTATCTGATGTCCCTGGACTTATCGGAAGCATATCTTCATATTCCCATTAGATTGGATCCTCACAAATTTCTCAGGTTTGCGGTGCCCTTCGGTCATTATCAGTTCCAGGCGCTGCCATTTGGGCTGGCCACGGCGCCGAGCATCTTTACCAAAGTGATGGTAGTGGTGGTGGCAGCGCTGCGCAAAGAAGGCATTCTTGTGCATCCCTACCTGGACGATTGGTTGATCCGGGCGAAGTTGCAGGCCGAGAGCGAGCGGGTCACGGCCCGGGTGGTGACTTTCCTGCAGAGCCTAGGCTGGGTGGTCAATTTCGCAAAGAGTCAGTTGGTTCCTTCCTAGAATCTGGAGTACCTGGGCGCACGTTTCGACACTCGGGTCGGGAGAGTGTTCCTCACAGAGCAGCGAGTGCAGAGCCTGCGCCGATTGCTGAGGGGATTCCTGGGGCACAAGGCCCCCTCAGCATTGCATTATCTCCAGGTGTTGGGCACCATGGCGGCGACAATAGAGACTGCCGTGGGCGAGGGCCCACATGAGACCCTTGCAAAGGTCCTTGCTCCGCCGGTGGTCACATCAGCTGGATCCCTTATCGCGGAGGCTGATATGCCTGGAGGAGATGCGTCAGGCTCTGCTCTGGTGGTTACTTCCCGAGGCGCTGGAGCGCGGGAAAGACCTGGAGGCCCCGGCCTGGGTAGCAGTGATGACAGACGCCAGCTTGCTAGGCTGGGGGGCTCATTGTCAGGGCAATTTTGCGCAGGGGCGTTGGAATGCTCAGGAGCAGATGTGGGTGATCAACCGTCTGGAGCTAAGAGTGGTGTACCTGGCAATGCTGGAGTTCCGACCATTACTCGCAGGAAGGGCGGTCCGGGTGTTGTCCGACAACGCGACAGCGGTGGCGTACATCAACAAGCAAGGAGGCACCAGCAGTGTGACATTAGAGGCAGAGGCCGAGGTGCTGTGCGCCTGGGCAGAGACAAATATCTTAGACCTGTTGGCAGCACATGTAGCAGGGGTAGACAATGTGGAAGCCGATTTCCTCAGCCGGGTGCGAGTGGATCCAGGGGAGTGGGTTCTAAACCCGGAAGTCTTCGAGCTGATTGTTCGCAGGTGGGGTTCGCCAGTCATGGATCTTATGGCGACGTTTGCCTCCGCGAAGGCCAGTCGTTTCTTCAGCAGGTGCAGAGAAAGGATGTCCGAGGGATTGGATGCCCTCATGCAGGTCTGGCCAGAGGGGCAGCTGCTGTATGTCTTTCCTCCGTGGGCCCTAGTAGGAAGGGTCCTGCAAAGGGTAGAGAAGTTCAGGGGTCAAGTGATCCTGATGGCGCCGGATTGGCCGCATTGCCCCTGGTACGGGGACCTGGTAAGGTTGTTAGTAACAAAACCATGGCGTCTTCCCTGCCGGATGGATCTGTTGTCTCAGGGCCCTCTCGTCATGCCGCATGTGGATCGGTTCTCGCTTACGGCCTGGCTATTTAAAGGGCTTGGTTGAAATCCCGGGGATACTCGAGAGCAGTTATTGCGACATTATTGACGTCTAGAAAAAGGTCCACTTCGCTGGCTTATGTCCGGATATTGAAAGTCTTCGAAGAGTGGTGCACGGAACGAAAGGGCGAGGCGTTAAAAGCTTCCCTTCCGCAGATTTTGGGGTTTTTGCAAGATGGTTTCGACAAGGGCCTAGCGGCGGCATCGTTACGAGTTCATGTGGCTGCCTTGTCTTGTTATAGGGGGAAAATTGCAGGCCAGCCGCTCGGGGCTCAGCGGGATGTGAAGCGGTTCCTCCGGACGGTGACGCTCGCGAGACCTCCGACCAGGCAGATAGTTCCTAAATGGCATCTACCGTTCGTCTTAGACGCGTTAGAATGCAAGCCTTTTGAGCCTTTGGCGCACGCGTCCCTTAAGGATCTTACGCTGAAGGTGGTGTTCTTAGTGGCGGTCTGCTCGACCAGGCGGGTGTCGGAGCTGCAGGCTCTTTCCTGTCGGGAGCCCTACCTGTCCTTCTTTGCGTCTAAGGTCGTCTTGAGACCGGTGCCAGCCTTTCTCCCGAAGGTGGTATCGGCATTCCATCTTAATCAGGAGATTTCCTTGCTGGTGTTTGCCGTCGGCGACAAGGACCCCGCGTCCAAAAAGTTGCATTTGCTGGATGTCCGGCGGGCATTGAAGAAGTATCTTCAGCTGACGGAGAGTTTTCGAAGGTCGTACAGACTTTTTGTCCTCTTCGCAGGACAGAGGAAAGGTGAGGCGGCATCGAAGGCGTCCATTGCGCATTGTATCAAGGAAGCCATTGCGTCGGCTTATATCCTGAAAGGTAGGGTGGTGCCAGAGGGTCTGAGGGCACACTCCACTAGGGCACAGGCGGCCTCCTGAGCGGAGGTCCGTTTGGTGTCACCGGTAGAGATTTCTAAGGCGGCGACGTGGTCCTCTTTGAATTCTTTTGTGCGGCACTATTGTCTGGATGTTCACGTGCAGGAGGAGGCCTCGTTTGGGGCAGCAGTTCTTTAGGCTGGTTTGCCAGGTCCCTCCCGTGTTTGAATTTTTTCACTGCTCTGGTACGGACCCAGAGGTCTCGGGACTAGACTGGGGACACGATCAGGAAGGTAAAATTAGACTTACCTGCTAATTGTTGTTCCTGGAGTGGAACCAGTCTAGTCCCATGCCCCTCCCAGGTTTCGATGGCAAACCGATACATGCAGAGATATGGTCGGGTCTCACAGGTAAGACAAGTTTTGCTTCTTATATTACAAAAAAAAAAAAAAGGTGAAGACCCACCTGACTGCTAAGGGACACGCTTGGTGTCTTCTCTCTGGGGCTCCCTATCCTCTTTGGGGGGGGGGGGGGTGAGGGAGTGGCCTGTTCAAGGTTTCCAGTCACAGTTTATCGGGGGGGAGGGTTTTTCGGTCCCTCTCTCTCTCTAAGTTTGGGAATGGGGCTAGTTCTGTTTTGTTTGAGTTAACTGCATAGTTTCTTACTTGTTTCTCCGCTGAGTCTGCTTTGTCAGTAGGTTACTGGTGACAGGGGGCGGACACCGGAGAGATATACTGTGGATGTCACAAAAAAGGAGAAGTTTCTCAGTCTCCAAGCTGCTAGATTAGATGGGGAACCCAGAGGTCTCGGGACTAGACTGGTTCCACTCCAGGAACAACAATTAGCAGGTAAGTCTAATTTTACCTTGTAATGGATCTGAAAAAACATAATTAGAACCTTGATACAACACCAAACATTTGTGCGAAAACTGAAGAAAAAAAGTGGCCCCCAATTCCAAAACACACAATTCACTATAAAATAAAAAAGGCTTGTTAGTCTCTAGTTTATCACAATTTAAGCTGTCAGAGTTCGTGAGCACTGCAGGGAGCCAGTTAGATGTTCAGTAGAGCCACTGATTCAGGTTTCATGGCCCTGCTTTGTAGGTACCCTCTATCACTTGTACAAAGAAGACTTGTGGTTGTAGAGGGGCATGCAGAATAGGAGTAAATGGATTACAGCATTTGTAAAGGTGCAAAAAAAAATGAGGTGGTCTTATAAACCATGACACCTGTCTCCTGTATGACCAAGGGAAAGCAGCAAACCAGGCCAAAAGGAGTTGTCAGTGCGGGAGGAGGATAAATCCAGAGGAGTGATGTACCTCCCTAACATTTGCTTATTAATCTCCTAGTCAAAGAAGGGAAGGCAGAAGAAAAAGAGCAAGGGTTGGCCTGGGTTTGGAGAGGGTTTTATTTCCTCCTCCTATAAGGATAATGTGGTTTTGTTTTAAAAAAGAAAAGTTTTAAGAAAAGAGACTGTTACCGTTGCAAGAGAGGAAGTGTCATCTCCAGGAACAAGCAGGAATGAGTCTTCACATATGGGTACGTTGGTACCGACGGAGTCTGCGCGGGAACGCTTCCCAGCGTCCAATCAAAAGCTTTTGGAAGCATCCCACCACGCCTGCGTGCTGCTTTCCCGCCTTTCCCAACTGCCTCTCCTCAGTTTTTGTTTTTCCGCGGAGCCGGCAGGACGACGTCCTGTCACCGCAGAAAATTCTTCTTTTAATTTTTTAGTTTTCTTGTGGTCGCGGCTGTCTTCCCCGATGCCACCGGTACCGCCGGTGTTTTTCTTCTTTTCTTGTAAATTTTTCCCTTTAAGGGAATATTTTTCCTTCTGAGTGTCTTATGGTTTTTCAGGCCTTCTAGGCCTCTCCATGTCCTTCATGGAACCGCCAGCCACTTTCTCCAAGAAATGTTCAAACTGTGGCGGTACAACTTTATTTTTAGACTCCCAAAATTGGTGTCTAACCTGTTTGGGTCCTGACCTTTTTCCTCCGGAGCCCTCGGGCAACAGTATTCTGAGAAGAGGTTTTCAACATCGAGTTTCCCTCAATATGAGGTTCCCTTCCAACTTCAGGGCACCGACCATTTCTTCTTCTACACAGGATCAGGTAACCCACGAACAGTCTGTTCAGACTAGCCAACCCTCGAGTGGTAGGTCTCATGCACAGCATGTAGACGGCTCCGGCCTTGCCCTCGAGGGCCCATTGGCTTCAGAACCCCGGCGGGAGTCTTCGGCCTCCAAAGCCTATGTGGGATTTCAGGTTGTTCCTGGGGCTCACCCTTCACAGAACATACCTGAGCCATGCCCGGTAGTGGCATCCGCTTCGAGCGGTACCGATACCCTGGCATCGGCACTGGTGTTGGACGAAACACTCCTCACCAGGGATCGTCGTCTGGCATCCTTGGTACCTACGGGACCGGTGGATACGTTCCAGACTGACTTTCCAGTATCGGTACCGGCACCAATACTACCACCGACGTTGGTACCCTCCAGACGTGCATCGATAGACTCGCTTCCTTCGATGCCAAGTCTGGAATCGATCTCTAGCCTGGAAGACTGGGTACCGACACGTCTTGGTACCGACACCTATCGTACCGGATGCTCGGTACCGAGGGTGACTGCTGAAGGCTTTCGGTTACCTCGGTACCGATTGGGTTGTCGCCGATTGCTGCTCCGATGTCGGGTTCGGTTCCGACAGCAGTACCGGTATCCACAGTAGCATCATGGCCAGCTCCTTCCATGCTTCTTTCAACAGGATCGCTCCCTTCTATACCAAGTTTGGAGTCGATACCTGGCATGGACGATGTGGTACTGACTGTCGCTGGTCCTGACCTCCAGTACCAGCGTCCATCCATTAACCATCCCATACTGCACCGTGCAGGATCTTATATTCCTATATACTCGGATAGATCCTTCGGTGCCCAGGCTAGTTCTTCAGATCTAACCTGTCCAAGGGAGGTTCTCTTTGGAGATTCTTCTTTTCAGAGTTCCTCCTGGATATGGCAAGATCACTTGCCATTCCTATCCCTGGACATGATCCTACACAAGGCTCTGTTTCTACCGAAGCAAAGGAGAACATAATGCTTCCTTTGCATCATTCCTTGCAGGATCTTCTTCTAGGAATGTGGGAAGCACCTTTAAGGGTACCCCCACCTTCCAGAGCAACTGATCTCCTATATCAGGTGCCCCCCCCTCTCCAGGGTTTCAAAAGACTCAACTTCCTCATCATTCCATTGTAGTGGAATCAGCAATGAGGCGGGTGAAGAGTAAGAAAAACCACTCTTCTTATCCGCCAGGTCGTGAGTCTAAGACACTAAATGCCTTTGGACGTCAAACCTTCCAGACATCCATGCTTTCTGCAAGAATTCTCTCATATATTTTTTATATGAGTCTATCTCTTGAGGAGGTCACAAAGAAATTACATCTTTTGACTCCTTTTCTTTCAGAGCTCAAGAGTGCAGACTATTCCTCACTGCTCAGTCATATTCAAAATATCTCTTGGTTTCTTACTCGTGCTTCCCTAGACTCATTTGAGTCTGTTAGCAGGACTTCTGCTATAGCTATAGGGGCATGACGTAGAGCCTGGCTCCAAGCTTCAGACTTAGACAAATGGGCACAACAAAGACTGGGTAATACTCCTTGCACTGGAGAAAATCTCTTCAATAAGGAGTCTTTACGTCAGGTTACTCAGTGGTCCACTAACTTACCTGTTTCTAAGGGCTGTTCTACGCCTTCTTCTTTCCCAGTAGGTAGGAAATGTCCTACCAAACTTTCTTCCCCTAGGGGGAGAAGGTTTTATTCATCTTCTGCCCATCATACAGATGTTCCCAAACAGGGGAAACATCGCCCTGGTCTGAAGAATCCAAACACTCACCAGGCTCAGCAAACCCAGCAACCGCAGGGTTTCTGATTAATCACCATCATATTTTTGTGCCTCTTGGGGTTTAGAACCTGCAGTTGGCTTCTTCTCAGTAGAAGCCTTCCACTGCTTTCATTCTAAACTCCAGGCATGGATCTCTTTTTACAAGACATCCATTTTTTCTCTGTATATGAGCTCTTAGGATATTCATGCCTATAGGTCACAGGTTTCTCCTCTTCTTCCTGCTAGGGAAAGAGGTTTAACAACTATCAAGTGATAGTTTTCTGTACCAGCATGAATTTTTCCTTTCCACAGACTTACCACATTGTAAGTCTCCATTCAGCTCCATCTTCTCTACCCTCTTACCAAGCTTTTCCTCTGTAAGAGTGGTACTGTTACACTGGAGGGCTTCTTCTTCAGCCCCTCTAGTTTTTGTCACTATTCCAGTGTGGCGTTTTCCTCTCTGAGTTAACTCCCTTCTTCATTTTTGCTTTGGGGCAGCTTATCAGACAGGTCCAGAGTTTTCTTACTCCTGTTCTGTCTGTTCTTTCTGTTTTTAAACAGAAAGATTCTTCCTGCTGTCTTACCAGCAGCTGCCCATGCAGGAGCCCTAGTGATTGGACCACTGGTTCTTCTCCACAAGCATCCAGAGTTGTCCTCCAAAAACATTCTTTCTGGCCTTAGTAGTGACTCCAAGACAGTGGATTCATCTTTCTTGGGAAATCTTATCACTACAGGCTTCTCGACTTGTCTTCTATTCTTGCCATCTCCAATTCCCTTGGGTTTGGCAGCATAGTTGACGTAGGTACTGGCTTTTCCAGCAGCCAGTTCTATCTCCTAATTCTCCTGCATTATGCTCTCTGCAATTCTACAGAGAAGCTTTCCACCATGGGCCCTTGCTAGAGAGCATTAGGTTTTTCTCAAACAGCTGTCCTAGACGGTTGGAAAAGGCTCCTTCAGTCATGCCCCTCATGACTGGAAGGGTTCTTCCTACCCTACTATCTCCTTTTTAAAACAAAGGACGTGGGCCTTCTCTTACGTGAAAGCTTAAAGAGTTGTTCAATTCCCTGGTTTGGTCCTCAGGATTCCCACCGGGAATATGCTCTTTTTTTCCTTGCAGCTCGTCCTCATGGTATCCTAATCCTTCATGGACAGCACATATTTAGCTAAAGAACGCATGATACCCTTTTTGTCCCTCAAGTAGGTCAACATGGTATCTCATTCCTATGCGTCTTCTGTCCATTTACCATGCTAGAGTTCTTGAGGACTCGGGACTTGCTGCCTGCAGACTGATATTATCCTCTGCTTTTCACGTAACCATCCTGGTTATTTCACTGGCTAGCATTCTTGCAGCAATCTAGTCTGTTCCTTGTCAGGGAGATTTTTCCCCTGACTCCTTCCATCATAACCAGGGGGAATAGATTCTCTATTTATCTTCTCAAGTAGGTTCCACCTTCTTGTTATTAGATGAATCTTTCCTCTTCACATCTCCTATATGAATATACTTTCTATAGGCATATCTCTGTCTGCTTAATTGCAGACATCTATATATAGGCCTATATATTCATATCTATATATTTATATCTGTATACATCTCTATAGATATATATGTCTGTCATTTGTGTGTGTATATGTTATGCCCTTCTATATCTCACTATAGATATATATTCTTATGTCTATCTATATATCTATATGTATATATACATATATATACGTGTATATATATGTGTATCTGTCGAGATATTTATTATAGGTAGATATGTATTTACATACTTATCTCTCTGACTGTCTATGCTCATATAGCTATATATATCTCTATATGATTCTGACAGTTGGGCTCTACCCATACCCATGCTGTTCCAGCATGTTTGGGGTGCTACACACACAACCACTCCCGTGGTAGTTAACAACTTTCTACCATAACCTTAAAGGTTAGGTACCCCTGAAGCTCTCCATATTCCAGTATCTTTCCTAGCTACCACCAGTTAGGAAAGACATTGCGGATCTTCAGTTAATCTGAGGCTCTAACGCCTCAGACACCTGTCCTTTCTTTTTGGGATACAAGGTTTTTTCATACCCCTTCTTCCCACAAGGACTAGGCCGGTTTGTCCAAATCGGTCAGCCTTTCCTCTTTTTGCTCCTAAGAGTGAGCCACTCTGCAGCCAAAAGAGTTTGGGCTTTTTCCATAAAGCCTTCCGCTGAAAGCCTACCGTTTTTGTACTACCCCAGTTGATCCCTGGGGTTACCTCTCACCTTTCAGGATTCTGACCTTCACTATTTTTTTTCCAACAGGTTTATTACCTCCACTTCACAGTGAGGTCCTCCTTGAGGTTCCTCTACTGGATTCCCAGTAGATCTCATGAACCTCCTTACTTTTCTGCAATCCTGTTAGGGGAGGTCAATACTGCAATATTTCATTTTCAATATATTTGATGATAATTGTCATCCACACAAGGACTGCTTGTCTGCAGTCCTATGCTAGCTTAGCTGTCTTTTACAGCACCTTTCTGTTTCAACTCCTACCCTCCATCCTGAGGATGCCTGGTGATATGAGGTGTAGCATGTTACAATCTATAACATGCTGGGACTCCAGGCATCTTAGCTTGGGAGTCCCCATATGTGAAGACTCATTCCTGCTTGTTCCTGGAGATAGCACAGTTACTTACCTGTAACAGGTGATCTCTGGGAACAGCAGGAATAAGTCTTCACAACCCACCCACCTCCCCTAGGAGTTGTATTCTCTATCTCTATCTTTCCCTTCTCTTTCTCTCTCTTTGTCTCAGCTTTAAAACTTAACTGAGGAGAGGCAGTTGGGAAAGGCGGGAAGGCAGCATGCAGGTGTGGTGGGATGCTTCCTAAAGCTTTTGATTGGACGCTGGGAAGCGTTCCCGCGCAGACTCCGTCGGTACCGACGTACCCATATGTGAAGACTTATTCCTGCTGTTCCCAGAGATCACCTGTTACAGGTAAGTAACTGCTTTCCCTTCCTGGGCCTGCTGGAGTGAGGCTGGCTGGCCTGAGTGAATAGTGTGCAGTGACAAGGAACATCCAGACTGGCTCACTTCAGAGCTATAGTGACTTCAGAGCTATTGAGATTTGGGAAAAGTGGTTATTTTGCTTTTTCCTTTATGCTGAACTTTTTACCTTATGCTAAAGAGTCTGGAAGCCAGGTTTCTGGAATCCAAAGCCCTGCCGGGATCTCTTGAGAAATGCCCAAGACTGGGCTGATGATAGTTGGATTCCTATTCGTTATTGAAGGCTGGGAAGCCCATAGAAGTCCCTAGTGTTGGGAGCCAATGAATTATTTTTCTGTTAACCTTTTGGACTCTTGGTAGGGAAGTTGACAATCCCCAGGGTTATAGACCCTGTTCTCTAACAGTGGTATTTTGATTTTCTCTTGTGAAATTGTGATACCTTTGCTGATCTATTATTGTTCAGCCAAGGATATTGGATGGCTGACAGTGGACTGAAGGTCTCAAGTCATAGCTGTGTGTATTTCCCTGGACCTTTGGATTGTGTACAGACCCTGCACATGACATACTATAGAACTAAGCAAGTATACTTAAAATTACTAATTAATCAACTAAACAGTTGATAAAGCAAGAAATTATGAGCTATATTTACATTGATTCAAACTTTAAATTGCTATAAACACTTTTTTTTTAAAGGCAATGATAAACTTAAGAGCCTGTGTGCTAAGCATTCTTCCCATATTTACAAAAGGGGGAGCAATCCATTTAGTACATTGGCCCTTAGTTTTACAGTGAAAAGGAGCAGATTCGTACTATCTGAGATGTTGTAGAGGTACATATTATCTAGAACAGTGATTCCGTAGACTTCTGGGGTCCATGAGACCATGGAACATAGAGAAGGGTGTTTTCATGCTGCTGTAGTCTATACAAGCAGAGTATAGACTGAGGTTGCTGTAAAGCTGGATCAGCGGTAGCTCCAGAGATGGCAGTAGCAGCATCAGTAGCTGCAGAGGCCAGAAGAAGCATCATTTGTGGGTGTGAAATTGGAGTTGGCTGTGCAGACCAGAAGCAGGAGCTGTCGTAGGGGTAGGGGTGGAGATGGCAGCAGTGATGGTGTGATCGGAGGCAGCTGTGGAGGCCAGAAGCAGGAGCTGTCGTAGGGGTGGAGATGGCAGCAGTGATGGTGTGATCGGAGGCAGCTGTGGAGGCCAGAAGCAGGAGAACCTGGACCAGTATTGGCCTGCAGTGCCTGGGACCAGCAGTGCAGTATCAGAAAGAGAGGAAGAAATACTAATGGTGGGAACTAGCAGGATGGAAAGAGGGGAAACTGGCTTGACTGGGGGTGGGGGGGAGAGCAGGAGAAGGCAGAGAGAGGCTGTGGCTCAGGAGACAAGTCTGAGACTGGTAGAAACTTGCCAGAAGAGGAGAGAGACACTGATGAGAATCGGTTGGGTGGGGCAAAGAGAGAGAGACTGGTGGGTGGGGGGGGGGGAGGGTGGTAAGGAAAAGTGAGAGAGACTAGTGGAGAAAGAAACCGTAAAAGAGATAAAGGAAGTGGAGGTAGTCTCGATACTGAGAGAAGGGGACAGGGAAAGAGGTGGTTAGGATGAACAAGGGTCCCTGAACTTTTTGGAGATTAATAAGGGGCTCATACCATCAGGAATGGTAACAGGTGCATGTTTAAAAGAATGAAATAATAAGCTTACCTGTACTGTGGTATCATGATCTGCTGCTCATTTAATTTATTGTATTTGCATTATTTGATCAATTTTACAGAGGAAGACACACCATCTTTCATACAAATAAGGTATGGAGATTTCCATGGATTTTGCGTTACATGCGTATTGAGGTATCTAATGGCTTTGCTTCTGTTTTTGCTTTTTAATCAGCTTCAGGCTCTTCTACAGATCTGGTCCAAGTTGCCTCCACGAGAAGCATTAGAGTTACTCGATTTCAATTATCCAGACCAATATGTGCGAGAGTATGCAGTGAACTGTTTAAAACAAATGAGGTATAGTATGCATCGTACATCTTGTGCCTGTAAATGCTCATTTTCTACAGCGTAGTATAGCATATAGAGCCAAATTGAAGATATAGATAAAAATAGGGCAAGAAAGGGCTTAAAAACCTATCCACCACAGTTTTGAAATAGTGCATTTTTTCCCTGAGGGTTGAACTTTCTGCCATTTATAAAAGGGCAAAACTTTCACAAAGAAAATATTGTGAAAGCAAAAATAGCAAAAGCACTGTATGCAGTAGTTGAATCTGATACCTTGTGTAACCAAGTTTTGGAAATTCCCATTTTCAAAGTACAAAGTGACCACTAGAAAACTGCAAAAAATATTAGCTCTGACCTTACAAAAGCATTTAGGGGCATGCTTACTAACATGCGGTAGTTCACTATGCGTGAAGCTCCAAACGTTAGTGCAGGAGGTGGTATAGTCCATGCTAACTATTGGGGGTGTGCCTGGCATGTCCCCCCTGCTGCTTCCAGGGGAGACTCTCTTCACCATGCTAACCAGTAAGCATGTGGTGAAAGCAGTAAGTGCACCTGTGCTAGCAGCAGTAATTGTGATCGGCGTATGTCAATGACGCCCATGCTAACTGTGGTGTATCATCAGTGCCCATGCCCACGGTGTAAGTGAAAAAAGGAAGAGCGAACAACGGAGGAGATATGTTCATGAAAAGAGAGGGGTCTAGGGTAACACCCAGGTAACGAAGGGTAGGGGCAGAAGGGATGGAGTGGGAGCCCATGACAGGTAGTACCGTGGGGGATGGGAGACCAAAGGTAATCCAGAGAGCAGCGGATTTAGCGGGGTTAGCATGCATGAAGTTTGACTCAAACCAGGAGGCGATAGAAGTCAAGCAGAGGTTGAGTGGAGCAAGGTCCGGGGAGGAGGGAGAAGTGTGGTAAACCAGGAGGATGTCGTCGGCGTATATGTAGAAGGAAAGAGCATATTGTTGGATTAACAGGGCTAAAGGAGCAAGAAAAGCATTGAAAAGCAGAGGAGCGAGAATGGAACCCTGGGGGACGCCACAGGTGGCGGGGGTAGGGGGGATGCTGAGGTACCAGAGTGGACTGAGAAGGTACGGCAAGACAGGAAAGAGTGAAACCACCGGAGGACAGTACCATGGATACCAAAGTCAGACAGACGAGAAAGGAGGGTGCGGTGATCGACTACATCGAACGCAGAGGACAGATCCAGAGAGACCACAAGAGAAATATCACCACGATCGTGAGAGCAGTGAAGTTCGGAGAGCAAGGCTGTGAGGACGGTTTCAGTACTGTGACCGGTGCGGAAACCAGATTGACTGGGTGGAGGGCGTGAGTGGAATCAAGATGAGAAGCCAACTGGGAGAAGACAAGTTTTTCAAGGACCTTGGACAGGAAAGGAAGGTTGGAGACAGGGCGCCAGTTGGCGGGAGAAGTGGGGTCAAGGGTAGGCCTTTTGAGGAGGGGACGGACAATAGCGTGCTTCCAACGGGAGGGGAAAAGACCAGAGGAGAGACTAGAATTGAAGATAGAAAGAATAAAGGGCACAAGTTCAATATCGGGATTGAGTAGCCAAGAAGAGGGCAAGGGATCAAGGGGGGCAAGTAGTTTGGTGGGCAGTTGAAATGGCCTTGATGAGTTCAGGGGAGGAGATGGGGGAGAAGGAACACCAACTGTGAGGAAAAGTGTGAGTGGGAGATGAAGGGAGCACAGACTGAGAGGAAGAGGAGGACGGGGAAGTGGGAAGGAGAGAAAGGGGAGGAGGACAGGTGGGGAAGGAGGAACGAAGGGAGAGAATCTTGCCAGAAAAGAAGGAGGCAAGAGAAGAGGGGCTGGGGGGGGGGGGGTTGGAGGGGATAGAAGGGATAGAAGGGAGAGAAGAAGGGGAGGAAATAGATTTAAGGACAAGAAAAAGGCGTCTGGCGGAGTTTGATGACGTAGAAATAAGGCGAGAGTAATGGGAGTGTTTAGCCGAGATGATTGCAGAACGGTAAGAGAGATGAGCAAGCTGGTAGTTGAAGCGAGAACCAGGAGTGCGGAGCTTCCTCCAGTGCCGCTCAGCACGGCGAAGATTAGAGCGGAGAAGGAGGAGACCGGGGTGATACCAGGGGTGGTGGGAGGAGGGACGGGGGCCATGGGACGAAGGGGTGCTACAGTATCGAGAGCGGTCGAGAGGGAGGAAGACCAGAGGTCGACTTGGCGATCAACAGAGAGGGAGGGAAACTCCGGGGGAAATAACGCATGGGCTGGAGGGAAGGAAAGCAGGGAGCTCGGAGTAAATCGCCGTCTAAGCGATGGGGTGGTAGAAGAAGAGGGACCGATCGGGCCGGAAAAGGGAAGGGGGAAGGTAAAAAACAGACAGTGATGGTCGGACCAGGGGATGGGAGTAGAGAGAATATTGGAGGGGAGAAAAGGCGAGAGATCAAGGGTAAGAATAAGGTCCAGGGATCGACTTGAGACATGGGTGGGGCAGAGGACGTGTTGGGTGAAGGACAAGTCGGAGAACAGGGAAGAAAGGGCCTTATCGCGGGCACGAGAGGGAGGATTAAGGTGAGCATTGAGGTCGCCCAATATGACCAGGTGCGGAGATAGAAGGGCGGTGTCGGATAGCGTATTCAGCAGGAAGTCCCAGAGGTCAGGACGCAGAGAAGGGGGGACATACAAAAGGAGAAAGTAAATAGGGGGCGTGGAATCAGAACGAACCAGAAGGGGGCGATACCAGAGAGAAGGAGAGGGGGAACTTGAAGATGAGCGCCACTCCACCGCCAGATCGGCGGAGGCGGGGGGTGTGGAGAGCGGAGTAACCGGGTGGAAGACATTGATGAAGGAGGGCGTCCTCCCCCTCACGGAGCCAAGACTCCGTGATGAAGAGGGCATCCAGGGAGTGTTGGGTTAGGAGGTCGTGAACTAAATGAGTTTTTGAGCGGATAGAGCGGCAGTTGAGAAGGGCCAAAGAGAGTGTGATAAGGGGAACAGCTGTGAGGGGCATTGGGGTGGAAGGAGCAGAGGCGGAGGAGGCCAGACGAGAAGAGCAGGGAAGGAGGTTGAGAGGGTTTCGGGCCAGGGGACCAGGAAAAGCAGGGAACAGAGACAATGGACGGTGGCCCCAGTGAACGAGAATAGCAGTCATGACCTGAGCAGAGGGGCCGGGTGGCACAGGTAAAGGTATAAGTGATGTGAGAATAGAAAAACCAAGCAGAGTAGCTTAAGGGACAGGAGAAGCGGCCAGGGAGGATAAAGGGCAGCGTGATGTATGGACAGAACGACCTGCAACTAGAGGAACCGGGAGAGGAGGGATGGTGTTGTAGAACGCCCCAGCCGTCGCCCCGAGGAGCTTGCCCAAGGAGCATGGCCTGCTCCTTGTGCGCGCTCCTTCAGCGCACGCCCGCGGCGCGCGCCGCTGCTCTGGAAGAACTGAAATACTGTCGGGTACCTTGGGGAAGACGCGGGCGCGTTACACGCATCTGCGTCACGTCCGGGAGGCAGGGCTTCACCGGGGAGAGAGTGGAGAGGCACCAGGCAAGCTGCAGAGAAAGAAAAAGCACAGAGGGCAACATACAGCAGTCAGCAATACAATACAGCAGTCAGCAGGGATCAGCAAGCAGGAGACAGCAGCAGCAGTGCGGAACGCCGCTCTGGAAGAACTGAAATACTGTTAGGTACCTTGGGGAAGACGCGGGCGCATTACACACGTCTGCGTCACGTCCGGGAGGCGGGGCTCCACCGGGGAGAGAGTGGAGAGGCACCAGGCAAGCTTGGGGAAGACACGGGCGCGTTACACGTGTCTGCGTCACGTCCGGGAGGCGGGGCTTCACCGGGGAGAGAGTGGAGTGGCACCAGGCAAGCTTGGGGAAGACGCGGGCGCGTTACACGCGTCTGCGTCACGTCCGGGAGGCGGGGCTTCACCGGGGAGAGAGTGGAGAGGCACCAGGCAAGCTTGGGGAAGACGCGGGCGCATTACACGCATCTGAGTCACGTCCGGGAGGCGGACACAGAAACAAGCAAGGAGGAACTGGCTCTCTGTCGCATTGCAGCGAAGCTTTAAGATTGTGGGCCTTCGCCAGAGAGCATCAAATCCATCTCCTGGCCGTATACCTTCCAGGAATCCAAAACTCTTGGGCAGACAGACTCAGTCGAGTTCTGCTTCCACACGAATGGTCCCTGCACATGGACCAGGTACTCAGAATCTTTCAAGAGTGGGAACCCCGGACATAGACCTCTTTGCAAGTCCGTGGAATGCCAAACTTCCCCGGTTCTGTTCCAGAATTCTATGTCAGGGAGTTCAGGCCAAGGATGCCTTTCTTCTTCACTGGGGTCAAGACTTCCTGTATGCCTTTCCACCCATTCCCTTAATTCCCAAGACTCTATTCAAGCTCCAGAGGGATCAAGGATCTATGATCCTCATAGCTCCACGCTGGCCACGCCAAGTGTGGTACCCTCTACTTCTGCATCTCTCTCAAGCTCCCTCCCTAGACTTGGGAGCCGCTCCACCTCCTGTCCCAGGAGGAGGGAACTTTGTGGCACCCAAACCCCAAGTCCTTTCACCTCAGGGCTTGGTTGCTGAAGGCTTAGACCTTCAAGATTGGAATCTTTCTCAGCAAGTGAAGAATATCCTCCATGCTTCCAGGAAACCTTCTACTAGATGTTCCTATGCTTTTAAATGGAAAAGGTTTTTCATTTGGTGTGCTGAGAAGGGTCTTGACCCTCTAGCACTACCTTTGAATTCTCTATTGGAATATCTCCTGCATCTCTCCAATGCAGGCCTTAAGACAAATTCAGTAAGAGTCCATTTGAGTGCTATTGCAGCATCCCTTGAGCCTCTCAATGGACAGCCTATTTCCTCTCATCCTCTTATTGCAAGATTCATGAGAGGCCTAACTTTAACTAAACCTCCCATTAGGCCTCCTCCGGTGGCATGGGACTTAAATCTGGTTCTTGGTCAGCTTATGAAGCCACCTTTTGAACCCTTAGCCACCACCTCCTTGAAATTTCTTTCCTGGAAGCTTATTTTCCTCATTGCAGTCACATCAGCTCGTCGCATCAGTGAGCTACAGGCCTTGGTGGCTAATCCTCCTTATACAAGGTTTCATCATGACAAGGTAGTCCTCAGGACCAATCCACACTTTATGCCTAAAGTGGTCTCACCTTTTCATCTGAACCAAGAGGTATATTTACCTGTCTTCTTTCCAGGTCCTCATGCATCAAGTGCAGAAAGGAATCTTCATACCCTGGATTGTAAAAGGGCTCTTGCCTTTTACTTTCAAAGGACTCAGCAACATAGAAGGTCTTCCCAACTCTTTATTGCTTTTGATCCTTCTCATTTAGGACTTCCAGTCTCTAAAAGGACACTGTCCACTTGGATTGCTCAGTGTATTTCTTTCGCCTACCAGAGTAAGAACCTTTCTCTGGAAGGCCATGTCACAGCTCACAATGTGAGGGCCATGGCAACTTCTATGGCTCATCTAAATTCTGTGTCCATCGACCAGATCTGTCGAGCAGCCACATGGACCTCGGTTCATACCTTCACAGCCCATTATTGTTTGGACAAGGACTCCCGCCGGGATGCCTTGTTTGGTCAGGCTGTCCTAAAACACCTGTTCCATACTTGAACAACTCCTTCCCTCCATCCCTGTTTAGATACCTGAGATCCAAGGGGGAGGTAGGGCCCTTCTCAGGGTCTACAACCCTGGGGATCTCCCTGGCATCTTAGCTGGGGAGTCCCCATATGTGAAGACTCATTCCTGCTTGTTCCTGGAGATAGCACAGTTACTTACCTGTAACAGGTGATCTCTGGGAACAGCAGGAATAAGTCTTCACAACCCACCCACCTTCCCAAGGAGTTGTATCTTCTATCTCTCTTTCCTTTCCTCTCTCTCTCTTTGTCTCAGCTCTGAAACTTGAACTGGAGAGAGGCGGTTGGAAAGGCGGGAAGGCAGCGCGCAGGCGCTGTGGGATGATCCCAAAAGCTTTCCTTTTTTGGAAAGCTGGGGAGCGTTCCCGTGCAGGCTCCATCGGTACCGACGTACCCATATGTGAAGACTTATTCCTGCTGTTCCCAGAGATCACCTGTTACAGGTAAGTAACTGTGCTTTCAGACTAAACAGAGCAACAAAGTACTTGCAGATTGCAACTGGAAACCAAGAAAGCGGGTACAAGGACAGACAGATTTCAGGTTTGTTAAAACCCCTTTTATTGATCCCTTGTGCGTTTCGGTCTACAGGCCTTCTTCAGGGTGATTTTAAGGAGACAAACCTCGAAGAAATAATAACAATAAAACATAATAACATATTAAAATATCATTTAAAAGATAATAAATAAGCCATAAATAGATAAGTGATGCAACAATAAAATAGTAGAATATCAATATCAATATAATAATAAGACCATAAAAAATATATAATAAGGAAAGTAATAAAAACACCCACGTGCATACTGTACTAAAATTGTCAATGTGTGTTACATCATAAAGCTTTATGGGACATCCATTAAAATGAATACATAAATAACATCCACAAAAAGTGGAGTCAAGGAGTAGCCTAATGGTTAAGAACACTGGCTTGTGAACCCAGAGACCAGGGTTCGATTCCCACTAGCACTCCTTGTGGCCTTGGGCAAGTCACTTAACCCTCCATTGCCTCAGAAAAATCCAAGTTATCAATGTCCCTGTTTAATGTACATTACGAAGTTTAAGTTTCAATATAAACCGCTTTGATTTAAATAATAAAGCAGTATATAAAACCTGTTAAATTAAATAAATAAAAAACAAACATATGTTCATAGTGCGAACAAAGGATAAAAGAAATAGAAGAGATGAGGAGGACACATTAAAAATTAAAAATATACCAATACCTTCTAAAATCCTATTAAAGGAACTATTGCCACTAAAAATAAATAAAATAAATGTTACAATCTTCTGTTCTACACATTACAACATGCATTTAAAGTCTTGGCTATTGAGAAAATTTTAGGAGAAATGTTTCCTCGAGTCAAGAAACGAGATTTATAGAGCTCATGCACGGATGTGAGAACAATTAAGTAGAAGGTGTTTTCATTTTGTCTATAATTACCAAAGCATAAAATTTTTTAAAAATTAATAATAAAGAACATTACTGTCTAAAATGTACACCACAAGGACAAAATTAAAATTCTAAAAACCTAATGTTACTTTGGTATATCTCCTTAAAAAAAACCCTGAAGAAGGCCTATTGGCCGAAACGCATAGGGGTTCAATAAAAGGGGTTTTAATAAACCTGAAATCTGCCAGTCCTTGTACCTGCTTTCTTGGTTTCCTTTAACATGCATGTTTTCAATAAAATATACATAACTGCTGATGCCACTAAATGACTCAATAACTGTGTCCACCCATTCTTCACTTCCAGAAATGCCTACCTTTATCGCACAAGTGATATTTGGGCAGGCTTTGATTTTTTTCAAGTGCCTATTCTATGCATTTATTCCCTTTTCTAATTGTATAGGTTTCTACTTCTGCAGTGTGTATACAGTTATCCCCACATGGGGCAATTTATAAAGCCCTTTAAGCAAGCAGATACCAATTTATCCTGGGTAAATTTGCCATTCTTGAAATTGCCTTCCTCAAAGTGGCTAAGAACTATGTACGAGGTTCATGATGAACATTCTTTTAACAGTATTATAAAGGATTTTTCTGTTGGGCATGTTTTGTTAAAGGGAGGTAAGTAATGCACATACATAAATATTTTGAAAAGTATGCATGCTCTCTTCCTTATTATCCACTAGACTAGTCTAAAACAAATAGGTTATGCCTGTCAGCCAGCAGATGGAGACAGAACAGACTTGTGAGCTCTGTCCTATATAGGACACCATGGGGCCACATGCTCTTCGGTATTCTGTGTCTCCAGAAGATGATGATGGGCATGCCATGCGGCTGGTTTCTGAATCTGCTGTTGTTGGCTCCTAAGCCTATTTGGAGAACTAGTCACACAATTGAGCCCAGTTGGTCAGGAGACAGCCAAGGCTTTGCAAGGGTTGGCTGCTCTCATGGGAGGTATCTGAAGGAGTCCACCAGGGCTAAGGTCCAATTGCTGGAGTGCTGCCAGTCTGGTGAGTAAGAAGGCATCAGTGGCAGATCCCATAGAAGAAAAGTCTTCCAAAATGAAGTGGATGATGATCTATGGGTGGCCTATAGTGCTAGAGGTGCTGAGCATTTTCGAGTTCATAAGTACAGGAGATGGGAGCATCAAAGGATCACATAAGTGACTAAAGATTTTTGATCCATCAAGCCATCCAGGCCCTTAGTGAAGTGGGACACCTAAGGAATGGTAGGGCCATGGGTAGGCTTTACCCATTGGTCCCGGTGGAAAGGGAGAGACTCAAACTTCCTAAAATAGATGCCTTGGTTACAGTGGTAACCAAGAAGACAGCTCTTCCAATGGAAGGTGATACCACTCTTCAATATCTTCAGGACTTTAAGTTTGAAACATCATTGGAATAGGCTTTTGAAATATCAGCACTTCAGGCTGCCATCTGCAGTGCTTGAATGTCCAGAGTACACTTGCGCTGGATATGGCAACTTCCTGAGAAGCTTTGGAAGATGGACATTGAAATCAAAAAAAGACCATCCATTTGGAAGCAGGAATAGTTTGTGGCAGATGCTGTATACGATCCTGTCCTGACTGCTGCCAAAGATATGGTAGTGTCTATTTCTGCTAAGCATCTTCTGTTACTAAGGAATTGGTTAGCAGATATGGCTTCTAAAACACAATGTAGCAAACTGTCTTTTAGAGTTAAACTTCTTTTTGGCAAAAATTTGGAGAGACTGGTAAAGGATCTAGGAGAGTCCAAGACCAGGAGATTGATGGAACGCAAACCCAGAGGTTTCTCTCACTTGACTTCATGGAAATCAAGGATCAGAGAGGCAGGGAGCTATCATTCAGGCAAGAGACGTTCCTGCCAACATTCCTGCTTTACAAATAGGATATATGGGAGCACACTTTGGTACCTGAAAAGGGAAGGCGTGCTTTCCCAAGCAGAGAAGAGTTAAACTACTGAGACAAATTTTAAATGGTGAGGAAGGCCCTGCAGGCCTGACATTATATGGTAACTCTCTGCTCCATAGCAGTGACACTGGAGTTTAGTCCCTTAGGCTTGTTTACATGTCCCATGCAGTGATCACTTCTGAGCCTTTAGTTAGCACAGTCTTAAACTTGTGAAGCCTGCTTACAATTGACTCTGCTAATAGAAAGCCATTTTGAAGGTGGTGGTTGGATTCTCACAATCTGATGAGAAGTATGGATTTGCAAGCCCCCAGTTGGCTGATGGTGACAACAGATAACAGTCTGCATAGTGCGGAGCCACTTTTAAAAGACCAGGACAGCAACTGTAGCATCTTGTTTGGTCATTTGATTGGAGGTGAAGTCCATTCAGGATGTGCTTCAGGCCTTCCATCCATTGGTGCAGGGTGAGGAAGTTCAGTTTTTTCTGACAACTCCATAATAGTTCTTTGTCAGTCATTGGGGTAGTAGAAGGAGTGTACTGGTATCCCAGGAAACCACCTTGCTAATTTGTTAGGCCAAAGTTCATCTTCCAATATCGATAGCATACATTGCAAGATCCCAAAATATGTGGCTGGATTTTCTGAGCAGGCACTCACTGGATCTGGGGTAGTAGGAGCTGTCAGGGAAGGTCTTTGCACTCATCCAAGCCTGTTGGAGAACTCTGATCATATATTTAATGGCAACCAGGCAGAATTTTAAAGATAAACCAGTTCTTCAGCCACAATGTGTGTAGTGGGGGGAGGGGGGGCAGGGCAGTAGGATTGGATGTGCTGAATCAGCAGTGGTCCATAATGAAAGTTTTGTACTTGTTCCCCCTGCTCCCCCCATGGCCATTCCTGGGTCATCTGTTGCAAAAAAGAGCCCCTCATGCTTTGTAGCACCAGATTGACCCAGAAGACCCTGATATGCAGATCTGAGGGAAGGCTTGTTGCTTCCTGAGACGAGGTGGTCTTCTCATGCAGGGACCAGTTCATATGGATAGCCCATCTCACTTTTCTTTTATATGACTTGGCCCTTCAATGCTTACACCTGAGATGTAAGGGTTGCACAGAAGAGGTTATTGCAATGCGGAAAAATCTACCTCCTTGGCCTTTGCATGAATCTGGAGGATTATCGAAGCATAGTGTGCAGAGTGTGAGTACTTCCCTGTTCCTGCTTCAGTTGTGCATGTTTTGGTCTTTTTGCAGGAGGGACTCGAAGAATTTGTGTTTAGTTCCTTGAATGTTCAGTTGGCAGCACACTGGCGTGCTTTCAGGGATGTTTAGAGGAGACACCATTAGTGTTGCATCCAGATGTGATGTGCTTTTTTTTTAAAGGATTCTCACACCTCCAATCTCTGTTCTGTTCTGCCTTTCAGGCATGGAGGCTTAATTAGGTTCTGCATGCTATGGTGGCTTCGCTATTTGAGGCAATTAAAATAGCAGCCCTGAAGGATCTGATGCTGAAGGTACCCTTTCTGTTGGAAGTTTAAGCAAAAAGTATTTCATAACTCCAAGTTTTATCCCATCGCAAATCCTTCTTGCGTTTTACGGAGGCTGGGATAGTTCCATCTCTGCTACCACCTTGAATATTGTGTACAGTTCTGGTTGTCATATCTAAAACAGGATATAATAGAATTAGAAAAAGTACAGAGAAGGGCGACAAAAATGATAAAGGGGATGAAACTACTCTTTTTGAGAATAGGCAAAGGAGACGACTAAGGGGAGGAGATATATGATGTTGTTGTTAAGTGCCGTCGAGTCTGAGTCGACTCATGGCGACCCTCTGGATAGCTATCCTAAATTGTGTTCGGTCTTCAGTCAGGCGGCTTATTGTTGACAGACTGGTACCCGCAGCTGCTGTTATTGTATATATGATATATTATAGAGATCTATAAAATCCTGAGTGGAGTGCAATGGGTAGACACGAATTCAGTAATTACACTTTCAGAAAATACAAGGACTAGGGGACACAGCATGAAGTTACAAAGTAGTATATTTAAAACAAAGAGAAGAAACTATCTTTTTTTCTCTCAGCATATAATTAGTCTTTGGAACTCATTGCTGGCGGATGTGGTAAAAGCAGATTGTATAGTTGGGTTTAAAAAAGGTTTGGATAGATTCCTGGAGGAAAAGGCCATAAACCAAGAGAAAACTACTGTTCATCCCTGGGGATAAATAGCATAGAACTGGCTACCTTTTGGATATGTCATGTTTTTGTGACCACTGTTGGAAACAGGATACTGTGCTTAATGGACTTTTATTCTGCTCCAGTATGGCAGTTCTTAAGTCTTTATTGAATGGCATAACCCATTTGTTCTGGACTGCTCTGGTTGGACCCAAGGAAAAAAAGATTAGCAGGTAAGGCTTTTCCTAAACTTCTTACACAAAAGAACAGATACCTGAATAGTTTGTTTCAAAAACTCAGGCATATGTATATAAAAATCATCCATGTAGTTTGCAGCTATACGGCTGATTGCAAATTGCCCCATAATATAAACAAATAAATGCAAAGGTTTAGATGATGAAAAAAATCTATGTACTTTTGGGAACAATTATTATATCCTCCCTCAACAAAATAAATATTTGGTTATTTGAGTGCTTGTCTTGTTCTATCCAATGATCTGGCACAACTGCTGCTGTTTTTCTTTGTAAATAGATATTATAATATCTCTGTATCGCTCCATGATTTATTTTTATTTTATTTATTTACATTCTCTTATATACCGCGCTATTCTGCATCAGTGTGGTTTACATTGAACAAACTGAAATTACATTGAACAGGGCATTATAACTTGGAGATAACTATTTTACAGGGAACATGGGCTATGGAGGGTTAAGTGGCTTGCCCAAGACCACAAGGAGCACCAGTGCTGGACGCCATATCTTAAAGGATATAGCGGAATTAGAGAAGAGTGATCAAAATTATAACGGGGATGGAAGGATACCCCTATGAGGAAAGATTTAAAAGGTTAAGACTCTTCAGCTTGGAAAAGAGATGGCTGAGGGGGAGATATGATAGAGATCTATAAAGCAATGTGGAGTGTAATGGGCAAATGCAGATCGTTTGATTACCCCTTCAAAAAATAGAAAGATTAGGGGACAAGCAGTGAAGCTACAATGTAGCATTTTTAAGACAAATTGGAGGAAATATTTTTTCACTCGATGTGTGATCAAACTCTGGAATTCGTTGCCGGAGGATGTAGTCAAAGCTGTTAGTATAGCTGGGTTTAAAAAAGGTTTGGACAAGTTCCTGGAGGAAATGTCCATAAACCATTCTTAAAGTGGCCTGGGAAATCCACTGCTTACCCCTGGAATAAGATGTATGGAATCAGTCTACCTTTTGAGAAACTGACAGGTACTTGTGATCTGGATTGGCCACTGCTAGAAACAGGATACTGGGCTCAATGGAACTTTGGTCTGACTCTGTATGGCATTTCTTATGTACCCTTCAATAAAACATGCAGGTAATGAATCACAAAACACATCATGACCAGGGGATTATATGAATGACATTAGGGCAAATATCTTAACATCTGTTTGTTTGGATAATCAATTCTTATAGAAACTTTCTTGCCTAACAAAATGAGAGATTTCAGTACTTAGCTTCATAACTGTACCATTGTTACAAATGGGTGATCGATTGTGCATATGAGACTGAAGAGGGAATGTTTTATGTATAGACATAGGGGCCTGTTTACTAAAGAATTTTCCCTTTTGTGTCTATGGAGAAAATGCTTAGTAAACATCCTCCTTAATGTAGAGATAGTAAGAGCACCCACCAGACTGCTTAAGCAGGTACAATATCGGGCACTGCTTCCAAATCCGGTAAGTACTTCTGAACCGCACTAAGTTCGACAAAGGAGTGGGCTTGACCTCATGGTGCACCCAGAGAACTGCTGGGTAGGCTAAAGTAAAGCCGATTTTTTGATGGAAAAGTTCAGCACACAATGGGGCAAACTCCTTTCGCTTAGCGGCAACCAAAGCTGAGTAGTCTTGAAAGAGTAATACCTGCTGAATGTCTAAAACCTGCAGGAGCTACACCTTATGTTGAAAGTGCAAGATTTTTGCAGTCACCACACATGGCCTCTGTCGTGCTTCATTGCGCAGTCCAAGTCTGTGCGCACATTCCACCAGGATGCGTCTCACAATTGCCCCCAAAGTTCTTTCGGTAGCCAAGTATCCATAGGTGAAGGGAGGGAGTGATCCACCCATGTCTCTAGCACCCCAACTAGGCGCATATTATTCCTTTGAGATCTATTTTCAATGTTAAGGCCTCTAACTGGGCCTGGTGCACCTTGCATTCCCACTAGTGCTATCCCTCTGAATCGTCCAGCAATGATACAAAGTGCTCCACCTCATCTATTCTGCGACCAATATCTGTGAGAGATTCACCCATGTCCTCCAATTTTTTAATACTATGCTCGAATTTTGGGTCCAAAAGCTGAACAACTTCTTTGGCCATCTATTCAGGGGAAGAGTCAGTGCTCTCCGCCCCTGGCGATGCACATGCTGAAGTCTCAGCCGGCTCTGTCACGATCTTTTTTTTGTCACCAGAGGTATAACAGCAAGGTACAAGTATGCTTTGAATGACTGCGCTGACTCTACCCAATGTCACAAATCACTTTAGGTGGTACAGTGGGAAATTGCAAGTAATGAGCCGACTAATTGTAGAGACAACCCCGGAGCGAGCAGAGGAGCATCCTCACTTATGCATCACGTGATCTCTCTCTAAAGACTTAATGTAAACCAAGTGTGTTGTCATGAAGTTATCCATTCTCTTATTTTCATTAAGATGTGTCACTTTTCTTAGAAGTGACTACTGACTATACTTTTTTTTTTCTCCTTGTAGTGATGAAGAGCTTTCCCAGTACCTTCTACAGCTGGTGCAAGTTCTGAAATATGAGCCCTTTCTGGATTGTGCACTCTCTCGATTTCTGTTAGAAAGAGCACTTGCCAATAGGAGGATAGGGCAGTTCCTTTTTTGGCACCTAAGGTAAGTGATATCTGTAAAATAGACTAGTAGGTGGAGCATGTTTACTAACGTGTGCCACCTGGTAGCGTGGGATTTAGCATACAGTTTGGGTGCCATGCTATAAAGTAGCATGGACCCCAGTGCCAAAAGTCCCATGCTACCTGGGTTGTGTGCGATGGGGAGGAGATTGGGTAGTGCCGTGGATGGAACAGAGGCATTGACAAGGCGCAGCTAGTGCAAGTATTAATAGCTTGTGCTAACCACGCTTGCTGCCCATTGGTGACATTAAGCGTGCCCACATGCAGCGTCTTGTGTCTGTGCTAACTGTGGGAGGACAGACATATACACTCACTGTAGTTAATACTGGCGCCCCCCTGCACTGGTAATGCACCCCACATCGCATTACCGTCATGGGCCTTGATAAACAGCCCCCAGTATTCTCTTTCTCCTTAAAGCCAGCATTCTGTATTCTACTGAGACAATTCTTGGAAGTACAGTAGAATAAAAATGTGTATCTGTTGCTTTACTGTAGATCAAAGCACTCATGAAAGCAAAGCCAGTGGGTATGTTGCTATGTGTTAAGAAGAGAAGAAAGCAAAACTGATTGCTGTATACCAATGAGGGGTGAGGTGTGCTTCCACCAATGAATACTGATATGTGATGGTATAGTTAAATTGTGGTGTTGTTTTCCAAGAATGATAAAAAAAATAAACAGCTATTTTTGCCTTTGAAAAACATGTATGTATAACTTGAATTTTTTTCTACGGTGTGTGTTGGGTGTGCATGACTGGAGTACACAAAGCACTGTCTTTCCATTTGTTAGACCACTGCTGCCTTTTTTTTTAAGTTAACATTTTCTTTAAATGAAATTGAATTTTTAATTTTAACATAAAACAAATAAAACTAACAGTAAAAAGTAAATGAAAGGCAGGGAAAAAAAAGAATATATCATAAAAACACTAACAAAACATAAAGTGCACGCTTACAGTATGACATAATGGCGCATGTTCCCTTTTCTCTATTTGCAGAATAAGGCAGGTCTGTGTGAGAGGCTTAGTTGAAACAACCATGATAAGGGGTTTCTCAGTAGGGTAGCAGGGGATGTGTGAGTGGGTTTCTGGGTATATGGACATATTGAGGGTAAATTTATAACTGGCAGTCTAGTTTTAGGTGCCCAGAATGCACCAGAATAGAAGTCTAGTTTTCATTATAAAATAAGGATGTAAGTGGCAAAAGCATGCATTAAATCTGGGCACAAGCACTTACACAGGGTCTGGGGTCGATGTAAATGCCCGCATCTAGATTTTTAAAAAATGTGCAGAAGTTATTGTATTTTATAACTTGCCAAGTAAATTTGCTCTCCACCTGTGCTCCGCTCCTGTGCACCCCTTCACCAAAAGTACATGCCAACAAATCATGACCATCTGAAATATGTGTAAGTCATTGAAAAAACATAACTTAGCTGATTTGATAGTATGTAACTTTCCATGGCTCCTTATAAAATTACCTCTATTATGGATACTGATGGTATATGTGAAGGGTATGTTTATCTGAATCAGTGATGATATGTGCATATCTATTTCCATGGGGGATGTCAAAAGGGTTGGGAGGTGTGGGTGTTTGTGTGTTTGTATTGGCAGCATGTGCCTTGGGTGTTTGTGTGCGAGTGGGTATTGGCAGTACATCTTATTTATTTTTATTTCTTTTATTTAGTCAGATTTAATATACCGCTTTATCATTAAATCAAAGCGAGCAAACAATCGAGGGGAGGGGGGGAGAGTGTGTTACATGCAGTATGAAACATCTTAGTGAGTGTGGTCGAGGGGTGTGAGTGATTTGATTGCTTTAGGTGCAAATGATCTATGTACAGCTATTCGAGACAAGTGGGCTATATACAATTGAGCTATCTACAATTGGGCTAAGTACAGGTCTAGATACAGTTCATAAAGGCTTCCGTTTGGCTATAGCGGAGTTTAGTGGCATACGCACTGCATACACACTCATATACCTAATCTTGGGGGTTAGGTATATGAGTGTGTATGCAGCTATGGGCATATAGGTTGATATCTGCCTTGAATGTTCTCCTATCCACCTGCAATTGTTTACTGTCCCTACCACCTTCTTGCTCTATTCCCCCTCCCTACACTGCATCACTCTACCTTCCACCTACCCATGCACAATCCCTCCCCTGCTAACCAGTCTTGCACTTTCTCTCACTCCCTCCCCCTCTCACCCTCTTCTCTTCTCCATTCCTCCTCCTAACTCTGCCCTTTCTCTTTTCTGCCTCTCACTTCTCTCCTGCTCTGTAACTCCACCCCTTCCCTTAAGCTCCATCATCCCGCACATATCTCCTCCTTAGTAACTCTGCCTCTTCCGTTATGCTCGTCCCCTCTTCTCCTTTCCTCCTCTAGTCCTTCTGGCTCCCTTTTCTGTCACCGCTTCTCTTTTTTGTGGCAGCATGTGGGGGCTCCTACTGGCTTTTGGCGCTGCTCCTCTGCCCTGCTCTGGAAGGTAGAGTGAAGCCCATATCCATCTGTCTGTTTATGCGTAAACAGACAGTGGACTTTCCCCAATAGGCCTTATCACTTGAGTAAAATGAGTCTAAAAAGAATTTTAGTAAAGCCAGGATTCATAAATAATAATCATTAAAGAAATTAAAACAGAAAAAGGCGGGGGGCGGAGCCAGCACGGCTGCAGTATGGCGGTGTGAGTGAGTCTCTCCCGGGCCCCATGTAAGAATCCTGCTCATTTCAGCCAGTAATTGGGGAGCGACTTGGCCCAAATCATTATAGCGTGCTGAGGGCATGGCCGGCAGCAAGCAGACCCGGTTGGAATTCTCGAACCCGGCGGCTGCGGGCTCCAAACGAACCAAATCGGACCCGCTGTCCCCGCACAAAATGGCGCCCCATCAGGAAGCCGCCGAGGGCATGCAAGAGCTGCTAAAGGAGGTACGGGCGATTCGTAGCAGAGTGGATGCCAACGGTGATGCCCTAAATGCGATGCAATCGGACCTGAAAGAACTAAGTGTGCAAATGCAATCTCTGACGCTCAGAGTTGAAAAAGTGGAAGGGTCAACCGCTGAATACGAACAATGCCTGGCTCAGCTGCCACAAATTCAGCGCAAGGTAGAATGGCTGGAAAGGAACTACGAGGACATGAATAATAGATCACGCCGTAACAATATTCGTATTGTTGGCCTTGCCGAAGGGGCAGAGGGTGGGGACCCGATCGGGTTCTTGGAAACCTTACTGCCCAAGCTGCTCAAATTGGAGTTCTCTCATCCACTAGAATTAGAGCGGGCTCATCGCATTCCTCCGGTGCCTAATCAACGTGGCAAGACCCCGCGTCCAATGATCCTCTGCGCCTTACGACATCAACAAGCAATGCAGATGCTCATGGCTGCTAAAAATTGTCGGCAGCTTTCGTACGAGGGCCACAAGATAGCACTATATCCAGATTTTAGCAAACCCACCGTGGAAAGAAGGAAGCGATTTCTTGCGCTAAGGCCGCGCTTACAAAGGCTCCAGGCACGGTATGGCCTAGTCAACCCTGCTCGTTTCAAAGTCACATTAAATAACGTGACCAAATCATTCGAGGATCCGGCGCTGCTGGAGCAGTACATCGACGATCAAGAAGCGCTTCTCATGCAATCCTAACTGCTCTACAGAGGTTTGTGATTCTCCTGCCTACACGCTCTCAGGCCGGCTATGGGACCGGGTGTGTCATAGCGCAGTCCTGATTCGGCCTTAAAGCCACGACAGGCCGAACTGGTCCTTCATGTCTCCTGCCTTGCGGCCACAGTTGAAGATAAACGGGCCGCTGGACCGACTGCCTCCCATGACAGTTTGGCGACAGGCGGTAGAGGAAACCCATACTTATGGCTGAAATGGGTGGTATGATGCAATATTACCCTTCAGGGGCTGGGACCCGCCATGCCTTGACAGGCCTGCTGTCTTATCCAGGGGAATGTGGGGAGGGGGTTGTGGGATGGGCTGGTTCTCAAAGGGAAATGTGGGGCTTTATATTAGTTTGTTATTTGCTTCAAGTCTGTTATAAAAGTTATGCTATTACTGAGTATGGCTAATGAGTTAAAATTTATATCGCTAAATGTCAAGGGCATTAGGACACCGATGAAGAGAAAGAAAATACTGGCATACTGTGTGAAGCAGCGAGCTGATGTAGTTTTCCTCCAGGAAACGCACCTTACTGCTCTGGAGACTAAGAAGCTAGGAGAGGGGAGGTTCATCCTAGCTGGCAGCTCCCCGGCCAATAAAAAAAAGAATGGGGTGGCTATCTTAGTGCGTAGAACACTGGGGGCGGTGGTGGCCCGGTCCAATTCTGATACCTCCGGAAGATGGGCCCTAGCATTGCTTCAGTGTGGGAAATTTGAGTGTATTTTAGTAAACGTATATGGCCCCAACAAGGATGATCCTGCCTTTTATTGTGACCTGAACTATATTTTGCAAAAAGAAGGTGAAGCACCTATCATTATGGGAGGGGACCTTAACATGGTTAGGGATTCTTTAGTGGACCGCTGCCCTGGAAGGGTGAGCAGGCTGGCGAGAGCTGACATTGCCCTCACTAGCCTCCTGGAGGATTGTGGGTTGGTAGATATCTGGAGGCTGCTGCATCCGACAGTTAAAGAATACACTTATTACTCCCCAGTTCATAGTTCTCTCTCTCGAATAGACTATTTCCTGGTCTCGAGGTCTCTAGTTGCGAACAGCTGTGAAGCGGATATCCTTGGCATGACCATTTCCGACCATGCTGCGGTAACGCTGACGATTAAGATACATGATTCTGCACGCTCAGACGCGGCCTGGTCATTCAACAGGGCTTGGCTTGCCGAACCTGCCTTTTTAGAGGAGTTGCGTACCTCCATCAACTCCTACTTTAGCACCAACAAATTGGAAGACACCACAGGATGGGCCTGGTGGGAGGCTTTTAAGGCTTCGCTGCGAGGAACTATCACTAGTTATAAAATAAAAGAGAACAAGAAGCGGAAGGCCCAGTTGGCAGCATTGGAAACCCAAATTAAGGCGGGGGAAAGGCTGTGGATCAAGCATCCCAATGCCGCTATCATGCGTGGCTTGCAAAAGCGGAGGATCGAATATAATGAGATCCTGAGCGCCAAAGTGGAGCATTGCATGATGAAACAATCTGCCCGCTTCTATGTTGAACGTAATAGGGCTAGCAAGTTGCTAGCCAGTACCATTCGTGGGAAACGTGAAAAATCGAGAATTGTATCCCTTCTTGGCGATAATCAAACTCAACTTGTGCAAGACGCTCAGATCCTGCAAGAGTTTTCCCAGTACTACTCTCAACTGTATTCCACAGAGGTCAATCCAGAGCCAACCGCTGTTGCTGACTTTTTGGGGAGGCTCTCACAGCCTACATTATCATTAGAGCAAGCCAGAAAATTAGGAGAACCCTTCTCTTTTAAAGAGATCAAATTGGCTATTGCTAATATGCCCAGGGGCAAGGCGACCGGTCCAGATGGGCTGCCGCCGGAATTGTACAAAGCTTTAAGCGCTGAGCTAGTCCCATCCCTAAAGACTTATTACGAGTGGCTGGAACAGGAGCGGGAGAACACTGGTTGTTTCTCTGAAGCTACGATCGTTGTGCTTGAGAAGCCCGGTAAAGATCCCAACTATGTTACAAACTACCGACCTATATCTCTTCTAAACGCCGATTATAAGATCTACGCCAGCATCCTGGCAAAGCGACTAAACAATTACATTGGAGATTTAATACACCCTGACCAATCTGGGTTTATCCCTGGTAGAGCGACGACAGACAATGCTCACCTCCTCTGTAATCTACTAGATTGTGCAGCAGGTGAGGCCTCCCCATATATTGCCCTTTCTCTCGATGCCGAAAAGGCCTTCGATAGGTTAGAGTGGCCTTTTCTCTTCTCAGCATTGGAATGGTTTGGCCTAGGCGAAGAGTTTATACAGAAAGTTCGTGTGTTGTATAGGCATACAAGTGCTCGAATACTGGCAAACGGTATACTCTCTCGCTCTTTCTCCTTGCACAGAGGGACTCGTCAGGGGTGCCCTCTCTCCCCGATGCTCTTCAATCTAGCACTGGAGCCTCTGGCTATTGCCATAAGGCAAAGCCGAGATATCAAGGGCTTCCTGGTTGGTGGAACACAGGTGAAACTATCGGCCTATGCTGACGATCTCATCTTGTTCACCCAGCCCTCCGAAGTGCCGCGACTCCTGGCATTGATCGCAGAATATTCGGGCCTTTCCGGATACAAAATTAACTGGACCAAATCAGTTGCATTTCCGCTTAACAGCTGTTCCAACTCCAGCATGATGGCCTCCTTCCCCTTTCGTTGGGAGACGGGGTGCATTAAGTATCTCGGCGCCCAGTATTGTTTCTCTTGGGAGCGCACGATACGGGAGAACGTGGAGGGGATTCTCCAACTGATCCACAGTAAAACCATGGCCTGGTCCCCCTTGTGCTTTACATGGTGGGGCAGGCTGGAAATTATTAAAATGATTCTGACGCCTAAAATCAATTATGTTCTGGGTATGCTGCCCGTCTCCCTCCCCCCAAAGATCTACCTAGACATAGAGAGAACCCTCCTGGCCTTCCTGTGGAATGGAGCTCAGCATCGCATAGCACGTAAAAAGCTGAAAGCCCCCAAAGAGCAGGGAGGGGTCCATTTCCCAGATTTTCAATGGTACCATCATGCTCTCCTACTGAAGCAAGGCGTACAGTGGCTCGAGGGCGCCAACAATGAATGCAGCCCCAGTTGGCTGACAGTAGAAAGACATCTAGCTAACCCCTACCCCCTGGAACACATGTTAGGGGCCTTGCTTCCCGAAGACCTAGTGGGAGGAAAGACCCTCCGGGCCACGCAGGAGGCGTATTTAGCGCTAGCGCGAGTAGCCGGCAGGGATAGCGCGCCCTCTAAGATGACTCCATTATGGTGGAACCCCTGTATCAAACCGGGTGGCAAGAAAATTGCCTGGCGCCTGTGGCAGACGCAGGGAATTTGGGTTGTCGGCCACCTGAGCAACGATGCTGGCTGGAAGAGTTTCGCTGACCTACGCGCGGAATTTTCCCTTCCGGAATCCTGTTTTTCTCCGGTGGATGCAACTGAAACACTGTTTGGCTGTTAAAATATCTGCTCCGGATGCGTTGCCGGCTGAGGCAGGCCTTACCAAACAGCTGCGAGAGCTGCTGGAGATGAAGGGCTCGGTGTCCAAGATATATGATATGTTTCGACGATATGTTTCCAGCCAACCAGTGGGTCTAACTAAGGTGTGGGAGGCGGAAACTAACTGCTCATTGCCCCCTACTGTTTGGAAAATTCTTTGGGGGCCAATTACAAAAGTTTCACGATCAGCTGCAATCACGCAAGCCATGTATTTCTTTCTCCATAGGGCCTATCTGACCCCGGTAAAAATTGCTAAATGGGACAAGTTAGCTACGGGTAAATGTTGGTCTTGCCAGAGCGAGCTTGGCACCTATACTCATATGTTTTATGATTGTCCAATCGTATTTAAGTTCTGGGGTGCAGTATGGCGTAAAATTCAGGCTGTCCTGGGTGTTACTGTTGAATTGTCCAGGAATGTTATATACCTAAGATCGCTCCCCCTGGGACTTTCCAAAGAGGAGCGGTTTCTGTTAAATTTCATGATAGCTGTGGCGATCAAAATGATCCTGTCAAACTGGAAATCATTCCAGCATTTGCACCCAAGCAATTGGTGGGGTCAGGTGTGCCAGTACTCTCAATACGAGAAACTGTATAGTAAGCTCCACCACCCAGGCAGAGTGGACCTCCATTCTGAGAGATGGGCATTGTTGGACAGTTTCGCTGATGGCCTCAGAACGTCCGGATTAAGACCTCATTATGCCGGACTGTTCCACAGTGTTGGGCTCCTCTCTTGACACAGCGGCGTGTGTTGTTTTGACTTGGTATATGTATACCAATATTTATAGTTGTATTTCCCTTTTGAGAACCAGGGGGGGATGGGATGGGGTTGGGCGGGGGGGGGGGGAGGGGGGATGGGGTTTAGTGAGTAAGTAAGGTTTTGTGATACAAGCTGTCATTGCCTGTAACGCTGTGTTTACCGAATAAAGAGATTTATTAAAAAAAAAAAAAAAAAAACAGAAAAAGGCAATACAAATAAGAAAAACAGATCCCCCCTCCCCCCGTGTTAGCAAAGTATTCATAGGTTACTGCTGTGTTAATATTTCACAAGGATCCATGCACTCAGTTTTGGCCTTTTGTAACCAAAGAGTTACATTGCTACCAAAATATATTTAAATAGATTTGGCTAGAGCTATAAGAAATGTTTCTTAAGGATTCCTCCTTCTGTTCTGTTAAGTGCATGTGTGAAATGTATTTTTTTAAACAGTTTACTAGTCTGCTTCTACTTAGTATAATGAACTGGATGCTGCCATGTTCTAGATCAGCCGTATGCTAATCAGCATGCTGCTGTTTGGATGCTTACTGCTGATGAGATGTGTAAAAGAAGGGGGCATGGCCATCTTTGATTAAAAAACAAACAAACAAACAAACTTTTGTTGCCAAAAGTGCTTTAATATATTAGGTGAAATAA
Organism: Ichthyophis bannanicus; assembly: GCA_033557465.1. Taxonomy (NCBI): domain Eukaryota; kingdom Metazoa; phylum Chordata; class Amphibia; order Gymnophiona; family Ichthyophiidae; genus Ichthyophis; species Ichthyophis bannanicus. Next base: position 383,688,587 of record CM066038.1, on the reverse strand, counting down.
TATAGGACAAAATAGGATGCCAAGGAATAAGATCAGTTCATCCTGACGAAAGCTGTATGAGGTACTTAATTTTGCTACTACTTTGAGGTACTTATGTTGTGCTTACTTCTTAAATATCAAGGTAACTATAGAGCAAATAAGTACAAAAATTCCCATAATTTGGTTAGCCTTCACAGTTTTGAAATGGTGCATCCTTTGCGTGAGGATGTACAGTAAAGTATATCAAGCAGGCATTTCACCATTTATCACAGGAGTATCACCATCTCATTTGTAGGACTAAAAGTTCATAAGGAATGTCTTCCAGAGGCTCTTCTGCAATATTGAAAATACAGAAATTACCTTTCTTAAGTTAATTGTAAATACTCAAGGATATTTAGCATTATTATCTCTGTTCTGGTTAAATTTCACATTCCCCTCACTCCTTTCACATTGCAATGTATTAATGCAAACTTTTTCTTTTTGTCCCTTTGAGTGCTCATTGCAAAATGAGGTGTTTTCTGGGAGCAAGCAGGAAGTCAGTCCTCACATATGAGTGACATCTGCATCGAGCCCATGCGGATTCACTCCCCAGCTTTCAAAGAAAGCCTCTGGGAGTTGGACCACGCATATGCAGGAACCTTCCTGTCCAAAGGTGCCATCTTACCTCAGTCTTCTTTTTTTCTGCGGAGCCCTGCAGACATCCTGTCTGTCGTCCCCAGTAAAAGTGGATTTTTCTAACCCTTCTATTTAGCGTTTTTTTTTCTTTTTGCCAGTCTGTTCCTGATCACCACCTTGACACATGCGTCCGTGCTCGCCTCTCTGGTCATTTTTTCTTTTTTGGTGTGCAGGTCTTCTCTCACGCTCTCCCTGACTGAGGTGTTTGAGTTTGATCTCACGGCTAGCATCTTCCCCACTATGTCTTTGGTCAGCGGATTTAAGCAGTGTGGCAAATGTCACTATACCAGGTCTAACGGACTGCCACAGTTGCTGTATCAAGTGCTTTGGTGCCAATCACAATGACTCCATTTGCCCACTCTGCCTGCAGATGTCAAGCAAGAGTCAGAGGAATTGTGAAAAGCATCAGGGGGAGCTTTTTGGCTTGAAAGCCTCTGCTGCGGTGCTGGCATCAAATCTGGATTCACTGCCTTCGGAGATCACATCCGATGACTGTGTTCGTGAACACATGCTTGATCCAGTCCCTGAGGTCGAGGAGCCTCAGACCAGCGGTCGTCTTCTGAGGACCTCCCTCATGGATCCAAGAAGTCTAAGTCCGATTCCAGAGTCCAGATAAGACCTCTGGTACACAGCCTCAGAGTCCTTGACCCAAGCCCAGGGTAATGGCCAGGAGCGGCCTTCGAGCTGCCCCAGTAGGAGGAGACTTCCACCACATAGTGGTATCGGGCTTGGTCCTCAATGCAGTCACCACTGGTGATTCCCCTTCAAGGGAGCCGGCTTAGGGCTCGATGCCTTCGAGACCCGAATCAGTCACTGCGGAGCCTACTGGCATTGAGACACAGCAGGGCTCGATGCCTGGAGCTTCCACGTCATCTGTGCTGACATCAGGACCGTCCACTGCAAGGACCTCTCCCAAGGACAACCAGCTGGTGCTGTAGCAATTCGCTCACTTGGAACCATGTCGATTGGCCTCCTATTCGAGGCCCGACTCACCCTCAAGCACCTTGTGGTTGGTGCATCAGACACCTTGCTCTCCATCTGTGCTGGCAGCTTATCCGCTCCCATGACTGTCCAGACCTCGAGATCTTGTCTGGCTCAGAGTCGGGCTGGGTGACTGACGAGTTGCCTGACCCCATGTTACACATGTCCCCTCTGACCCGTTTCTCCCCGCTGAGGATCTCTCGTTCCTTGAGTTTGTCCGGGGGATGTCGAAGGCCCTGGCCTTCATGGCAGAGCCAGAGGACGAGCCTTGCGCTGAGGACTTTGAAATCTTCCAGTACGATGCCCCTCCGAAGAAGGCACTGACAGTGCTGATTTCCCCCTATCCTAAAACGCTTGCTGTTCAAGATGGAGAGCCCATTGATGGTGCCAGTAGTGAGCCGGAGACTCGATTCCTAGTATCGAGTTGGCAAAAGCCCCGGCTTTCAGAATGATCTGTGGCCTCACAACTCCATGGTGTTGTAGTCGGCCATACGTTGAATAAAGCATCAGAAAATGCACTGGTAGGGAGGTCTGCACCATGGATGAGTTTGGCAGAAAGTGCTACCAGGGCTTGATGCTCACAGCCCACATCCAGGCTTACCAGCTGTACATGGGTATGTACCTGAGGGACCTGGCGAAGGAGCTTGCCGGGTTCTCAGCTGGACCGGCATATGAATTTCTCGAGTGCTTCCAGAACCTCATATCCTCGGTCAGGGAATGCTCCAAATTCCAGACAAGAGTGGCCTATGACTGCTTTGAGTCCGTCGCTTGTTTAACTGTGGTGGGCATTAGTGCCCATCGCTTGGCTTGGCTACAGTCCTTGGACTTTGAGTAATGGGTACAGGACAAACTGGCCATTGTCCCCTTCCGAGGAGTTTATGACCAGGACTAGGCTGTTCCGGAAGACCATTTACTATTCCTGCCGGAAGGCTTCGGGGAAAAAGCCCTTCTATCCAAAGGTGAAAAAGGCTTATGGAAAATACCCCCAATTTCCAGCTTATCAGGCTCCCCAGCAGGGTCTGAAGGCCAAGGACCAGGGGCACGGCCCCTCTAAGCAGAAAGTCCCCAAGCCCCAAACAGTGCTGCAGCCTGGGGGGGGGGGTGATTTTGACTCCTTGGGCATGCCCTGTCTTCCCTCCAAGGGCCAGGGACCAAAGCACACGGGAGGACATCTGGTTCACTTCACTCAGTTCTGGCCAGGCATCACCACAGACACCTGGGTGCTGCAGGTGGTGTGAGAAGGTTACCTTCGGCACTTCGATCAGACGCCTCCTCCCTTGTTTCCAGGGGAACTTCCATGAATTCCCTGCACAGAGAGCTCCTGCAGAAGGAACTTGAGTCCTTATTCGAGGATTGGGCAGTAGAGCCAGTACCTCAGCCCCTCTGGGGCACAGGGTTCTACTCCCGGTATTTCCTTGTCCCAAAAAAGACAGGAGGGTTTTGGTCCATCCTGGATCTGCAGGACCTAAACCGCTTTCTGGTCAAGGAGAATTTCAAGATCCTATTCGGCCAGGAGGTTTAGTGAGCTGCAAGTGTTGGTGGCCCACACCCCCTACACCAGGTTCCACAAGAAGAGGATTGTTCTCTGGACTCTCAAAATTCCTGCCTAAGGTGGTGTCCACTTTTCACATGAATCAGGAGGTGGTCCTTTCCACCTTCTTTCCCAGGCATCATGCTTCCCGAGCAAAGGCCTCGCTACCCACCCTGGATTGCAAGAGGGCACTGGCCTTCTACTTCCAGAGGACACAGGCCATTGCAACTCGTCATAACTTTTTGTCTCATATGACATCAACAGCCTCGGGTTGCGTTCTCTAAGTGTATCCTGTCTGCCTGGGTGACAGACTGCATCTCTTTCGCCTATGAGCAGGCTGGACTCTCTCTGTAGTGTCATGTTACCACACATAATGTTCGAACCACAGCGGCCTCAATGGCTCATCTTTACTCTGTCCCCCTTCAGGACATTTGTCGGGCCATCACCTGGTCTTTGGTCCATATCTTTAAAGCGCATTAGTGCTTGTAGGAGAGCTCAGGGAGCGATGACGCCTTTGGCCAGACAGTACTTAATCACCTCTTTGGGGAATAGTGCAACTCCTTCCCTCCGGCCCTTTGTATCCAGGCTACCAGAGAGGTGATTCCATCGTCAATGTTGGAACTGCATCACTGGACTTCAAGCCATTTAGCACTCCTTGCTGCCCTTCACAGTTCGTCTTTTGGGTCGCCTATGGCTCCTACAGGGTTTTTTGCTAGCGTGTAGCTTCGGAGTCCCATATGTGAGGACTGACTTCTGATTGTTCTCAGAGAAACCGTAGTTTCTCATCTATAACAGGTGTTCTTTGGGGACAGCGGGAATCAGTCCTCGCAACCCTCCCTCCTTCCTGTGGAGTTGGTTTTTCTTTTTTTATGCTTGTTTAAGCTACGTCGTCATTCTGAGGTAAAATGGCACCTTTGGATGGGAAGGTGACCGTGCATGCTCGGTCTAACTCCCAAAGACCTTCTTTGAAAGCTGGGGAATGAATCCGTGTGGGCTCTGTCATTGCCGACATCACCCATATGTGAAGACTGATTCCTGTGTCCCCAGAGAGCCCCTGTTACAGGCGAGTAGCTACACTATCTTGTATAGGTGATATGCATTCTCAAGCAGTACCTCTATAACAATTTCTTAAAGCTTAGTTTTACACTACATGTATGTAAACATTTTGGGCTTTGTAGCTAGAGTACTAGTACTAATAAACAGATAAAATAATTGTTTTGCTATTCCTTGTCTGTAGCTTTCTAATTTTCCTTGCTTGCTCTTTTCTTGCCTGTAGGTCAGAGGTCCAGATCCCAACAGTTTCAGTTCATTTTGGTGTAATACTTGAAGCCTATTGCCGTGGCAGTGTTGCACACATGAAAGTGCTTACCAAACAGGTATTGTAATGTTGCATACTTTGTAAAACTCAAGGTGGTGTTAACTATTCCAAGCTGATGGCCACTTTAGCAGCTAATGTGCATTAGCTGAATATAAATGTATAATTAATTGTCCATGTTTTGTGTTTAATGCGGTAGGTAACACAATGTTTTAACTTTTTTTCTTAACCTTTGTGTTAACTGTGTGCACATTAAAATCTACATTAAACAGCTAATATGGTTTACTAAATAGACCCCATAAAAAGTAGGCTTTGTAACACTGGTATTTTCAAATGGTGAAGTACAGTTTATTGAGGTGATGCACCAGAAAATTGCCTAAGGAAGATTGTTTTTTGATGGAGCAGAATTATTACTTTTGAATCTAATCCAGACACAAAGTTGACTCCAAAAGTTAAAATAAGTTTTACATTATTTATCTAAAAAACAGCTGTCTCTATTTTGCTTTGTGAGGCAGACAGTGAAAAGGCAGTCTGCGCCCCCCCCCCCCCCCAGCATTATAACTACACTTCTTATAGTACCCACTGTCCTTTATAAAATATGTCTGGACAATAAAGTGCCATGCATATAATAGTCATAAGGTTGGTGTGAAGTAAGGAGGTCTTTCCAGGCCTTTTCAGGAAGCAAATGTTAACACAGTCAAAGAAGGGAGCAGAAAGATTCACAACGGTGCAAACGCGGAAGAAATTCAGACTATAAATACTTCAAAAAGTTCCTGATTGAATAGCACAGGTTCTATTTTGTCCTCTCCATGCCCATGTTTGCACAGCTACTGGAATTGTGAGGAGATATGCTTTGACAGATGGCTGACCTGATGGGTCTCCACAGTGTCAGCTTTATAAGCAAACTGTATGTAGTTTCAACAATGCTGCATCCTGTCTGCACAAGGATTCAATTCATCTATGCAAACTGAGCTCCAGTTCAACACCCTGCAGATGACACTACAGTTTCTTGTATAGAAATAAACTCTTCATTCTAAAAGCCCTCAATGGGTTGAAACAGGCATTTGGTAGTGATTTTTGAGTATGATGGGTTTGTATGTTTTTATTTTAAGCAACAGGTTAAAAATGAGCAAAATCCAATACCTTTTTGGCAATATGTGGCATTTTATTTTAATATGTATTTATTTAACAGGTTTTCTATACCATTTTATCATTAAGTCAAAACGGTTTACAGATAACATATGAACTAGAGAAATTACATTGAACGGAGGTAGGGTAAGGTGGGTTGATCATCTATACAGCTTGCATACCTAAGAACATAGAGTATCATAAAGATACAGTTGTTTGATTAGGGATTACTGATTAGGTTGTGTTCCATTAGGTGTGTGTTCCAAAGTATTCTGTAAATAGATATGTTTTAATTTTTTTCTGGAATTCAGAGACTGTGTTAATGGATCTTAAGTTGTCTGGGAGAGAGTTCCAGATAGAGGGTGCATATAGGGAAAAGGCTCTATTGCAGGTGTATTGTTTGTTTTTCGTCTTTGAGGTTGGGATGATGAGGCGGTTTAGACTAGTGGGTCTTCTCGGTCTGTTTGGTGTCTTGGTTATTAGCGACTGTAGGCTTATTGCAGTGAGATTATGAAGTATCTTGAACATGTAATTATTGTTTTGTATTTTATCCTGAGTATGATTGGTAGCCAGTGGAGTTATTTTCGGTAAGGTGTTATATGGTCAAATCTTGAGGCTCCTACAATCATACGGGCGGCAGTATTTTGAGCCAGTTTCAAGATGCAGCATGTGTTTACATAACCCTTGATATATATTTGTGACCCCCTATTAATGCCCCCAGCGAAGGCATGTAGGGCTTAGGGGGTTTGTTTCCTTCTTGAACAGGTATTCCACTATTTCCTGAGGCAAAGCCTTTTGGGAAATGTAGTTCTCTTTTACCGTCCAATAAAGGGTAGTGTGACTCAAAAGTGGTTAAAGCAACAAAGGATTTATTCCCCTCCCGGGGTGGATTTCAACAAGGAAAATAAGGTACAAAAACCAGGTGCTTCTGGCAGAAGGACAAAATAAAACTTTCAAACTCAAACAGCTTACTTCAGCACAAAAACATGGCTTCCAGCAATCAAGGTAAACAGTTTTGTTTTCTTCACAGCTTTGTACTTTTAAATCCCAACAATTCTGTATTTCTCTTCAAAGCATTAATTCAACGCAGGGATAATATATCATTAGATAATGTAATCGTACAGTCCATTAATTCCTCTGACGTATTTACAAACTCTGACTCTGTCTCCATTAATTCCTCTTCTGAGGCAGGAAATGTTTGCAACGTTAAATCTTGTGCCACGCCTTTCCTCACTGCTTTAGGCTTCTGGCTATACTCTTGAATCAGGTACTGCTTTAAACAAGCATTCTCATCACATTCACTTTCCTCACAGCCCCAACCCTCCGGGTAGATAAAATCACAGTGATTATTAAAACCCCAGCCTTTAGGCTTACCTCTAGACCTGGCTGAACAAGGTTTACTCTGAAACGTGGGAATGGCTGTAGGTTCCAAACCTGACTTGTGCACAGAAGGTTTAAACTGCCTTCCTGGCTTTCTCTCCTTTCTGTAATCCTCAGGATACTGCAGATAACCTGGTCTGCTTCTGTTGTATCTTTCTCTTGGAGACTCTGTCCTTTCTCTGAATGGAAGCTTGGTTCCTCCCTTCCACGGAGACTCTGTCCTTCTCCTCCCTGGGATAACCTTGCTTGTTCCGTTCTCCTCGATACCTTCCCAACTTTCCTCGACACCTTTGATACCCAGGATCCTTCTGATACCTTGAATATCTTGGATAACTCTCCTTTCCTCTACTGGGACCTCTTTATGAGTCTGAATTCTAGGGTAGTGCTTAACTCCACCCCCTAACAGGTGTTCTGAATTAGCTCGTGACTCCCTGTTTAATTGGCAGCACGGGTGTGTTTCTTTCCCTTGTACTTGGTTTCCATGGCCACCATTAGCCATGTGCTTTTGTTTATGCCTCAGCACTGCTCCTGTTTCCTGCTTTTTAGCTCTTTCTGAAGGGCTGGAGGGACTCACTATGTCACATATTGCAGTAATCAAGGTGGGGTGGTGTTATTGCCTGGCATACGTATCTGCAGTCTTTAGGCTCAAGAAGAGGGTGGAGGTTTTGAAGTATTTTCATCTTGTGATATGCAGATTTCATGGTTCGTTTGATGTGTGCTTGTAGTTGAAGCCTTGGCCAAGCATTACGCCCACCAAGTATTTTACCTCTGGTTTTACTTCAAGCTCTGTGTCGGATATAGTTAGCTTTGGTGGGGGTTTGAAGGTTCAGTCTCTTGTTATCTGGAGCGCTTTCGATTTGTTGTGGTTAACTGAGAGATTTTGCTCATTCAGCCATTGTACCATGGACCTGAAACAAGTTGTGATTGTTGTGTAGACAGGGTTTTTTGTGGAGAATGTGATGTAGATCATGCTATCATCTGCATAGATGTGGTAAAGGATGTTGTGTGTGTTTATTATTGCACATAATGGCTGGATGTATATATTAAATAGGAGTGAGGAGAGTGCGGATCTTTGGGGTACGCCTTGGTTGTGTTGGAAAGGATTTGTATTGAGTGGTTCCATTTGGACCCATTGCTGGCGAACCTTTAAGTATACCGTGAACCATGCCAGTGTGGTGCCATGTAATCCCACTTCCTTTAATCTGGTTATGAGGATCTGGTGATTTATGGAGTTGAAAGCAGTAGAGATATCTACAAATATTAGAATGAGGCCTTGACCCAGATTTTTGATGGTTCTTATTATGTTTTCTAGGAGTGATGCGAGTAAGGTTTCATTTCTATGGTTTGGTCTGAACCTGTGTTGCTAGGGGTAGAGTGAGGAGTATGAATTGAGGTGTTCCTGAAGTTGGAGTTGTACAGCCTTTTCTATTATGTTAGCTATAAATGGCATACTAGAGATGGGTCGGTATGAGTTCAGAGATTTAGGGTCATAAGAATAAGAAATGCCATACCGGATCAGACCCCCAAGGTCCATCAAGCCCAGTATCCTATTTCCAACAGTGGCCATCCAGGTCACAAGTACCAGGCAGTTTCCCAAAAAGACACACAAGTTCCACAATACTTGTATTTGGGCAAGCAGTGAATTTTCCAAGCCCTCTTTAATAATGGTTTATGGACCTTTCCTCCAGGAACTTGTCATACCCTTTTTTAATCCCAGCTACACTAACAGCTTTTACTACATCCTCCGGTAACGAATTCCAGAATTTGACTATGCGTTGAGTGAAAAAATATTTTCTCCTATTAGTCTTAAATGGTTTACACTGTAGCTCCATTGCATGTTCCCCAGTCTTTCTACTTGTTGATGGCGGAAATAATCAATCTATGTCTACCCGTTCCATTCATTAATTGATAGACCTCTATCATATCTCCCCTCAGCTGTCTCTTTTCCAGGTTGAAGAGCCCTAACCCTTTAAGCTTCTCCTCACAGGGGTATCTTCCCCCCTTGTGAACTCCGTTCTTCTACCCAGTTGCTTCTTGCTGTGCCCTTCTCCTCTATTGCCAACTCCAGATTCTGCTCGTTTTACCTTGCTGCACCTTACGCTTGGAATAAACTTCCTTTGTCGTTATGCCAGGCATCTTCTTTGTCCCTCTTCAAACTTAAGTTAAAAGCTCATCTTTTCGCCTGTGCCTTTGGCTCTTGATTTTGCTGTTCTTATTCTTCTCCTTTTCTTGCTTTGTCTTTTTTTAGATTGTAAGCTCTTTTGAGCAGGGACTGTCTCTTGTATGTTTTCATTGTACAGCGCTCCGTGTGCCTGGTAGCGCTTTATAAATGCTTAGTAGTAGTAGTAGCAGTGATCTTTCCATCTCCTTTATCATTTTGGTGGTTGTGAAGGGCTCTTTAGTATGGATCTAATGGAAGTGCACTTGAGACTGGGAGGCATGTAGTCTTAATTAAGGGATAGTTGGATGACCCTCTGGCTTATGGGGAACAGTTTGGTTTGAGCAATCGTTATCCATGAGACTGGGCATGGGTCTAGTGGGGAGATTATGGTGTTGAAGTTGGATATGATGCTTTCAAGTTGTTCCGTTGTTTGTTTCTTCAAAGGTGTCCCATGTTTGACCATAATATGTATGTGTGGGTGCTTTTGGGTCTATGTTCAAGTTATTGAGTTTGGAGTTGAGTTTCATTTAAGAAATTCACCATTGCCTGGGGGCTTAGATTTTGGTTGTTTTCATTGTTGTGTTGCCCGGGGGTCTTTTTTGAGTGAGTTTACGTTGGTGAATAGTTCTCAGGGTTGATTTAGAGATCTCATTATTATGTTTGTGTGATATTCTGTTTTGCATTTATTTCTTATAGTCATGTATTCCTTTAGCTTTTCTGTGTAAGCGTTTCTGGTGGTGGTGTCTCTTGAGCTTCATCATTTACGTTCAATTTGTCTTAGATTACCCTTTAATTCTTTTATTTGCTTGGTATACGAGTGGTGCTGCAAGCTTTTTGCTTGTGTGTTTTTTGTTCTTGAAGTGGATGTTGTCACTGCAGCGATTCTGTTCCAGTTGTTGATTAGTTGTTCAGTGTCAGGGGCGTCTGGATCAAGCTGTGGGGTGACTTCATTAAGAAAGGATTGTTTGTTGATTTGTTTGAATCTGCAGTTGATGTTGTGGGCGTGCTCTTCTGTGATCTTTGGAATGATTTGTGGAACTGTTTGTGGAAGTTCAAAAGTTATTATATAATGATCTGACCAGAGAACTGGGATAGTATTGGGAGCAAGAGAAGAGTCCTTCTGTGTAAGGATTCAAGGGGGCAAAGAGGAGGATGAGTGTTCCTCATTTTTCATGAGTTAGGTTGGTTATGGTTTGCTTGAATTGTAATGCTTCCATTGCTTCAAGGAAGGCATGCACTTGTTTGATGGATGTAGGTAAGAGGTTTAGATCACCTGGTACAAAAAATGTTTTTCTTTTTGTCAGAGTTGGATGCATGCTCCTTCAAGAAGGGCTGAAATTTCATCTGTGTTTGTGGTCAGTGATTTATATGCCAGGTAGAGATTTGGATGGATGTTTGCGATAGTGAGCATGTCTAAGTTGTCTGTGGAAGTAAATATGATAATAAAGTGTAACTGCAACTTGCTTGAGTTTATTGTTCTATGTAAACCGCCTTGGCATAAAAGCATTATAAAACGCCTGTTAAATAAATAAATGTTCTTTTGCCAGGATGACTACTCCACCACCCCTTCTTGATAGTTTGGGGCAGTTAAAAAGGATATGTCGATGGTGTTGGTTTAGTAATGCATTATCTGTTTCTGTGAACCATGTTTCGGTCACGCACATTATATCTAGTTGTCTGCGATGCAGTCAGTGAGTGTTTGTGTCTTGTTGCGTGCAGATCTTGCATTGATTAGGACACATTTGGGTGTTTGAAGTCCAGGTGGTTCTCCTGAGTAATGTGTTTGTTGGTGTTGATGTTTGAGTTTACATGGACCTCTGCTGAGTGGGCGGTATGTGTAGTTCCATGGGTTGGTGCATCTCATTGTGTGGATTATTGGGATGATTCCATAATGTGCAGGGTAAGAGTTCAATGGTTTGAGGAATAAGATGATGGTACACATGAAGAGGGTGATTATTGATGGCATGCTTGTTTTTTCGAATGTGTAGTGTGTCACAGACTTTGAAACTCTTGTTTTTCAGCGTTAGAGGTGAAATTTTTACCCTTTGTCTCTCAGGTTGTGCTCAGCTGGAGTTTAGGGTTTGTGGTCATAGTTGTCTTACTGTGTGGCCGTGCCTTGGTTATTGTTTCTGAGGTCCAGTCCAAAGGCCATATCTAAGAGCCCTTTGGCATGGCCCTTAGATGGGCAAAAATACAGCAGTTTTAGGATGGCGTTGTATATCCCACTCATTCTGGTTATTACTGGAATGAAAAACGTAACTTTTCTTTTTTTAATGCAATTTTATTAAGTCCTGTATTGTATTTGAGATATAAAGTTTTTAGTGATTTGTTTCAGACTGTTTTACTAATTCTAATCGTAATTTGGAGGCCTTTATCTCTTCAGTAATGCCCAAATAATGGGATTTGCTGGTTAGTATTTGAAAACATGATTTACTAGCTCAAATCTAAGTTTGATAGAATCATGTTAGCCTAAAATTTTCTCTCTTGGTGTTATTCATATGTATAGATAGCAATTGACTAGTGGCTAATTTTCTGATGCTATAAATATGTAGATGATGCTATAAATAACTATCTGAGGATTAAACCTATCCCCTGTTCCTGTCCACCCTATTCCCCAGATAGTAATATGATTCGTTATTAGCATGTAAGTTATTGTAACCATGTTCTTTGTAACTTATGTTCAGTTGTGTTCTATGTAAACTGTCTTGATACCACTGAAAGGCAGTATAAAATGCTAAATAAATAAATATGTAGCATTTTAGGTATTGATTCACTAAGACTTCTCCCATTGTGTGTCTGTGGGAAATGATCTTTGTGAATTAGAGCCTTAATAGTCTTACAAATTCAGAAATCTGTTTTCTAAATACATTTGGATTAACCAGTTCTTGTTACATCATTGAAGATGTCCATCAGGAAGTCAGTTTGGTTGGGGAATTCTGACTCATTGCATAGAATTGCTGTTTATTGGTCCATCCCCCCTCTCTGATCCCCCTAACTTTCACAGCCTGAATTTTCAGAGAGTAGTATTCAGTTTCTTAGATCTGTCTGATAAATTGTTTTGAATTCTCCTGGCTTCTATGAAAGATTCCACTAGAAGGTCATGTGGTTTTAAGTGGAGGAGGTTTGCCTCCCAATATGAGGGAAAAATTCTAGTTTCTTTTTCCTGTCCCACACAAAAACTGTTCAAATACCTTTTTTCTGAGTCTAGCCTGAAGGCTGACTCTGTTAGGGTTCACCTGAGTACAATTGCAGCTTACCATCACCATGTAGAAAATAAACGCATCTCTGTCCAGCCTTAGGTTGTCAGATTCATGTGAGATTTGCTTCAGTTGAAGCATTCCATCAAGCCACTTGCTGTGTCTTGGGATCTCACCATCATACTAATCCAGTTGATGAAAGCTCCCTTTGTTCTATTAGACTCCTGTGAATTCAAGAACCTACTGTAACCTTGAAGGTCACATTTTTGATGGTAATCATTTTGACACACACAGTTGGTAAGCTCCAAACCTTAGTAATTTGTTTTTCAAAGTGATTTCATACTAGGTTGATTCTGCACATATGCAGTATCCTAAAATTCTGCCTAAAGTAGTGAGTCTTCCACCTTAACCATTCAGTCATACTACAACATTCCCAGGCCACATATCCACAAAGATGAACAAGTTTTGCACAGTTTGAATTGCAAAAAGGTCTTAGCCACCTGCCTAGGGCCAATTGAAGCCCTTAGAAAGTCTTCCCTGCTGCTGTTATTTTGACTGCAATAGACCTGGCAATACCATACCAAACACATAGGGGGTTCATTCCGATCTGTGAATAGCGGGAAAGTTAGACGGGGGCAGGAAAGGGGAGGATTGGGGGCAGCGTTAGGCCGGGCAGTGGGCGGTCGCCGGTTCCGGATGTACAGGGTGTATTCTAATGTTGGCCCTGTATGTCTGGGGCCGGCAACTTGAACAGAGATGTTATTCCACCTCCGAGATGGAATAACTTCCCCATTGCGGTGGGATCGGTGGGCCCGGGGCATGGCAGCGGTGGAAGGGGGCGGAGAGCATTCCCCGCAGCTTGACCCTGGCCCTGGGAGGCCAGATTGGGGGTCGGGCTGCGAGGAAAGCAATTTAGAGGCCAGCAGCCGGGGATCGCGGCTTTTAAATAGAGCCGTGGAGCCATGACAACCAGATGCCATGGATCCATTTAAAAGCCATGACTGAGTTAGTTGGGGAAGGCCTGTACGTGCAGTCCGGACAGTATCGGGGTCCGGGCCTACACGCACAGGCTTGTTCATGATTCTGATCCCACAGGGATAGACGTGCCCCTCGGGATCAGAATTGCGATGCCCTCTGTGTGTACGGTTCCGGCCAGGCGCACAGAGGGCTTCTACATCCACACTGGAATCGGGCCCATACTGTCTAAATATTGAATCGCCTCCTGTTATACCCAGGTAAGTGTAACTATGGAGGGGGCATATCAAGGCTCATAATGTTAAGAGCCATGGTTTTATCAGTAGCCCACCTGAAATCAACCCACGCTTACTTTCCATTAATGTGTGGACAAAGACTCCTAGTGTAACAATAAGTTTGGTCATCCTCTCCTGCCTTAGACACTTGTGGATTGTGTGGGGCTGAATTCTAATTTCCCTTGACATTGTGTGACCAAGTCGCTCACTTCTCCTGAGCTAAGATTGCAGAGAAAACTCTTTATGGGACAGGAATTAGAATTTATGTGATGATTCTAGTACAGGATTTTGTGTACGCTGTTAATACTCTAGAAAGTACACATTCCTGTAATGCAGCAGTGATTAGATTTCCATCGACATCCCATTGAGAATGGCGCAATTTCAATAATCATATTTGGCGCAATGTTTAATAATCATATTTGTTTTGCAGCTAATGATTTGATTTACTTGGGCCAATTCAAAAGGGCTTATGTGATGAATGAAATGATAAATTTCTAACACTTCAGACATTAAATTTTCTTTGTGATCTCATCTGTCTTGTGTTCAATATCTTTTAAAAACTATAATATAAATACCTACAGTACCTGATTGCAACTCACCTTGAACTACTACTGGAAATGTGTGAGCTAAATACTGCTAATAAAATATATTACTACTTATTTTCAGGTTTTAGCTCTCAATAAGCTGAGGACCCTCAACAATTTAATAAAACTGAATGCTGTCAAACTAAGTAGAGCAAAAGGAAAAGAGACAATGCAAACCTGTTTAAAACAAAGTACTTATAGAGAAGCACTCTCTGACTTTCAGTCACCTTTGAATCCTAGTGTTATACTGTCAGAAGTGAAGTAAGTAGCTTATGCTGTTGTTTTTTTTTTCCTTCTTGTTTTATTGTTTTCACTATAGCTAATTTATTGAAATGTCTTTCTCAATCATATGTTTCATTACAAGAATGTGCCAAGCATGTGGCACATTTTCATCTATAAAAGATTTGGTAGATGGGAGTGAATGTAAGATTAGGAGAGAAAAGAAGAAAACTGTTAGCAACATTGACTACATAACTTTGCTTTTTTTTGTGGTGACCATCTCTTTCTCTCTTTCTTTATATGTATGAATCACTTTGTGCTAATCTCAGAACATTGGATTTTCCACTGAAATTCTTAACGCTGACTATATTCCTATCTATGTAGAGTCAATCCCTTAAGTCACGCAATAGGGTATCATCTAAGCATTTGGAGATTATATTAACTAAATCACCACCCTTCTGCAGTTTATCTAGAGCACCAAAGCGCTTCCTGTCTTAACCCAAGCTCAGCATCTGTGCTGCCAGCTAAAAACACGCTCCAACTATTTGTTTATGAAGAGCTCTGAGAAAATACTTAAGGATAGACTTGACTAAATAGCCATGCTTTAATACCCTTTCCAAATTATAAATAGCCTATTTGTAAACACACCTATTGTGGGAGATTATTGCACAACCTCGGTATCGTAATCCAGAAGGTGCAGTCTCTAAATTCAATCATTCAATTTCTGTCCTAGTTACTTCAGTAGGTTTTTAAGTGTGAAAGGCCAGGATCTATGTTTCTATGTATCTCCAGGAACAAGCAGGAATGAGTCTTCACATATGGGTACGTCGGTACCGACGGAGCCTGCACGGGAACACTGCCCAGCTTCCAATCAGAAAGCTTTTGGCAGCATCCCTCACGCCTGCGCGCTGACTTCCCGCCTTCTCCAGAGCCTCTCTTCACTTTTCGTTTTTCTGCGGAGCTGGCAGGACGTCGTCCTGTCACTGCAGAAACTTTTCTTTTTACTTACTTTAATTACTTTAGTTTTTGTTTTCTTGTGGTCGCGGCTGTATTTCCCGCCGCCACCGGTACCGCCGGTGGATTTTTGACTAAATTCTGAGAAACCTTTTCTTCAGTTTTTTGCCTTAACTTGTTGGGCCTACCAGGCCTCTTCCTCATGGAGCCTTCTTTTCCTAAGAAGTGCATTCGATGTGGAAACACCTGTTTCCTTTTAGACTCCATTAGTTGGTGTCTCAATTGTGTGGGTCCTGACCCTTTTTCCCCTGACTTGTCAGGGGATACTTTTGTGAGGAAACCTTCAGTTTTTAGAGTTTCCCTCGATACCGTTTTTTTCTTCGGCAGTGAGGGAACCCGGTTTCTCCTCTTCACAGGATCAGGTAACCCACAAACAGTCTGTTAAGACTAGTCAATGCTTGAGTGGTATGTCCCATGCCCAGCATGGTGACGGCTCCGGCCTTACCCTCAAGAATCAATTGCCATTACCCCTGCGGGAGTCTGCGGGCTCAAAAGCATTAAAGGGGTTTCAGATTGTTCCTGGGGCTCACCCCTCACAGAACATACCTGAGCCATGTTCGGGAGTGGTATCCGCTTCGAGCGGTACCGATCCCCCGGCATCGGCACCGGTGTCGAGTGTTCCACTCTTCACCAGGGATCGTCATTGGGCATCCTCGGTACCTTCGGGACCGATCGATACGCACCGAATTGACTTCCCTCGATCCCAGCCGTGTACGGTGCGGGTATCCGCTTCGAGCGATACGGATTCCCCGGCATCGGCTTCGGTGTCGAGTGTTTCACTCTTCACCAGGAATCGTCCTCTAGCATCCTCGGTGCCTTTGGGGCCGGTCGATACGATACCAATGGACATTTCCATATCTCAGCCATGCTCCGGGACGGTACCGGCTTCGATCGGTTCCGATACCCCGGCATCGACTCCGGTGTGGAATAACGTTCTCCCGGCGAGAGGTTGTCATCGGGCATCCTCGGTACCTTCGGGACCGATCGATGTATCCCAGACTGCTTTACCGGTATCGGCATCGCCGATACTACCACTGACGTCGGTACCCTCGAGACATGCATCGATAGACTCGCTTCCTTCGATGCCGAGTCTTGAATCGATATCTAGTCTCGAGGACTGGGTACCGACGCGTCCCGGAACCGACTCCCGTCGTTTCCAGATAAGCAGTTCCGAGGATCCTAGCCATAACTCTCGCATGATCTCGGTACCATTGCAGCAGTTCCCGATGGCAACTTCAACTGCTGGCCCTGTGTCAGTATCGATGTCGATGCCTGTTCTTGCACCGATGCCTAGTTTGGAACCGATACCTGGGGTTGCTGATGCAGTACTCACTGCCTCTAAGTTACCATGCCAGTATCCTTGTCCATCTACTAGGTTTCTCTCCTCACACCACGGTACGTCCTCTGGTGCTCAGCCTCTTTCTTTAGCCTTACCAGGGAAGGTTCCCATAGGAGATCAGTCTTTTCAGGCTTTTCTCCTAGATATGGCAACCTTTCTTAATATCTCTATCCCTGGTTGTGATGCTATTCATGGCTCACCGGCACAAATGGAAAATATGATGCTTCCTTTACATCCTGCTCTGCAGGATCTCCTTCTGAGGGTCTGGAAATCACCCTTACGGCTTCCTCTAGCTTCTACAGCCACTGAGGTTCGGTACCGGGTGCCTCCCTCTCCAGGATTTCAGAAGCCTCAACTTCCTCATCGTTCCCTTGTAGTGGAATCAGCACTGAGGAAGGTTAAGAGCAAGAAGAAGCATTCTTCTTATCCGCCAGGTCGTTCTTCAAGAACACTCGATGCGTTTGGTCGTCAAGCCTTCCAAACATCTATGCTAGCCTCCAGAATTCTTTCATATATTTTCCACATGAGTCTCACACTCCAGGAGGTCACAGAGAGATTGTCTCTTTTGACCCCTTTTTTGCCAGAGCCCAAGGCTACTAATTATTCCTTGCTACTCAATCATAGCCGGAATATATCTTGGTTCCTTTCTCGTGCTTCTATAGACTCTTTTGAGTCTGTTAGCAGATCCTCTGCTATTGCCATTGCAGCACATCGCAGAGCCTGGCTCGAAGCTTCAGACTTGAGCAGATGGGCACAAACTATATTGGCTCATTCTCCTTGTACAGGAGAAGGTCTCTTCAATAAGGAGGCTTTACGTCAGGTTGCTCAATGCTCCGCTGACTCTCCTTCCACTAAGGACCATTCTAAGCCACCTCCTTCTTCGAGAGGTAGGAAATGTCCTACCAAACCTTCTTTCCCTAAGAAAAGAAAGTTTCATTCATCTCCTGCCCATCATTCGGCTGTACCTAAACAAGGGACACCTCAGCCTAGTCTGAAGTCCTCCAGCTCTGGCCAGTCTCAGCATTCCCAGCAACCATAGGGGCTGGGAATTATACTCTACAGTTCACTTCTACCCATTAGAAGTTTATTCACTGTGCTTTTCTTTTTCAGTGTACTAAGCTGTCGGAAAATTTTTGTTCAGGGACTACAGACTTCTCCTCTTCTTACTCTCTAGAAGAGAAGTTGCAACTATCCCCTGATAGTTCTGTCCCAACTGAACATTTTTTCCTTCAGTTGACTTACCCTATGGGTACGTCACCCTCCAATTACTTGCTCTACCCTCTCAACCGGGCTTTTTCCCTGACTGAGGGGTACCATACTGAAAAGCTTCTCTAGCAAGCTCGTTCATCAGACAGGGAGAAGGGATATCTCCTCTCCTTTCTTGTCTGTTTTTCTTTCTTGGGCACAGGACAATCTCTCTGCTGTTTCCGTCAGCAGCTGTGCCTGCAGGAGTTACAGTGATTTTATTACTGGTACTTTTTACAAGTTCCAGTCCCTTGTTCAAAATTTTGTCTAGCCTCAGTAGTGATTCCAAGCTACTCGTCATCTATCTTGGATCCTCCTACTCTTTTAGGCTTTCTCACATTATTCTATCCATCTCCTCTCCTAGGATATGACAACACACCTGACTTCAGTCAGTTTATCTCATATCTCTCCTGCACAATGCTCTCTGCAGTCTTCAGAGAAGCTTTCTACTATGAGGGCCTTGCTATAGAGCATTGACCTTGTCTCTGAAGCTTCTCTATTAGTAGGAAAAAGCTTATAATCCCTTCCCATGCCTGTGAGGGTTCTCCACACCCTCTGGCCTGGGGTGTTAACATGAAATATAAGTTGTTCTGCGTGAAAATCCAAGGCTGATGTTTACGCATGCTACCTCTGGGTCCCTCCAGTAGGTCCCTCTGGTATCTTCTTCTGCATTTCTGCACATCTGCCATGTCAGTGTTCTGTGGAACTCCCGCCTTGTTCCTTACAGATTCATATGATCATCTGTTCTCACGCAAACATCACGGTTATCTTGTTGGATTGCCTTCCTGCATCCCTCAATCCACGGAAATAGATTCTCTATACATATCCCAAGTGGGTTCACCCTCTTGTAGAGCGAAGAATCTTTTTCTTTTATATTCCCCATGTACAATTATGGGGCTGGGTGGTAGACATGTATCTTCAACCTGTTGTCTTATATGTAGCATCTCCATATATGTCTACATACCTATATCATTACTCTGGTGGTGCAAAACCATGCCCCACAAATGTATATATATATATATTTTGATACATTTCTCCACCCATATCCTAATATACACAAATGGACATATATATCTATATCTATATCTATATATATATATATATATATATTCCATCCACATATATATATCTGTATATATATGTGTCTGTTGGGGGGCTTCTTAAGGGTTGATATGTCTTACTCACTATCACCCTTACTGTCTATACTAAATGTTTTACCTTCTAGAGGTTTTAGACAGTCTATCGCCCTACTTCGCATACCATATTACGATGCAGAAACTGTTATGCACCAATAACTACTGTGGTGCTAACATCTTCCATTTTTTCTTTAAGTCCTTGAAGCATCAAGCTTCAATATTTTTCCTATCTCTCGCCAGCTAGGAAAAATAGTGTACATCTTTATCTTTGAGTACACAGCTGTTCTCCTTGGGAATAGGGTTTTTTCCAGTCCCCCTCTTCCCGCCAGGACTGGGCTAGTTCTCCAACTCCGTCAGTCTTCTTCCTTTAGTCCTCAATGTTAATGACTTTATGCCTAAAGGAGTTTTCAGCTTTTTCCCATAAAGCTTTCCATTGAAGACCTGACGTCTAATCCTACCCAGTTGACACCTGGATCGTCTACTACCTCCAGGCCTGGACCTTCATCCTCACTGCTGGGAGGTCACCTTGAAGATTCCGCCACTGCTTATCCAGTAGACTCCATCATGCTCTCTACTTCCTACAATACAGTAGGTAAGCTGCATATTTTAAGTGTACATTAAATGTGTTTTAATGCTACTCATCATATATACCAAGGACTCCTGTAGTCTGTAGGACCCTGTAGTCCTTGGCTATGCTGTTTCTTTCCTCACAGCTCCTTTATTGTCAACTCCTACCCTCCATCCCACATTGGATGCCGGGGATTCCTGGAGACAAAATGCACCCCTGGTCCAGGCTCCTGCATTTTTATGGGATCTCCCCCTGGCATCTCTAGCTAGGGAGTCCCATATGTGAAGACTCATTCCTGCTTGTTCCTGGAGATAGCACAGTTACTTACCTGTAACAGGTGATCTCTGGGAACAGCAGGAATTAGTCTTCACAACCCTCCCACCTCCCCTAGGAGTTGCATCTCTTCATCTTCTTCCTTTTCTCTCCTCGCCTTTGTCTCAGCTTTGAAACTCAACTGAAGAGAGGCTCTGGAGAAGGCGGGAAGTCAGCGCGCAGGCGCGAGGGATGCTGCCAAAAGCTTTGATTGGAAGCTGGGCAGCGTTCCCGTGCAGGCTCCGTCGGTACCGACGTACCCATATGTGAAGACTAATTCCTGCTGTTCCCAGAGATCACCTGTTACAGGTAAGTAACTGTGCTTTCTATTCTAAAGGTAAAAAGTGGACTGTTGTTGATATGGAAGGACAGACTAGATAGGCCATGTGGTCTTTTTCTGTCATCATGTTTCTATGTGGCTAATATTTTACCAGCCTTTGTACAAATCCCTTAGCCATGGAGCAGTGTTTCTCAAATTGATCCTGGTGTACACTCAGCCAGTTTATTTTTCAGGATACCCACAATGAATACGCCTGAGATAGATTTGCATGTACTACCCCCATTGTATGCAAATTCAGTGTGGATATCCTAAAAACCTGACTGGCTGGGGGTACATCGGGACCGGCTTGAAAAACACTGCCATAAACCGTAAAGAGTTGGAGATCAGAGTAATAACGTTAAATTAAATCTGGTCTCTATTGGATTCCAGTGAAGCAATTTCATAATAGGGGAGATATGGTCACCCCTATTTAACTCCTCCCTCCCTGCTCCCCCTACCTTTATTATTCTACCTGCTGTATTTTGAAGAACTTGTAGACCTTACCTGTGTTTTGTGTCAAGTGTATATCCACTGCTGTTCCAGATCACTGTGGGATAAATATGGTCAGAACTGGCAAAATAAATAGAGCTACCAAACTTGTGTAGTCTCTGAAAATTGTGTATTGATGGTCAGACCTATATTCATTCAGATCCCCAAGTTTTAGATCTTTTGGTTAAGGCGCAGTATTGCTTTGTTTAAGGATACTTGCGTCAGACTGATTTTCATTTCCAAAGAAATTTCTATTTATTTGCATTTATTTTCAATTTTTGATCCTTGAATCATTTTCTAACTCTTTAAAGGAAGCTATTAATATTAGTTAACTTTCTCCCTGTGCCAAAATAAGACACATTTTCACATCATCTGCAAATAAATGTTCCTTCATAATTGCTGTTGTGCATATCACACACAGGGGTCACATATGCAGGTATTAAGTAGGTACAGGGACAAGTTGGATCGAGGAACACTACAGATGAAGTTCCATGGCTTTGAATGTGATTTTCCCATGACTACTCTCCATAGTCTGTCCTATAAAAATGATTTCAGCCAGGTAATGACTTTACTGACCTTTCCACCATCAGTGCATGATTGGCAGAGTCCAAAGTATAACCACTTCATTTCTTTCTTGTCTTGTAACTCAGTAAAGCATCTAAATACCACATCTATTACTGTCGCCACCACAGACTTATTCTTGAATTCTGATTGGAAGGGTTCAAGTATATTTTCTGTGCCCATACATTCCAACAGTTGTATAGCTACCACTTTTTTCATCAACAAGCAAGATCAATCAGTCAGATAACTGCGTACTGTCATCTGACGCTGTAGATGTATACCAGCTCACTCAGATCTCAGAAAAAAAAACAAGATTTTATCAAGCATGTGCAGGGATCCTTGTCTATCTGCTACCTCATATGAGACTGCAGTAATTTTTTAGTCTGTGCTGTTCCCTGGGTACTTGACTTCTGTCTTCAGATTGCTTTTCTTCAACCATTGAGAGAGTTTCTCTACCACATTGGGGTTTTTTTTCACTCTTTCTGAGTTCTCCTCCCCCACCTCTTTAAAAAAAAAAAAATATATATATATGTAGGTTGTTGTAATAAGCAAGCCATTTTGTCTGCTATCAATGTTTGGGACTAGGTCATGATACCCCAGACTGCTCTCACTGTGCTGATACAAGTATGTTCCTGAAAGCAGGGTTCTTTTAGGCTTTTATGATGTCTGATTTTTGTCCCATTTCAGCTGGAGCTAAATCTCAAGCTGGTGAGACAGCTAACAAGAAGGCTTCCTTAGGGTCATGGAGTGAATTCTCATAGGAGAAAGAGTGGGAGTTCTACTGTAACAAGGAGGACTCCCCCCACCCCCCCTCCCAAAGAAGGAGTCTCAATCCCATAATGTACAAAGGATATTAGACACAGACATACCACCGTCATATTCTTATGCACTATCATAGCTAAAAAACATTAAGCTAAAGGGGCTTATGGAGCTAAGAAGCTCACACAAGGTATTGGCACTGAAAGTGCATGCTACCCCCAAAAACGAAGCTTAAGCCCTACACATTATCTACTGTAGTTACTTGCTGCCAAGGAAGACCTCCTGCTTCTCAGTCTGCTGATAGCACAACCAGAGAATCGGTCTTCAAAGATGAGAATTGAAAATACTGTTTTGAGCAGTTTGTAAAGGACTTCTTTGTAAACATGCCTATACCAAGTTCATGTAAAGGCTGTCACCTTAATGTCTTTGCGCCAAACTCTTTGAGAAGAGGAGGTGCCAAGCCTTTATTTGTTGAATCATCTAGGCTACTATCTGAGAAACAGCAGCAAATGAAAGATTGTAAATATCTAATGCCCAGTTTTAGAGTGTGTTACAATTAAATAGGATACAGATTTAACAAACATGAAAACTGACCTGATGAGAGAGAACAAAGAAAATTTCAGCAGATAAGGACGATACAGCCTATCCAGTCTGCTCATCCATATTAAGTTCTACAATCCCCTTCTTTCTCAGAAATCCCCTCTATTTGTCCCATGCATTTTTGAATTCAGATACAGATCTTGTCTCCTCCACCTCCACTGGGAGGCTGTTCCATGCATCCACCACCCTTTCCGTAAATAAATATCTCCAGGAACAAGCAGGAATAAGTCCTCACATATGGGTACGTCGGTACCGACGGAGCCTGCGCGGGAATGCTCCCCAGCTTCCCAGAATGAAAGCTTTTGGGGCATCCCACAGCGCATGCGTGCTGCCTTCCCGCCTTTCCTACCAACTCTCCTCAGTTCTTCTTTTCCGCGGAGCCAGCAGGTCGTGTTCCTGTCACCGCTGAAGAAGTTCTTTATTTTAATTTATTTCTTTGGTCGCGTGTCTGCCTTCCCCGACGCCGGACCGGTACCGCGGGTCTTTTCTTTTCTTTTCTTTAAAAAAAAAAATATATATATATACTTTTCCTCACTTAGTGTATTTCTTTTCTTAGGCCTACAGGCCCACAAGAATTTTTCCTCCATGGATAAACCAGCCTCTGGTTTCAAAAAATGCACTAAGTGTAGCGATACAATTTCTGTTACAGACACCCATGAATGGTCTTAAATGTTTGGGGCCTGAACACTCCATTCCGGATTGCCAAGCCTGCTCTCTAATGTCTAAACGAGGGTTACAGAACCGGGCAGCCAAGCTCCATGTGCTGTTTCCCACGGATGCACCGGCGGTGGCATCGACATCTTCCAGGTCTTCCTCTCCTGATGGGTCTCAGGTAACCAAACATACTTTTAGCAGGTCCTCGAAGGGCAAATCTCCCTCTAAGCATCGAGATGCCTCCGGGCTTGCCCTTGAGGATCCTGCCCCAGCCAAACAACCCCGGCGGGAAGCTCCGGCTTCCAAAGCTCCTCCTTGGGGTTACAGGTTGACATCGATGGCACGGCCTCGACCGATCACCTGTTAGACTGCTCTGGGGTACCGGCACAATCTCCCGGTACCAACATCCAGGCAGTCGTGGCGTCCATGGATCACACTGTGCAATCCATGCAGCAGGCTATACTGGCTTTCATCAAGGCTACGACACCGTCGGTACCACAACAAGCTCCGTTGTCGGTACCGACTTCGATGCCGGTACCGGCTGCATCGACATCGGCCAGGATACCGATTCCGGCTCCCTGTCCTGGGCTCTTTCTCGGTACCGACCCGGTACCGGGGACACCCGATGTCGGTACCGATCGATACGCCTATCGATCTTTGGAATCGAGCAGACGATACTTCGATTCTTCTGATGATTCTGATTCATCGGATGAGTCCCCTGAAGTATCTGTTACTCTTCCTGAGGAGCCGTCTTCTCCAAAAAGGAGAATGTCTCCTCCAGAGGATTTGTCCTTTCAAGACTTCATAATAGAAGTAGCTAAAGGACTATCTATTTCAGTAACCTCTGAAAAAGAACCTAGAGCAAAAAAATTCGATATTTTGGGATACTCTAAGGTTCCCAGAGAGGCAGTCACCTTACCAATTCATGAAATTCTTCAAGAACATTTGATTGAATTGTGGGAGACTCCTCTCACCCTTTCTCCTCATTCTCGTAGATTGGACACTATGTACCGTGTCCCTCCTCCTCCTGGATTTCAAAAAACTCAGCTTCCTCACCACTCCATTGTGGTGCAGTCAGCTATGAAGAGGATAAAGAGTACCAAAAGACACACTTCTACTCCTCCAGGAAGAGAATGCAGGACCTTGGATGCTTTTGGAAGGAAAATCTTCCAAGCTAGCATGCTTATTGCCAGAATCAATTCATACAGCCTTTATATGGGTATGTTTCTAAAGGAGGTTGCAGAAAAGCTGCACAACTTTCTCCCTTTTATTCCAGAGGACAAAAGGGATGAGTTCCTTCTTTGGCTTAAGCATACTCAAGACATTTCAAAGTTTTCCAACAGGGCAGCCTTTGATTCTTTTGAAGCTGCCAGGAGAGCCTCAGGCATTGCCATAGCTGCTCGTAGAATTGCTTGGCTCCAGGCTTCTGATCTAGAACCCTGGGTTCAAGATGGTTTAGGAAATCTGCCCTGTACAGGTGAAAATCTATTTGGCAAAGAGTGGCAAATTAAAGCCACTCAAATGGATGCAGAAAATGCTGCTCTGGATAGACTTTCTAAGTCTACCTCCACTCCAGCCAAGAAAAAATCTTTTAAAAAGCCTTTTTACAAGAAGGGCAGATTTCCTTCCACTTCTGGTCAACAATCTTCTATAGGTCGCTTTGCTACTAAGCGTCAGCAACCTAAACAGGCTAGGCCTAAACCTGCAGGGGCTGCTGCAACCCAGCAGTACCAAGCCCCTCAGGGTTTTTGACTTGATACTAGAGAACGTAACCTTTCTGGCTCTACAACAGCCAGAACCTCTCACCATTCCAGGAAGGTTAGCTCATTTTGCTCCCAGATGGGAGCAAATCACATCAGAGCAGTGGACCCTCTCCATCATCAGAGAGGGCTACAAACTTCATTTCTCAGACCTTCCTCCCTACACCATGGTGAGACATTTCAATTCTCCCACATCTCTCCTCGACCTTCTGGATCAGGAGGTAACCACCCTTCTGGCCCAGAGGGCCATAGAAGAAGTTCCTCTTCTTCAACAGGGGTCAGGGTTTTACTCCCCCTACTTTCTCATTCCAAAGAAAACAGGGGGATACAGACCCATTCTAGATCTCAGAGAATTGAACAAATTTCTATGCAAGGAGAAGTTCAAGATGCTTTCTTTACGCACTCTCCTTCCATACCTACAGAGTCAGGATTGGCTTTGTTTTCTAGATCTCAAGGATGCGTACACTCATATACTCATCCATCCATCCCACAGAAAATTCCTACGTTTTCTGTTCCAGGGAAAATATTACCAATACAGAGTGCTTCCTTTCGGTCTAGCCTCTGCTCCAAGAGTGTTCACCAAATGCATGGCAATAGTTGCTGCATTTCTACGCACTCTGGGAATATTTGTCTTCCCCTACCTAGACTACTGGCTCATCCGAGCTCCATCTCAGTCAGAAGCCCAAATTTCCCTGGACCGCACCAGGCGCATTCTGCAGTATCTGGGACTTGTGGTAAACCTCCCAAAGTCTCAGCTCACCCCTACTCAGTCCCTAGAATTCATAGGGGCCTGGTTGGACACCACTACTGCAAGAGCCTATCTTCCCCAGGCTCGTTGCCAACGTCTAGTGCAGTTAGCCTCCCAGATTCAGTCAAAGAGCCACTTAACTGCCCGGGAGATGCTACAGCTACTAGGCCACATGGCTTCCACAGTACATGTGGTGCCCTATACTCGCCTACACATGAGAGCAGCTCAATGGACTTTGTCCACCCAGTGGACTCAAGCTTCAGGAGCTCTCTCAGACCAAATAGCAAACTCCAAATGTCTCTTTTGGTCTCTCCAATGGTGGATGTCCACTCAAAATCTGTTGCTGGGGTCCCCCTTCCAACCTTTGTTGCCCCAAGCAATCCTCACAACAGATGCCTCCCAAACAGGTTGGGGAGCTCATCTACAGGACCTCTCCACCCAAGGCACTTGGTCCCCACAGGAGACCTCTCTTCATATCAACCTCTTGGAACTTCGAGCAGTGTTCCTAGCTCTCAAGGTCTTTCATACCCTCCTCAGCTACCAGACAGTCCTCATTCAAACGGACAATCAGGTAGCCATGTTTTACTTAAACAAGCAAGGAGGAACTGGCTCTCTGTCACTTTGCAATGAAGCTCTAAGATTATGGGCCTTCGCCAGATAGCATCAAATCCATCTCCTGGCAGTATACCTCCCAGGAATTCAAAACTCTTGGGCAGACAGACTTCCACACGAATGGTCCCTGAACATGGATCAGGTACTCAGAATCTTCCAGGAATGGGGAACCCCGGACATAGACCTATTTGCAAGTCCAAACTTCCCCGGTTCTGTTCCAGAATTCCGTGTCAGGGAGTTCAGGCCAAGGATGCCTTCCTCCTTCATTGGGGTCAGGACTTCCTGTATGCCTTTCCACCCATTCCTTTGATTCCCAAGACTCTGTTCAAACTTCAAAGGGATCATGGATCTATGATCCTCATAGCTCCACGCTGGCCACGCCAAGTGTGGTACCCTCTACTTCTGCATCTCTCCCAAGCCCTCTCCCTGGACTTGGGAGCTGCTCCAGACCTTCTGTCTCAGGAGTAGGGGACTTTGTGGCATCCAAACCCCAAGTCCCTTCACCTCAGAGCTTGGTTACTGAAGGCCTAGACCTTCAAGACTTCAATCTTTCGCAGCAAGTGAAGGATATCCTCCATGCTTCCAGGAAACCTTCCACTAGGCGTTCCTATGCTTTTAAATGGAAAAGATTTTCCATTTGGTGTGCTCAACAGGTTCTTGACCCTCTGGCACTTCCTGTGAATTCTCTATTAGAATATCTCCTGCATCTTTCCAATGCAGGCCTTAAGACAAATTCAGTAAGGGTCCATTTAAGTGCTATTGCAGCATCCCTTAAGCCTATCAATGGACAACCTGTTTCCTCTCATCCTCTTATTGCAAGATTTATGAGAGGCCTAACTTTAACTAAAACTCCCATTCGACCTCCTCCGGTGGCATGGGACTTAAATTTGGTTCTTGGTCAGCTTATGAAGCCACCTTTTGAACCCTTAGCCACTACCTCCTTGAAATTTCTTTCCTGGAAGGTTATTTTCCTTATTGCAATCACTTCTGCTCGCCGCATCAGTGAACTGCAGGCCTTTAGTGGCTAATCCACCTTATACAAGGTTCCATCATGATAAGGTAGTCCTTAGGACAAATCCTCACTTTATGCCTAAAGTGGTCTCACCTTTTCATCTTAATCAAGAGGTATATTTACCTGTCTCTTTTCCAGCTCCTCATGCATCCACTGCAGAGAGGAACCTTCATACTCTAGATTGTAAAAGAGCTCTTGCTTTTTACTTACACAGGACACAGCAACATAGAAAGTCTTCCCAGCTTTTTGTTGCTTTTGATCCTTCTCATTTAGGACTTCCAGTCTCTAAAAGAACACTGTCCAATTGGATTGCTCAGTGTATTTCTTTTGCTTACCAGAGTAAGAACCTTTCTCTGGAGGGCCATGTCACAGCTCACAATGTGAGGGCCATGGCCACCTCTATGGGTCATCTTCATTCTGTGTCCATCGACCAGATCTGTCGAGCAGCCACCTGGGCCTCGGTTCATACCTTCACAGCCCATTACTGTTTGGACAAGGACTCCCGCCGGGATGCCTTGTTTGGTCAGGCTGTCCTCAGACACCTGTTCCATTCTTGAACAACTCCTGCCCTCCTTCCCTGAATGGATGCCTGAGATCCATAGGAAAACGAGGAACCCTTCAGGGTCTCATACCCTTGGGGATCTCCCAGGCATCTTAGCTAGGGAGTCCCCATATGTGAGGACTTATTCCTGCTTGTTCCTGGAGATAGCACAGTTACCTGTAACAGGTGATCTCTGGGAACAGCACGAATTAGTCCTCACAACCCTCCCACCTCCCCTAGGAGTTGTATCTCTCTTTGTCTTTCCTTTCCTCTCTCTCTCTATTGTCTCAGCTTTAAACTTGAACTGAGGAGAGTTGGTAGGAAAGGCGGGAAGGCAGCGCGCATGCGCTGTGGGATGCCCCAAAAGCTTTCATTCTGGGGAGCTGGGGAGCATTCCCGCGCAGGCTCCGTCGGTACCGACGTACCCATATGTGAGGACTAATTCCTGCTGTTCCCAGAGATCACCTGTTACAGGTAAGTAACTGTGCTATTTCCTCAAGTTACTTCTGAGTCTATCCCCTTTCACTTTCATCATATAGTCCTTTATTCCAGAATGTCCTTTCAACTGGAAGAGGGCCACCTCCTGTGCATTTATTTATTTTTTCAACATTTTTTCTATACCACTTTTCTAGGAGTCAAAACAGTTTACAAGGAACGATATGGAGGTATTTAAATGTCTCTATCACATTACCTCTCGCCCATCTTTCCTCCAAAATATCCATATTGAGATCTTTAAGCCCTATCCCCATATACCTTATGATGAAGACCCCTGACTATTTTAGTAGTGGCTCTCTGTACTAACTCCATCCTCTTGAAGATGTGGTCTCCAGAACTGTACACAGTGCTCCGAATGAGGTCTCACTAGTCTTGTACAAAGGTACTATTACCACCTTTTTCCTGCTGACCATATCTCTATTCACCCAAGCATCCTTCTGGCTTTTACTGTCACCTTTTCTATCTGTTTAACCATTTTAAGATCATCCGATACAGTCATCCCCAGGGTCCCGTCTTTTATACACTGGAATACTTCACCCCCTTTATTGTATCGCTCACTTTGGGTTTTCAGCACAAATGCATGGCCTTATTTTTTAGCATTAAATCTTAGCTACCATATTCTCAGTGATTCTTTGCTAGAGCCCTCTTCATGCTATCGACATATTCCGGGGTGTCTATCCTGTTTCAGATTCTTTTCCACGTTTTGATGCAGTGCAGTTACTCCACAAATTTATGGTAATGCAGTCGGCCTTGAAAAGGGACACAAAGAGCACACTCATCACCCTTCTAGGTAGAGAGAAAAAGGCTTAGAAAAAAACTCCTTTCAATGTTGTTTGAAGAGGCTTACTCATATCCAGAACTGCAGCTCATCCAGAAGTGTCTCCAAAACATGAAGCCATTTTTTGAGACTCTCCTGCATGGTGAAAGGAAGGAATGACTTGAGCATATGAGCAATGCTGAAGAGTGTGATAAACATTTAAGATCTATCTATGAAACATTTGATACCTCGGTCAGACCTTCATCGGTGGCAATAGGAGTGAGAAGACTGGCATGGCTTATGGCCTCAAGCTTATAAAAAGTGGTGCATTAAAGACTAGTAGATGCATCATGCCAAGGAGAAAACATGTTTGGGAATGAAGTAAAAGAGATTGTGGATTTGCTAATGCCAGTGCTCCAAACGCTGCCCTCTGCAATGACTGAGCAGCCCAAAACGTAAGGAAATGGTCTTATCTATATAGAAGACAACTTTTCTATCAAAGATACGGTAATTGCCAATATGTCAGACCAAGGCAGAAAGAATAGCAGAGGTCCCCAGAGTCTAGGCAAAGAGAACAGAAGTCTCAGGTTAGTGTTCAGTTAAAATCTTCTCCTAGTTTTGAAAGGTTTTTCTCTTAGTTAATGTAAGACAGAAGGATAATTGAGTTGCACACATTTCTCTCTCCATATCTGTAATTTTTCTATGATAGTGCAGTTCTTTGAATCAACCCAAAGTTCTTGCTAAAGGTGTTATGAGCTTTTTACATCAGACATCCCATACTGTTCTTCACTTTCTGTCTGAGGCTTCATGCTCACAAAGGTCCCCTGTATGCACTGGACTGTAAAAGAGCTCTAGCTTATGTCAAAAGAACAAGGCAACATCAGCAGTCTACATAACTCTTCATCTTTGATCCTAGCAAGTTAACAATTGTAATGACAAAAAACTTATCAAAATGGTAGCCATCTGCATTTTTCGCAGCTGTAACCTAGAAACTAAAGGCATGCCAAGTCAGAACAAATTCCAATAGATGTATTTACAGCTGCAGCATGACCACCCATTTACACTTCCACATCCTATTACTGTTTTGACAGTAGTTCTAGAAGGGGCTGTTCATTTGGTCAAGCAATTGTACAAAGACTATTTAATTAGCAACTCTCCCATAAAGACCAAATATACCTAACTATTCTACAATATCCATCATCAGATGCAGTTAGTTCAACCCTCAGTTGTGGGATACCCGCTTTTGTGAGTTCTTGGTCATTCATTTCTTCCCCCCCCCCCCCCCTTTGCTTTCCTGATGTGTTCCACAGTTGTAAATTATTGTTTTTATATTATGATATTGTTGTGTAATCCTACCTTTTCCTTCTGTACTTGTGATGTCTGCACTGTGTTGTACATTGCTATTTGGTTTGTAAACTGAATGATATGCATATTGTTCGTGTTACAGTATATTAAGAGTTCAAATGAAGATAAAGATCCCACTTGTCAATGAAAACCATGCATTTTTGTTATCTGTCTAACAGGGTTTCATCAAACAGCAGGATAAATCAGTCATACACACACACACACACACACAAAGTAAGCGACTTCAATTTCTCTGATGATTATTTATTTATTTATTGAAAATACTTTTATACCGCAAAACTCCCAATTATTAATTGGATCGGTGCTGTTTACAATAGAACAACACAAGTATGGCAAGTAGGTTTTAAATTTCTTTCAAAACACCACAACTGATTCAATTTCCTTCAAATCTTTCAGTAACCTAGACCAGAACTCAGCTGCTTTAAATGCCACCGTAAACACAAATCTGTTTTTACTCGTAATTCTCCCACTTGAGGCAAAGAGAAGGGGCATGGTGCCCTGCAAGCGTCTAGACTTCATAATTAAAAAAAAAACAAAACAAAACACAGTAACGTTTCAGAGAAGTGAACCAGAACAAATTCATAAAAGAATGTATCTTCCCAAGATAGTAGATATTTGCCACGGATATATAATGTACCTTTTTTCTGATTTTTCAAAAGATTTGTGTTTCAAACTCATCAGGGTACGTTTTCCTCTTTCACTGAGGTATTATCTTTTTCTTTTTTTTTAAGTTTACACAAATTTTTCTCATTCTTCACTAATCAAAATATAAAGAAAGAGAAGGAAAGCATGAAGGAATTTACTGTAGTGTTGAATAGCCAGTAAGTAAAGAGATATTAGAGTAAAGAATTACCAATAAGCACTTTGTGCCGTTCCAGTACCTTGCAGAGTTATGAACAGGGAAAAGTTTAAAGACCTGGGTCTCCTTCTGCTCTGATTTCAGGAGTCTTTGTGTCTGTCTTCAGCTTCTGAGAGCTCTACTAAATTAGTGTTTATGAATGAATGAATTCATAAATTAAATACCCCTTGCCTACATCTGTTTGTTTTGGGCCTTGTGTGTTTCTAATCATTGCCTCAGTACAAAAATATTGTTAAACCTATCAATAGTAATCTTTAGACTTTGAATGATTGTGTGGATGAGCTTGTTTAGCTGCATAAATTTATGTATGTCTGGGTTTGCATATGTTTGTGATACAGAGATGTATGTATGCATAACTGTATGTATGCATACATGTCTCTGTATATCAGTTTGCTTTTGGTGAGGCTCCTTATAAAAGGTGTGTGAGGCTTTGTCATCTAGAACAGGGATGAACAGCCCTCCCAGAGTTCCAAGCTATTGTAAAGTTCTGAACATGTGCAGCCCTTCCAGCATGCAAGGGTCTCAGATCCTCAGTTTTGTTTGTCCACTCTGGTGAGCGGTCATGAAAAAGCAGTTCTACATAAACAAACGGGATAATGGTGATGTCACCAATGGAGCCCACGTGGGAACTCCCAGCTCCTAGAAGCTTCTAGAGCAGTCACTCTGCACATTTCCATGTAATCCCACCTACTGCCGCCACTCACATTCTTCTCTGCCTTCCTTTTTCTGTGGAGCCCCAGAGATGTTTTTTCTAGCCTCAGTCTGCAGAATTCACCTGACTTTGATTAAACTACTTGATTTATTCACTTTTCAGCTGTGTGTAAGTCTCCTGCCACTGTCGTTGCTGCATGTTTTTCCCCTTTTATTTTTCCTTAATTTAGCATATTTTGATTGTTAAGGTTTCTTTTCTTTTTCTCGTAGTGCAGCTATAGGCCATATTTAGACCGGCTGTGTTCCGGCTATGGCGTATTTTTCTTTCATTAAAATCAAGTCATTTGATTTTGCTGCAGATATCTTACAAGTGATATGTCCCAAAAACCAGACAGTGGGTTTAAGAAGTGCACCTGATGCTTCAGGACCATGTCTCCTACAGACACTCACAAAAGGTGCATGCAGTGTTTGGGGCCCAACCATGAATTACCACCTTGTGTTTTGTGTTCACGGATGACAAGGAGAGAGCTCCAAGATTAAGAGATGGAGCACAAACATATTTTTGGTACTGAGAAGACGAATCACTCATCAGTGGTATCATTCTCCTTGGCATCTGGAGCTGCATCAGATACTGGCAGTGTATCGACATCAAGGGGTGTTTAGGCTCACTCAGAGCCTAGCACCAGTAGATCCCTCCGGCTTCAGACATCCACTGATTCTG
This sequence comes from Ichthyophis bannanicus, assembly GCA_033557465.1. Taxonomy (NCBI): domain Eukaryota; kingdom Metazoa; phylum Chordata; class Amphibia; order Gymnophiona; family Ichthyophiidae; genus Ichthyophis; species Ichthyophis bannanicus. The sequence continues at coordinate 383,655,670 of CM066038.1, read as the reverse complement.
CTCTAAGGAAGAGGAAGGGATTCAGCCTTGTCCTCAAAGATATTGAGGACCATCAGTGGTGAGCTTTGAGTGGAGGCATTGGTTTATTGGCATCAAGATCTTTCAGAGCGCATTGTCAAGATCATCAAGGTTTCAGATGAATCCCAACCCTCAAAGTAGTCCTGACGTGAGAACCACTGATCCTCCTCATCGGAGGGGCTGCACCAGCTTCCAAGGAGCCAAAACCATCCTGCTGATACTCCTGCTCCAAAGCTGTGGACATCGGCCGAATCTGCTGAAGGCCTTGCACATTTGTTCATGGCAACCCTCAAGAAACCGCCTATGAAATTGTTTGAACAGTGGATGGTGATGTTTGTCCTTCACATGTCTGCAGCTTCGATGGCATAGATGATGGCATGATGGTTTATTGAGCCCATCCTTGATGACCTTAGTATGCCTGCAGGAGCAGAATCATTATTGAGGGCCTCAACACCGGTTCTCCGTAGTCAAGCAGGAATGAGTCCCTCATGTATAGGTGACGTCTGCCGATGGAGCTCCTGCGAGAGAATGCTTTCCAGCTTCCATTGAAAGATTTTGGGAGGCTCCACCACACCTGCACCTGCCTTCCACCGTGGCGCCACCTTGGATACGTCTTTCGTTTTCAACGGAGCCCCACAGACATATTCCTAAAGCATTCTCTGCTTGGTAAATTTACTTTGCCTCTGGGGATTTCTGCACTCAAAGTTTTGCCCTTCGCATGACATTGTCTCCCTCGATTGTTTATTTTTAGTTGTTTTACACAGCACCTCTGCCCCATTGGACGCCGGTGCTCCATTCAAGCCTCACTTCAAAATCAAGCTGCTTGATTTCACCACAGCTATTCTATTTCCTGGATGACATGTCCAAGAAACCTTCTATTAGGTTTAAAAAGTATACCCAGAGTGTTTGGACCATATCCACAACAGATACACAAAGCTGGTGCCTCCAGTGCCTGGGACCTTATCAGTGCTCCTTTTGTAATTTGTGTTTACAGATGACAAAAAGAGGCCTCTAAGGTTGACTCACAAGTCCGATCCAGCAGCATTGGCACCAGTCTACATGGCTTCAAAGATTGCATCAAACGCTGATGGTGTATCGACATTGAGGAGTTCTCAAGCCCACTCAGAGCCAAGCACCCATAGTGCCCCAGAGCACCGACCATCGATTGATCTCCACCCAAAAACAAGAAAAGATTCAACTTCATCTTCGTTGAAGCTGAGGGGTGATCGAACCGAACACAGAATGAAGACTGGTGCATTTGCGTCAGAGACAGTCAAGACCGGGCATCGAGAGCAATGAAGGTCCAGGAGAGCACCCCTCAAAGCTGCCCCAAAGGGAGAAGAACTCATCCTTCAAAAGATCGGAGGGGCATCAACAACTATTGAGAGCTGAGACCAAGCTGTTGATACCCCTGTACAGTCACCGGGTACTTCAGTCAAAGTTGTTGTGGGCCCACAGCCTTCGGAATCGTCTGCAATGAAGAAGTGCCTTCTGCAAGCTCTCAAGAAGCGTATCGGGGTGCTCTTGGCGGTGCAGCACTCCGGGGTCTTGACGTTGGCGGTATCTACATCGGCTGTCCTGCAGCAAATCCTCAAGACACACGCCTTGCCTGCGGGAGATGCATCAACATCGAGGCATGAAAGGGCTCTGACTCTACAGCCTGCTCAGCCGATATCCCTCTTTAGTGTCTCAGGGTCCGATGCATCCTCAAGTTCCAGAAGAGCATTGGTGCACCATTGCTCCTGAAGGAGCTCCTGATTCAGACTAGGAGAGAGATCTAGGCAGAGACTCAGAAGTACTTTGACATCCTCTCTGAGTCTGATTCAGAAGTCTGGGTTACAGATGTGGAATTGGAAGACCTGTTGGAGGGCAGGTCTCCAGAGCTCCCGTCAGACCCTTCTCCACCTCATGATCGGTGCAAGTTACCTCCTAAGGACATAACCATCCAGGATTTTGTGCGGGATATGGCAAAGGCCATACCATTTTCTTTGGAGATTGAGGGCTAGGGCAGAAGAGTTGGAGTCTGCAGAGACCAGATGGTTTGCCCTCTTCTTTTCTCATCTATGTCCAAACAAATTTCAGATATCATTTGACGTGAGTGGCACATTGTTCAGACGATTCATGGCTTTGCTTCACAAGAAGTTATGATTGCGCATAAGAGAAATCCTAATCTTTCTAATATCTTGCTACCCTCTGCTTTACCCATATTATTTATGAGAGATCCGTTGAGGGTTATCAGTTTTCATGCATGATCTCTCTGGATTTACATCCTCATTTTTTATGTTTTATTCATGTTATGTTTATGTATCCATATGTATTTGTTTTAAGGTTATAGTCCCCTGAAGAAGGCCAGACAGCCAAAACACATGTTGGGTAGACCTTGACACCAATAAAGCTCTGTTCTTCCTTTGGCCTTTTGTCCACCTGCTTCTTTCTATTCATAGAAAAGCAGCACATTATTCTTTGTAATCTCTCAAGGTGCATGTCCGAGCCGACCTTCTATTGCAGAAGGTACCAAGTGGGGGGGGGGGGGGGGGTGGACCGAAAAATACATATTAATCTTGTAGGCATAGGTACTTTCCTGGGCCCCAGACCTCCCAGCCTAAACAGGCTTCTCACCAACAACCGCGTCGAGAGAGCCTCAGAAGGCTCAGCCAGCTCCTCAGCCAAAACCTGGAGTGGGTTTTTGACTGGTTCCTTCGTGCATAACCACTCTTCCAATAGTCACAGGTAGCAAGTCCTCCGGTCAGGGGAAGGCTCACTCTTTTTGCACAAAGGTGGCCCCTCATAACCTCAGACTCATGGGTTCTACAGATCATCCAAAGCAGTTACAAACTGCATTTATTGGAACTACCACCAAATTGCTCCCCCCCCCCAAGGATGCATCATCTCGACCCGAAGCATCAGGATCTGTTTCAGAGAGAAATCACCACCTACTTGTCAGATCTTACAATCAAATTTGTGCCACCAGAGCAAAGAGGTCAAGGGCTTTATTCCAGGTACTTGCTGATCCCCAAGAAAACGAGGTGTGAGTGGGAGCCCCTCCTTTCCCCTTCAGCCTGCCTATCAGCAGCCACTAACAACGGCTGAAAACCGCCGCTTCGGAGGGCGCGCAGGAGAGCAGCAATGACAGCGGAGGTGTGAGTGGGAGCCCCTCCTTTCCCCTTCAGCCTGCCTATCAGCAGCCACTAACAACAGCTGAAAACCGCCGCTTCGGAGGGCGCGCAGGAGAGCAGCAATGACAGCGGAGGTGTGAGTGGGAGCCCCTCCTTTCCCCTTCAGCCTGCCTATCAGCAGCCACTAACAACGGCTGAAAACCGCCACTTCGGAGGGCGCGCAGGAGAGCAGCAATGACAGCGGAGGTGTGAGTGGGAGCCCCTCCTTTCCCCTTCAGCCTGCCTATCAGCAGCCACTAACAACGGCTGAAAACCGCCGCTTCGGAGGGCGCGCCCGCGCCTGAGGGCCTCGCCAGAGGGCCCTTTGGCGTGGCCCTTAGGCGTTGGTTCGTGGCGTCTGTTTCTGGAGTATCGCTGATGGCATGGTCTGGGTTGTCGTGTCTATGTATCATGGTAATTTGCTGTTCTGTGTTCTTCTCTATTTGACTGTCTCTGTCCCCTATTCTGTCCTATCAAATAAATGGCGTTCTTTTCTTATTTCCTTGAATGATATAGTATTGTAAACCGCTCTAATGCCTTTTTGGCCTGAGCGGTATATCAAATTTAATAAACATAAACATCTGAACATGTACTTGGTAAGAGAGACGTTCAGAATGATTTCTCTAGGCACCTTGCTTCCTTACCTTGAGAAAGGAGATTGACTGTGCTCTCTGAATCTGAAGGATGTGTTTACCCACATGCAGATACATCCCCCCACTCATAGGAAGTATCTCAGATTTGTCCTGGGAGGACAACATTACCAGTATAGTTTCCTTTTGACCTGGACTCAGCACCTGACATCTTCACAAAATAACTCGCAGTAGTAGCTGCTTACCTCCAGATGCTGGGAGTATTTTTCTTCCCCTATCTGGACGATTGGCTGATCAGGCATAACATTTCGGAAGAAGTTCAAGAATCAACATGCTTGACCATTAGGGTGTTGGAACTACTAGGGTTCGGTATAAATTACCCAAAGTCCCACTTTCAACCCGCTCAACAGTTGGAATTCATAGAACCCTGCTCAACATGACTCAGATGAGAGCCTTTCTTCTGCATGACCGTCTGCACAGGCTAACAGCACTGGTGCAGGTGACTCAACTAAATCAGCAGGTGACAGCTCACAAGATGTTGACTGCACTAGGTCACATGGTCTGTACAATGCATGTCACACCCTTGGCAAGCCTCCAGATGAGGTAGACTCAGTGTGAGGACCAAGTGGACCCAAGCTACAACTCATCTGTATATTACCGCCCCTCTCGTTCAGTCATTGTACTCGTGGACAGTACATCATAATTTGCTCAAAGGTCTTTCTTTCCAGATTGCTCTACCCTAAAGAGTTCAAATGCATCCAGGCTGGGGTGGGGAGCTCATCTCAATGGGTTTTCACACCCAGTGCGATTGCTCCATCCAAGTAAGTCTCCATCAGATCAACTTCTTGGAACTAAGAGCAGTGGTAAATGCTCTAAAGGCCTTCCAAGATCGACCGGCCAACCAAATTGTTCTGATTCAAACCGACCATCAGGTCGCCATGTTCTACATAAACAAGCAGGGATGAATATGTTCATACCTCCTGTGCTGGGAAGCAGTCAGGTTGTGGAAGTTCACCATCGCACATGGAATGAACTTGAGAACCACGTACCTGCCAGGCGAGAAAAGCACTTTGGCAGACAGACTGATTTGAATCCTCCAGCCTAATGAGTGGACATTGGACAGGGAAGTTGTGTCACAACTTTTGAGAGTGGGGTCACCCCCTCAATAGATCTGTTTGCCATTCCACAGAATGCCCAGGTGGATCAGTTCTGCTCCTTATTAAAATCACACAGCAGACTAGCGTCAGATGCTTTCCTTCTACATTGGGGGGGAGGGGTTTCTGTACACATATCCTCCAATACTTCTCATTGCAAAGACCCTCCTGATGCTCAAAACAGAAGCGGCACGATGATGCCACTGGTCAACATTGAAATCGTTACTGACTTTAAAAGGCTCTAATCTGTAGTATCTTGGTGAGCTGGACACGAATATAACATTAAAAAAAAATTTATTGGCTCTTGTTTTGAAGATATTGCATGTAGTTCATTTTTGACATTTCACCATGTAAATTTATCCAGTAGGACATCAACAACATCCCAAATAAGCCTTGAATGATTAATATTGCATCACATTGCATAATACCAGCATGCGCACATCATCCAGAGTTGATTGCCTCATTTTCTGATGCAATGCAATACTACTGCCAGACAGCTGCTGAAGCCATCTGACGTCAGCAGTGTACTATAGGCAGTTGGAAAGGAAAGTAATCTGGTATTTTGTTCCGCTATTGAAAGCCTCATGGATGCCTTAAAAGTCACTCGTGACCCACAAGACTGGAGACTATTTATAGACTCTTCGAAACTGAGTCTGAAGGCTGTGCTTTTGAACAATGGAAACCGTCTTCCATCTATTCCAGTAGAGCATGCCGTCCACATGAAAGAGACATACAATAACTTAAAGCATCTACTGACTTCCATTAACTATAACAAGTACAGCTGGCACCTCTATGGTGACTTGAAGGTAGTTGCCCTTTTAATGGGACTGCAGCAGGGATATATAAAATACATGTGTTTCTTATGTGAGTGGGATAGCCGAGAAAGGGATTGGCACTACTTGCGGAAGGAATGGAATCGCAGACAAAATGTAACAGTTGGAGAGAAGAATATCCAGCACCCAGCTCTGGTTGAGGCTCACAAAATCCTGCTGCCACCCCTTCACATCAAACTAGGTTTGATGAAAAACTTTGTGAAAGCCATGGACCGCACTTCGCCAGCTTTCCGATACCTGCATGAAAAATTCCCTCGACTCAGCGAAGCAAAGATTGAAGAGGGAGTTTTTGTGGGTCCTCAAATTCGAGAGCTCTTCAAAGATGACCGGTTCAACAACTTGCTGCAGGGTGATGTGAAACAAGCATGGAATGCTTTTCGTCTAGTGTCAACAAACTTTCTCGGGAATGTTAGGGCAGAAAACTACAAGGAACTAGTAGAAGACATGTGGATGCAGTATCAGAAACTTGGCTGCAATATGTCTCTAAAGATGCATTTCCTTGATTCCCATCTCATTTCTTTCCTGACAACTTGTGGTATGGTTAGTGATGAACAGAGCGAACGTTTTCACCAGGATATTGCAACGATGGAGCAAAGATACCAGGGAAAATGGTTCACTACAATGCTGGCTGACTACTGCTGGACACTCCCCCAGAGAAGCTCCCGAACAGCTGTAAAAGAGACAGGCGAAAAAATCTAAGAAGTAGTCTATGACTTGGTTTTTTACAGGTATTAACCGAAGGCCTATATTTAATATTGACATGCATTTCGTGTTGTAAACATTAATTCTTGTAGATTACAAAAAAACTAGAGCCAACTTTGCAATTTCACTGTCATATTCGTGTTCAGCATATAAACATTGATAAGAAATGACTATTTTTATTTCAGTAACATGACTTTTGTAAAGATTTATTGACCAGTGAAATTCTCATCGCTCCCTACTGGCCCATACAGCCTTGCTTTCCTCTCCTGATGCAGAAATCCAGTCAGGAGCCGCTCCGACTCGGCCATGCACCAGATCTCATATCACAAGATGTTGGGACAGCGTTGCACCTCAACATCCATTCCTTGGTCCTCACGGCATGTTAACGTTATCTGAGCTCAACCTGCCAGGCGGTGTAACTGAATGTCCTTTTGGCCTCCAGAAGGGCCTCTATGAGAGAGTCCATTCTTGCAAATGGAAGAGGTTTGCTGTCTGGTGTGAGGGTATCTGTTTCACGCTGCTTGAATATCTTATACACCTCTCCAAATCTGGACTTAAGTCCACTTCCATCAGGGTCCACCTCAGTGCGATTGGAACTTACCATTGAGGTGTGGAAAGAAAGTCCATCTCATTACAGCCTTTAGTTGTTCGCTTCATGCAGGGGTTACTTCTCTTAAATCCTCCCTACAAGCCTCCAGCAGTGTCTTGGAACCTCAGTATGGTTCTTGCACAGGTCATGAAAGCTCCCTTTGAGCCGCTCAGTTCCGGTCCTCTGAAATTCTTTCTGGTGGCAGTCACTTCAGTATGCAGAATGAGCGAACTTCAGGCCCTAGTAGTGCATCTGCCTTATACCAAATACCACCATAATAGAGTGGTCCTTCATGTTGTTAAGTACCATCGACTCATGGCTACCCTCTGGATAGTTGTCTTAAACTATGTTCGGTCTTCAGTCAGGCGGCTCATTGTTGACAGAGTGGCACCCATAGCTGCTGTTACTGTAGAGAACAAAGCCACCACCCTGCCCTGCTCCCTGACAACTGAGGGAGGTTCGCCCTTTCTGCAGATCACTGTCTCCTTGTAACCTATGACTCTTGGGTCCAGAGAATATCCAGGAGGAGTACAGACTGCACCTATTTGAACTCCTACCAGATTGCTCACTGAGAGTCCATTCAATAAACTCAGCATTGGGAGATACTTCTACAGTAACTCTCCACCTTTCAGGCTGCCAAAGTGGTTGAGCCCATCCCACCAGAACAGGAAGGGCTGAGATTTTATTCAAGGTATTTCTAGTGCAAGGGAAAATGGGAGGATACCATTGCGTTGTAGACCTCGGGGACATGAACAAATTTCTCTTTAGGGAAAAATTGAGAAAAGGAAGTCCAATTTTCAAAAAGGGAACTGGTTGTGTTCTCTAGATCTACATGATGCCTATACCTACATACAGATGTATCCCAGGTCATAGGAAGTATCTGCAATTCATTGTAGTAACGTGCCACATCCAGTAGTACTTACTGCCCTTGGCCTTGCCTTCACTTTCATGGTAATTGCAGCATTTTTACACACACTGGGCATGCACGTTTCCCTACTTGGACAATTGGCTGATCAAAAGCACACTCAGGAAGGGGTGCAAAAATCTACACACCTAACCTCCTGAGTACTAGAGCTGCTAGGGTTCATCTTCAATTTTCTCAAGTTGAACTTCAGTCGGTTCCCTCAATTGGAATTCATTAGGACTTTGCTAGGCATGATTCAAGCAAAGGCCTTCTTTCCTTTAATCACTCTCACCCTACTGGTGATATTTTATTTATTTAGTAATTAGCTCATGTCTCTTCAGTCATAGTTCAAGGCAAGTTACATTCGGGTACAGTGGGTTTTTCTGTCACTGGAGGGCTTACAATCTAAGATTACCCTCTGCTGCCTCAGGTACAAAGTGATTTGCTCAGGGCCACAAGGAGTATAACAGCAGGCGTCAGCAAAAGACATGTTGTGAGAATGTTGGGCTACATGGCTTTGATCATTCATGTAACTCCCTTGGCATATCTCAACATGAGACGAGCTTAGTGGACCCCTGAGCACGCAGTGGACCTAGTCTTCTCACAGACTCGGATGTGTCTCTGTCTCTCTGGGACTCTGTTCTGGTAGACAGATCATTCTAAACTGGCAAAAAGATCTTCTATTCCAAATTTCCCCCTACCAAAAGCTGCTGGTGATGGACACATCCAAACTGGGCTGGGGAGCTAATGTAGATTGGTTCCACATCCATGGCCTGTGGTCCACCCAGGAAAGACTTAAATCAGTTTCCTGGAAATGAGCGTGATATTGAATGCTCTACAGGCATCCAGAGATTGGTTGGCCCATCAAATTATCACGATCCATATAAACAATCAGATTGCAATGTACAATATAAACAAGCAGGGAGGAACCAGTTTGTACCTCCTGTGCTGGAAAATGATCAGGTTATTGAACTTTGCCATAACACTCAAAGCTTCATACCTGCTGAGCAAGGATAACTCCCTGGAAGATAATCTGTCACATTCTTCAACCTCACACATGGACCCTGAACTGGGAAGTGGCTCAATATCTCTTTCAAGAGTGGGACACTTCCTCAATAGATTAGTTTGCCACTCCTTGAAACAGGCAAGCACTTCACTTCTGCTCCAGAGTGAGGGTGCACAACAAACTAACCTTGAATGTCTTCCTCCATTGGGGAGAGAGTTTTCCATACACACATACTCCTATTCCTCTGATAGCCCAAACTCTTCTGAAGTTCAAGGAAAACAGGGGCACAATAATTCTCTTAGCACCTTAAAAAGGCAGATGTCCCCCAGACAGTATCAAAGTTCAAGCCTTGTCCTCAATGTGGGAGAAAGATCCAGAACTTTGGCACCCACTCCAGACGTTTGATTTGTCTGAGCTTAGAGCATAATCAGGATGACTACAAACATTGTGGTATGAAATTTCTGTGATCCTGAAATGAGTGCCTGAACTAACTCTGCAGTCATTGTGAGGCATAGAAGAGATTCCTGCTTGCCCAGAAAGGGGAAATGAGGACATCAGAGCAGAAATTGCCCACTGTAGCAGATCCTCCTCCTTGGGGGATTGTACCTCTGTCTCACTGTGCAATGACTTTGAGTATAGATGCAAAGGATCAGTGCCAATGATCTTCCAAAGTGGCACAAACCTCTATAGAGGCTTCCAGTCCTAAAGCACAGTCATTTTTAGCACACACTTACAGGTAAGATGTCAATACAGTCGCAAAGATTCTGTCTAAAGCACCTGCATCTGGGTAGGCTTCTATCTTCACAATGCCCAATAATTTCTCAGTTTATAAAAGGTCCTTAGGACAACTATCCAAAGGGTTGCCATGAGTTGACACTGACTTGACGGCACTTAACAACATAAAATCAAATAAATAAAATGCCACTGGAGGCTGAACAGTGAGCTGCTGAGTGGATGTGTCTCTCAACATGTGAGCCAAACTATGTCTGTGTTGGGTTTACACTCTTGTTACACAATGATTGTTTTGCTGGGTCAGCATTTTCATGATCTACATTGGTACGAAGCACTGGCCTATGTGTGCTGAGAAGCTGATGTGTCCTCTGTACTGCTGTACTGCTGGAGTAAGAGGAAGGTCAGCGCTATTGTCCTGGAGTCTTTTTGAAAGAGCAGATTGTGCAGGAGATGACAGCATAGATCTGCTCTTACTCTTAAAACAATATCTGCACTGAGATATCTTCACTCTCAGTTTTAAGAGTTAGTTGGATAGTTGTCCTAAATTGTGTTCGGTCTTCAGTCAGGTGGCTCATTGTTGACAGACTGGCATCCGTAGCTACTGCTGTTATATCGATCCATCTCATTGCTGGCCTTCCTCTTTTGCGTTGACCTTCTACTGTGGAGAATGGGGTATAAAGTAGTACATCATTGGCATAGATGTTATATAGCATGTTGTGTGATTAGATTATAGCGTAGATTGGCTGGATGTAGATGTTGAAGAGCAAGGCAGATAAAAATGAACCCTGCGGTACTCCTTGCGTCTGCTGATAAGTGGATAATGTCTAAGCGCTTATGTGTACCAATTTGTTGGCCTGTTAAATAGGATCTGCACTAGTCTAGGGCTAAGTTCTGTATATCTTTCTGTTGTAGGCGAGCAAGTAGGAGATTGTGGCGGACAGTGTCAAAGGCCGATGTGATATCCAAGAATATTAGGATGAATCCCTGCTTCGCTTTGTTCATGCCATAATGAGACTGTCCAGGAGAGTGGCCAGGAGGTTCTCGACACTATGTTGTTGACGGAACCCATGCTGCCCTTGGTCTAGGGGAGCGTAGGAGTTAATGTGATTTTGGATTTGTTGCTGGACTCTCTTTTCAGTTATCTTAGCCAAGAAAGGGAGGCTAGATATGGGCCTATAGGAATTTATGTCAAGTGGGTCCAGCTTGGCATTTTTTAGTAGTGATCTGACAGTGGCCATTTTCAGCTGTGAAGGTACCAGACCCTTGGTAAAGGAAAGGTGTACAATTCTCATAATGAATGCATTTAGGTCAGATGGGGCTGACTTGATCCAGTGTGAGGGGCATGGATCAGTTGAGAAGGTGGTGGTGTTGAGTCCACTTATGACGTCCTCGATGTGCTCAGCGGAGTATGGGTAAAAGGAATTTAGATTGGGAATAGCAGTGTTTTCAATAGGAGGGTTATCTGAGAGAGGATTTCCTGGATTAAGGGGGTTCCCATTTGTTCTGGAAGTGGGTAGCAAATTCCTGTGGGCGGGGGGTGCCTGCAGTACATTGCTTAGTTGTGTCCTTTATGACGGACTGAATGATTCTGAAAAGTTCTCGGGGCTTTTTAAGAGAGCGCATTAGGATATTGGTGTGGTATTCCTTTCGTCTCTGGTTAATTGCATCGTGGTGTTCTTGCAGGGTCATCATGTATGTGACACGATCTTGGGGGAGTCAAGTGCGTGCCATTTCCACTCCAGTTTCTTGAGTTGTAGTAAGGACTCATGTAAGTCTGCTGTGAACCATATGGCTGTGTGATTCTTGGTGGATTTCGTAGACTGTAGTAAGTGTGGCCTTGCTTAGGGTGTTAAGTCCATGTGTCTACAAGCTCATCCAGCTCGGTGGTGTTGGTATTAAGGTTGGGTAGTGTTTCTTCAAGGAAGGTTTCTTTGTTAAAAGGTCAGAAACGGCGAACTGGTGGTGGTGGAGAAGTCACAGAAGGTCCATGCTCTGCTGCGCCCATGGGGATGTGGAAAATAATGGCATTGTGGTCTGACCATGGGACAGGGATGACCCGTGGTTGGTTGGCATCCATTTCAATCCTCATTATGGTGGCTGATGAGTCATCTTCATCTGTCTCATTATCTCTGCTAGAGCCATGAAAATCCAGACTGCCCTTCTCTTGTTCAGGTTGGCTTGACAAGAGGTGCACTAGCCATCAACTGGACCTAGAATCTCATCTATGTTTATCCTCCCTATCTGGTATGAATGGCCTTTCTATTTTTAATGGAGTTCCTCTTAACGTCTTTGTTTTATGTTTTATTGTAAACTGCCTTGCTGCTCTGATATGGTGGCATGTCAAAAATTTTTAAATAAACTAAACTAATAGTAAATACTGTAATCTGCACAAATTTTGCAAACATGAACATGTCCTTCAGTGCAGTGTACAATTAGATAAAGCATATAATTATAGTCAATAAAATAAAACAAAACAAAAAAATTTGAACATATCCCCTTCCTAAGCTTAAGAGAAACCCTTGCCATTATCCCAGGAACTGAGTCTTCAACCCCTTACAAAAACACAAGATTCACCTCCATATGCAATTCTAGAGTTACAATTGAGAGAGCCTCTCTCTCTTCCTTTCTGCTCTTCCACTGGGTTGGACTAGTGAGGATCCACATATACAGGATCTCAGACTGTAGAACAACCCCTGTTTACATTTTTCCTGGACCCCACTGACTAAGGAGTTCTGTAGCTCTAGACAGCTTGGTAGAAAAAAAAGGCGAGAGAAATACATTTTTCTCTCTAAAACATTCCTACTTAGAATTTCTGTGACATCACAACACCCTCTTCATCTTTCTATGAAGGAATAGACCAGTGGTTAGAGTAGCAAGCTGGGAACCAGGGAAGCCAGGTTTCAAATCTCACTGATGCTTCTTGTGATCTGGGCAAGGCATTTATTCCTCTTTTGCCTAAGGTAGAAACTTAGATTGTAAACCTTCCAGGGACAGGGAAATATCTGAGTATAATCTGACTTTGTATGTTCTGTTTTCAAAAGAGTAGAATATAAGCACCAGTATTAAATAAAAATATTGTACTATTTTCTGGCATGAATGGGATATACTGTAAGCTTGTTTCTTCTACTGAATAAAAATAAAGTACAAAAAAAAAAAATAAAAGTAGGGAGCCAGCTAGAAAAATCTGCTGCAAGCTAAAAAAAAACCCCACCAACAACAAAAAAAAAAAGATATTCAGCACCTGCATCTGGGTTGGCTTCTATCTTCACAATGCCCAATAATTTCTCAGTTTATAAAAGGTCCTTATCCCTCTCATGGAGTCATGTTCATTCAAGCCTGTTAACTGTACAGTGTTCCTCCTTATTGCAGTTACTTAGGCTGGAAGAATGGGTTAATTTCAAGCTTAGTTATATGTGAACCATATACGTGGTGTCAACACAACAGAGAAGTTTTCATGTCGTAAGAGTTAGTTTCAGGGCAGGATTAAAACATAGGCAAATTAGGCAATTGTGGAAATATTTTTTGGAAGCAAAAGCAGTTGGCAGGGGATGGGGACAGGTTGCAGGGAGGCAGTTTTTCAGGAAGAGGCAGTTGTAAGAGGTATTTTTTGAGTGTTGAGGCAGTTTACAGGATGCTTTGGCTGTTAACAGGGTGTAATTTTTGGAGGTACAGGCAGTTTGCAAAGTGGTGTGGAAGTTGGGGTAGTTTTTGGGGATGGGGCAATTTGTGGGATGCTGAGGCTGGCAGTACATTTTGGGGGTTGAGGTTTGTAGGGTTCTGGACAGTTGCAAGGGCAATTTGCAGGATGGAGCAGTTGGAGGGGGGATTTTGATAGGGGAGTTTAGAGTGGTGAGGCAGTTGTGGTTAGATTTTGGTAGTGGGGACAATTGCGGGGTAGCATGGTAGTTTCTGGAGGTGGGGCAGTTTCAGCGAAGTAGCTTTTTGTGATGGGACAGTTGGATTTCGTTAGGAATAAGTCAGTTTGCAGGGTGTTGGGACTGTTATGAAAGGTATTTTTTTAGGAGTGGATCAGTTTGTAGAGATGATATGGTAGATGTGGGATGTAGATGTGGGATGATACGGTAGATGTGGGTGATAGAAAAAAAGTTTTTTTCGAGAGCTGTTTTGGTTATTCCACATAATCTTTGTTTTTTGGTGCGCTGAATCCGAAAATGACCTCCATTTTGTCATAGGACATCACGTTTCCTGACAATTTAGGTAACCATGTTAAATAAGGCAATACCTCAAAATAAATGTAAATAGACTTATAAAATTAAAGTTTTATTACAATATTTTCATGAAAATCCTTTTTTGAACTGAAATGAGCTCACCTACACACACTAAACTCGATTCTTCTTCCTTGTGAGGCTCCTCTTGGTGCATTTACGCTTGTGAGTAGCAACTGGAATGTCTCTCTGAAGCATCCAACAGTAGTCTGCCATCATTGTAATGCTCCATTTTCCCTGGTATCTCCTTTCCATCTCTTTAATGTCTTGGTGGAATCGTTCACCTTGTTCCTCACTCAAGCTCCCAAATTTTCAGGAAAGTAGTCAAGGTGGGACTGGAGGAAATGCTCTTTCAAACTCATCAGGCAACCTAAAGCTTGAAATGCTTTCAGCATTCGTCTGACGATCTTTTTGTAGTGAGGATCTTTGTTATTGCCTAAAACGTTCTGTATGACTTCTTTAAATGCAATCCACCCTTCTTTTTGAGGATCCGTCATGGTATTGACAAAATCTTGATTAACTATAAGCCTTCTAATGTCTGGTCCAACGAACACACCTTCCTTCAATTTTGCCTCCGACAGGCCTGGAAACTTGGTGACCAAGTATTTGAAGCATTCTCCATCTCTTGGAAGTGATTTTACGAATTGCTTCACAGATCCCAATTTTACGTGGAGAGGTGGTAGAAGAACTTTATGGGAAGGTACCAAAGTTTCTCGGAGGACATTTTTTTCACTGACTGTTAGCACCCTCGGATGCCAACTCTTCTTGGTTCAGTGATTTTGTCGGTCTCAACTGTCCCATAGACACTGAAAACAAGGATATTTGGTATACCCAGCTTGTTGCCCGAGCAGCATGCACAAGACCTTCAAGTCCCCACACACTTGCCAACCATGGTCTTCATATTTAAGTTTATGAAGAACCAATTCCAAGTTCTCGTAGGTTTCCTTCAAGTGTACGGAATGACCTACAGGTATGGAAGCATAAAAACCGTTGTGGAGTAAAACTGCTTTGAGACTTCTTTTTGAAGAATCTATAAAAAGACGCCATTGCTCTGAATCATATTGGATTTTAAATTGACCCATCAGACCTTCGACATCGATGCAATAAACCAACTTGTCTTCCTGGGCGAAGTAAGGAACAAACTCCTTTTCACGATGTCTGAACCATGAAGATGACACTCCTGGCAACAATAAATTCCTGCTTTTCAGCCTTGATCCGAGTAACTCAGCGGCATCTTTGGGAAGATTCAAGTCTCTTACCAAATCATTCATCTCCTCCTGAGAAAACAATTTTGGTCTTGTATCATCTTCAAAGTCAGAACTTGATTCGTCATCTTGTTCAGGTATGACTTCACCTTCATCGGAGCTAGGTATCTCTTCCAAGGTAGCAGGGGGCTTGAGTACTGGTATGTCTGTGCCATGGGGGATGGGACGAATTGCCAAGTGAAGATTGGGGTATGAAATGGAATGCTTCCATTTGGAATTAAACCCTTTCACATCGCATGAACAAAAGTAACAGTCATCACTATGGTTCTTTTGCCCTCGCCATACCATAGGAATCCCATAACGGAAAGATTTTTTCTTACCCTTGAACCAGTTTCGGAGGTCCTCAACACACCGTTTGCATACTTTATGAGGTGCCCAGACTTTATCTTGATCTCCAATTTTTAGTCCAAAGTATGCAAAGTATAATATTCTGCTGTTGCTTCAACACTGTATATTCACCACAGATGAAACAGAAACTGTCTGGCGAATTAATACACTTTCGTGGAGCCATAACATAACGGTTGAAGAATGACGAGCTAACATGAATTGCGATGAAAAAGTGTGAACAGCCTAGAACCAAGAACCTGATGATGATTCGTGCACAAGTGTGGCATGCAGGAGAGAGCAGCTCTGTGTCTGTACACGTCACAGTGCTGGCCACGCCCCCCTGCACTGACCGGAGCTTCTGCTATCTGCCCTGTGTCTCCCTCCCACTGGATTCTTCAGGAAAGATTAACCCCTTCTACCATTAGAAGCACGGACTTAAAACTTGCTTAGCTTATGTATATATTGATGACCATCAGATTTACAGTGCTATTTTTTTTTTTTACATAACTCGTACAACCCCTTTAAGGTTTTTTTGGCATTTTATATCTTAAATGCACTTATGTGAATTAATTAATAGTAATTTGAATTAATTAATAGTAATTTGAAAAAAATTTGATAAATTTGAAGACAATTTTGCATGTTGTGGCAAATCATGACGTCTATGAGTTTTTTCAATATTTTATTTTCAGCACACCAAAATACATGGAAATTAGTTGAAAATAATCAAACAGCTTTTTAGTCGCAGACCTGTGTAGTTCTTCGAGGAGGGTCAATTTGTGGGATCATGATATAGTTGCAGGAGTATTTTTTGTCCATTGAGGGGCAATTGTAGGGGGTATTTTTGGAGATGGAACAGCTTGGAATTTGTGGAGAGTTGAGAACAGGAGAGGCAGTTTGAAAGGAGAATTCCATAACAGCTATGTTTTACTCTGGGGCAATGTCTCCTCTTGGGTTAGTTTTGTGCATACTATGACAATAATGAACCTCACTCCTAAGTCACAGTATCTCAGTCTCTCAAACTTACTGTTTCACTGTATGTTTCTGTGCTGCAGAAATTGGGACTCCTCCCATAGAAATGCATTGGACCGTTTCTTTGAAAGGCTTATTTCTCTGGAATTTCAAGTCCAGTCTGGCCAATGTTTGAAAGCGTATTTTTCACTGTTTATTTCTTCATGCCAAGTTCCATCCTGTTCTGCTTAGTTATTTTGCCCCTGATGGACGTTTCGCAACCCTTTCCATTGAGTTGGAAAAAATAAAAATTGTTGTGCTCTGTCTTGTATTGCATAGAAGGTCAGGGAGAAAATCTTGCTGTCACTTGACTATATAGGTATAGAGTGAATAAAAATAGTTAGTATTAAAATTAAGTCTCTCATAGCTGAATGGAAAGCAAAATAAATTGCACAATATGATTTTGACAGTACAGACATCTTTTCCTACATCAGACTGACACAAAAAACGCAAGTAGTAGATAGAAAATTCTCACAATAATGTATTTTCAAACATTTTTCTTGGCTTTACGCTGACAGTGTGAGCAAACAAACCTACTGATCTAACATGAAGTCATTAAATTTAGTATGGATATTGTAAACTAAAAACCCATTCTAAGCATGAACCTTTAGCCTTCTAAAGTTTCACAATAAAGAAGATACTAGTCTGCTCTTTAAGTTACTTGGCCCAGAATGTCTGAATTGCACATCCAGTCAGAGGCAAAGAGCACAGATTTTTTTCATTTTAGCATTTCAGTATTTATCTAGACAAATGTGAAAGTAGTACCCAGAATAGGAATAACTATCATATTGTTTGTAGTATTGTTACAGTTGCATGGTGGCTGAAATAATGAGAGACATTGATGACAACAATACATTTTATTTTATTTATTTATTTATTTACATTCTCTTATATACCGCGCTATTCTGCATCAGTGCGGTTTAAATCTTTATTGCTGTATCTTAGACGTCTGAGCAGTACCTACAGCAAGCCATAAAGTCACATAAATTCGTCAGTTTGCTTGAATGGCTTGGAGAACAAGGAAACCTCTCATTAAGGTATATGCTTCTCTGCTGGGGCCAGTAACAAAGATCTTGAAGGTCACTGCTTCTGGACCTCTTGAACTGCGCTTTTTACACAGCTTGTCTCTCCTTGTGTGTGTCACACACCAGAGTTTGTAGCACTTAAGTCTGTTTACCATATATGATTTCTGTATTTGCAAATCCTGACTTTCTTCTTTCTTGCAAACATTATCAAAGGGTCTTTGTTCCAGCATTGACTACTGTTAAGATATGGAGGGGGGGCTTCATATCTGGTGTTTGAAAACATGATGTTTGCCTTGATCCATCATTATTCACATCCATAGGCCCTGGAATTCTCTCTTCTCCATGCAGATAAACAGTTATTGCAGATGGTTACTTGTTATGTCTCAAAGAAAGTCCATGAAGTAGTCTGTAAGGCATCATAGTTGTTGCCAAGCAAACTTGTTGCTTATGCAGTCTCAGCGCCTTAGACTAGACAATCATTTTCCATTCTGTTTTTTCCACCTTTCTATCCAGATTGCCAGAAATTGAGTCTGCATACCATATTGGTTCACTTTAAACTCGGGCACCAATTCCAGCAATGGTGCACTGTATCTTCAGACTGTGTGTTCAAATATCAGTCCACTGTGATATCCAGGAGCCTTGTATTCCAATACTATTCCCTAGTCCTGGGCTTTTATTCAACTCTCTGGTCTGTATAAATCTCTGATAGTATTTTTCCTTCATTACTGATAATTGTTTTGATCATGGTTCTCCATAGAACCAGCTCCTTTGCTATCACCCTCATAGCTAATAGCTTTGACTATTTTTTTCTTAGCTTCCCCAGACTATTGCTGCAACCACCTGCAGGTAGAGTCCTTTCTATTTAGACAGATCCCCAAAAGAAGAAAGTGTCTGCTTCCTGATCGTCCCTCCAGTCTAGTCCTGGAATCTCGGGGTTGTGATCCTCGTCCAGCAGCTTGGAGACTGAGAAGTGTCATTCTTGTGACATCACTGGTACATAAGCCCCGGAACCGCCTCTCCTCACCATTTATCTCAGTCTCCAAGCAGCTGGAGGTTGAGTGAGCCCAGGGGTTTGGGGGCTCACTAGAGAGACAATTAAGGAGAGATTAGCTTGATTAAGTAGAGCTATTGGTTAGATTTATTAAAAAAAAAAAAAAAAGATGGAACAAGCAAGATGGTGACGGTAACAGACGCACGCCAGTGAGGCTCCGAGTCCTGTTGCTTGTGGTTATTTCTTTTACCTTTTCCTGTGGAATCGTTTGATGCCGCATAAGGGCAGGAAACGAAAAGCAAGGCTGGCGACGGTGGAGGATTCGGGAGTGGAAAAACCGGCGGTTTGCGGTCCCATGGATTTGTTTCTGGAGACCACCCAGAGAGCTGCCGTAGCTCCGGTGCACTCGCTAGGCGTTCTTGGGGTGGAAGGAAGGTCCCCGGACGCCGTGAGATTGGAGGCATCGTTGAGCCCGGAGCTCCATATACCACCATTGCAGCCCGATGCCGCGATTATGCAGGAGGATCCTGTAGCAGTGGAAGGAGGGTTGGTTTGCCCTTCTGAGGAATCTCAACAGCAGTCTACCGGTTTGCAGGGTATCCCAGCCGGGCAGCTTTCTAAGGATCGGGCTGTTGGTGTGGTGGGGGCTGTGGAGGATAAAGCCCCGCGGTTTCCGTCTTCTTCTCGGGATTCCTCCTTGAGTGCTCAAGATTTTTCCTCTCAAGCTGCTGCTGGTGCCCAAGGACTTCCTCTGGAAAAGCCCAAGGTAGTTTCCTTTGATTCACTGTGGGAAGCCTTTTCAACTATGCATTTCAATGTAACATCTCAGCTCCAGTCTATTTCCCAACAGTTTCAGCTTTTTGGGCAACAATTGCAAGTTTTTGAATCATTTAGTATCAAAATCAATGCCAAAGTGGCCTCCTTTGAGGGGTCCTTAGTGCTGGTAAAGGATGTTTCCCAATCTTTGGTGAAGGATGTTTCGATTGTGCATAGGAGGTTGGAATTTCTTGAGAATAGTGCTAAGTCTCGTAACCTTCGTGTGTTGAACTTTCCAAAAGTTCTGTCGGTTTCACCTTTGGAACTCTTCAAGTAGTTTCTTGTGACCGTTTTGAAAGTTTCAGCAGAAGCAATTCCCCCCAATTTCCAAAGCCTTCTATTTGCCAACTACAAAGATTGGAGTGAAGGGCGAAGGAGAAAACCTGTTAATGTCCTCAGACAGTTTGGATCTTTCTACTTTTTTGTAACGGTTCTCTACTGCGGTGGGGATGACCGCTACGCTTTTGGTGACCTTTGCCCTTGAAGCTGACCGAGACTGGCTCCTGAAATTATTTTTTACGTCCTCCAGTAAGAAGTTCTTGGACTCGCAGATTAGAATGTTTCCAGATGTCTCAAGAGTGACCCAGAAAAGAAGGAAACAGTTTCTTATGTATCGTGTGGGGGTTATTCAGTTGGGGGGTTTATTCTTTTTACGTTTTCCATGTAAATGTCTTGTAAAATTATCTGGTAACAGATATATTTTCTTTGAGCCCTCTCAATTAGCCACCTTTATAAATTCAAAAAGTAGGGTAAACTTAGTGGCTACTCCTCCCTCTTTGCCCCCTCTTGGGCCCCCATTAATGGTTAGAATGTTTTGCACTGTCCTCTTAGCGTCTGTTTTATCCTGTTTGCATTGCTTGGAAATAATTTTCCTTTGTTTTGTGACCCCCATCTTGCCTGGTGTATAGTGGACTTGTGGACTGTAAAAGGTCCTTTTCTGTACAAGTTTCTTTTTTGCTTGTAAAACTTTGAAAATTGCATAAATAAAAAATTTAAAAAAAAAAAAAAAAAAGAAGGGGGGGGGGGTGTTTGAGCTAAGCCGTTCTGCTCCTCAGGTGTTCTTTCCTTTCCTTTGATTTTAAGCCCTCTGCTTTTCCCCCTCCCCCCCCCCTCCGTTTTCCTTTACCTGCCTGGAAGTAGCATTGGGGGCTGTTGAAGGGAGAGACAGTGCAGCCACCGGTGCCCGATCCCAGCAATCGGGGGAGGAACCGGCAGACTGCGAGCTCTGCACGTGCAGAAGGTTTGCCTGCAATCGCATCTGAAGCCGGCAGTTCCAGCAGCAGCTCAGAAGACAGGTTCCGGCCCTCATCAGTCTGTGCCTGCAGCTCCTGGGAGACGGTAGAGCGCAGCACAGAAGGCAGCACATGCAGATCCGGCACCCGACAAGGTAGGAGACCTCAGAGGGGCGGAGAGCAGTTTCAAGGGGCATGGAGGAGCGGTTCACGGTAGTGCAGGCCGGACCGCGTGTCACTCGCGTGGAAATCGCGGAGTGCAGTTGAAGCCTGTTAAAAGTAGGATATCACGGCCGTGGAGCTTCTTTTTGAGAAGCTTTCTTCATATTTAGCCTGGGGAGGCGTTTCTGCGGTTAATTCAGTTAAAAAAAAAAAAAAAAAGTTTTCTTCAGCTTAGCCGTAACGTGGTTCTGTAAGCTGCTTAAGATCTGCATTAGTCTGTGAGGGGAGCTGGCACGCAGGATGCCTTCTAGGCCGCTTTGTTTGATGTGCGGGGCTAGAAGGGGATCCGTGTCCCCAGAGGGGGTTTGCAGAGGTTGTACTCAGGAGTCAGTGGCAATGGAGCAGAATGCAGCTGAGGAGGGGTTTCAAGAGGGGGCATCAGTGGGCCCTTTGGAGCCTCCCTTGGATGTGGGGGTCACACGGGAACCGGTGCCTAGTACTTCTGCGGCCCCAGACCCCCCAGCTGCACAGCCTCAGTTACCTGGAGGCCTAGCGGCAATTTTTGCGCCAGACTTTGTGGCCCTGCTGCAGCAGGCCTTGACCTGCTCAACTAATATGCCTGCAGCCAGCCCAGTCGAGGCGGGGCTTGGGGATATAAGAGACGGAGTACGCCGTTGTTGGCGGCGGTGACAGGCACAAGTGCGAAAAGCCCAGAGGAGATGGGGACCGAGTGGACGGGTCGGTCATGTTGGAAGGGCTAGGGTCGGAGGATCCGGATCACGTGGCGGACCTAGACGAGGAGCTAGAGGAAGCCGAGATCGTGGAGCAGGAGGACCAAGCGCGGGTGGTCCGCGTGTTTCGTAGAAAAGAGTTGCCGGCTCTCATTGCAGAGTCGCTCAAGACCTTGAATATGCCGCCAGAAGGTCCAGCTGAGGATTCTAGGCTGGAGGACCCCTTTTGCAAGCGTTTCGAAAGACGCAAAGAGCGTTCCCCGTACATAGGGTGTTTAAGGAGATGATACAGGAAGAGTGGGACATGCCGGAGGCCGCGTTGAAGGGATCTAGAGTTATGGCACAACTTTACCCGCTGGTGGATCAGGAGAGGGACTTGTTTAAGTCTCCTAGAGTAGATGTGGCGGTGTCGGCGGTTACGAAGAAGACCACAATCCCAGTAGAGGGGAGTGCGGCGCTCAAGGATGCTCAGGACCGTAAGTTGGAGGCCTTGTTGAAGCAGGTCTTTGAGGTCAATGCGCTCTCATTACAGGCTTCTATTTGTGGGGCCTGGGTAGCTAGGGCTTGTCTGTGCTGGGTGCAGCGAATTCAGGGGGCCCACTCCGAGGGGGTGGACCAGGAGGCGGCCAGACTTGAGTCCGGGGCTGCTTATTTAGCCGACATTCATTATGACCTTATCAGGGGTTTAGCAAAGAGTATGGCTTCGGCGATAGCGGGATGGCGGTGTCTTTGGCTGCGCAATTGGGCGGCAGATGGCTCTTCTAAGGCGCGGTTAAGTAAGCTTCCCTTCAGGGGTAAGTTACTCTTCGGTGAAGATTTGGATAAGCTGGTAAAGAATTTGGGGGAGTTCAAAAGGCGGGAGATTGCCGGAGGACAAGCAGAAGCAGGGGCGGACCACCCCCCACGCCGCGGGGACAGCAACGGGACTTTCGGCATTTCCGGTCTCCAAGGTTTGTCCAGAATCAGAGGGGCCGTTTTCCCGGTAGGAACCAGGGGTTTCGTGGATTTAGGGGTGCAGGCAGAGGATTTGCGGCCTCTTCCACATCCTCAAATTTCAAGAAATCCCTATGAAGTCAGGCGGGCCCAGCTGGGGTTGTTTCCCGTGGGAGGTCTGTTACAGGAATTTTACCCTGCCTGGGTTCATATCACCTCAGATAACATAACATAAGAACATAAGATATGCCATACTGGGTCAGACCAAGGTCCATCAAGCCCAGCATTCTGTTTCCAACAGTGGCCAATCTAGGTCATACGTACCTAGCAGTTTCCCCAAGGGACACAGGTTCCACAATGCTTTTACTGGTTCAAGCATTGATATCCTGGGTCCCTTCTTAATAATGGTTTATGGACCTTTCCTCCAGGAACTTGTCCAAACCTTTTTTAAACCCAGCTACACTAACAGCCTTTACTACATCCTCCGGCAACAAATTCCAGAGTTTGATTACACGTTGAGTGAAAAAATATTTTCTTTTATTAGTCTTAAATAGTTTACCCTGTAGCTTCATTGCATGTCCCCTAGTCTTTCCATATTCTGATAAGGTAAACAATCGATCTACGTTTACCCGTTCCACTCCGTTCATTAATTTATAGACTTCTATCATATCTCCCCTCAGCCGTCTCTTCTCCAGGCTAAAGAGCCCCAACCTTTTTAGCCTTTCTTCATAGGAGTGTTGGAGGATCAGTGGGTGTTGGAGGTAATACGACAGGGCTATGTGTTGGAGTTTCAGCAGCCGGTGAAAGACTCCTTCATTCAGTCGCCGTGCAGATCAAGCATAAAGCGCAAGGCGGTAAGGGAGACAGTGTAGAGACTGCTCTTTCTCAAAGCGATCATACTGGTCCCACTCACCCAGTTAGGGTGCGGTCGGTACTCCATTTATTTCATAGTGCCAAAAAAGGAAGGATCTTTTCGGCCCATTCTGGATCTCAAGAGAGTGAATCGGTGTCTGAAGGTGTCTCATTTTCGCATGGAGACTCTGAGGTCCGTTGTTGTGGTGAACGTCCCTAGACCTTTCGGAGGCGTATCTTCACATTCCGATTCGGCAGGATCATCAGAAATTTCTCAGGTTTGCCGTCCCTATGGGACATTTCCAGTTTCAGGCGCTTCTGTTTGGGCTAGCTACGGCGCCGCGTACCTTCACAAAGGTGATGGTGGTAGTGGCAGTGGCAATGCGAAGGGACAGAGTATTGGTACACCCTTATCTGGACGATTGGTTGATCAGGGCGAAGTCCCGAGAAGAGAGTGTAGCGGTCACTGCCAAGGTGGTGGCCTTGTTAAGGAGTCTCGGTTGGGTGGTCAACATGGCGAAGAGCAAATTGGAACCGTCTCAGAGTCTGGAGTACCTAGTGGCGTGTTTCGACACGAGAGTGGGACAAATCTTTCTGCCTCAGCAGCGGGTGCTGGGACTCAGAAGATTGGTCAGACAATTTCTTGTCAAGCAGAGCCCCACGGCCTGGGAGTACTTACAGTTGCTAGGGACCATGGCGGCAATGCTCGAGTTAGTTCCGTGGGCAAGGGCTCACATGAGACTGCTGCAGAGGGCACTGTTGAGGAGATGGTCGCATCAGAAGGATCAACTGTCTCAGCGACTGCCCTGCCCTGCCCACCGCTGACGTGCACGGCGCTTCAGTGGTGGTTGCATCCTGGGTGTCTGGAAAAAGGGATGCCCTTGGAGTCTCCTGCATGGGTGTCGCTAACGATGGACGCCAGTCTTATGGGCTGGGGAGCTCACTTTCAGGGACAGTATGCGCAGGGGCTGTGGTCCGACATCGAGAAGAGTTGGTCGATTAACAGGCTGGAGTTGAGAGCGGTGGCACTGGCACTGCAGGAGTTTCGGCAGGTGCTTCAGGGAAAGGCCATTCGGGTGTTTTCCAACAATGCGACCGCAGTGGCTTACATCAACCGCCAGGGAGGCACCAGCAGTGTAACACTGGAAGCTGAGGCCGAGAGTTTGTTAGAGTGGGCAGAGGACAATCTGGTGGCTTTGTCGGCGGCGCATGTAGCAGGGGTAGACAATGTGGAGGCCGACTTCTTGAGTCGCGTAAGGGTGGACCCCGGGGAGTGGGTTTTACATCCAGATGTGTTCGCGATGCTGGTGCGTCGCTGGGGCACACCAGTGATGGATCTTATGGTGATGTTTCAATCGGCAAAGGTAGAGCAGTTCTTCAGCAGAAGAAGGGAGAGAATGGCGTAAGGACTGGACGCGCTTATACAGGCTTGGCCAGAGGGGCAGCTCCTTTACATGTTTCCACCTTGGGTGTTGATCGGTCGGATGCTGCAGCACATAGAGCTCCACAGGGGTCAGGTGATTTTGATAGCACCAGATTGGCCCAGAAGACCGTGGTATGCAGATCTGGTGAGGCTGTTAGTAGGAAAGCCATGGCAGCTTCCGGCTCGAGCAGATCTTCTGAAACAGGGGCCCCTGTGCATGCCTCAGGTAGATCGATTCTCGCTTACGGCTTGGCTCTTGAGAGGGCTAGGATGACAGCAAAGGGTTATTCGGCGGGGGTGATTTCCACTTTGCTGAAGGCTAGGCGGCGGTCTACCTCGTTGGCCTGTTTTAGAGTCTGTCGCGTGTTTGAGGCATGGTGTGCGGATAGGGATTTCGTTCCCTTGAAGGCGTCGGTTCCGCAAGTGCTGTCCTTCTTGCAATATGGATTTCAGTCGGGTTTGGCAGCCGCTTCATTGAAGGTTCAGTTGGCAGTGCTGTCCTGTTATAGGGGTAAGGTGCAAGGTGAGGTGCTCGGAGGACATGCGGATCTTAAGCGTTTTTTGCGGGCGGTAACCCTGTTGAGGCCACTGCATAAACAAGATGTCCCAACTTGGGATCTCCCGTTGGTGTTGGGGCGTTAGGCGGAGCGCCCTTTGAACCATTGGCGAAGGCGACTCTGAAGGACCTCACTCTGAAGGTAGTCTTCTTGGTGGCGATTGCTTCGGCGAGGCGAATATCGGAATTGCAAGCGCTGTCCTGTAGGAAACCTTTTCTGGCTTTCTTTGATACTAAGGTGGTTTTGAGGCCGGTGCCGTCCTTCTTGCCGAAGGTGGTTTCAATTTTTCATGTGAATCAGTCAGTGTCCTTGTCGGTATTCGCGGCACAGAGCGGGGGTCAGCCGACGGGACATTTGCATAGGTTGGATATTCGGCGAGCTTTGAAGCGGTATATCCGCAGGACAGCCAGTTTCCCTAAGTCGGATAGGCTGTTTGTGTTGTTTCAGGGAGCAAGAAAGGGTGAGGCAGTGTCTAAAGCTTCCATTGCCCGGTGGTTGAAGGAGGCCATCGCGTCAGCGTATCTGTTGAAAGGCCGGGTGGTTCCAGAAGGGCAGAGGGCTCATTCCACTAGGGCGCAGGCAGCCTCTTGGGCAGAGTGCAGTCTGGTGCCAGCGGTGGAAATCTGTAAGGCGGCGACCAGGTCTTCCTTGCACTCCTTTGTGAAGCATTACCGTCTGGACGTTCAGGCGGAGAGGGACACCTGTTTTGGATCGGCGGTGCTTCGGGCTGGTCTAGCGGGGTCCTCCCGTTGAATTTATTCACTGCTTTGTTACATCCCCAGAGATTCCGGGACTAGACTGGAGAGACGATCGGGAAGATTAAATTAGACTTACTTGCTAATTGTAGTTCCTGGAGGAACTCCAGTCTAGTCCCG
Organism: Ichthyophis bannanicus; assembly: GCA_033557465.1. Classification (NCBI taxonomy): domain Eukaryota; kingdom Metazoa; phylum Chordata; class Amphibia; order Gymnophiona; family Ichthyophiidae; genus Ichthyophis; species Ichthyophis bannanicus. Next base: position 383,629,564 of record CM066038.1, on the reverse strand, counting down.
TATCCCGCCCTGATATTGGAATGGGCTATGGCCTGAAGCGGGACTAAGATAACAGGTAGGAGTCACGAGTGGCTATGCTGCAACGTAGTTTTCTTAGCTCAGGGTGTGATTTGGGGGAGGGGAGTCAACATCCTTCGCAGGGGAAGGAAAGGTGGACCTCAGCACGCAGAGCACATTTCAGAGGATTATATATATAGTTTGGCTTGGCGTCCTTCAGTGGGCAGTTAATGTTTTAGGTGCTGGTTATGATATCCTTACTACTTAATGGTTGCTCTGGTGAGTCTGCTTTGTCAGTAGGTAATTGGTGAGGAGAGGCGGTTCCGGGGCTTATGTACCAGTGATGTCACAAGAATGACACTTCTCAGTCTCCAAGCTTCTGGAGGAGGATCACAACCCAGAGATTCCGGGACTAGACTGGAGTTCCTCCAGGAACTACAATTAGCAGGTAAGTCTAATTTAATCTTTAGCTTGGCTCATGATAGTTGCAACCATGGCTCCTTTTTCTATATCTGCTCCCCTAGTAACACTCTTGTATTTTTTCCCCAGCTGCCTTTGAAAGGAACTTTCAGCTCTACCTGTTGCCTAGGTGATTTGCCACCTTCTCTTACTTGAGCGACAGCTGTTGGGGTTCCTGGGAGTTGTAATCTGGCCACTGTTTCCCTCTTTGTCTCTCTTTGCTAATGATATATAAATAAAAACTGACAAAACCCTAAGAGCAAAAAGGGAAAGACATGCCCTACAAAATAATCCAAATCTCTAGTAGCCAAACCCTATAACAGTTTTCTCTCACAATTTTTTTTTGTCAAACAGCATCTATGTGAGGACTTAACCACTACAACAGAACAAGTCCATTTTAATCACATTTCTAGTAAAACCCACAACAATTTAACTGTATATTAAAGAGTTCTCATCTGGACCAACACATTCCATCACGAGATGACACTTGAGCGGGGTCATCAGCGATACAGCACTGCATTTCAGGTCAAAGTAAAATTCACAAAGACCCTGCGTCAGGCCTAGCATGGAAGACAAACTTCTTAAAGCAAAGGCGTCTGACATCACTGTGAGCCAATTGCTTACTGCAAGGCTGGCAAGAAGGCAGAAAACAATGATGTAATCGCCATCCAAGCACAACTGACAACTACACCAGACTGAGCCAATCTAATTCCAAACTAAGTCCATGAGGAGCTACCGTGTTGAGATGGAAAATACTTTGTTGTTCATGTGACTGCAATAATGCCTGCCTCTAATGGAGGATGGAATTCAATCCAACACCTGCCAGAAAGTTGAGAAAATGATCCAATTGAACTATGTGTTGAACCATCAGAACTGAAAATGTTTTTGTCCACTAATCTTTTCTTAAAGGGGCGAATCATGTGGCCCACATATTTGAGACCACATGGACATAGAATTAAGTATACAACGTAAGAGGTATCGCAGGTAGTATAATGCTTGAGATGTCACTCCTTATTAGCACCACGTTGGTCCAAATCCCTTCCTCCAGAGTCCCTGAATAGAATGAACACTTACCACAAGGGTAGTGTCGCGTCTGTTCCTCAGACATCTGGATCCTAGGGATAGCATGGACCAACCGGTCATGTAGATTTTTACCACGGGTCTTCGCTACACATAAGGGCTTTTGAAAACATGCATGTATACTAAGAACATGCAATGTTTGTGCAAAATCCTTGTCACTTGATCGAATGATCGCTGAATGGTAAAATACCAGCAATCTTATCCTCCCGTGATACAGACTGATTACAATTCAGCAAACAATGGTAAAAGCTATTCTCTATGATTGTATAGCACTCTTCTATATGCAGTCCGAATGAGCGACCAAGCATACTTGCTATCCAAGAGCTGTTGGCACAACTCATGAGCATGTATTCTAAAATCCTCATTACATCATTGTTTTCCATCTTTCCGCCAGCCTTGCAGTAAGCGGTTAGCTCACAGTGATGACGTAAGACACCTTTAGTTTAAGAAGTTTGTCTTCCATGCTAGCTATCATTCATTCACGAACGACTTTATGGGGAATTTAAGCTGATGTAGGGTCTTTGTGAATTTTACTTTGACCTGATCTAGTAGACTACTTCACAATACTCATCCATCTTCGTGGCGCCAGGATTTGTGGCACCGTCCTTCACTGGTTCTGCTCCTTCCTTACCTCTAGGTCTTTCTCTGTTCTCTCCAATTCAGCTTCCTCAATGATCACACCATTATCCTGCGGTGTTCCCCAAGGTTCTATCCTAGCTCCCCTCCTTTTCAATATCTTCCTGGCCCCCTTAACACTCCTGATCCAGCAGCATGATGTCTCCGCATACTACTACGCAGATGACATCATTCTTCTGCACCACACTAGTCCCTCCGCTCCTGACATCACCCCCCTCAATGCCTGTCTATCAGGTTTCGATTCCTGGATGTCTTCTAACTTCCTTCACGTTACCTCACAAAGACCATGGCTGTATGGTCCACTTTTGATGGGCCCTCTCCATCTTTAACCCCTTTTTTTCTCTTCTTCCCCCATTCCTCTAGTCCCTGCCTTGCATTATCTTGGTGTTACCTTAGATTCTACACTGACCTTTCAGGACCACCTGCCATCTGTTATCCATCATTCCTTTTGTTCCCTGAGACATATTTGCACCCTCTGCCCTTTTCTCTCCACTACATCCTTGACTACACTGCTGCTTTCCCTTGTAATGACCCAGTTAGACTATTGCAACGTCACCCTTGTAGGTCTTCCCCAATATCAGTTACGCAGGTTACAAATTGTACAAAACACAGCAGCTCGCATCATCACTGTCTTTTGGGGAACCTGCTAGGTACTTATGACCTAGATTGGCCACTGTTGGAAACAGGATACTGGGCTTGATAGACCTTGGTCTGACCCAGTATGGCATATCGTATCTTCTTATCACACACGCCTCTTGCTCGGACCATATTACACTCTTGCTCATCCATCTTCACTGGCTCCCCATTGTCTTCTGGATACAGTACAAGATCCTTACTCTAGTCTATAAATTAATCTATACTGGTACCCCACAATACCTCTCCAATCTTGTCCACCTTCATACTCCCCAGTGCTCACTTTGGCTCATCCATTCTAATCGTATGTTCCTCCCATCCCTTCTCAAGCACATCTGGAATCCACCCGCAACTCTGCTTTCTTTTCTTTATTGGTCCTAAAGTCTGGAACTCCCTCCCTCTGAACCTTCGCATGGAACCCTCCTTCATTAGCTTCAAATCAATGTTAAAAACTCACTTTTCTGTACTGCCTTTGATCTTCTCCCTTCTGCCTCCCCCTCTTCCTCTCCTCCTGCCTCCCCCTCTTCCTCTCCCCCCATCCCTGCATTGATATGTCCTGCTCCTTCTCCTTCCCTGCTCTCTTTCCCCTTAACGTGTTCACCTTTCTAGCCCTTTCCTTTCTAAGCTATGGCATTCTGTTTCCTTTTCCAAGCAGCATTTTGATGTATTGTAAACTGTTCAGATGCTTGTGTGTTGAGCGATATATTAAAAGCCGAATAAAGATAAAGACACAAAACACAGTGCTGTGTTGCTGATGACCCCGCTCAAGTGTCTCATCTCATGCTGGAATGTGTTGGTCCAGATATGTCCTCTTTAATATATAGTTAAATTGTTGTGGGTTTTACTGCAAATGTGGTTTAAAATGGATTAGCTCTGTTGTAGTGGTTAAATCCTCATACAGACGCTGTCTGACAAAAAAAAAAATTCATGGGAGAAAGCTTTGTTATAGGGTTTGGCTACTAGAGATTTGAATGATATATATGTTGTTGTTGTTAAGTACCGTCAAGTCGGTGTCGACTTATGATGACCCTCTGGATAGTTGTCCTAAATTGTTTTCGGTCTTCAGTCACGTGGCTCATTGTTGACACACTAGCACCCATAGCTGCTGTTATTGTATCGATCCATTTCATTGCTGTCCTTCCTCTTTTGCATTGACCTTCTACCTTGCCAAGCATGATGTCTTTCTCTAATGATTTCTCTCTTTGCACGATGTGACTAAAGTATGAAAGTCAGTCTTGTCATCTGAGCTTCTGAAGAAAGCTTAGGTTTGATCTCCTCTAATACTGAATGGTTTGTTCTTCGGGCAGTCCATGGTATACACAGTATTCGTCGCCAGCACCATAATTCAAAGGCATCAATTTTCTTCCTGCCTTTCTTTTTCACTGTCCAACTTTCATATTCATATGATGTTTTTGAAAATGCCATGGCTTGAACAAGTTGAATCTTTGTATGGAGAGAGACATCTCTGCTCTTGAGAATCTTGTCTAGATCCTTCATAGCCATTCTGCCAAGAGCAATGATACATATATAAAACATTTCAAAAGATAAACATAACAAGAGACTGTTGCTTCTAGTAGTGGCAGAAATTGGCTAGCATAAGGTAAGACTAAATTGCTTTGCAGCTGACCAGAGCTGAAAAAACAGTATATCATTAACCTGATTAAGTTGGCAGGTTCATCCCTAGTACCGAATATGCAAACAATATAATTAAATATCAGCTATTCTTTCCCCTAGTTTACTCCAAAACCATCTTCTTTATACTTCCATTAAGCTTCCTTCTCTTTTACTCTTAAGTCCTGAGAATTTTTGCCGCCTCATGTTAAGAGTTTCCTCAACTCCTCACCCCAGTCTCATACATGTGTGTACAAGCTTCACTTGTACCAAAAATTATACACACAAAAGGCATCATGGAGTGGAGGAGTGGCCTAGTGGTTGGGGCAAGTGGCCTAGTGGTTGGGGCAAGGTACTTCAGGCCAGAAGGTCGGGGGTTCAAATCCCACTAGAGGACAGCAACCTTGGGCCGGAAGGACTGGGGTTTCTAGTCCCACAAGTGCTCCTTGTGGTCTTGGGCAAGCCACTTAACCCTCCATAGCCCATGTTCCCTGTAAAATAGTTATCTCCAAGTTATATTGCCCTGTTCAATGTGATTTCAATTTGTTCAATGTAAACCGCACTGATGCAGAATAGCGCGGTATATAAGAGAATGTAAATAAATAAATAAATAAAATCATACTTTATGTACGTGAAATGCAGGTATAGGATTCTGTTTTTAATAAAGTAGTAGCTCTGCAATTCTTTGTCCTTAAGTTTGAGATTACAGCCTCTTGTTTAGCAACTGTAATTAAAAATAACTATGAGAGCTGAAAGAGAACAACAATTTAACGTGGCAAAGCTTTTCTCCTCTTTAAAATAAAAAAGAATCCCATCTCCAAAATTACCTTGTTAAGGCTCTCCAGTAAGATGCCTTTTAGTAGCCCTTATAGTTTTCAGACCAGCAACACCCCCACCAGCATGTTTGAGTGCAGAACCTATAATAAAATATCTTATCAAATAAATATGATGATTAAATTATCTGCTTAAAAAATCTACAGTGAAAACTGGATGTGGACCATAAAATCAGACTTTCATTCCCACTTATATTCTGTGAAGATAATCAAATCCCACTTGTAAGAAAATCTTCTTATGATTTTCTTACAAGTGGGATTTGATTATCTTCACAGATCACGAGAGTGTTATACGTGTTTCTCCAGAAAATCGTTGATACCTCACCAGTACAGTTTTTTGTTTTCTCAGTGATTTTTCGATTGTGTGCTCATCTCAGTCTTCTGCCCATCCCCAGGAGTACCTCATCGCTGCGGTTTTTTCTTGGGTTCTTCCTTGACATGTGGGTTTCTTCTCTCACACCCCCCTGGCTGGCTGGGATGTTAGTTCTTTGACTTGGCAGAAGCCATCTTTCCAGATATGTCAAAGCTGGCCAATGGCTACAAAGTGTCTGGCAGTGGTCACTGCGTTCCTCCAGATACTGGAGATTTCTGTCTTTGCCTAACTGGACAACTGGTTGATCATGGGTCGTACTCTGGACAAGGTCTGGTGCTCCGCAAGGATCACCATTCAGCTGCTCGATAATCTGGGCTTCATCATCAACTACCCGAAGTCTCATCTGCAGCCCATTCAACACCTTGAGTTCATTGGGGCCCTTCTAGATAGTACCGTGGGCTGGGCCTACCTACCCGAGGATCGAGCCCTACAGCTCGTCCATCTAGCTAGAGAAGTACGGAACCATCCGTTCACCACAGCCAGGTTGATGCTGCACATTCTCGGTCATATGGCCTCCATGGTTGATGTCACTGCTTGCCTGTCTACAGATGAGGCAAGCGCATTGGACTCTATGACCACATTGGTGCCAAGTCACAGTTCGCCTCCGAGACAAGGTGGCTGTCACTCAGCCACTCAAGCAGAGTCCCTCTCTTGGTGGCTCAAACCACAAAATCTGCCCCAGGGATATCCCTTCCAGGCCCTTCTGTATCAAAGGGTTCTGATAATGGATACCTCCAAGATGGGTTGTGAAGTCCATCTTGATGGTCTCCAAACACAGGGTGTCTGGATGGTTGGGGAAAGCCTCCACCAGATCAACTTCCTGGAGCTCTGTTACATCTCCAGTGCATTCGGGGCTTTTCAAGAGCAGCTCACCAACCAGGTTGTCCTCATCCAGACCGACAACCAAGTGACGATGTTTTATATCAACAAGCAGGGGGGCATAGGCTCGTAACTTCTTTGCTGGGAGACTGTGTGTCTCTGGAGGTTTGCCATTTTGCACGACATGCTTCTCCAAGTGGTGTATCTGCCAGGGGAACTCAGTGTCTTGGCAGATCGACTCAGCCGAGTCCTCCAGCCGCACAAGTGAACCCACAACAATCGAGTTGTCTGCATCTTCTGGATGTGGGGCACCCCAAACATAGACCTCTTTGCATCACTGGACCAGGCCCATGTGCCACAGTTCTGCTCCAGGGTTCCATGCAGCAATCAGATGGCCTCTGATTCTTTTCTGCTGGATTGGAGCGAGAAACTGCTTTGTCTATCCACCAATTCCTCTAGTGGCCAGGACCTTCTTCAAACTAAAGAATAACAAGGCTACCATGATCTTCATTGCCCCACACTGGCCCAGGTAGCCCTGGTTCCCTCTTCTCCTCAGTTTGTCTCAGAGACCACCAATCCTGCTCAGTTGCAATCTGGATCTGATATTCCTGTATGAGGGATCTCTTCTTCATCCCAATGTCTGCTCCCTAGCTCTCATGGTTGTGGATGCTGAGTATGTAGTTCTTGCAGAGCTCCACCTACCAACCAATGTGGAAACCTCTTCCTGGCTTCTGCAGAGACTCCACACGGCATTCCTACACTTTCAAATGGTGCATATTCTCTTTCTGGTGTGCAGACAAAGCGCTGAACCCCTTTTCTTGTTCGATGGCGTCTTTGCTCGCTCACTTGCTCCACCTGTCCAATCTGGGCCTCAAATCAAACTCTGAGAGTGCATTTCAGCGCAGTGGAAGCCTATTATCGTGGGGTGAATAGTAAGCCCGTTTCTGTGCATCCCCTTATAAGTCACTTTATGAGAGGCCTCTTGCTCTCTCGGCCTCCGATTAAGCTCACAGCCTGTGGTATGGGACCTTAACATGGTGCTTGGGCAGCTTATTTCTGCAACTTTTCAGCCACTTCGCTCTTGTCTGCTCAAATATCTCACATGGAAGGTCATTTTCTTAGTAGCGGTCAACTCTGTGTGCAGTCAGTGAACTCCAGGCGCTAGTGGCACATCCTCTGTACATGAGATTTCATCAACATAGGATGGTTCTCAGGACTTGCCCTAACTTTCTCCCTATGGTGGTTTCTGCCTTTCACCTTAAGGTGGTACTGCCCACCTTTTTACCTAGACCTCACGCCAACAGGGCTAAGGCCTCTCTACACACCTTGGATTCTAAGAGATCACTGGCATTGTACCTCGAACATATGAAAGCTCACTGCTATTTCTCCCAGCTGTTTGTTTCTTTTGATCCCAATAGGCTGAGTGTGGCAGTCTTGAAGCATACCCTTTCACTTAGGCTTGTGGACTGCATCTCCTAAGCTTATGCTCAAGCTGGTCTGAGTGTGGAATGCCGTGTCACAGCTCACAATGTCCGAGCTATGGCTGCTTTGATTGCCGACTTGCATTCTGCCTCCACAGTGGAGATCTGTAGGGCTGCTAGGTGGTCTTCCATCCACACCTTCACAGCCCATTACTGTCTGAATAAAGATTCCCAACATGACAGCAACTTTGGCCAGGCTGTACTGTGGCATCTGCTTGAGAATTAAGCCAACTTCTTCCCACCGGTCCTCCTGTCCATCAGGCTAGCGTATAGTTGACCTGCTATTGATGTCCATGCTGGACGCTGACTCTCAGAACCTTTCAGCGATTATTCATGCTGCTGCTGTTGGTTACATAGAAACATAGAAACATGACGACAGAAAAAGACCACATGGCCTATCTAGTCTGTCCTTCCATAACAACTACAACAGTCCACTTTTTGCCTTTAGAGATCCTCTGTGTTGGTCCCATGCTTTCTTGAATTCAGTTACTGTCCTCATCTCTACCACCTCCACTGGGAGACTATTCCACGGATCCACTACTCTTTCCGTAAAGAAATATTTCCGCATATCACTCCTGAATCTATCTCCCTTCACCCTCATCCCATGTCCCCTCGTAGCAGAACTTGCTTTCAATTGAAAGAGGCTCTCTCCCTGAACATTTATGCCACGGAGGTATTTAAACATCTCAATCATATCACCTCTATCCCGCCTTTCCTCTAAGGTGTACATATTAAGATCCTTAAGTCTGTCCTCATATGCTTTATAATGAAGCCCATTAATCATTTTGGTAGCAACCCTCTGCACCGACTCCATCCTGTTCACATCCTTTTGAAGGTGCGGTCTCCAGAATTGCACACCATACTCCAAATGAGGTCGCACCAAAGACTTATACAGAGGCATTATCACCTCCTTTTTTCTGCTAGCCATTCCTCTCCGTATGCACCCAAGCATCCTTCTAGCTTTTGCTGTCGCCTTTTCCACCTGTTTAGCTACTTTAAGATCATCAGACACAACCACGCCTAGGTCCCGCTCTTCTTTAGTGGACAAAAGTACTTCACCTCCTATACTGTATTGCTCCCTTGGATTGCTGCAGCCCAAATGCAAGACCTTACATTTTTTAACATTAAATCCCAGCTGCCAAATTCTAGACCATTCTTCAAGCTTAGCTAGATCCCTCCTCATGTTATCTACCCCTTCCTGGGTGTCTACTCTATTGCAGATTTTGGTATCATCCGCAAAGAGGCAAACCTTACCCGACAGCCCTTCCGCTATATCACTAACAAAGATGTTAAAAAGAATCGGACCAAGGACAGATCCCTGGGGCACACCACTGGTAACATCCTTCTCCTCAGAGTGAGCTCCATTTACTTGTACTCTTTGTCGCCTCCCACCCAACCAATTTCTAACCCAAGCAGTAACTTTAGGGTCCATCCCTAGGGTGCTCAGTTTGTTTATAAGTCGCCTGTGAGGAACAGTGTCAAAGGCTTTACGGAAATCTAAATACACCACATCTAGAGCTCTCCCTTGGTCCAACTCCCTGGTCACCCAGTCAAAAAAATCAATCAGATTTGTCTGACAAGACCTGCCTCTGGTGAATCCATGCTGCCTCGGATCCTGTAATCCGCTGGACTCCAGAAACCTCACTATTTTCTCTTTCAGCAGCGTTTCCAATAATTTACTCACCACCGAAGTTAAACTAACCGGCCTGTAGTTTTCAACCACATCCTTACTTCCGCTTTTGTGTAAAGGCACCACATGAGCCTCTCTCCAGTCCTTTGGCACCACTCCTGACTCCAACGAGGCATTGAAAAGGTCAGTCAGTGGAGTTGCTAGAACGTCCCCAAGTTCCCTCAGTATTCTAGGGTGTATCCCATCCGGTCCCATCGCTTTGTCTACTTTAAGTTGAGCTAGTTTCTCACGAACACAGTCTTCTGAAAATAGTTCAAGATGTCCCTCGCTTCTGTTCTTATTTGTGGGTGTTTTCTGAGGTCCTGCTCCTGGTTCTTTATCTGTGAACACAGAACAAAAATATTTGTTAAGCAATTCCGCTTTATCCTTATCAGCTTCTACATATTCCCCCCCTGCACCCTTGAGTCTGACAATACCACTTTTGCTCTTCCTCTTCTCACTAATATATCTGAAAAATGTCTTATCCCCCCATTTTATTGCATTGGCTATTTCCTCCTCCTTTTGAATCTTTGCCTTCTTGACTACTTTGCTAACTTCTCTAAGTTTTTCCAAATACAGATGCCTGTCTTCTGCTCTCTGTGATCTCTTGTATTTCATGAAGGCCTCCCTCTTTTTCTTCACTTTTTCAGCTACTTCCTTCGAAAACCATAGCGGTCTCCTGTTCCTTTTGCCTTTATTTACCATTTTAACAAAAAGGTTGGTTGCCCTTAAAATACCCCTTTTCAGTTTTGCCCACTGTTTTTCTACATCCCCCAGCTGTTCCCATCCCACTAACGACTCCCTGAGGTATTGGCCCATCTTCGCAAAGTTAGTCTTCCTAAAGTCTAAGATCCTCACCTTGGAATGGATTCTAACAGCCCTAGTCCTAATACTGAACCACACCATCTGGTGATCACTGGATGCAAAATGATCTCCCACTACAACATCAGAAACACTTTCACCATTGGTAAGCACCAAGTCCAGTATGGCCCCTTCACGTGTGGGGTCTGTTACCAATTGCCTGAATAGTTCTCCCTGTAGAGAATCCAGGATCTCCTTACTTCTAGATGATACTGCAGCAGGAATGTGCCAATCAACATCTGGCATATTGAAATCTCCTATCAGTAGCACTTCCCCTTTCCTAGCAATGCTGCGTATGTCTTCAATTAACTCTCTGTCCACCTCTTCCTCTTGTGAGGGAGGTCTGTATATCACTCCAATGCAAATAGATTTCTCTTTCCCTCTTTCTAGTTTAACCCACAATGCCTCCTCTCTCCCTTTTAAGCTCTGTAATTCCAAAGCTTTAATAGTAGTTTTTACATATAGTGCCACTCCTCCTCCTCTTCTTCCTACCCTGTCCTTCCTGAATAAAGTATAGCCAGGTATAGTTACATCCCAGTCATTGTTTTCTGTGAACCATGTTTCTGTAACTGCCACTAAATCCAAGTCAGCCACTCCCACCAAAGCTTCAACCTCAGGGATCTTATTTCCCATGCTACGGGCATTAATACACACTGCTTTCCATATGTTACCCCTGTTACCCATTTCCATAAAGGTATTTAATGTATCACCTACCTGGGGGCTTTCACTTACCTGGGGGCTTTCTTCACCCATCCCCAAGGAATCTAGTTTAAAGCCCTCTTCAGTAGATTAGCCAGTCTACTACCAAAGATGCGGTGACCTCTCTTGGACAGATGGATGCCATCTCTGCTTTGCAACCCTTGGAAAAGCATCCCATGGTCTAGGAAACCAAAACGCTCTCGATGACACCATCCACGCAGCCATGCATTTGTCTCCAGGATGCGGGCCTCTCTGCCTTGGCCTTTACCCTCAACAGGGAGGATTGAAGAGAACACCACCTGTGCACCTAACTGCTTCACCCTCTGTCCCAGAGCCATGAAGTCACTTTTGATACGTTCCGAGGTATACCTGGCAGTATCATTTGATGTTGCCCCGATGGGTGGTTTACAGGTTTTTTTCAGTAGCCTGTAGCTGAGGAGTCCCATATGTGATGACTGACTTCCTGCTGATCCTGGAGAAAACGTAGTTACTCACCTGTAGCAGGTGTTCTCCGAGAACAGCAGGAATCAGTCCTCACTACCCTCCTTTCTTCATGTGGAGTTGTTTTTTTTTTTTTTTTTTTCGCTTGATGAAACTATGTCATCATACTGAGGTAAGATGGCTCCGGGCAGGAATACAAGCATGCATGTGTGATTGACCTCACAAAAGCTTTCTTTGGAAACTGAGGAGTGTTCCTGCGCAGGCTCCATTGGTGAAGCCACCTATATGCGAGGACTGATTCCTGCTGTTCCCGGAGAACACCTGCTATAGGTGAGTAACTGTGCTAAATCAGGTGGGCAAATTGACTCATGCTTCCAGTTGTGTTGCAATTTCTTTTTCAAGATAATTTCTAATTAACGGCAGGATCTACCTTTAAAATGGGATTCGATAGGAAGGGTTTTTGGTTCTGAAAAGGAAAGAAAATATCCTTTCAGAATGAGTAGAAGAACATATTATCTTGTTCCTTTATCATAACCTCCTGTCGGGTAGCAGTTCACCATTTCAAATGTTATCTTGTTCCATCTGCATTTTTTATGGGTTTTGACACATTTTTATTGCATCAGTATAATTCAAAGATGACACAGTTCATAAGCTTTGGAGACTACATGGGTTCCTTCTTCAGATGTGGCATTCAGGGCTGGCACAACCATTAGGCAAGCTAGACAGTTGCTTAAACTGCCAATAGTCCAAGGGTTGCTCAGCTGTTTTTTCCCCCATGCAAAAGGAAGTCTGAATCAGAGGGGGTGGCAGCACAAACTGCCCAGAGGTTTAGATAAGGGCTGTGTGGCAGTTTGAAGGAACTGCCACCGCTGCAGGTCCCAGAGAGGGGCAGCAATGAGAGCAGGCAGGTGCCAGGAATGAGGTTTGCCTAGGGCGCCTCATATCCTTACACCGCCCTGTAGACACCTGAAGAAAAGATTTATGTGGTTTTAAATGCATGCGCATCACCTGCCCTCCGTAAACAATGCTCAACTTGAATCATCCCGCCATTCTGCCGCCTTCTTCCTGGGTCCCTCCCTCTGGAATTCTCTCCCATCCACCCTTCGTCTCGAACCCTCCTTCCTCTGGTTCAAAGCCCTTCTCAAAACTCACCTGTTTCTTTCTGCCTTTGACCTACCTCCCTCCTCCTCTTAACCTCACTGCTGCTTCAGCCCCTCCTCTGTTTCTGTGAATGCCTGTCTTATTTTCTGTCTATAGATTGTAGTTCCTTTCCAGCCTTTGGCCGCCATTTTGAATTTTTTATGACATTGTAAACCTCCCTGTTGTCATGAAGGTCGGTATAAAAAGTGAGTGAATAAAAATGAATAAAGATAAAGCTGCTTTGGATAATTATTATTTACTGGATTGCAAATAATAAACTAGTTTACATATGTCCAACAAAAGAAAACTTAACCAACAAAGAATCTTCCTCATCCAGGATTAGTGTGTCTATGGGAATGATGTACCTTTACATTAACAAAATAGTATTATTTTCTTACAGCATTGAAAAATGTAAATACATGGACTCAAAAATGAAGCCTCTCTGGATAGTATACAGTAATAAGGTATTCGGTGGAGATCCAGTAGGAATCATCTTTAAAAATGGTGATGGTAAGTGAGAACTTAAAAGGATTTTTTAAATATCTGCCGCTTATTTCTCTTTCCAGTTCTACCGTCTGTAGCAAACTCTTAAATACTATCTGAGTGGAGGAGAGAGATAGGAGCTATGGGGCAAAGTGGAGCTGTAGTGTGTTGCTGCTATCTACACCAACCACAGTGCAGCAGCTTTTCTTACTCCTGCCATTTAGCATGTCCTGCTGTGCCCCATTTTGCAGGTGGGTCACTATGAGAGGCATGAGCTCCTTGGGAAGGGGCCAGGAAGGGAGGAGAAGGAGGGGAGTTCTTTTTTTTTTTTGTAACATTTTAATGGGAGTAGTATAGGATGCTGTTATTTTTCAGCTATTGCCTTTTTTATTGATTCATTTCTGTATATTCTAATCTCCAGGAACAAGCAGGAATTTAGTCTTCACATATGGGTATCGTCGGTACCGACGGAGCCTGCGCAGGAACGCTCCCCAGCGTCCAATAGGAACGCTTTTGGGAGCATCCCACAGCACATGCGTGCTGCCTTCCCGCCTTTCCAACTGTCCCTTTTCAGTTCTTCATTTTCCGTGGAGCCGACAGGAACCCATACCCTGTCACCGCAGAAAATTCCCTCTTTAAAATTGTTTTATTGTGGTCGCGTTTGCCTCCGCACGACGCCTACCGGTACCGACGGTTCTTTTCTTTAAAAAAAAAAACAAAAAAAAACTTGAACTGTTTCTCTTCAGAAACTTTTCTTTTTCGGTGCTAGGCGCCATTTTGGTCATTAGGCACCATATTCCTGAAATATGGAAAAACCAACTAGTGGTTTCAAAAAATGTATTAAGTGTGGCAGTACCATTTCCGTCACTGACACCCATGATTGGTGTCTTAAATGTTTAGGGCCTGAACATTCTCCATCTGAATGTTTCTCCTGTATGGGGATGACTAAAAGAGAAAGTCAGAACCGGGCTGCAAAGCTTGGTACCCTCTTTTCCTCGGATGCCAGATCCATTACATCGACAGCTTTAAGGGCCTCTTCTTCCTCCCATGGATCTCAGGTAACTAAACATAAAAGCCGGTCTTCAAAGGGTAACTCTTCTGCTAAGCATCGAGAGACCATTGGCATTGCCCTTGAGGGAACCACACTGGCAAAACAGCCCCGGTGGGAGGCTTCGGCTTCCAAAGCATCAATGGGGCTTCAGGATGTTCTCGAGGCCCCGACCTCGCAGGAACTACCTGTGCCATGCTCAGGGGTCCCGGCAGTTTTCACCGGTACCGACACCCAGGCATCGGCAGCATCGATAGACCAGAGGTTCCTTGCTATCGAACGCAGTATTGCAGCTCTGCTCACAACTGCGGTACCGTTGACACCTATGGTTCAACGGGCACCAGTACCAACATCGATGCTGGTGCCTACACCAGTACAGACACCGGTGACGGTACCGGCCCCGGTGGGAATTCTTCCCACGCCATCTTTGTCTGAAATCGACATATCGGTACTGGATTAACTCAGTACCGACTTCGATCAATACCAGGACCGTGCTTTGCATGAGCATCATGGTCAGGAATACTTCGAATCCTCCGATTCCGAAGACTCTGACAATTCTGCTGGTACCAGGTGGTTTCTCCTAGAAGATCCCATAAGAACATAAGAACATAAGAGATGCCATACTGGGTCAGACCAAGGTCTATCAAGCCCAGTATCCTGTTTCCAACAGTGGCCAATCTAGGTCATACGTACCTAGCAGTTTCCCCAAAAGACACAGGTTCTGCAATGCTTGTACTAGGTCAAGCATTGATATCCCTCTTCTCCCCAATGCAGAATGTCACCTCCAGAGGACATGTCTTTTCAGGATTTTATTCGTGATATGGCCAGAGACCTTTCAATCACGGTAGCTCCTGAAGAGGAACCCAGAGCAAAGGAATTGGAGATTCTCCAATATCCTAAAGCTCCAAAGGAAGCAGCTACTCTGCCCATCCATGATATTCTGCATAACTTGATGCTCAGAATGTGGGAGATGCCTCTGACTACATCTCCTCATTCTAGGAGACTTGATACTATGTATTGAGTTCTGCCATCAGGGGCAGCCCAAGGGGGGTGCAGGGCCATGTGCGGAGACTCGGTGCGGGGCCTCATTTGCATAAGAGGCCTCATTTGCATAAATATTTGCATAATGTTACCATATACTAACTTTTAGTAAACATGCCTCTTAATGAGTGTATGGATAAAGAAAGACTAAAAGATTTCTACGTTACTATAATCCAGTGCCAACCGCCAGACACATTAGGAACTACTACAGACACTGCCCATTTAGAACCCATAGCAAACCCGCCGTATCCTAACAGCACTACCAGGATTCACAAAGCACCATACTCTACCTATCAAAAGGAAACACTGCAAATATTAAACCAATACATTTCAGAGAATAACAATACATGACCTACTGGGGAAAGAGAACAAGTGGCAATGTCAAATAAGAATTACATAAACAGAATACCTCAGCTCAATTACATATGCAGAACATAGACCATCACCAAACAAGGAATCACAATTTAGAAATAGGAAGACAATAATTAAACTGGGAACCCCAAAAGCCAAACTTGGAATGTACAACAACACTGTAGAAATAAAACTATAAATTAATTTCCTCTTGTACTAAACAGAGCGCAGACGTTAATGATGCACATTTCCCAGAGCTGACATATTCCAATTAATAAATTCAAAATAAAGAGATATTTTTCTACCTTTTGTGCATTTTTTTCAGCTGCAATTGCTCCAGCCACTTTCTTCGTGTCTTCTGCTAACTGTCCATCGTCTGCTGTCCATTTGTCCTTTCTTCTCTCCTAGTTTTTTTCCATTCTCTCTTTACATCTGCTTTAACATACTAATCTTTCTCCTTTTGCTCTTTCCTCATTCCTATTTCATCCACTCAAATTTTACCCCTCCATCCTCAATCCCCACTTACTCTCCCAGTACCCGGCCAATTGTAGATTTTTCATCCCTCCCACACAAAATATTTTTCCCCTCTCCATTTTACTCTCCCAGCCCCATCCCATTCTAATCCTCCCCCAACATCAGCTCCCTTCTAGTTCCAGCCTCACCCAGCATGCATTCCCTTCTAGTCCCTGCATCAGCCCATTTCCAGTCCTAGCCCCCCATCAGCCCATTTCCAGTCCTAGCAACCCCCCAACCCAATACCAGTCCTAGCCCCCCATCAACCCACTTCAAGTCCTAACCCCCCATCACCCCATTTTCAGTTTAAGCCCCCCCTATAACCCATTACCAGTTCTAACCCCCCATCAGCCTACTTCCAGTCCTAACCCCATCAGCCCATTTCCAGTCAGCCCACCATAGCCCATTGTCATTCCTAAGCCCCCCATCAGCCCACAGCCCATTACCAGTCCTAACCCCATCAGCCCACCTCAAGTCCTAACCCCTCCCCATCAGTCCATTTCCTGTCCTAGCCCCCCCATAGCCCATTATCAGTCCTAACCCCCCCATAGCCCATTACCAGACAGCCCCCATCAGCCCACAGCCCATTACAAGTCTTAACCCCCCCATAGCCCATTACCAGTTCTAACCCCCCCAAACAGCCCACAGCCCATTACCAGTCCTAACCCCATCAGCCCATTTCCTGTCCTAGCCCCCCTATAGCCCATTATCAGTCCTAACCCCCCCCAGCCCATTACCAGTCCTAACCCCATCAGCCCACTTCAAGTCCTAAGCCGTCCCCATCAGCCCATTTCCTATCCTAGCCCCCCATAGCCCGTTATCAGTCCTAACCCCCCCATCAGCCCACAGCCCATTACCAGTCCTAACCCTATCAGCCCACCTCCAATCTTAACCCCCCCATCAGCCCATTTCCAGTCCTAGCCCCCCATAGCCCATTACCAGTCCTAACCCCCCAACAGCCCACAGCCCATTACCAGTCCTAACCCCATCAGCCCACCTCCAGTCTTAACCCCCCTCAGCCCATTTCCATTCCTAGCCCCCCCATAGCCCATTACCAGTCCTAACCCCCCCCATCAACCCACAGCCCACCTCAAGTCAAGTCCTAACCCCCTCCATAGCGCATTACCAGTCCTAACCACCCCCCCCCCCCCCCAATCGGCTCAAGGAAAAATTTTTTTTTCAAAAAAAGCTGGCTGCTACAGCTGCTGCTGCCGCCGCGGCAGCATCAGAATGGAGTGTCCCACGGGGCCCCCTCTGCCCGGCTGAGTCCCTCCCTCTGCGATGGCTGAGCCCCTCTGTGCCGGCTTTCAGATTCGCGAAGGGAGAGTGTCTCCCTCGCATCTCTGTTAAGCCCGCAGGGGCTGATGGGAAATTTCCCATCTGCCCCTGAAGGCTTAACAGGGACGCGAGGGAGACACTCTCCCTTCGCGAATCTGAAAGCCGGCACAGAGGGGCTCAGCCGTCGCAGAGGGAGGGAGGGAGGGAGGGACTCAGCCGGGCAGAGGGGGCCCCGCGGGACACTCCATTCTGCTGCTGCCGCAGCGGCAGTGGTAGCAGCCAGCTTTTTTTTTTTTTTTTTTTTAAATTTTGAAAAAAAGCAGAATGTTCTTTGCACAGGGCCCCCTGAAACGCATGGCCCTGTGCAAAAAACATTCTTGCTCAATGGACGGACCGGCCCTGTCTGCCATGTCCTGGATTTCAAAAGATTCAGCTGCCATACCATTCAATGGTGGTGGAGTCAGCCATGCATAGGATGAAAAGTGCAAAGAGACATGCATCCAATCCTCCAGGTCGTGAATGCAGGACTCTGGACGCTTTTGGGCGCCGAACATTTCAGGCTTCCATGCTTTCAGCTAGGATCAGTTCATATATACTATATATGGGAATGTTCCTTAAAGAAGTTACAGGAGATTTGGAGCTTATGAGCCCATTTCTCCCAGATGATAAGAGACAAGACTTTCTTGCTCTAGTTAGGCATGCTCAAGATGTCTCCAAGTTTGTGAATCGTGCCGCCTTTGACTGCTTTGAATGCATCAGCAGAACCTCTGCTATTGCCATTGGGGCACGACGGATTGCCTGGCTTCAGGCATCAGACTTGGAGACTTGGGTACAGGACAAGTTAGGCATCATTCCTTGCACGGGAGAGAATCTCTTTGGCAAGAACTGGCAGGAGAAGGCTAACGAGTTAGATGCTGACAATACTACTCTAGATAGATTGTCAAAATCTACAGACACTCCAGCCAAAAAGAAGCCTTATTTAAAAAACCCTCTTTCAGAAAAAAAGAGGAAATTTTATCCTGCCTATACCCAGCAGAGTCAAACTCAAGGTCAGGTTGCCCAAAAGGGACAAACTAGACAGCAAAAGAAGCCAAAAGGCCCGAGAGCCCAACCAGCTCCGCAGGTTCACCCCCCTCAAGGGCTTTGACTCCTTCCTAGAGAGCTTATCCTTCCTGCCTCTGAGGGGTCCCCAACCCTCCAATATCCCAGGCAGGTTATGCCACTTTGCCAGCAGATGGCATCAGATAACAGCAGAAGATTGGACTCTGTCCATTGTAGGAGAGGGGGTACAAGCTTCATTTCCACAGCATGCCCCCTCCTACAATTCTAAGGCAATTCAATTCTCAAACCTCCGCAGACAATCTGCTAGATCACGAGGTCTCAACACTTCTTGCCCAAGAGGCAATAGAAGAGGTACCCATTCTTCAACGGGGTGCAGGGTTCTACTCCTCCTATTTTCTTATTCCAAAGAAAACAGGACACAGACCCATTCTAGATCTCAGAGAATTGAACAAATACCTGTTCCGAGAGAAGTTCAAAATGATTTCTCTAGGAACTCTTCTGCCATACCTTCAAAGCCAGGATTGGCTTTGCTCTCTAGACTTAAAGGATGCATGCACTCACATTCTGATCCATCCAGATCACAGGAAATTCTTGTGATTCCTTTTCAAGGGAAAACATTTCCAGTACAGGGTTCTTCCCTTTGGTCTGGCTTCAGCACCAAGAGTATTCACGAAATGCATGGCAGTAGTAGCTGCATTTCTGCGAACCCTGGGGATATTCGTCTTCCCTTACTTAGACGACTGGCTCATTCGAGCCCATACAGTTGCAGAGGCCAGCACTGCACTGTCTCGCACAATGCAAATCCTCCAATACCTAGGGTTGGTAATAAACTTCCCAAAATCCCAACTTGTTCCTTCCCAATGTCTGGAATTCATAGGGACCTGTCTAGATACCAGACAGGCAAAGGCTTTCCTTCCACAGGCCCGGTGTCTTTGCATAATGCAACTAGCAGGGAAATCTTCCCTAACTGCTCGAGAGCTACTACAGTTACTGGGACATATGGCATCCACAGTTCATGTAGTCCCATATGCTCGTCTCCACATGCGAGCAGCCCAGTGGACCCTATCCACAGGACTTATCAGACAAAATAATAAACTCTCAATGGCTAATTTTGTCCCTCCATTGGTGGCAATCACTATAGAATCTGACAGTGGGGTCTCCTTTTCATCAACCCCTCTTTCAGGCCATGCTAACAGATGCATCACAGGTGGGTTGGGGAGCACACCTGAATCATCTCTACACAGGGCAGCTGGTCTCCACAGGAGGCTGGTTTACATATAAACCTCCTGGAATTAAGAGCAATCTATTTAGCTCTTCAAGTATTCCACGCCCAGCTCAGCTACAAGACAGTCCTAGTCCAGACGGACAATCAAGTAGCCATGTTCTATGTGAACAGGCAGGGCAGAACAGGCTCTCTGTCGTTATGCAACGAAGCTTTGCGACTGTGGGCCCTCGCCAGAGAGTATCAAATTCACCTTCTAGTGGTATATCTTCCAGGCATTCAAAACCTTTGGGCAGACAAACTCAGTCGAGTACTGCTGCCTCATGAGTGGTCCCTCCACCTAGACCAGATGGCCAAGATATTTAATCTCTGGGACACTCCAGACATAGACCTCTTTGCAAGTCCACTAAATGCCAAACTTCCCTGGTTCTATTCCAGGATTCCGGCTCACAATTGTCAGGCAAGGGATGCCTTCCTCCTTCATTGGGGTCAGGACTTCCTTTAAGCCTTCCCACCCATTCCCCTTATCCCCAAAACACTCTTCAAGCTTCAGAGAGACAGGGGTCATATGATTCTCATAGCGCCACAATGGCCACACCAAGCATGGTATCCCCTACTTCTACATCTCTCTCAAGCTACACCTCTGGAGTTAGGGCATGCTCCACCTCTGGAGTTAGGGCATGCTCCAGATCTCCTTTCCTAAGAGAACGGGATGCTATGGCACCCGAGCCCCCAGTCCCTGCATCTCACGGCCTGGTTGCTGAAGGCTTAGACCCCCAGGATTTCAACCTGTCCCAACAGGTAAAGGATATCCTTCAGGCTTCTAGAAAACTTTACACAAGAAGGTCTTATGCCTTCAAGTGGAAACGTTTTACTATATGGTGTTCCAAGAAGGGATTAAACCCCCTTGTCATACCTTTAGAATCAATACTAGAGTATCTCCTTCACTTATCGAATTCTGGTCTAAAGACCAATTCGGTAAGAGTCCATCATAGTGCAATCGCAGCTTCTTGTAAGCCTCTGAATGGACAACCAATTTCCTCTCATCCACTTATATCCAGATTTATGAGAGGTCTTCTATTAACCCAGCCTCCCATTAAGCCACCACCGGTGGCATGGGATCTAAATCTAGTTCTCGGGCAGCTCATTAAGCCACCTTTCGAGCCTTTAGCCACTACAACCCTTAGGTTTTGACCTGGAAGGTCATCTTCCTAATTGCAATCACCTCTGCACGTCGCATTAGTGAACTGCAAGCTTTAGTGGCTGATCCTCCTTATACTAGGTTTCACCATGATAAGGTTGTTCTTAGAACTCATCCACACTTTATGCCAAAGGTGGTTTCGCCTTTTCATTTAAATCAAGCGATTTACCTTTCTGTATTTTTTCCGAGGCCTCATGCCTCTAATGCAGAAAGGAACCTTCATACTTTGGATTGTAAAAGAGCCTTGGCTTTTTACCTACAAAGAACACAGCAACATAGAAAGTCTTCTCAACTTTTTATTGCTTTTGATTATAGTCATTTGGGACTTCCAGTCTCCAAGAGAACTCTATCCAAATGGATTGCTCAATGCATATCCTTTGCTTATGAGAGTAAGGGTCTTCCTCTTCAAGGCCATGTCACAGCTCATAATGTGAGAGCCATGGCAGCCTCTATGGCTAATCTTCACTCTGTGTCTATCAATGACATTTGTTGAGCAGCCACCTGGGCTTCGGTACACACCTTCACAGCCCACTACTGCCTGGATAAAGCCTCCCATCAGGATGCCTTCTTTGGCCGAGCTGTTCTTCAAAATCTCTTTCAGACCTAATTCAACTCCTACCCACCAACCCTGGTGGAATGCCAGAGATCCATGGGAGGAAGCATGCCCACCCTATTAGGGTGGCAGCTTCCTGGGGCTATCTCCCTGGCATCTTCTGCTAGGGAGTCCCCATATGTGAAGACTACATTCCTGCTTGTTCCTGGGGATAGCGTAGTTACTCACCTGTAACAGGTGATCTCCGGGAACAGCAGGAATTTAGTCTTCACAACCCACCCAGCTCCCCTAGGAGTTGTCTCTCTATCTCTTTGTCTCTTTCCTCTCTCCCTCTATCCTTTCACTCAGCTACAAACTTAACTGAAGAGGGACAGTTGGAAAGGCAGGAAGGCAGCACGCATGTGCTGTGGGATGCTCCCAAAAGCGTTCCTATTGGACGCTGGTTAGCGTTCCCGCGCAGGCTCCGTCGGTACCGACGATACCCATATGTGAAGACTAAATTCCTGCTCAAGGTGAGTAACTACGCTTTATGATGTATATGTTTGAAATCTAGTAAAGTCCCCTGGGTCCTTTGCTGGCATAAGGTGACTTGTATATTGAAAATCTCATATAAAATATTATTTTCTTTATATTTTTGTAAGGTATTTGCCTTAGGACACTTTTAGCACTGTGTACGCCTTGTAGTGCTATGCAAATGATCAGTGTGGTTGCATTCTTGTAAGAAAGGAGAGAATTTGATATGGTATAATAGAATATAGTAACAATTTAGCCTATGGTTCTTTTGATAGATTAACTGCATTTTATATCCTTTGGCAGACAAAGTTTATTCTTTTATCACATATTTCAAAGTATTTATTTTCCTTCTTAAGAAAAAAAATAGATATTCCTGTGATGCAATAAGGCCAGTTCTGTTCTTCTTTTCAGACTCCCAGCAAAAGACGTAAAGCAGTGCTTCCCAAACGTCTATCCAACATGACCCCATTTTATCACTTATAAATGCCTGTGACCCCCCCAGATGCAGATGAAAGTAGACAGCAGACCTCTACTCCCCTTCTTTCACCCATTTCTTCTTTCACATACACCTCCAACTTATCCAAAAGCATGATGACAGCTTCAGCAGCCAAGATGGCAACAGAAGCATCATTCAGAACAGGACTTTGTGTATTGGCATGTGCTCACAGGTCCGAGTCCACTGCTTAGGTTTCCATTCTAACGGGAAGTCCATACTGGAGGATGGGGGCAGGGCCTGTGGATGTTCATTGACTTGCAGGCCCCATGACGACTGCTACTACTGGGCACTATGGTGATACAGAGGAAATGGGAGCAGCTTTGTTTCTGTGACACCCTTCTGTTGCTAATGTGAACCCTTTTGGGGTTCCAACTCATAGTTTGAGAACCACTGTTGTAAATAAACCTGCTCCGTGGAGTTACATAAGCTCTGAAAAGCACTAGGAGTGATATATGCCGGACCTTGCAGAAATTTTCACATTCTTGTATATTTTTCTCATTGTGCTGTCTAATAGCTACAGTTCGAAATACATTAGAATAGGAGTTGGTTTCACCGATCTATACAATATACTGTACACTTTCTGTGCTAAGGAACAGTTGAGGATATATTCAGGCAGTAATTAAGAATAAGAATCCAAAAACTCTGTATTGTAGAAATCTTCCTACTCTTTGACGCAGTACTTGGTGGGCAGCCCTTTTCTCTGCAATGTCATTGGTTATTTAGGGTAAGTGTTTACCATCTTTGCAGTCATTGCCCATTCTTTTTGATAGAATAGCTGAAAATCTTTCAAGTTGGCTGGAGGCCATTTGTGGACTACAGACTTCAAGTCTTGCCATAGATTTTCTTTTGGATTTAGGTGTGGACTTTGAATGGCACACTCAAGGAGACTCTCTTTTGTTGCTTTTCTTTTATGCTTAGGATTTGGAAGCATAAAAACTATAAACATTATGCTAATGTTTATAGTTGTATTGTAAATAGTTATTTGTTAAAAGCGCAAATGTTATGTTCGATGTATATTGTTAAGTTACAATGTAAACCGCCCCTGATCTCTGGAAGGGGCGGTATAGAAAAACGTTCTAAATAAATAAAATTAGTATCATTGCCCTGCTGAAAGATGAATCTTCTTCGTAGTCCCTGCTCTTTAAAGACTAGAATAGGTACTGGTCCAGAATCTGCCTGTAATTTACATCATCCATCTTTCCCTCAAATGTCACACGCCTCCCTGTCCTGGCTTCTGGAAAGTATCCCCACAGCTTAATGCTACCACCACCATACTTTATTGTAGGGATGTGTTAGCAGGGCAACATACTGTGTGTTAGACCACACGTAGTTTTGAGGTCAGAATTTTCCACTTCATGCTCATCAGGCCACAAAATCTCCCACATGCATTCAGTGTTTCTTTGCAAACACTATGCCGTACATCATATGGCTTTTCTTCAGCAGTGGCTTTCTGCTTGTTATCCTCCCATATAGGCCATGTTTGTGGCATAATCTTGAAATTGTTGAAAAGGCAACATTTTCTGCATTCCAAGCCAGAGACCTCTGCAGTTCTTTTAAAGGGAGGATCCATGAAGGTTGCATGCTAGCAAGACATGCCAGATCTCTCTCACCTTTCTTCATGTGGAGGGTAATTTTATATCTGGGCACCTATTTAAAGCATTTTAAGGTGTCTGTTTTAACCTTATTTTATAAAAACAAATTGGTGCCTATTTGTCTTTGTAAAATACTAGCCTACATGACAGAAAATATAATTTAATATGAGCATTTATATATAGCTTTACCTTGCAGTTCAAGGTGAATTCCAGTAAAATCACACCAACTGATTAAGCAGAATTAACAAACAAGCTTATTAGACAGACAAATGACTAACTGAGGAAATAGTTTCAAAGTAGCCATGTTTTTTAAGGCTCAGCAAAATTGGGAATAAGAGGTTAGATTAAGAGAAAATGTAACCAAACTACCTGTAATCGGGCATTCTCCCTTTATGCTCCATCTATCTGGAATGCCTTACCTCATGAACTAAGGAACTGCCCCAACCACTCTGAATTCCGAAAGAAATTGAAAACTCATCTCTTCCAGGAACACTTCTACCTACTTACATAGCTCTCCCTAACCTCCGCTATAATTATCCATGTAAATAGTTATAAGCCTCCGCAATGAGTAAGGTTCTTATTAATTAGTTATACTGTGATCTAATGTTCTAATGTTACAATGTACTCAGTTGAAATATACTGTCCGTTATGTTCCCTGTAAACTGACATATGCAATTCTGTGTAGTGGTGTATAATCAAGAGGCATTTCCCTCTCCCACCTGGAGCCCCCCCAGGATAAATTTAGCAGCCATGTTTTGCAGCGACTGCAATCTACGTAACTGGTTCTCCAGGAGGCCCAGTAAAACTATGTTACTATAATCCAAGTGGAAGAGTACAGCCACCTGTAATATTGATTGAAGATGTCCCACTTCTAGATATGTTTGTAGATAACGGAGAACACGAAAATTAAAGATTATCTCCAGGAACAATCAGGAATGCAGTCTTCGCATATGGGTGAATGTTACCAATGGAGCCTGTGTGGGAGCGCTCCCATCGTCCAATGGGAAAGCCTTTGGGAGCACTCCACTGCACCTGTGTCTGCCTTCCCAACTGCTCTCTTCAGTTCTTCATTTTCCGTGGAGCCAGTAGGATGCATCATCCTGTCACCGCTGAAAAACCTCTGTTTTGTGCCCTTCTGGGTACATTGTGCTTCTGCCTTTCTGTCGACACCGGTTCTGTCGAATCAGACATCAGTCACGATAATAATTCCTTTATTTTTCTCTCTTTTATTGATTTTCACCACAGTTCTCACCTCTAAACTAGGCCTCCATAGCTTATCTTCCATCTCAAAGACAACTTTTTCAGACATGAAAAAAATAGTCAGTGGTTTCAAAAAATGTACCAAGTGTGCTATTACTATTTTGGCCACTGACAAACCTGACTGGTATCCAAAATGTTTGGTCCAGAATATGAACCCACTTCTTGTCCTTTATGCGAACAAATGACAAAAAGAGGCCTCAAGAATGGAGCCAAACAGTTTGGATTGCTGTTCACCTTGGACTCTGTTTCAGTGGCTTCCACTTCGAGGGAATAGACTTCTTCTCGTGGGTCTCAGTCTTCTTCAAAGTCCAAACACAATTCCAGTGCCAGGGAAAAGTCCCAGCATAAGCATCACTGTTCCCCTAGAAGAGCTTCCATTGCAGACTGGCCAGCCAAACAGCCCCAGTGAAAGGCTCTGTCATCCAAAGTACAAGTGCGGCTCCGGGACACTCCTGAGACATCAACCTCCGGAGAGCTACCGGTTCCATATTCTGGTACAGTGGCTCAGAGCTCCATACATTATTCCACCCAAACATTGGCCATCTCCCTAGACTAGCGCATGCTGGCTCTTGAGAGGAGTTTGGCAGCACTCCTGGCAGCCTTGGTACCAATAACATTGAGAACTTCAGGAGTGCAGGCTTAGACATCGAGCCTACAGCTAGATGTATTGAGCCCAATGTCAACCCTTGAACCGGCATTGTCGGAGCACCCGAGGCTGATGCCTCTGTTTGAACCAGTCAATGCCCCCGGTATCCAACAGACTCAGGCCGCCATTGCTCTCTGTTCCAGTACCTCTTGAGTATTTGTATTGGCATCGACCATAGACTTCCACGAAGCATCGAAGTTGAAACCAAAACCACTGATACTTTGATTTCTTGCCTGACTCTGATTCAAGTTCTACAAAATCCGATATGGGGGGGGGGGGGGGGGTCACTCAATTCCCACAAACTTCCTGACATCCCTTCAGACTCTTCACCACCTCAAGAACAGCATCGGTCCCCACCAGAAGATATGTTGTTTCAGGGCTTCATACGTGACATGGCAGCAGGGCTGTCCATCACAGTAATCTCGGAAAGGAACCAAGGGCAGAGGATTTGGAGACACTCCAGTACCCTTCCACGCCCAAGGAGGCGGCTACCTTACCATTGCATTGTATCCTGTGGGAGGCCCGGCTCACGGTTCTGCCTTTCAGCAAGAGACTTGATACCATCTTCCAGAGTGCCCAGGCTTCAAAAAACCTCAGTTCTCCTACTACTCAATAGTGGTGGAATCAGAAATGCGCCGAATAAAGAGCTCAAAGAACCGTTTATCCATGCCCCCGGCAGACATTCAAGGACTCTTGATGCCTTTGGGCGTCGAGATTTCCAGGCATGCATGTTGGCCTCCAAAATCAACTCTTACATGCTGTACATGAGCATGTTTCTGAAGGATGTCACCAGGGATCTGGAGACTTTCGCTCCCTTGCTTCCTAAGGATAAGCAGATTGCATTCCAGACACTCATCGAGCAAGGCCAGAGAATTAATTTTCTTATCAGGGCCTCTTTTGATGCTTTTGAATCCACAAGCAGAGTTTTAGCAGTCTGCATTGGGGCTCACAGAATGGCCTGGTTACAGGCATCAGACCTCGAGCAATGGGTCCAGGTTAAACTGACCAATATCCCATGTACTGGAGAAAACATTTTTAGCAAAGATTGGAGGGAAAATGCAGGGGAGATTGAAACAGATGATCTCACCCTAAAACACCTTTCCAGGAAAACAGCTGACCCATCCAAAAGGAAGGCTCTTCCCATGAAATCTTTTTTTATTCTAAAAAGAAGAAATACTCTTCGTCTTACCCATCTTCTGCTGCCTATCAACGTCAACATCCTCTGCAGAGGCAACAGGGTCCTTGCCAACCCAAGGCTCCTAAGCCTCAACCAGCTGCACAGACACATCTTGCAGGACATATGGCCTCCATGGTCCATGTCATCCCCTATGTTTGATTGTAAATGTAACAAGCACAGTGGGCTCTCTTCCCAATGAACGCAAGTGAAGGAGACAAGATCCACATCACCCCTCAACTGATCAAGTCCCTACTTGTCGGATCACCTTTTCAGATGTCTCCATGTCAATGCAAACTGGGTTGGGGGGCCCATCTGAATGACCTAACCACACAGGGACTGTGCCCTGCAGATCAACTTGCTAGAAATATGGGCACTGACAAATACTCCGGATTTTTCAGCCCCAACTATCGGGGCAACCTGTTTTAGCCAGAATGGACAACTAGGTTGCCATGTTCTTCGTAAACTAACAAGGGGGAGTGAGGTCCTATCCCCTCTGTGAAGAAGCGATTCGCCTATGGTCTTTTGCCATCTCTCACCGCATCCACCTCAGAGTGGTGTACCTCCCGGGTGAACGCAGTATCCTAGCAGACATGCTAAGCCATATCCTTTGTCCACACAAATGGACCTTGCATTGGGAAACAGCTGTTTGGATCCTCCAAACTTTACTGTTTGCCACTCTACAAAACACACCGTTTCCACTCTTCTGCTCCAGGGTTCTGTTGCTGTACCGACAGGCGCCAGATGCCTTCCTTCTCCATTGGGGGAAGGGACTGCTCTTTGCATTCCTATCTATCCCCTTGATATTCAAGATGCTGTTCAAGCTAAATACCGACAGGGGCTTGATGATTTTCATAGCCTCCTTTTGGCCTCATCAACCATGGTTTCCTCTGCTGCTTCGCCTTGTGTAGTCTTAGCCACTCAATCTGGGATGTGCACCTGACCTCTCAGGACCATGGGATGCTCCTCCATCCCAATCTTCACTCCCTACTCAGCACTCATGAGTTGCTGAAGGACTAGTGCTCTCTGACCTCAACTTACCAAAGGCAGTCAAGAATGTCCTCCTTGCATCTCATAAGAATTCCACTAGGTAATCTTATGCCTTTAAATGGCGTAGGTTTGCGCTTTGGTGCTCCCCAAATAACCTTGTCCCCTTTTCCTGCCCAGTTGAGTCACTTCTACAATATCTCCTCCACTTATCCTTGACAGGTCTTAAGACTAACTTGGTGAGAGTTCACCTTAGTGCCATGGTGGCCTCTCACAGACCAGTGGATGGACAGCCTATCTCCTCACACCCCTTAGCAGGAAACTCCGCGTGAAGCGTGCTACTGTCAAAGCCACCCATTAAGCAGTCTCCGATGGCCTGGAATCTGAATGTGGTTTTGGTACAACTTCTAAAGCCACCTTTTCAACCTTTAGCTACCACTTCACTGAGGTTTCTATCTTGGAAGGTTATCTTCCTTATTGCTCTCATTTCAGCTCGCCACATCAATGAGCTGCAGACTCTAGTGGTGGATTCCCCACTATACTCTATTTCACAATGACAAGGTGGTTCTGCGGTTCTGTGTACCCATCTGCATTTCCTCCCTAAGGTGGTTTTGTCCTTTCATCTAAACCAGTCGGTAATCCTCCCGATTTTCTTCTCTAGACCACATGCATCTCAGACTGAAGCAGCACCACACACTTTAAGTCTACAAGTGAGCACTAGACAATTATTTAGATAGAACTAAGGATCACAGAAAATCCTCTGTTATTCATTTCCTTTGATCCTAATCACCTGGGCCTACCAGTGACAAAATGTACTCTAACTAGATGGATAGCAGATTGCATTTATTTTGCTTATGAACAGGCTGGACTCTCATTGGAGGGTCATGTCACAGCTCATAATGCGTGGGCTGTGGCAGCATCCATAGCTAATCTCCATTTAGTAGCCATTGAGGACATTTGCCAGGCAGCTACCTGGTCCTCCATTCATACTTTTGCTGCACACTACTGTCTGGACAGAGATTCCTGTCGGGACACTGTCTTTGGCCAAGCTGTTATCCAGCACCTCTTTGGGACTTAAACACAACTCCTGCCCTCCATCCCAGACTTCAAAATACCAAACTAGTATTGGGGGAGTATCACCTCCTGGAATGGAGTCCAATGGTCCACAACTCTTCCAGAGTCTTCGGCAACGTGTTTTTTGCCTCAGGGATCACACAACTCTCCCCCCATACCAGTCTGGTACCTGGAAGCTAGGGAGTCCCATGTGTGAAGACTGCATTCCTGCTTGTTCCTGGTGATAGCGTAGTTACTCACCTGTAACAGGTGATCTCCGGGAACAGCAGGAATCAGTCTTCACAACCCGCCCTCCTCCCCTAGGAGTTGTAGTGTTCTTTTATTTTCTTCTTCTTCTCTGCTACAAACTCAACTGAGGAGAGGTGTTAGGAAGGCAGGCATGCAGGCGCTGTGGAGTGGTCTCAAATTCTTTCCTATTGGACGCTGGGGAGCATTCCCATCCGGGCTCCGTTGGTGATGTTCACAATATGTGAAGACTGATTCCTGCTGTTTCCAGAGATTACCTGTTACATACCATAACTTTACCATACCATACCATAACTATAACATGTGATTTCATAGCTAGCTGGGAGTCTATAAGGACCCCAAGAATTTTCTCTCATAACTGAGAGAGAACTAGGTAAGCTTGGAATAATAGGAATTACTGAAGGTAGATCTACACTCTGCCCTCCAACCCATATCTCTTTTGTCTTTTCAATTACCTTTGAGCATCCATCTTTGGATGCACTGAAAACATTCACTCATATAGTATAAGTCTCCTGAATTGCTCATTTTATATGAAATATAAGAACAGTATTATCTACATATGAGTAATAAAGGATCCCCTGGGTTCTGCAGAGCACTTCCCAAAGAACTCAAGTTAAAATTTAATAAAATAGGAGATTTTGAGGGGCCCTGCGAAACTGCACGTGTTATCGACCAGGCAGCTGAAGATTCCCTTGCCAGGTGTCCTGTAATGTCTGAATTTTTAAGGAATCAATCAAACCAACTCCATATCACCCAGGGTTGTCAACTTGCTCCAGATGCGCCTGACAGGGTTGATTCAGTTCTGGATTTGCCCCATTCCATGCAAGGATTTGTAATCTTGCTTTTCTTATGGAGCACAGTAGAGAAATCAGAACTACATATCCCTGCATGCAATTAGGTAAACCCAGGACTGGATCAATCTTGTTTGTGCGCATCTGGAGCCAGTTGGCATCCCTAATATCACCCCTGTCACCCCGCCAGCATTCATCCAGGCTGATAACATGTCATGATGCACTAAATTGAAGGCTACAGATAGATCCAGTTGCATCACAAAGACCTGTCACCTGTCATCTATGATTGATCTTACATCATTAATGCTACCAGAACTGTTTTGGTACTATACATACTTTGAAAGCTTGATTGGGCTTTATCTAAGATCAAAATTATTATAGTTGATGAGGTACAGCTGCCTCAGTAATCTTGTCAATGACAGGGATGTTAGCCTTCAGTCAATAGGTACACTAAAAAAAATTTTTTTTAAACTGCCTCTAATGTTTCGATTTATTTTTATGTTTTTTGGTGCGCTGAATCCAAATCTGGTAACCAATTTGCTCCATCACGTACAGATTTTTTGCTACATTGGGTTAGCAGTTTGAGGTGAACGTTTCAGATTGAGTGCGATCGAGATAAAAGTTTCTTGGATGAATTCTTTATACTAATTGTTTAGTAGTTATTCAAATAAGAATAAAGAAAATTGTAACAAGGCAGCACATAAGAATAGAGTAATGTCAACAAAACACACTGTGATGGTAGCAAAATTGTCTGCACTTTAAAACAGCCACATACATGTGCACAAACATTGAGCATATAAGAGTGAGGTTAGACACAAAGCAAAGCAAAGAAATGTGCAAAAAATGTTGTACAGGTATGTATGTAAGAATAGAAAACGCAAACCGCACCATTGCAATACATGAAGACAAACACCCGATGGTGTGAAAATAAAATTCTAATAAATGAGATCCGACACTGTGGTAATAACTAGCAAATTTTTATTTCAAAGTTTAGTAAAAACACGATATTTGTCAACACAGTTTAGATTTTAAAGTCATTCTTGGGTCAATCAATCTCCTGGTGGGCCCGTTTCTTCTTCCCCCGAATGCTTCTCTTGGTGCGCTGCTTGGCGTATTTTTCATCTGGGGTTTCCCGCAGCAGCAACCAGCAGAAATCAGCCATCATAGTGGTGTTCCATCTTCCTTGGTACCTTCTCTCTGCGTCCTTGATGTCCTGGTGAAACCTTTCACCTTGTTCTTCACTGTACGCCCCCACGTTTTCGGGAAAGTAGTTCACATGGGAGTGCAAGAAATGGACTTTCAGGCTCATGTTACAGCCTTGTTTTTTGAAGGCATTGAGCATCCTGGCAACAATATCCTTATAGTTCTCATCCCGCCTGTTCCCCAAGAATTTGAGAACAACATCCTTGAAGGAATCCCAGGCTTCTTTTTCCTTCTCAGACATCGTTTCAGCGAATGCTCCATCTGAAATGAGTTTCCTTATATCAGGGCCAACAAACACTCCTTCCTTTAGCTTTGCTTCAGAAAGTCGGGGGAACTTTGAGCAAAGGTACCGAAAGCACTCACCATCTTTTGGAAGGGACTTGATGAATTGCTTAATGAGACCCAACTTAATGTGGAGAGGTGGTAATAGAATTTTATCACGAGGTACCAAGCTCTCATGAAGAACATTTTTCTCACCGGGTCTCAAATACTCCCGAATTGGCCAGTCTTTTTTCCCCCAGTGTAGGTCGCGGGCCCGGCTATCCCACAAGCAAAGGAAGCAAGGATATTTGGTGAAACCGGATTGCTGCCCTAATAGCATGGATAGAATTTTAAAGTCTCCACAAATCATCCACTTATGCTCATCATAACGAATCTTCTGAAGAATCAGGGCCAAATTCTCGTATTTTTCTTGGAGAATAACAGAGTGAGCAATAGGAACTGAAGCGAATGTGTTGCCATTATGAAGAAGAAGAACACCTTTTATGCTGTCTTTTGACGAATCAATGAACAGCCGCCATTCAGCAGGATCATACTTGAGTTTAAACTTTTCCATCACTCCGTATATATCGTTGCAAAATACCAAATCTTCCTCTTTGCTGAAATACTTCAAAAATTGTGTCTCGCGGTTGCGGTACCAATAAAAAGTTGTTCCTGGTGACAATAGATTTTTCTGTTTAAGCCGAGAACCTAGCAGTTGGGCAGCATCTTTTGGGAGTCCTAAATCCCGGACTAAATCATTCAATTCAGCTTGAGAGAAAAGTTCAGGTTTCGGATCTGGTTCAGTTTCAAACTCGGAAGTACTGGACTCATCGGGAAAAGCCATCTGATGAGTCTCATCATGATCAGAACCGTCCACACAAATATGATCCAAAGATTTTGGTGGTTCAGGCACAGGTACTTCGTTGCTATGAGGCATAGGCCTAATTGCTGAGGGAAGGTTGGGGTAACTTATTACGTTCTTATTTTTTAAGTTGTATCCCTTCACAATGCAAGAACAAAAATAGCAGTCACTGCTGTGGTCTCTTTGTTCACGCCACATCATAGGTATTCCGAAACGAAATGCTTGTTTTTTACCTTTCATCCATAAGCGTAGATCTTCCTCACATGTCTTGCACACTTTGTGAGGAGCCCACGGTTTGTCTTGATCGCCTAACTTCAAACCGAAATAGGCGAAATATACTTTTTTAATAAATGCAGAAATGTTCCTCTGCCGCTTTTTCACGGTATATTCCCCACAAATAAAACAAAAACTGTCCGGAGAGTTGACGCAACCTCTGGCTCTGTGAGCCATCACAAATACACAGCACTGCAAACTACAACTGTAGTGAACCACTTCGGAATAAAGCTGGATTACGACTGAGCAAACAAAAGGTAATAATGAACTTGCAAGAAACTGAAATTTGACAGGAACGTTCATGTCGCAACCACCGTGTTTGAGCGAGCGAACGAGGCGAGGCGAACAGGAAAGAACATGCGCCAGCGCGAGTACTGGATTTAGCCCCCCGCCTCCCAATTGTCCTGTTAATGTATAAAATGAATACAAAACACTCTAAAATATCATGAGGGAGTGTTTCTAGTTAGTTAACCATTACAACCTCTATTTTGGGCCAAGAAAATAAACTGCAGTCGGCTAAAAAGAAATTATGTGAACATTCCTTATATGGGTAAGAAATCTAATTTTGCAAGAAAACGTGACGTGATGGAACATTTTGGCTATTTTTCCTGGATTCAACACCCCAAAATCTATAGGAATCAGTTGCAAAACTGGAGGCAGTTTTTTGGTAGTGTACCTGTGTAATTTACAAACTGGAATCATTCCTCTTATCCTCCTTCAATAAAGGGAAGGTTAGAATCACTAGGACTTTTAGTATTAAAGCTAATTTGTCTACTGGTGAATTGTCTGTAGAATTATTACCAGAATTGATGGATTATTGTGATAGAATCAGATGGAGATTGGATATTTAAAATGCTTTTTCCCTTTTGTGACAAGAAATTTTTGGGGAGGTTGTTGGGGATGTACCCAGTTGTGTTTTTGGAAGCCTGAATTAGTCATCGGTGTCTTTCAATGAGATCTCAGGTATCAGCTTTGGGAGTTACCTTCATGTTGAACTGAATTTGCAATTGTAAAATTAGTCTGCTTTCAGTACATACAGTATATCTATCTTTGAATCAGAATAACAAGACTTTTGTAAGGCTAGAATGGAATAATGTCAGGTGGCGTTAGATGATGATTGATTTATTTGAATCAGAAGCTTTACTAACTGTTTCTTTCGATAACTGTTGGCAGCATGCTATCATAATATGACTGTTTTCGTTTTGGAATTTAATATTAGATTCCTTTGTCTCTTTTATCCTGTCGCCGCCTTGCTTGTGGATTTGCCTTAGATTATATAATTGTCATTTATTACTATGTTACTTTTTGAAACAATAAAAAGAACATAAAGTAATCGTAACCTTCCTCATGGCCACCTTTTGCATTTCTCTAGCCCATGGCTACAGACTTTGGAGGAATGGTCAAACTGTTTCCACTTTTTAAGGATAGGCTTGACAGTGGCCCAAGTTGAAAGCATAGAATCTATCGTGTAGATCAGTGAAACAAACTCCTACTTTTGCTTATTTTGTATTGTATTTTTAAGACAGAATGTGAGAAATGCACAATGGTATGAAGACTATTACAATGCACTGTAGATATATAGTGTTATAGATATATACACACACATACACATACGCATATCTATCTAGAGAGAGAGAGAGAATTGTCTTTATCCTTTTTTTTCCTTTGCAATCTTTGCTATAATAAGATATGTGCTGCCACAGCTTGCAGTGTGGTAGTTTAAAGCTTCTTTCAACTTTATAACACTTGGAACACCCAACTTACAGTTTGTGTGTTCATACAGCATTGTTTGCCCTTTGTTCACTGATCTGACAAAGGGAGTTAACCCCTTGAAAGTTAATCAGAGAGATGATATTGCTGCAATTATATAAGGTATTCATCTGCAATATTTCTTGTGCTCTATTTCTATGTAAACAAGAGACATGGATAAGCATATGCTTTAATACACAGTGGTATTCCTGTTCGTCTCTCCGGGCCAGTCCAGGCCACTGTAGGGTTGTCAATCTCCTCTAGCAGCTAAGGACTGTAATTCAAAAAAAACTTGCTGATAGGCTAACCGGCTCCCCCTGGTGTGCCAGCCCCAGTCTTGCAGTCCTTAGCAGCTAGATAGGACGTGGCTAACTGGCTCCGGTGTGCTGAAGAGGAAATTACTGCCTAAAGTGTGGTTTTCTTCTGACAGGGTGG
The DNA here is from genome assembly GCA_033557465.1 of Ichthyophis bannanicus. Classification (NCBI taxonomy): domain Eukaryota; kingdom Metazoa; phylum Chordata; class Amphibia; order Gymnophiona; family Ichthyophiidae; genus Ichthyophis; species Ichthyophis bannanicus. The sequence goes on along the minus strand of CM066038.1, from coordinate 383,594,518 downwards.
TCCTAGCTGGGTTGCCAGAGTCAGCATTACTGGGTATTGACTGGTTAAATTAAATATACTAATACTTATTTCAGTAATTGGAGCTGGAGGTAGAGCCTGCCTCGTCAGCTTTCAGTCATACCCAGAGGGGGAGGGCGGACAGCGGATCTGGGAGCCCCAGATGGCAGCCTTCTATCCCCAAAGCCAGATCTCAGCCTCCCGTGAGCAGCGGGTGCTCGATCGGTGAATCCGCGAAAGTGAGAGACTCAGGTAGGCCAGATAGCGCGCCGTCGCGGTTACAGTACGGCGGGACAGGATCGCTGGTTTTGAAGGCAGTTGTTATTTCCAGGCGCATGTTAGCCGTGCCGGCAGTTTGTGTTCAGTGCGGCAGTCGACGGGGGCTCTCGTGTCCGGGAATCTGCAGGACTTGCTTTAGGGCAGGTAGCTTCGTTGAGAGGCTCGTCGAGAGACCGATGGAGCGTAGATCGCCGGCAACAGAGCTGCCTGAGGTGATTTCAGGCGGGAACGGTGGCCATCTTGGTCCCGGCTCCTGAGGTTCCCGCGGTTTCTGACAAGCCAGTTAAGTGGAAACAAAAGAATAAAAGGCTTTCCCCGCAGACAGTAGAAGTGCAAGGGGCTCCTCCTGTTCCTCAAGGGGAATTGCAGTCTGTGTTCTCTGCCGATTTCATCCTGTCATTGCACAAAGCTTATCTATTAAAGCTGGAGCAAAGCTTAGGCAAGCTTTCTCCACCAGCCAGGGAGAGCATGCCAAAGGCAGATTCTGCTGCTTTGGACTCGGGAGAAGGGCCTTCCACTAAGAGGCCTAGAACAGACCCCGAATTATTCGGAGAACAGGTGGCAGAGCCCCAGGAGACGGAGGAGGGAGAACTCCTTTCAGATGGTTTTCTGGAGTCCTGGGCGTTAGGAGATGTTGAGGAAGGTGAATTGCTCCCGGGGGAGGACCCTAATATTTTTCGGGTTTTTCGCAAAGAGGAACTCGGGGCGCTGATTGCGCAGTCCCTGGCGGTGCTCAACATTTCCTTACCAGTAGTACAAGAGGAACCGTTGGAAGATTCGCTGCTACAGGGTTTTAAACCGGAGTAGCGCTGTTTCCCCATTCATAGAGTTATTCGGCAAATGATGGATTCGGAATGGGAATGTCCAGAAGCTTCTCTGAGGGGGAGCCGGGCGATGGGCCGCTTATACCCGATCCCGCAGGATGACAAGGATCTGTTGCGTATGCCTAAAGTCGATGCACTCGTGGCTGCAGTGACGAAGGAGACGACCATCCAAGTTGAGGGTGGAGCGGCCTTAAAGCCCACTAGAGGACAGCACCTTGGGCCAGAAGGACTGGGGTTTCTAGTCCCACAGGTGCTCCTTGTGGTCTTGGGCAAGCCACTTAACCCTCCATAGCCAATGTTCCCTGTAAAATAGTTATCTCCAAGTTATAATGCCCTGTTCAATGTAATTTCAGTTTGTTCAATGTAAACCGCACTGATGCAGAATAGCGCGGTATATAAGAGACCGCAAGTTGGAGGTGCTATTGAAGCAAGCGTTCGACTCCAGTGCCTTAGCGCTCCAGGCTTCTATTTGAGGAGCTTATGTCTCTCACGCGTCGACCAGATGGCTGCAGAGGGAGGCCGACAAGGAGGCTGGCACCGCTGTAGAGGGAGCTAGACTTGAGTCGGCTGCGGCTTATCTAGCGGACGCTTTTTATGATCTGGTGCGGATTTCCGCAAAATCCATGGCCTCGGTCATCGCGGCGAGGAGGGTTCCTCTGGCTGCGCAATTGGGCGGCGGACGCTTCTTCTAAGACGCGACTTAGCAAGCTCCCTTACAAGGGTAAGCTGCTCTTTGGGGAGGCGCTTGAGAAGATCGTCAAGGATTTGGGAGATTCCAAGGGGGGACGCCTTCCGGAGGATCGCCCGAAGGGGTCTCGGCCCAGACTCCTCGCGACGGGGCAGGGTAGAGATTTGTGTAGGTTCCGGGGTTCCCGGTTTGTGCCTTATCAGAGGGGGCGTTCTCAGGCCCGTGAGCAGTCCTTTTGAGGAGCAAGGGGGTTCGGCAGAGGCTACTTCTCTTCCCCGCAGAATGCCCCCAAAAAGCCCCAATGAAGGGTGGCCGGCTCAGGCGGAAACCCCGGTGGGGGGATGCCTGCAGAGTTTTCGTTCCGTCTGGACCGACATTACCACAGATCAATGGGTTTTGGAGATCATCAGCAAAGGGTACGCACTAGAGTTTGCTCAACCTCTGAGAGATGCATTCCTCCGTTCACCCTGCGGATCCTTGGGGAAACGGGCGGCGGTGAACGAAACGCTACAACGGTTGCTACGTCTGCAGGCAGTGGTCCCTGTTCCCGTAGACCAATATGGGTTAGGTTGATACTCGATTTATTTTGTTGTTCCCAAAAAAGAGGGGTCCTTCCGACCCATCTTGGATCGCACGTCAATTGCTGTTTGCGGGTTCCGCACTTCCGTATGGAAACCTTACGCTCGGTTATCCACGCAGTGCGGCCCGGGGAATTCTTGACCTCCATAGATTTAATGGAGGCGTATCTTCATATCCCGATAAGACCAGATCACTGGCAGTTCCTGAGGTTTGCCGTGCCCATGGGTCATTTTCAGTTCCGGGCGCTGCCGTTTGGGCTGGCTACGGTGCCGCGAACATTCACCAAGGTGATGGTGGTGGTAGCGGTAGCCTTGAGAAAAGAGGGAATTCAAGTCCATCCCTACCTCGACGATTGGTTGATCCGTGCGGGGTCTCGGTCGGAATCGGTTCAGCTCCTAGAACAGCTCGGGTGGGTGATAAATCAGTCCAAGAGTCACCTAACTCCGCAGATGCGCCTCACCTACCTAGGCGTCTTGTTCGATACCAAGCGAGGGTCGGTTTTTCTGCCCGAAAAAAGGGTACAGAAGCTTTGGCGGCAAGTGCGGGCCTTTCTCAGGGCCCGCGCTCCCACAGCCTGGCGATACCTGCAGTTACTCGGTACTATGGCAGCGGCCTTAGATTTGGTGCCGTGGGCTCACGCTCACATACGTCCGCTGCAGCATTCACTGCTAGCCAGGTGGTCCACGCAGTTTCACTCGCTAGGACAGCGGCTACCCTGTCCAGAGCCCGTGAGGGACAGCCTGCAGTGGTGGTTGGATCCAGTGTGGGTGCGAGCGGGAGTTTCTCTGCGGGAGCCACACTGGCTGTTGGTAACGATGGATGCCAGCCTTACAGGCTGGGGAGCGCACTGCTTGGCGCAGGTGGCACAGGGGCGCTGGTCCACGGAGGAGGCACAGTGGTCGATAAATCGGCTGGAGATGAGAGCGGTCAGTCTGGCGTTACAGCACTTCCTCAGCTTGGTGCAGGGGAAGGCGGTACGCGTGTTCTCCGACAATGCGGTGACGGTGTCTTACATCAACAAGCAAGGAGGCACGGGTTGCGCAGACCTCCTGGAGGAGAGTCAGAGTTTGCTGCTTTGGGCAGAGATCCATCTTCTAGCGCTTTCGGCGGCACATATAGCCGGGAAGGACAACGTTCAGGCCGACTATCTGTCGGCATGTCCTCGACCCCGGGGAGTGGGAGCTGAATGCAGCCGTGTTCCACGACATCTCGCTTTGCTGGGGTCAGCCGGTCATGTATCTCATGGCGACCCTGCAAAACACCAAGGCATCTCGGTTTTTCAGCAGGTACAGTGTGCATATGTCGGAGGGGCTAAATGGTCTGGTGCAGCCATGGTGCAGCCGATGGCCGGAGGGGCAACTCCTCTATGTCTTTCCCCCTTGGCCCTTAATAGGACGGGTGATTCGGAAGATTGCGAAACACGACGGAGTGGTGATCCTCATTGCTCCGGACTGGACCGTCGTCCGTGGTATGCGGATCTCGTCCGGTTGCTCATTGCTCCTCCGTGGTGCCTCCCACACCGGGACAACTTGTTGAGCCAGGGTCCGATCTTAATGCCGCAAGTGGATCGGTTCTTGCTTACGGCTTGGCTGTTGAAAGGGAGCAGCTTCGCTGTTGAGGATTTTCACCGGCGGTAATTGGGACCTTGCTGCAATCTAGGAAGCGGTCCACTTCTCTGGCTTATATTCGCGTCTGGCGATTTTTTGAGAACTGGTGTCGGGAGCGTGATGTTCCTCCATTTTTTGCATCCCTGCCGGTCATTTTGGCCTTCCTTCAGCTGGGTTTGGAAAAGGGTTTGGCGTTCAGTGCCCTAAAGGTTCAGTTAGCGGCTTTAACTTGTTATAGGGTTAAGGTGGGCGACAGAGTGTTGTCGGCTCTTCCGGATGTTCAACGCTTCTTTAGAGCTGCGAGGCTTCTCCATCCACCGGTGCGATCGATGATTACTGCGTGGGATTTGAACTTGGTGTTGGAGGCTCTGACTCAACCACCCTTTGAACCGGCGTCTGCGGTAAGTCTGCGTGAGTGCACTTGGAAAACGGCCTTTCTGGTGGCGTTGTGTTCGGCTCGCAGAGTCTCGGATCTTCAGGCGCTTTCGTGTCAGGAGCCTTACCTTCAGTTTTCTAAGGAAAAGGTAGTACTGTGAACGGTACCGGCCTTTCTGCCGAAGGTGGTATCTACTTTTCATGTGAATCAAGTCATTTCGCAGCCTACCTTCCCCCGGGATGGGGGCGGTGATAGAGGGCAGCGGCTGCGCAAGCTAGATCTGGGTAGAGTGCTACGCAAGTATCTTCGTAGGACTGAGAGTTTTCGGAGGTCGGACAGGTTATTTGTGTTATTTGCGGGGCCTCGGAAGGGTGAAGTGGCGTCAAAAGCCTCTATTGCTCGTTGGGTGAAACGGGCGATCAGTGCTGCGTATGAGGCCAGTGGTAAAAGGCCGCCCCGGGAACTACAAGCGCATTCTACCAGAGCGCAAGCCGCTACTTGGGCGGAGCTCGCCTTGGTGCCTCCGGTGGATATTTGCCGGGCGGCGGCATGGTCTTCCTTGCATACCTTCACTAAACATTATCGTTTGGATCTGCAAGCTCGGGAAGATGCGATTGTGGGGGCCTCCACGGTTCTAGGGGGTCTCACAGGTCCCTCCCGTTTGTAGACACTGCTTTGGTACTGCCCTACAGTGGCCTGGATTGGCCCGGAGAGACGAAGAGGAAGGAGAAATTAGACCTTACCTGCTAATTGTCTTTCCTTGAGTTCTCTCCGGGGCAGTCCAGGGCCCGCCCTGTGGAACTGCAAGTGTTTTTGTTCCTTGTCAGGAAAGGATAGGTTTGCTTGGATGAGTTCCGAGTTGTGTTCGGGTGGAGCCCTTTTTGGTAGTGCGAAGCTGGTGTTTGATTAGAATGGCTGCACGGGGGCTTCCTCGTCCGCTGCAGAGGTGGTCGTATTGCTTCCACTAAGAAATTTAAGATATCGAATTTAAAAAAAAAAAAACCACAAAGGGATAATGAAGAAGCCACCACTGTTTAGGCGAGACGGTACAATAGTTCTAGGTGTTTCTGAGGTTTTAAAGTGTTGCTTGGTTATTTGGTTCGTTATTCCGTAAGGTGCTGCTTGGACAGTAGTAGACTGGGGCTGGCACACCAGGGGGAGCCGGTTAGCCTGTCAGCAAGTTTTTTTTTTTAATTACAGTCCTTAGCTGCTAGAGGAGATTGACAACCCTACAGTGGCCTGGACTGGCCCGGAGAGAACTCAAGGAAAGACAATTAGCAGGTAAGGTCTAATTTCTCCTTATACAGTAAGTAAGCATTTTGAAAAACTCTGAAAATCTAAGCAGATTCTTAGTGTATATCAATGAAAATTAATTGACAGGATGCAGGGGTTCCTCTTGTGTTATCTTATGCTGCTAGAGGAAGCCATTGTTTCTTTAATAAGAGCCGAAGGATGACTGATTTGGAGCTTTGGATGGTAGTTAAAATCTGTTCCAGATCAAGAAATGATCACCATAATCCAGGGTAATCTATTTGAGTTTCTGCTATAATGTTGGCCATACTCTGATATAAGTATTGTATATTTTGTAACATACCTACATGGAGCGGTAGGTACACCCATAAACAAAGGCATGGGGAGGGGTGACCTGCATGGAGCGGCAGGTGCACCTACTCTTGCCGCCTTGCTGGGCAGACTAGGTGGACCATACTGGTCTTTATCTGCGGTCATATACTATGTTACTATGTTACATAAGTATTGTCAGAGATTTCGAGTTGTTGGCTGCATTGCAACTTACAGTAACAAATGAATGGTTGATCAAATGTAATTTCTCAAAGAAAGCTATTTTAGAAATTCCATTCTTAACAGAATTAATAATGTATCCATTAGAAACTTTCTTTCACTTAATCAAGTATGTATTTATTTAGCATTTTTACAAATACCCCCCCCCCCACACACACACACACACACACCCCAGAAGGGGCTACAAAGCAGTTCACAGCTATAATAAAGCAACCTAACAATCAATCAATACATCATTAAATAAAAATTATAAGATCAGTATAATAGTTTTTGTTTTTTAGATTATTCCTGTGAATTTGGAAAAAATCCCCTTTGGCCTACAAGGAAAATGCTGTATCAGTGTCATGTTACACATATTTTGGGTTACTAATAAAATCAATTACATTTTTTAGCTGTTTTTAACCAGAAATTTTCAGAACAAAGTGGGAAAATGTGTTCTTTTTCTTAAACAGATCTACGACAGGACATGTTAACACTTCAGCTTTTACGTTTGATGGACATGTTGTGGAAAGAATCTGGTCTGGATCTTCGGTAGGAGATTTTTAATGATAGTATTTCTTCTCAACAAAAATTATGTATACATCTTTTTTTTTCTTTTTAAATTCATCATCTTCAAAATCTGACGACAGTATTTGTTGAATGTGCCCTTTTTTTGTAACATCTCCTTGAAAGGCTAGTTGAGTTAACCATTCATCCATTGACTTACTGTATACTTGTATATCCATATCAAACGATCTTTTTCCATGCTGGGGATCAAGTAAGTCCTAGGTAGGATCAGAATAGCTTATGAAGTAAAGGTATGCATAAATAGCGCATGCAGATTTTTATAGTACATCATAATTGTCTTTAGTTGAGCTTTTTCTTATGTGATCTCACTCTTAATTGGGTGCAAGAAACAAAAAAAAGAGTAGTTCTAGTATTCCAAGAATACAAGCATATCTACTATAATCTTAACTGCCATTCAGGAGGCTTAATTACGCACAACAAGAAAAGAGTAGAATATGCTGGCAATCATTTTTGGCCACGTGCAGCAACTGTAGCAATTGCTGAGTTCACTTCGATAAAATGCTGTTGTCCCCTTTGGAGGGAAGGGGAATCCCCCCCCCCCCCCCCATGCTCATTACTGATAGGGCCTTCAACAAGATTCTGGCTCTTATGATGAGATGTTAATTCTGTTATCTTCTAACATCAAGATCAAAAGTTAGCAGCCTCCTTTCCAACATCCTACTAATGCCACTTGCTTACTGCGCTGCCTGGCTTTCCAGCTCATTGAAACATACCAGTATTGCAAGCATTTTCAAAAATCCTAGGCTTGCTTTGCTGATTTCATGCACTGAGAAATTAGTACAGTCCTCGAGTTTTAAAAGTGGATCAGTGTGTCAATAATTTTCAAAGACTAGTATGCTGGTAAGAGAGCATATTTGCATGCCATGTTGTGATATGTATGCTAATGATTGCCATTACCTGGACTCAACAAACCTTGGTTAAAGGAGTTGTCTTGGAGTGTTCTACCTCAGGTTTGGGTGAAGAATTTCTTTTTTTAATTCAGACCTATTTCATGTGTAAACTGATGAAAGCATTGAATCATCTGCCTTGAGCATATCTATCTAATCTATTTATTTACATATAGGTGACACTTCAACACATGTACTCATCATATAGCAATTATCTGCATAAGTTAGCTAAATATTTTCTAATACACATCAGCAATACAGCATCATGCTAAAAAAAATGATTGCCTATAAAGGAGAGCCTTCAATTGCTTCTGAAAGTGGAATCGTTCTTGAGTTAATGCATTCCTCCTTGTTGGCGCTATCACCAAAAAAGATTTTATCTGTCATGCGCGTAGATTTCATCACTTCAAATAATGGAACAACGCACAATTCAGTTCAATATATTATGGTTAGTGCAGTAATATGTCAGCTGCAAAGGAAATGAACATATTGCATTATTCTCAATGCTTGCTAGATTTTAGTTGTGGTATTTTTATGTGTAGAATGCTTACTCTAAGCTTTCATAGACTTGACAAATACACTGTCTTGGTGTATAGCATAAAAGGATATTTTGGAACTTTAGGATAAATAGAAAAGCTGCAGTCATCATTCTGGCCTGTATATGACAGTCTCTTATATTCAGAAAAACTATGACCAGTGACTAAAAACTCTTCCCTCAGCAAGTCTATATGGGATGCCGCTGATTCTTTTGCATCCTGGGTAAAAAAAATCCTGCTCCCTCTTTCATGGCAGACCTAGCTATGATTTTATTAAATATTCTTCAGCCTGATTCTGGAGTTTCTACAGCCTCTTCTACCATGAGACCTTGGCATGTTTCCTTCACTTCCACTGCTAGACACAGCACGTACTGCTGTTACTTCCCCCTGGATCAGTGTAGACAGCAAATATAAGAGAGAGTTTTGGTAAACAATTCCACCCTACACACATACACATACATACATAGAAATAGTATCTTTGCTTTCCTGACTACTTTGCTAGCTTCTCTAAATTTTTTCAAATATAGATGCCTGTCTTCTGCTCTCTGTGATCTCTTGTATTTCATGAAGGCCTCCCTCCTCTTCTTCACCTTTTCAACTACTTATTTTGAGAATCATTGTGGCCTCCTTTGTCTTTTACCTTTATTTATCTTTCTAACAAGAAGGTTGGTTGCCCTTTGCGTTTTGCCCACTGTTTTTCTATATCCCCCAGCTGTTCCCATCCCATTAACAACAACTTGAGGTATTGGCCCATCTTGGCAAAGTTAGTTTTCCTAAAATCTAAGACCCTCGCTTTTGAATGGATTTTAACAGCCCTAGTCCTGGAGGAGTAGCCTAGTGGTTAGAACACTGGCTTGGTAACCAAGCAACCAGGGTTCGATTCCCACTAGCACTCCTTGTGTCCTTGGGCAAGTCACTTAACCCTCCATTGCCTCGGAAGAAAGGCCTGGCAATCTATTTCCGGTGACACTGCCAAGAAAACCCAGGAGCTTCTGGGTCGCCAGGAGTCAGGACTGACTCGAAGGCACACAAAAAAAAAAAAAGTCCTAATACTGAACCACATCATCTAATGATCCCTGGATGCGAGATGATCTCCCACTATAACATCAGAAACACTTTCCCCATTTTTAAGCGCCAACTCCAGTATGGCCCCTTCACATGTGGGTTCTGTTACCAGTTGCCTGAATAGTTCTCCCTGTAGAGAATCCAGGATCTCCTTACTCCTACTCTCCAAGAAAGGTCAACGCATCTTCGGTAGTAGACTGGCTAATCTACTGAAGAGGGCTTTAAACTAGATTCGTTGGGGATAGGTGAAGAAAGCCCCCAGATAAGTGAAAGCCCCCAGGTAGGTGATACATTAAATACCTTTATGGAAATGGGTAACAGGGGTAACATATGGAAAGCAGTGTATATAAATGCCCGTAGCATGGGAAATAAGATCCCTGATGTTGAAGCTTTGGTGGGAGTGGCTGACTTGGATTTAGTGGCAGTTACAGAAACATGGTTCACAGAAAACCATGACTGGGATGTAACTATACCTGGCTATACTTTATTCAGAAAGGACAGGGTAGGAAGAAGGGGAGGAGGAGTGGCACTATATGTAAAAACTACTATTAAAGCTTTGGAATTACAGAGCTTAAAAGGGAGAGAGGAGGCATTGTGGTTTAAACTAGAAAGAGGGAAAGAGAAATCTATTTGCATTGGTGTGATATACAGACCTCCCTCACAAGAGGAAGAGGTGGACAGAGTTAATTGAAGACATACGCAGCATTGCTAGGAAAGGGGAAGTGCTACTGATAGGAGATTTCAATATGCCAGATGTTGATTGGCACATTCCTGCTGCAGTATCATCTAGAAGTAAGGAGATCCTGGATTCTCTACAGGGAGAACTATTCAGGCAGTTGGTAACTTCCCCACACGTGAAGGGGTCATACTGGACTTGGTGCTTACCAATGGTGAAAGTGTTTCTGATGTAGTGGGAGATCATTTTGCATCCAGTGATCACCAGATGGTGTGGTTCAGTATTAGGACTAGGGCTGTTAGAATCCATTCCAAGATGAGGATCTTAGACTTTAGGAAGACTAACTTTGCGAAGATGGGCCAATACCTCAGGGAGTCGTTAGTGGGATGGGAACAGCTGGGGGATGTAGAAAAACAGTGGGCAAAACTGAAAGGGGGTATTTTAAGGGCAACCAACCTTTTTGTTAAAATGGTAAATAAAAGGAAAAGGAGACCGCTATGGTTTTCGAAGGAAGTAGCTGAAAAAGTGAAGAAAAAGAGGGAGGCCTTCATGAAATACAAGAGATCACAGAGAGAGGAAGACAGGCATCTGTATTTGGAAAAACTTAGAGAAGCTAGCAAAGTAGTCAAGAAGGCAAAGATTCAAAAGGAGGAGGAAATAGCCAATGCAATAAAATGGGGGGATAAGACATTTTTCAGATATATTAGTGAGAAGAGGAAGGGCAAAAGTGGTATTGTCAGACTCAAGGGTGCAGGGGGGGGAATATGTAGAAGCTGATAAGGATAAAGTGGAATTGCTTAACAAATATTTTTGTTCTGTGTTCACAGATGAAGAACCAGGAGCAGGACCTCAGAAAACACCCACAAATAGGAACCGAAGCGAGGGACATCTTGAACAATTTTCAGAAGACTGTGTTTGTGAGAAACTAGCTCAACTTAAAGTAGACAAAGCGATGGGACCGGATGGGATACACCCTAGAATACTTAGAGAACTTGGGGATGTTTTAGCAGCTCCACTGACTGACCTTTTCAATGCCTCGTTGGAGTCGGGAGTGGTGCCAAAGGACTGGAGAGAGAGAGGCTCATGTGGTGCCTTTACACAAAAGCGGAAATAAGGATGTGGTTGAAAACTACAGGCCGGTTAGTTTAACTTTGGTGGTGAGTAAATTATTGGAAACGCTGCTGAAAGAGAAAATAGTGAGGTTTCTGGAGTCCAGCGGATTACAGGATCCGAGGCAGCATGGATTCACCAGAGGCAGGTCTTGTCAGACAAATCCGATTGATTTCTTTGACTGGGTGACCAGGGAGTTGGACCGAGGGAGAGCTCTAGATGTGGTGTATTTAGATTTCAGTAAAGCCTTTGACACTGTTCCTCACAGGCGACTTATAAACAAACTGAGCACCCTAGGGATGGACCCTAAAGTTACTGCTTGGGTTAGAAATTGGTTGGGTGGGATGTGACAAAGAGTACAAGTAAATGGAGCTCACTCTGAGGAGAAGGATGTTACCAATGGTGTGCCCCAGGGATCTGTCCTTGGTCCGATTCTTTTTAACATCTTTGTTAGTGATATAGCGGAAGGGCTGTCGGGTAAGGTTTGCCTCTTTGCAGATGATACCAAAATCTGCAATAGAGTAGACACCCAGGAAGGTGTAGATAACATGAGGAGGTATCTAGCTAAGCTTGAAGAATGGTCTAGAATTTGGCAGCTGGGATTTAATGTTAAAAAATGTAAGGTCATGCATTTGGGCTGCAGCAATCCAAGGGAGCAATACAGTATAGGAGGTGAAGTACTTTTGTCCACTAAAGAAGAGCGGGACCTAGGCGTGGTTGTGTCTGATGATCTTAAAGTAGCTAAACAGGTAGAAAAGGCGACGGCAAAAGCTAGAAGGATGCTTGGGTGCATACGGAGAGGAATGGCTAGCAGAAAAAAGGAGGTGATAATGCCTCTGTATAAGTCTTTGGTGCGACCTCATTTGGAGTATAGTGTGCAATTCTGGAGACCGCACCTTCAAAAGGATGTGAACAGGATGGAGTCGGTGCAGAGGGTAGCTACTAAAATGATTAGTAGGCTTCATTATAAAGCATATGAGGACAGACTTAAGGATCTTAATATGTACACCTTAGAGGAAAGGCGGGATAGAGGTGATATGATTGAGATGTTTAAATACCTCCGTGGCATAAATGTTCAGGGAGAGAGCCTCTTTCAATTGAAAGCAAGTTCTGCTATGAGGGGACATGGGATGAGGGTGAAGGGAGATAGATTCAGGAGTGATATGCGGAAATATTTCTTTACGGAAAGAGTAGTGGATCCATGGAATAGTCTCCCAGTGGAGGTGGTAGAGATGAGGACAGTAACTGAATCCAAAAAAGCATGGGACCAACACAGAGGATCTCTAAAGGTAAAAAGTGGACTGTTGTAGTTGTTGATATGGAAGGACAGACTAGATAGGCCATGTGGTCTTTTTCTGTCATCATGTTTCTATGTTTTTAGATGACACTGCAGCAGGAATGTGCCAATCCACATCCGGCATATTGAAATCACCTGTTAATAGCTCTTCCCCTTTCCTATCAATGCTGTGAATGTCTTCTATTAAATCTCCCATCTTCTACTTCTCCCTGTGAGAGGAGTCTGCATATCATGCCAATGCAAATTGATTTCTATTTCCCTCTTTCTAATTTAACCCACAGTACCTCCTCTCTCCCTTTTAAGCCCTATAATTCTAAGCCTTAATGTTATTGTTTACATATAGTGCCACTCCTCCTCCCCTTCCTCCTACCCTATCCTGCCTGGTAAAATTACATCCTAGTCATGGTTGTCCATGAACCATGTCTCTGTAACTACCACTAAATCCAAGTCAGCTTGTTCCCGTAGCATGGGAAATAAAATCCCTGATGCCGAGGCTTTAATGGAACAAGCTGACTTGGATTTAGTGGTAGTTACAAAGACATTGGTGATTCTGCAGGGCCTGGTGACTCGTTTCCAGCTTTCGTCATTCTGCAGGCTCCCATCACCTCTGTTGGGGAGCTTGGATGTTTCAAGAAGCATCTCATCAGTGTACTTCTCACTGTCTTGAATGCTCCTCAGCCTCGCTGCCTCTTCTCTCAGCATCTCCACTTCTTTTCTGAGAGCTTCAGCATGCAGGCATCCTGCACATATATGGAACCTGTCCTTCAACTGGCATAGGGATCTCTGTCTGGACAGAGGCAGATGCTGTAATGGGGGCAACAGCTCTGGCAATACGATTCTTCCTTGCCATTTGCCAGTTGGTAGAGCTTAGGTACCTGTTGAAAAAAAAGAGAGAGACATTCCAAAGTACCTGCCTATTCCTCAGCTGTCTTTTCAGAGAAAAAGCAGTTAACCTCTTAAGTGTGTTCTAACAGTGCTGTTCAGAGTCCATGTGTAGCTAATTGGGGAGTTGCCCTATAGGTGTATAGCTAATTGGGGAACTGCCCTATAAAGTAAGGCTGCTCATATGGGATCAGTGGGTAGGAAGGGAACTAACACCTGATGAGGTCAGCGGCTTCAAAGAACTTGCTGTGAATGGAACAAAAAACAATGAACTCTGACAGAGCTTTTTGCCCAACAGCACAAAAAAATTCCCCCTTTGCAGTATAGAAAAAAACAAACAAAAACAATTGACTTTTACAGATGATAACCAAAAACCCTTCAAAAGCTTTCAGGCATAGAGATTGTAGTTAAAAGCCACACACAATTGCCTTGTTTGCAACTGCCATTATACTTTTGGACTGATATGATTGTATTTTTTTTGTATATGGTCAGGATAAAGATTTTAGTGAAAGTATAATGTATATAATCATTGTTTTCTGCATAATATCATTCATCAAGGTTCTTTAACAATGATTTTATGGCCATATGACCATATCCATCTCTGGTTCTTACTTTAAGTGCTAGTTATACCAATGGCCAAGAAAGTAGACTTCTGTATTTTATTTAGTGACTCTTAAATATTATCAAGTGGCTTTATAAAAATGCACTAAAACTTTATATCCATACTTAAAGTACAGCCTAGTCTTTTCAAGCAGCCACTGAAACTATATTATTAGTTCTCACTAGACCAGGACAGGTTCCAGGTAAACCTTGGTTGCAGCAGCAGGGATCATCTGCGGCGCAGGCGTCCCTCATGTACCTCCTTCTGAATGAGGCTCGTGGCTTCCTGAGAGGCAATGGGGTGAAGGAAATGCAAGCAAGTCAGCTTACCCTCGAGCTTGGCTGAAAGTTCCATCTCTGGTCAGAAAATGCTGGTGGCATGTGGGTTTTCCTCTACCGCGGCTGTAGCGGCATCTTCAAAAGGGTCGATGGAAGCACTTCCTGAGGCTCTGGGTGCGGCTATCCCCACGCAGCGAACCTCCCGTCTCGACCTGGAACTGTGGTATCGCCTACTGGAGTGCTCCCCACCAGGTTGCTGACTTGTCCGGTGTGTGGGGATGAAGAGGGCTTCAGAGCAGTGTTAACTTCCTCTCCCTCCTCTGCTATAACTGTGTGTGCTGCTGTAGGATCAACAAGGGCAGTTCCCCTTAGTGGGGATTATCCAGTCTTGAACAGTGGAAGTGGTGTGATTCCAATGTTGGGAGGTTTCATTAAACCTGCTGTTATAACTTTAGAAGCAGTATAGGACACAGTTGCAACTATGAACACCTCTCTGATGTCTGTTGTGAGAACTGTGAGTACTGAAATGTTATCTTTAAAAATGCTGTTTCTGAGACGACTATGATCCAGGAGGAACAAGCGGGTCGGATAGCCAGTGTTGAAGCAGAACTGGGTCAGCTTGGAGACTGTGTGCTACCCATGTAAAGGACAAGACTTTGCTTACTAGGAAAGCAGAATACTTGGAGAACTAAATCCGTAGGAATAATTTGAGACTGTTGAACTTTCTTAAGTCTCCTATTGTATCTGCTGCTGAGATGGTGCGCAAGTACTTCCAGAAGGCACTTAGACTTCCTGAGGATAACTTGGCCCCCAGTGTGAGAGCTCAGTACTTGTCCTTGGGCACTAGACCTTGTGGTTCAGTTTCAGGGACTCCAACTCACGACCTTGGGGACCTGACAGCGTTCCTGAAGGATTCCCTGGAGGTGGTCACTGAGCAGACCACCCTGCTGGTGACCCTGGCCTTGGAACCAGACAAGTCTGTAAATCTACGTTCGTATTTCAGAAAATGTAATGTATCCTTTCTGGGTTTTAAAGTGTATATATTTCTTGATCTTTCACAGGTAACCCAGCTGAGGAGAAAGGAGTTCC
The DNA here is from genome assembly GCA_033557465.1 of Ichthyophis bannanicus. Lineage (NCBI taxonomy): Eukaryota > Metazoa > Chordata > Amphibia > Gymnophiona > Ichthyophiidae > Ichthyophis > Ichthyophis bannanicus. The sequence continues at coordinate 383,579,380 of CM066038.1, read as the reverse complement.
TTGGTCTTCGACCTAGGGTTCTTTCCCTTGGCGGGTCTTTTGTTTTGAGATTTATCTCATATAATTACCTATAAGGTAAGGTTTTTCTTTTTTTTGAGCCTAGTGAATTGTTGGAATTTCTGGTGGCTATGGACAAGAATGTGGTTAATTCTGCATCCAATATGGCTGACGCGCAAGTTCTAACCCTGCTATATGTTTTTGTTTTGTTTTGTCTTTTAGGGATAAGTAGTTATTCTTGTTTTGTTAATTCCTGGGGCCCCCTTACTTCCTATATTGTGGTCTAAAATTGATGGTCATGATTACTCTTTGGTTTTCTCTTCCTGTTTTCCTTTTTTTCATTTAATGATTGAAGTACCATCTTTTTTTCAGTCATTCTTGTTTTTGTACTGGGATGTGTTTAAAATGAATAAAAAACATTAATTAAAAAATAAACACCTTGGTTGCTCCAAAGTTCAAACACACAAGAGAGAATTTCTGAGGATTCTAAAACCCGTGCGCTCAGAACAGCCATAATTTGTGTCTTTGCTTCAAAATGACTTTGGGAGTAGCTGTCCCATCCTGCCATAATATTATCCATAGGCCATAATAAGAGTAATTTATTCATTGTATTAATGAAAAATGGCCACCAAATAGAAGCTCTGTTGCTGCATCCCTGGTGCCATATTGAGACTTCTCCTCTCTCGTATTTTTTGAGAGGTGGGAAAAATGGGGTTCATTTTCTCTCTGCACCACTGTGAAAAAGGGATTATGGAATAAGTAACATTATTGATATTTATTGCAATTAATGTGTGTGATATATTTGTAAGATTTGGTGCCATTAGTTGATTTGAGCTTTTCTTTTTATCTGGAGGAACCAATAATATCCAGCCGACCTGGATATTCAATGCTGGTGGCTGGATATGGCCCTGGCATTCAATATCCGTATCTTCGTTTCAGAGGTAACAGCCAGATGCTTTAGAATGGCTAGCTGCCGCCACTGAATATAGGGCCCTATGATGTTAAGGGGGTTTAGAGAGTCTGTTGAAAGAATGTTGAATAGATGGTTGGACAATGAATGTTACCCCTTTTCCATCAGTATGGTGGTAGAGAAAAGGTTAGAAACTATAAGCTGCTTAGTTTGGCTTCAGTAATCAAGATTACATCAATATAATCTCCATTAAAGGCTAGTGAAGCATCTAGAAGCCAACAGGTTGCAGGATCTGAGGCGGTATGTTTTTATCTGAGGGTTATTGTGTCAAACAAATATAATCGGTTTCTTCATTTGGGTGACCAGAGAATTAGATCAGTGGCACGCTCTGGATGGTAGTGTACTATGGTTTCTGCAGAGCTTTTCATACTGCTCTGCATCAAATGTTCATAAGTAAACAGAGCAGCCAGAAATTGGACTTTCAGATGTAAGACTGGATTAAAAATGTATTTAGTTGTTTATCTGACATTTTTTTCTATGCTGCATTTCTTCGAGTCAAGGTAATAGAAAAACATATTGAGTGATGGAATTCACTCTAGGACATGCTTTATGTACAGAGGCCACATTAGGCGAGCATGCCAGAACCAAGGGCCAAATAAGTTGGAAAGAGATTTCCTCCTCAGAGTTCCAGTTGGAGAGGAGGAGAAGGGAGGTGAGTTTCCTTTTAGTTGGGAAGAAAGAAGTGGTCTCTGGTGATACAAAACATAAAAAGGGAATAGTCAACAATATATATTGAAAATAGACTTTCTGGTGTTAAATAAATAAATGAACAAACAAACAAATCATGAGTAACAATTAAAAAAAAATGACTCCCATAAAAGACAGATTCCGAGATTCCGGTGTCATGGTGGGCTAAGCAGGACGTCTCCTACTTAGCTCCGGAGCCCATACCCTCTCCCCCGGTTAATTAACGCCCCAACGAACGTGTATTTCTCACAGGCCGGGGGACCGCACACTTACCATCACAAGGGGTGTCTACCTGCTGCAGCCTTTACTAGCCAGAACCCGCATGGCAACAACAACCCCTCGTCGGGAGCGGACCCGAGGTGGTGCAGGCAAGATGGCGGAAGCCGCTCGCGATGGACTGCAATCGGCGGTCGCACCAACGTTGGTAGCGGAGGTTTCGCGAGCCGTGGTGGAAGCTCTGGAGGGCCGCTTGGGGGGTCTGGCGTCCCAGATCACGGATGTGGCTCAGGCAGTTGGCGATTTTACCCACAGAGTGGAACAGGTGGAGCAACGTCTAGGAGCCCTGGAAGACACGTGCGGGCAAGACGGGGCTAGAATCGCCAAGCTAGAGGAGGCCCTGGCCCGACATGCCGAGAAACTCGAAGATCTGGAAAATCGAAGCCGCAGAAACAACTTACGTTTTATCGGCATAGCGGAGACGGTGCTTGAGAAGGATCTGAGGGGGTACCTGGAGCGGTGGCTGCCTGAAAATCTGCCCCTGGAGGCTACGATGGGGCCAATAGTGCTGGAGCGGGTGCATCGACTGGGGCCTTTCCGGGCTGGCGACAACAGGCCACGTGCGGTGATTGCACGTTTCTTGAATGCTGCCCAGAAGGAGGGGGTCTTGCGTGCCTCCCGCCTGCAGCGGCGTTCTGGGGAAGAGCCCGGCAGAATCTTGATCTTTCAGGACTATTCGGCCGGCGTATCACAGCGGCGCCGGGCCTTCAAGGATGTCTGCAGCCGCTTGATTGCACGTGGTCTCCGCTTTGTGATGGTGTACCCAGCAACTCTCCGGGTCGACTGTGATGGCGGAAAGCGCACCTTCTCTACGCCGGAGGCAGCCCTCGAGTTCTGCAACAGCCTGCGCTGAGTGAGAGGTGGTCCCAGGAGAAGCGTGCTACAGGGGACTTTCTTGTGTCCTCCCTCCCGTTTAGAGGCCTGTGGACGCTAGATTCGGGACTTGGTGAGGTTGCTGGAGGGGTCCATTTCTAGCTGTTTTGGTGTATCTTCCCTGCCTTAGGGCCTCTCCTCCCCAGACCTTATTCCAGGGTCCTATTCCATGTGGGGAGGTTGATGGGAAGCCATGATGCCCTGTCAATGCCATGTTGGCTGTTTGACCCGTGTGTCTGCACGGTGGAAGGGTCCTTTCTGCAGCCTGGCTGAGTGGCTTGCGGGGGGTCTCGGGTCTGCTGGGGCCTCGCTGTTTCTCTCACTGTTCCTTGACCAGTGCCTCGTGTGGGGTGAGAGTTTTTTGTTTTTTTGTTTTTGAGGTTTTTTTTGAGTTTTCTGTTTTTTCCTTTATTGTTAGCTATATTGGTATTTATTTTACTTGTTATTTGACCCTTGATGATAAACCCAAATTTTCCTTCCCCTTCTCTCCCCATTATATGCTTTCAAGTTCCCCTTTACTTACTGCAATTCTAGGGCCTGGGGACTCCCGCTGGTGGGTGGGCAGTAGTGGAGGGAGGTGGGGGGGAGGCGCTTACAGTGGCCAGTGGGGATGATGGTGGGTCTGCTGAGGCGGCTCCCCTATGGTAGAGCCCGAGGCGGTGCCTGTGGGTGAGCGCTGGTTGCGGCGGAGATTGGGCTAGGTAATGGCAGGGAATGCCTTGACCCGGGGTTCCCGCGGGGGAGGTGGTGAAATTGGGAGCCCGCTGGTAGGCTTCCCACCCTTGGTTGGGCGATCCCTTGGAGGGGGGACGGGGAGAGTAGTTTATGCACTCTGGAGTCATTGTCACTGTGTCCCTGCGGCCTGCTATGTCTGTAGGTGTTCTTTTGAGGCTAGTGATTATCCGGGCGGCTCCCATGGCAGCCCCCCCGGGGGTCGGGTGGTCGGGGTGGTTGGTACTGATGGGAGGTAGTACGGGCTACGCTGGGAATTACGGAGGGGAACTGGGGGGCAGCCAGCCTGGGTCGGGGGGGGGGTGGGGTTCTGCATGCGCCGGAGGTTAGGGTGGGGCCAGCGATTTAAGCTGGGCTGGGAGGAGGATCTGATTGGGTTAAGGTGGAGAGGCGGGGGGGGTGGAGGGGTTGGGGGGGCGGGGGGGGCGGAGGGGTTGGGGGGGGCGGAAGGGGGCGGAGGGGTTGGGGGGGTGGAAGGGGGGGGGAGGGGGTGGAAGGGGGGGGAGGGGGGTGGGAGGTGGGGACGGCATGTATGGTTTGCAGCGGGTTTGGCAGAGGACGGTGGGCCGATTAGTGACAGGGGGTATGTGTGTGGATGGATGTGGTTCTTGTGTGTGTCTTGGCTATGTGTGATGGGTTGGACCCTAGGCTGGGGGGGTCTTTACTCTCTGGACTTATGGTTACCGACTTTTTGGTGGCCAGGTAGGTCTAACAGGAATGAACGCGGGAGTTAGAATAGCCTCCTGGAATGTTTGCGGCCTCGGATCTCCGATTAAGCGCTACAAAGTGCTTCAGCTTTTGAAACGTAAACGGGCGGGGGTGATCCTGTTACAAGAAACCCACCAGTCCTTAGAGGAACAAGGAAAGTTATGTAAAGGGCACATTGCTAAGGTGTATGGTTCCCCGGCAGTAGGGAAAAAGAGGGGGGGTGGCCATTCTGTTCGCCCGTTCTGTGGCATGGGTGGAGGAACGAGTGGAGACGGACCCTGAGGGCCGGTATGTTTGTGTGTGGGGGACATTGTCTGGGCTGAAAGTGGCGCTTTGTTCGGTTTATGCCCCAAATGTTTATGACGCACGCTTTTTTCAGGCTCTCTCTCGGATCCTGACGGGTACAGTGGGATATCAGGTCATACTCGGGGGGGATTTCAATGAAGTGTTGGATGACACGTTGGATCGGTCTGGGCAGGTCCGTGGTCGGAGTCAGCGAACCCGGCGACGCTTGTGGGGATTGATCGACGGCCATCAGCTTTTAGACATATGGCGGACCCTACACCCTGGAGAGCGGGAATATACTCATCAATCTCGGGCACATGGTTCGTGGTCCGGCATAGACTATTTCTTGGTCTCAGCATCGTTATTTAGTCGGGTTCAAGGGGCGGAGATTGGCCCCTCTGTTCTTTCTGATCATGCGATGGTGTTGCTAGAATTGAAGCAAGGCGAGTCGGGTTGTGGACGGCTATGGCGCTACCCCCTGGAACTCTGGGGGGACCGGCATTTTGAACAGTTTCTTAGGGATCGGTGGAAGGAATATGTTACCCTCAATGACCAGCCTGGGATTTCTCCCGCTCTTTTATGGGAGGCGGGCAAGGCTGTCCTCCGCGGGGATATCATTAGCTATACTAGTAGGAGACGTAAGCAGCTGAACCAACAGATACTGAGGCTGGAGCGGGACCTGGGGCAGGCACGGCGTCTAGATGCGAGGTGTAGGACCGTCGATAGCCGACGCCGGATGCGGGAGCTTCAGATGGAGTTGGAGCTGCTCCTTCATAGGAGAGCGCAAAAGTCTTTGCTGTATTATCGCTTCCGGCTGCACCAACACGGGAATAAAGCTGGACGACTGCTGTCCTCCCGTGTGCGGCCCCAGGGGGTTCACGCGCCATCGGGGCTGTACGACACCCAGACGGGACACTTAGGCGGGACTGTGCAGATATTGAGGCGGTTTTTACGGATTTTTTTCGACAGCTTTATGCGGGGGAAGGGGCTCCGACGGCGGCGGGCCTGGATTTTCTCAAGGACTGTCGTTTGGCTCAGCTTAGTGAGGAGGGTAGGCAGGCTTTGAGTCAACCGCTAACGGGCCGGGAGGTTCAGGAGGGGATCAAGAACTTAAAGCTGGGCCGGGCTCCTGGGGTTGATGGCTTTCGTAGCGAGTTTTATAAGGTGTTGGGAGGCGATGTGGTGGGGCCCCTTGTGGGTTACTTTGAAGATTTAATATGTAGGGGGCGGTTTCCCTATGAAGCCAATAAAGCCTTGATCACTATTCTCCCCAAGCCTGGCCGTGATCCCCTCTCGCCTAGCTCATATCGCCCTATCTCGCTCCTTAATGTGGATATTAAGTTACTGGCCAAGATAATGGCGGATCGGCTAGCACAGTTTTTGCCGGATTTGATTCATAAGGACCAGGTCGGATTTGTGCGGGGCCGTCATGCTGCTTTTAGTGTACAGCGTATTCTGCTCTCCATGTGCGCGGAGCAAGTGGCGAATCAGGGATCTATGCTCATCAGTTTCGACGCCGAGAAAGCGTTCGATAGGGTCAACTGGGAGTTTATGTACCAAACGCTGGCTGCAATGGGCATCTCGGGGTTCTTTGTGGATGTGGTCCACCTCTTGTATGCGGAGCCACGAGGGGCGCTCCTGGTAAATGGATGCATGACAGCGGAGTTTGACATACAGAAAGGCACTCGTCAGGGCTGCCCGCTTTCTCCACTCCTCTTTGTCTTGACCCTGGAACCTCTGCTTTACCGAATTAGGGAGGCCGCGGAATTTCAGGGTGTCTCGGTGGGTGCTGCTGAGGTACGTGTTGCGGCATTTGCCGATGATTTATTAGTGCATCTGGGTCGGCCTCGGGAAGGGTTGCCCCATTTACTGCGGCTTATACAGGAATACGGGGTGCCGTCGGGGTTTCGCTTGAATCTCGACAAATCGGAAGCGATGCTGTTGGGCTGTGCAGCTCAGCAGGGGTGGTCTGGGGCCTTTCCATTGCGGTGGGCTACTGGCCACTTCAAATATCTTGGCATATATCTGCCGGCGCGTCTCCAAGACTTATACTCTCTCAACATCACTAAACTGATTGCGGCTATCTCGGTGGCGGTGGATAAGTGGCAGGATTTGCCCCTGTCCCTGGGCGGCCGGGTAGCGTTGTACAAAATGTCCTTGTTTCCAAAGATCCTCTATATGCTTCAACTGCTTCCGGTGTTTCTCAAACGTCCAGATCTACTGAAGATACAACAGATGCTTAATCGTTTGCTGTGGCGGGGGAGACGGCCGAGGATCCGTTTAGCGGTGCTTCAGCAGCCGCGCTCGCTGGGGGGGATGGGCCTTCCTGATATTCGTAAATATAACGTGGCGTGCCTACTGCGAATAGCGAGAGACTGGCTCTGGGACCTCGAGGAGTGCTCTCCTTTGGGGTTGTTTCGGGGGGCGGCGGGGCCTTTTCACCCAAGGTTCCTACTTCATGCCGGGAAGCTGCGGGGCTTTCCACGGATTCTTCGGGAGGTGTTGGTGGATCCTGTTCGGAAGGCCTGGCGTTTTACCTGCGCTACCCGCGGCGTGTTGGTGCACTATTCTCCGTATCTCCCGCTTCGGGGGAATGCAGATTTCCTGCCTGGATGGGGGAGTTCCATGTTTGATCGGTGGGCTCGGCTGGGGATTGAGAACTTGGAACAGGTGGTCAATCTGGATGGGGAAATGGTAGACTTCTCTCAGCTATGCCGGCAGTTCCCACTGGAGCCGTGGGATGTGTTTCCCTACTTGCAGATTCGCAGTTATATTCGGGGGATCCCTCGGGAGGCTCTGAAGGGGGAGGTCAGTTCTTCCTTGGAGGTGGCCCTTCGGGGAGCGGACGTGGGTGTGAGGGTCTCATACCTACACCGAATGCTCTGGGAGAGCGCAGAGCCCGAGCCGGTGGATGGGCTCGCCCGGGCCTGGACCGAGGAACTGGGGGAAGAGGTCTCTGGAGAGGGGCTGTTGAGTGCATTGGCTGGCCTTCCACAGTTAAGTGTTAGGGTGCTTCATCGGGATACCCAGTTTAAAATAATACGTCGCTTATACTTCGCTCTGCTTCGGGCTTGGCGGGCGGGGCTCACTAGCTCTTCTGGCTGTCCCCGGTGTGCTGAGCCCCGAGCTACGCTGGACATATGTTCTGGACCTGCCCGCGGGTACGGCTGTTCTGGGGGCGGGTGGTCCGGTATCTGACTCAGTGCCTGCAATGTCCCCTATCTCTGTCTGCGGGCAATGTGGTCTTGGATGTGTGGACGGATGTTTGGGGGGCTGGCCTTCGTCCCGGGACATGGCACTGGATGCGTTTGGTGCTGCTGCTTGCTCGTTTAACCATATTGCAGAAATGGATGGATGCTTCGGGGCCTGTGTACAGTATCTGGAGAGTGAAGCTCCACGAACTTCTACTTCTGGAGCGTTTGTTTGCGGCCGGGCACCCGGGGCGTTGGCAGAGGTTCTTGAATGGCTGGGGGCTCCACCTTGCTCTTCTACCGGACCGAATACGTCATAGGATCCTAGGTGGTGTATGATGGATGGGCCGCATTGGATGGCTGCAGTCACTGTCTATCTGTCTGGATGTAATGTGTAGTATGTTTGTTAGCTGTGCCCCCGGGGGGGGGGGAGGGTGGCGGGGGGGGGGGGGGGGGAGGTAGATGCGGGTGGGTTACTGGCTAGGCGTGGGCTTAGGTGCCCCACTGTTGTAGGAGGTGGGGGACCTAGTGGCTGGGGGGGTACGGGCCGGCCTGGGAGAAGAGTACACCCTAGGCTTGTCCACCTCCCTCGGCTGGGATTATCGTACTGGCTTATAAGATGGTGGCGTAAAGCCAGCAGGGGTATGGGGACAGGGGGGGGAGGGGTCCTTTCCTTTCCTTTCCTTCCTTTCTTCTTTTTCTTCTTCTCCTTAGCCTGTGTGGGGAGTTCGCCTCCCGGTTAGTTTGGTTGGGTGGGGTGGCTGTTTGCTTCTAAAGGTTCACTGCCCGGTCTGCTTGTATGGTCACAGAGGGGTACCTAAGTATTGCCTATGTATTACCCCTGTATGTATCATTGGCATTTCTGCCTAGGGGGCCTTGTTTCCTTTTCGTTTGTTTATCTAGCTGCCTGCCTGCTGTGTGTTGTTGGTGGAAAATTAATAAAACAAATTTGAACTAAAAGACAGATTCCAAGCAGTTCTGCGGCACTTGCAAAAGTAAATTGTGAAAGGAGAAAAGAGCATGTGTGGGTTTGTTTTTTTGTTGCTTTGGTTTAGTTTTAATGCTGGAAAGTCTCAGTTATAAAATGGGGCTTATATAAATCTTTTCTCCTCCCCAGCAGTTATTCATTCTCTCTCTCTCTCTGCCCCAATCGGCCATGTTTTCTCATCAATTACACTCTTTCAGTTTAAACTCTTATCCCTAGCAGTCACTTTCTCAGTACTCTCCCATTCCCTATTAGTGTCTCTCCCCTTCCTATCCCTATCCGTCTCTCTTACTTGGTCCCCCTCTCTGGACCCCAACACAGCCTTCATTCTGTTAATCGGTCCTCAGCACCAGCAGTTGCTTTCATTCTCCTCATCTACAACAGTCATCGTGTATCTATTTTCCTTCCATACCCAGCAGTCACTCTGTCCTCCATCCCCATAGTCTTTTTCTCAACCCCAGTAGTCACTTTCTGAATTTCCACTACACTGCCTTCAATCCCATGACTTTTTAATTTTGCCAAAAGTCTCTCATGAGGGACCTTGTTAAAGTCCTTCTGAAAATTCAGGTACACTGTATCAACCAGCTCACCTTGCTCTACCTGTTTATTTGTACCTTCAAAAAAAATATAACAGATTAGTAAGACAAGACTTTCCTTGGCTAAATTCATGTTGGCTTTTTCCCATTAAACCATGACTATCTAAATGTTCAGTAATTTTGTTCTTTATAATGGTTTCTACCATTTTGCCCAGTACTTGACGTCAAGCTCACCAGTCTATAATTTCCCGGATCACCCCTGGAACCTTTTTTAAAAATTGGCGTTACACTGGCCATGCTCCAACCTTCAGATACTGCAGATAATTCACAGATTACTAATAGTAGGTCTAAAATCTCATATTTCAATTCTTTCAACACCCTCCGACATATACTTATTTATTTATTTATTTATATTCTCTTATATACCACGCTATTCTGCATCAGTGCGGTTTACATTGAACAAACTGAAATTACATTGAACAGGGCATTATAACTTGGAGATAACTATTTTACAGGGAACATACCATCCAATCCAGGTGATTTGCTACTCTTCAGTTTATCAAACAGTTGTCATACATCCTCCCAGTTTATCGATATTTCTTTCAATTCTTCCGCTACATCACCTTTATATACCATTTCAGGCACGGGTAGTTTCCTTACATCTTTTTCAGTACAGACCAAAGCAAAAAATTCATTCAGTCTCTGCTATGGCCTTATCCTCACTTAGCACTCCTTTTTCCCCCTCTATCATCCAATAGTCCAACTGACTCTTTCACAGGTTTTTTGCTATGAATGTACTTGAAAAAAAATTGAATTATGATTTTTTTGCTTCTACAGCAAGCTTTTTTTCAAATTATCTCTTTGCCTGCCTTATCCATGCCTTGCATCTAACATGCCAGTGCTTATGTTGTTTCTACCCCCACCCTTAATTTGTCTTTTTTTATTGCTATAGTATTGAATGCTCTAAATCACTATTGCAGTTGCCTAAATGGTGAAATATCAAATTCTTATTAAAAAAAATACTGTATGGTTCCCTGAGGTTTTGCTGCCAAAATGTATGATTCTGCATTTTTAGCATTAAATTTTAGCTGCCAAATTATAGACCATTCTTTAAACTTTTCTAGATCTCATGTTTTCTACACCGTCCAGGATGTGTATTCCATTGCAGATTTTTATTATCTGTAAAGAGGCAAACCTTACCCGACATCCCTTCCATAATATTGCTTACAAAACTGTTAAAAATAACCAGACCAAAGACCAATCCCTGTTAGACACCACTAATATAATCCTTATCCTCTGAGTAAACTCCATTTACTACTACCCTTTGCAGCCACCTATTCAACCTGTTTCTAATCCAGTCATTCTCTTTAGGACCCATCCTAAAAGTTCATAGTTTATTCATACCTCACCTATGTGTAACTATGCCAAAGACTTTGATATCTAAGTACACCATATCTAGTGCTCTTTTTCCACTCCGACTCTGGTAACCCAGTCAAAGAAAATTAGATTTGTCTGATAAGTCCAGGGCCATACCAAGAGCTGTGCAAGCGGTGTAGCTGCATAGGGTGCCAGTACAGAAGGGGCGCTGATGTCATCAATTGGCTTCTAGGAAGTCTGACAAAAGCAAGTTTGTACGCACAGTTGGTTAGGAGGTGGAGAGCGAGGGACTCCAGGCTCAGCAGTGGCACAGGGCACAGTGCTACCTGGGTATGGTCCTGGATAAGACCAACCTGTAGTGAAGCCATGCTGCCTCAGATCCTGCAATCCATTGGATTCCAGAAACTGCAGTATCCTCTGTTTTAGCATTTTCATTAATTTACTGACCACAGAGGTCAGGCGAACTGACCTGTAGTCCCCAACCTCCTCTTTACTTTCGCTTTTGTGAAGAAGGTACCACATCCACCCTTCTCCAGTCCACCAAGACCACTCCTGTATATATCCTTTATTTTCCCATGCAAATATATAAATTTTGAAACATTTAAAAGCGCTGCTTGGTTTGTGTTTTATGGTAGTAATAAAACATATAATCCACCTAATTGCTGGTAGTCATCTTCCACAGAGCTATATGTTTGGCCTTTAGTTTTTCTTTTGTTTTTAAGCAGTCTGCTTTAGAGATTAGGTTTCAGTACCTTTTTAGTTCTGTTATAGCACAGAGAATGTATTGAGATATTTCTGGATACATGGGATAGTATGTTTCTACTTTTCTACTAAGATTTAAAGCACATTTTAGGAATGAATGGAAAGAAAAATCAGACTCCAAGTAGCCCCTGGGCAAAGTAAACTCTGGCAGCTGCATGAGGGACTGTTATAAAAAAAAAACAACAACCTGGTCCTTGTTTGATGCAAGGTGAAAAGTATCATTTCACCATGGCTGACTGAAAAACCACACTCTTGGCTATTGAAATTGTTTTGACTTTTAAAACGGAGACCCTGTAGGAGAAAAAATAAGTTCTAGTGTGCTAAATGCTGGTTATCATTTTCCCCAATCCATAGTTAGTAACATATCCCCTGAAATCTTTGTACTAATTCATATGTATTTATTTCTTTGCTTATGTGACACATGTTTCCGTGTCTTAGCACTTTAGACCCCAAGAAGCATATCCTTGGAGTGGAGAAGTAGTCTAGTGGTTAGAGCAGCGTCCTGGTGACTAGAAACACAGGTTTGTATATAAAAAATGGTTAGTTACTGTGCTCAGTATAGTAAGGTAAATATTATCATAATGCATATTATATATAAACATCATTAGATACAATGAATTGTAGAACTTCACCAAATTTAGAGTATTTGCATACTTTTTATTGACCTTGAAATCCATATACTAGTTTTATTACCTATAATCATAAATTAAAAATAATTGTTTCACAGAGGAGTACTTAGTGGTTAGAGAAGTGGCCTGGTAACCAAAGAGACAAGCTTTCAACTCTCACTGGCACTCCTTGTGGCCTTAGGTAAGTCACTTAACCTTTTGTTGCCTCAGGAACAAGCTTAGACTGTAAGCCCTCCAGGGACAGGGAAATATCTACTGTACCTGATTGTAACCTGCCTTGAACAACTACTGGAAAGGTGCAGGCTAAATACTAAATATATTTATACTTTTATTCTGAACGCTATATATTAATCCTATTCTTCAATTTGCATGAGTGATAGTGAGACTTTAGCTTCAATTTCCATACTCACAGGTGAAATAAAATGTTTGAGTATTACTTTACTATTAATAAACTACTTTCTCTCAGTGCTATGTCTTTGGCTTAGATTGGGTATAAAGGAGAGTTCCTCATACTCCTTAGGTGGAGAGCATCTAACATCCAGTCAGTTAAGAGTTTCCTTGAATGTATATGTGAAATAAGTATGACTAATACTTGTAGCAATATTACAGCATCATCAAGTGAATACAATACTCTTGGTCTAGTTATGTACCACGGTTAACCCATTTATTAATCTATTGCAACAGGAGAGAGATTCACAACAGCTAATGAAAAAATTGACAATTAAATACAGATACATGGGCCCCTAAAGTTATGGAAATAGTGTACTACTATTTTTATGCTATGAACTGTGGAGGTGATTTTAGGAAGGATTACAGATGTAAAAAAAAATCTGATGTACAAATTGGAATGTATGCATAAGTAGCAATTTTATAAGAGATGACAAAGATGTGCATATATTCAGCATTCACAGATTTGAAGGGGGCATATTCTAGGCATGGTTTGGGTGGATTTTATAATTATACATGTATTTCCTACTTTGCCACTAAAATAAATATTTTCATATCATCCTGCTAGATCAGTCCAAACAAGTGGGTTGGTAGAGACAAAGAGCCAAGGTGACTAGAGTGGTTTTAACTGCAGCTCCATGTAGGTCATCTTTCCCCCCCCCCCCATTAAAAGATATTTAAGTTTGCTTTGATTTCATCCTCATGCTATAAAGGGATTCACTCTGTCTATCCAATGCCATTTTGAATTTTGTCATTGTATTTGCCCCCACCACCTCCGTCGGGAGGGCATTCCATGTATCCACCACCCTTTCAGTGAAAAACCTTTTCCTGATGCTGCTTTTAAGTTTACTGCCTTGCAGCTTTGTCATATGACCTTTAGTTTTACAGCTTCCCCTTTTTTGAAAAGAATTTGTTCATTGATACAAACTTTTAAATACTTAAAAGGTATCATACCTCCCCTGTCAGTCCTCTCCTCTAGGATATACATGTTTAGGTCTTCAAGTTTCTAGCACAGGCTCCCAATCATTTTGGTCACCTTCCTCTGAACCGTTTCAACTCTTTTCATGTCCTTTGTGAGATATGGTCTCCAAAACTGAACACAATACTCCAAGTGAGGCCTCACCAATGACTGTACAGTGACGTTAATATCTCCTCCTTTCTGCTGGTTATTCCTCTCTGGTTTTGGCTACATTGGTTTACCACCTTGAGATCCTCAGACACTAGCACTCAGAGATCCCTCTCCTGGTTAGTGCACACTAACTTCTTGCCCTCTATCACATACATTTCCTTTGGATTTCTGCATCCCAAGTACATGACTCTGCACTTCGCATTAAATCTTAATTGCCAAGCATTAAACCATTCTTCCAGTACTTTTAGATCAATCTTCATGTTTTCCACTCCCTCAGAAATGTCCACTCTGTTGTAAAACTTTTGTGTCATCTGTAAAAAGGCACTTTTCCCTTCAGTCCTTCCGCCACTATGCATCTTCCTTTCTTCTAAGTGAGTACCATTTACTAAGCATTGCCAAGGTCACCAAGGATCTCTGGGTGCTAGTCCCCATTCAGTATGTCCTGGAATGTAAAGAGCCGATCACTGTCTCTTTTGTCTTCTCCCCTAGTGGGTCTGTGAACAGCAGGGCCGCTGTGTGGCTCACCTTGGAGAAGTTGCCCTCCTGAAGGTAGTGGTGCCCATTCCCCCGGACGATTGGGGGCAAGAGAAAGTATTCCTTCAGTTTCATGGTGATGACAAGAAAGGAACATTCTGGCCCATTCAGAACCTCAAATGTGTCAATGAGCACTTGCGTGTCATGTGCTTCTGGATAAAATCTTTGCAATCCATGATTCAAGCAGTGCATCAAGAGGTGTTCCGGGCATCTCTGGATTTGGTCAAGGTGTATATTCATATCCCAATCTGAGGGATCAGCAAAGTATCTGTGTTTTATTCTCACCTTCAGTTCGCTGCCCTCCTGTTCCAGACTGTCCACTAACACAAGGACGTTATCCAAGGCCATGGTGGTGGTGGCTGCGGTGCTACAGCATCAAATGATTTGTGTGCACCCATATCTGGACTATTGGCTTATCCGAGCCCATTCTCTTTCAGAGGCATCTCGGGTAGCTCTCCAAGTGGGGTCCTCTCTGGTAAGCCTCGGCTGGTTGATCTATTGGGGAAAGAGTCAATTGTTGCTCTCCCAGTCCCTGAAGTTTGTTGGAGCACATTTTGATACTTTAGTGTGCAGAGTCTTCTTACCAGAGGAGAAAGTCAAAGGCTATTGGTTTGCCTAGTGTTGTTCAGCAGACTCTTAAGTCCAGGTTGATCTTCAGCTCCTTGAATTGATGGCAGTGACAATCGAGATGGTGCCATGGTTGCATGCTCATATGTGGCTGCTCCAATGGTTCTTACTTATTCTGTGGTCCCCAAGTTCTTAGCGGTTCCAGCTTAGGATCCCCGTGATGGTGATGGCCATCCTGCAGTGGTGGCAGCAGCCCAGTCTTCTGAGGGAAGGGTGTGCCACTGGACAATTGCTTATGTATCCTTCTGGCAATCTATGCCAGTCTCTCGAGTTGGGGAGCCCATTGCCAAGGCCATATGACCCAGGGCCATTGGAACCACAGGGAGGTGGTGTGGTCCATCAACTGCCTTGAGGCAAAGGCCATCAAGTTGGCTCTTCTGCGTTTCCAGCCCCCCCCCCCCCCTCTGTCAAGGGCCGGGCAGTTTGGGTTTTCTCAGACTTTTATAACTTTTATCCATTGGCAAGGCAGCATGAGGAGTGTTGGAGTAGCCCTGCAGATGGCTCTCCTATTTGCCTGGCAGCGAAGAACCACTTAGTTTGTCGGTTTTATTTTATTTAACAATTTTTCTATACTGCCTTATCATTTAATCAAGGCGATTTACATTAAAACTTTAACTATTACAGAGAAAATAAAACTCAAACAATAGCAGAACATTTTTTTTAGGGGAACAAAGGGGAGGGGTTTTGCACATTGATGGTGTGGATCTTGTGGGAGTGGTTCCAGGAAGAGCAGGAGCTGTGTCAGGAGATATTTCAGTTGTTTCTGCACTGCTGGAGTTGCCCCAAGAGGGATCTGATAGTGACCTGTTCCAGTGCCAAAGTGTGCCATTTCTTCAATTGCTGCACGGAGACAAGGTCCAAGTGCTTCATTGCCTTAGCTCAGCCTTGGCCGAGTCAACTCCTACTATATGTGTTTCCTTAATGGTCCCTGGTGGTCCCTGGTGGGGCATGTGATTCAGCGTATGGAGGGCCACCCAGGAAGGATTATTCTGATGGTACTGAGTTGATCAAGGAAAGCATGATTCAGAGATCTAATGCGGCGGCTCAAGCACCACCTCTTCATTTGCCTTCTCTTGGGGTCTGTTGGGTCAGGGCTGCTTGTCCTGAAGGACTCTTCTTGCTCAAAACCCTGTTTCTGAAAGGAGACAGCTTCTATGAGCTACTTTTCGATGGTTCTTTTCCAGTCTGCTCAGAGCCCAGAGGTCTACCAGCCTGGCATAAGTGTGGATCTGGTGTCGAGAGTGTGGTGTGGCTCACAGCAGTTGACTCCTAAGACGGCCAAAGGGCCGTTTCTGTTGGCTTTTTATTCAGGATGGTCTGGAGAAGGGCCTTTCTCTTAGCTACTTGAGGGTTCAGGTAGCAGCTTCGGCCTGTTTCAGAGGTTCATTGGCTGGTAAGTCTCTAGCCTTACACCCAAATGTTTTGCGCTTTCTTCAGGGGGTTGGCATCTGTGTCTTTACCTCTGGTCTGTGGCCCTTTCCTGGGATATGTGTCTGGGGCTCGAGGCCCTAATGTTGGAGCTCTTTGAGCCATTGAAACACGCTACTCTGAAGGATTTGACGTACAAAATGGTCTTGGTTGCGATTTGTTCCACTAGAAGGATTCTGAGCTGCTGGCTCTGTCTTGCAAAGATACTTACCTATCTTTTTCTAAGTGGGCTGTTTCCATTCGGCCTGTGCCTTCCTTCTTCCCTGAGGCGATTTCTCCTTTTCATTTGAACCAGGTGGTATGCCTGCCCTCTTCCTCAAAGGAGCAATGTCAGGGGAATGGTAAGGATCTTCATCTTCTGGATGTCCAGAGGGTGTTTCTCTGATTTTTGGAGGGTACGAATGCTTTTGTAAGTCAGACCATCTTTTTGTGCTGTTTGCTGGCCCACACACGGTGATGTAGCAGCTAAGTTTGCATTGGTGTGCTGGATTAAGGAGGCCATTACCTTGGTGGATCTGTTGCGGAACCAGCTGGTTCCACAGGGTTTATGCACCCATTCAACCCGAGTGCCAGCATCCTCGTAGGTGAAGTAGAGCTCAGTAGCCCCTACAGACAATTGTCAGGTGGTAGCGTGGGCATCACTTTCCATTTTTGTCAAGTATTTCTACTTGGATGACCATGCATGGGTGGTAACGGCCTTTCGTTCAAGATTTTGTGAACTGCTGTGTCTTTTTCCCACTCAGTGGAGGCATAGATTTGGTACGTCCCATTTGTCTGGACTGGTCTAGCAGGACAATATGAAAGGTTGCATTTTTTTTATCATGTAATCTCCTTTCTTTGAGTCCTGTTAGATCAGTCCAGGGCCTGTCCCCTGGAATTGTTTTTTCTGTACATCTGTGGCTGTATTCTTTGGTCCACTGTGATTTATATACTTGACTCCGTAGATTCATTTTCTACAGACAACCTTCTGTTTATGCTTTCCTGTTCATAGTTTTCTACTGTTTGATTACTCCTTGTTGCTGTTGTATGAGGCCATGTTCTCCCATATGCTTTGGGACGAATACTGAAGAGACATCTGGTGGTTGATGCGGATAGCGTCATGGGAATGATGTCATTATAACCTGGGCTTTTCATTTGGTTTTTTGTCTCCACCAATCTGCTGGTAGGGGAACACAATCCACTTGCCTAGACTAGTCTAGCAGGACTCAAGGAAAGGACATTATCTGGTAAGTAAAATGTCACTATATACTTCAAACATTTCTCAGTTGACGTTTACACCTGCTTTGAGGCACAAATAACTGTATTGCTCATTTAGACCAGTGGTTTGGAGGAGTTTCAAATAGCAAAAAATTGAGTTTTGGTGCTGCTCTCCTTAATTGGCTCCTCTTGGACATGAATTTTGCAAAACTATGACTGACTTGTGCAGCCCAGAGGATCTCCGAAGGAGAGAAAGGGATTGCAGAGCTTAGAAATTGATGTGGATGGGTGGATTGGATAAACCATATGGTCTTTATCTGCCATTAGTTGCTACATTTAAGGCTTTTTGGAGAAAATATTATTTCACTCCATGTGTAATCAAACTCTGGAATTTGTTACTTCTGGAAGTAAAGTCCATAAACCGTTATTAAAGAGGACTGGGGAAATCTACTGCCTACCCATTGGACAAGCAGCATGGAATCTTTGTATCTTTTGAGAACCTGGCAGGTACTTGTGACCTGGATTGGCCACAGTTGGAAACTGGATACTGGGCATGATGGGCCTGCTGTCACCCAGTATGAAATATCTTATCTTATATTCTTAAACTTGGTGTGTTCAAGTCAATACTGACGCCTGGCAACCCAGCAACTCTTCGGGTTTTTTTGGCAAGGTATGACCGGAACTAGATTGCTTTTCCTATGCTGATCTAGCCCTTTGGAATTTCCTTCCTCTTTTACTTCGCACTGGACCTTCCCACCCCATCTTTAAGAGTCGTCTCAAAACCCTGTTTCTGTAAGCTTTTCCCCAATCCTCTACTCCACTTTTTCCCCCAGAGAAATGCCTGCTCTCTTTTTCTTTTGCCTCTCAACTTCCTTCCCTGTATATGAATTATAATTTCCTCTCTCTTTTTTTTTTCTTTTACTTTTCCCACTTTGTCTTGCTGTATTGTTACCCCTTTTTTATTGTTTGTAAACCACTGTGATAGCCTTGAGCTCAAGTGGTATATCAAGTACTCTAAATAAATAAATATGTAACTTTATATTTATATCAAAGGGATTCGCAAAGAGAGCCTGCCAAAAACTGGAAGGAGGAAAAATACTATCAAAGAGCAAGCTGTAAAAAGTAACTGATGCAGATCTAAAATCGATTGAATAAATGAAAACAAAGTACTTAAGTGATATCCATGTTGGAGTTCCTGATTCCATTCTCCTGCAGCTGCCCCTCAAAAAACAGTCTGCTGTAAGAGTGGAAAATACCACTAAGGAACCACTGGAACCCAAATGAAGAGTTATCCACCATGCTCCTCTTTCTACAGATGCAAGCACTCAACTTCCTCTAGAGCTGTGCTGGGGATCCTGCTGCTTCACATTCTGCTGATGTCTGTTCAGGGCAGCCTGTGGCGAGAACTTGCCACAGGGATGGGACACCTCTGAAGGAATGGCTCAAAAGGCTTTGCCCCTTGTGGAATTTCTTAGAGAGCAAATTAGAGGCCTGCGTTCTGGTTTAACAGGTTTTGCAAGTAAGGTTTTTAATGAAGGTTGAGAGCTAGGATTGCTAATGTTAATGTTTGGGGTAGGGTGTGGCCTGGGGTAGAGAAGGGAGTTTTTGGATGGTTAGTTATACAACAGTTTTCCCCTAGTGAGAGGGGTGTGGTACAGTGGCCGCTAGATCTCCAGGTGTCTTATTTTATTTTATTGTATTTTCGGTTGGGATTGGGGGGGGGGGGTACAGGGGCCACTAGACCAATAGGTTCTTTTAGTGGGGGTGGAGGGTACAGGAGCCACTAGACCACCAGGTTCTATTTTCTTTTAGTGGGGGGTGGGGTGGGGGTACAGGGGCCGTTAGACCACCAGGTGTCATTTTATTTTATTGTATTTTGGGTTGGGTGATGGGTGTAGGGGCCACTAGACCACCAGGTTCTTTTTTCTGTTAGTGGGGGTGGGGTACAGGGGCCGCTAGATCACCAGGTGTCTTTTATTTTATTGTATTTTGGGTTGGGGTGGGGGGTACAGGGGTCACTAGACCACCAGGTATTTACTTTCTGTTGGGACACTGGCTCCCAACAGTTTTTTTTGTGGCATTGGGGGCTTTTCCCGAGGCCGCAGTCGTCCTCTGTCGGGACTGACATGCAAATTAGTCACAAGGTGCCCGGAGAGCAAGTCAAACTAGCACAGACCTCTTGTGCACATGTGTTTGGCTTGCTGTCCCAATTTAACGCTGCGGTGGCTCATTTACATGTACATGGTTACCGCAACGTGCATTTGTATACCCTGACCTTCCTGCATCGCACATTAAAACGTGTGCATTGTAAGGAATATAAAAAGTCCTTTTGGTATGAATCAGTATGGATATCGCAGAGCAGTGGCTTTTATGTCAATGGCTCAGGACTACTTACCTGCAGATTCTAATGAAGATTTACTGAAATCCATGGAGGCTGTTGAGGGTATGTTGGATTCTTTGCTTGAATCTTGTGAAGGTTTGAGTCCCTTGGCAGTGTTTCAGTGCTGTGAGATTCTAGTCACTCAGAACCTTGGGAAAAATTCAGGCCATTCTGAAAAACTTTCCACTTTATCAGCGATGAATGCAGCTGTATCAGAGTTGCACTTTCATAAGTTTGTCGCCTCCGAAGAGGTAATTACAGATGCAGATCGTCCTAAGCAATGTTCCCTCTAATTTTCTGTAGGCTGTGTGCGCATAAAATATCAGCTGTGTGCAGCTTTTGAAGGAAGGTTAAATTTTTGTGCGCCGCATAACAACACTCAGAGTTATATACTTTAAAATTTGAGTACACGTCAGAATACAGTATGTACACCACATTGATTTTAATCAAATTAAATGAAAATAGACGATTACTAAATGAAGCGGGAAATTTCTAGCAATTACAATCATAACTTTTACATTTTAAGACGTCTGTGTTGTTTTCTATCAGAATCAGAGCCGTAATTTTTGTGCGCTCTGTTGTAAAGTATGTGCGCTCGCTCGGCGAGGTGTGTGCGCGCGCACACGCGCACAGCTTAGAGGGAACAGTGGTCCTAAGCTGCTTCCCTGATTCTTGTAGGTGGTAACTGTGATACGGTGGTAAAAGATAATACTAAACAAGTTTTAATTTTCACTGTTATGGATCATAATCAAGACCCATCCAATGCCTCCACCACTCAAGTTTAAAAAGCCTTTGTTCATTTGGAGAAATCGGTTATTGCTGAGCTTGAGTTGCAGCAAGACGTCAAGTTTGAGAATAGACTTTGGGCTTGTGAGCAGAAAATGGAAAGACATGCTCAAACTATGGCTACTGTAGATGAAGATGTTAAGCAATTAAAGGGAATCTCTGCAAACATTCCTAAGAATAATATAAACGTATTTCCTAAATCAGAGAACATAAAAAATACATAAAAACACGTATTTTTTCCAAGTTATAAGAACATAAGATATGCCATACTGGGTCAGACCAAGGTCCATCAAGCCCAGTATTCTGTTTCCAACAGTGGCCAATCTAGGTCATATGTACCTAGCAGTTTCTAATTAAATCTGTTCAAAAGTTACCTTAAGGAAGTATTGGAGGTTCCAGAATCCTCTATGCCTCCTCTTATCTACATATTATTTGCCTTCTGAAGGCTGGTTAATCCCATAATCCAAAGGGAGCCTGGAACCCCAAATAATTCTTCTTTGGCTGAATTATCAGCAGACTTGCTTCCTGAAGTAACTGAGAAAGCCATACTACTTGTTACAGTGCTTTTGGAGTCTGATTGCAGAAGGTTATCTAAGATGGTTTTTTTCCTGCACATGATGATACATTTTTAGATTGTATTATAAGAATGTTCCAGACGTTTCTTTCAAAACCCAATGTTGTTGGCACAGCTTCATAACTTTGAAATCTCAGGTTCTAGCAATAGGGGTTACCTTCGCCCTAAACTATCCATTTTTTTGATCCTGAACATTTGAGAGTTTTCAACATCACAAAAAGAGACAATACAGAAGATGTAAAACTAGGAATTCTAATTTTAATTTTGTATTCAACTGTTGGCAGTCCAACTGGACTTATATTAGTTTTCTTAATTTCTGTTAATGTGGACCCCAGTTGTGGTCCTAATGAGCATAATGTTATATTGGAAAATGTAGTATTGTTGTTATGGGTTAAATTTAGTTTACTTTATGATGCTATGCTTTCATATCTAATCTGTATTTCTATATATATATGAATAAAATGAAATATATTGAACAGGAAAAAGCTGTAAAGCTGTACGATGCCTACAAAAACGTTGGGCCATTGATTAAGTAATGTCTTAAAGTCGTTTGCCTTCCTCCCTGGTTCCCCACTTTATCTCTCTCTGGAAATTTCCTCTTTTATTTGCTTCATGTGATGGCAAGTTTCTCACTCCATCATATTATCTGCTCTGTTTTACTGGTGTAAGCTGTTCAGCAATGGAAACATTCTAGGGTTGTTTAGTATGTGGTCTGGAGAAATTATTTTGGCATCTGAGGAACTAATGCTATGTCTTAATGAGCAATTCATCTCATAGACAAAGATAGCAAACATGAAAAATTGTTTGCAGTTAGACTTTTTAGCCTTGTTAAGCCATGGCTGGTATTTTTGTGGACACTGACAAAGCATTTTCTTTATGCCTGGTTGCTGCCTTTCTTTCCCAGTATTTTCTATGGCGTTTAGTTGTATAAGAGCTTTACTGCACATGAAAATGAGGCAGCATAAATTTTTTTACCTTTTGTTATTTGGGTGCCAACGCCTACTTTCTCTGTCAACATTTCTTCAAAAATGTTTCCTATGTATGTGTGTATGAATGAATAAATCAGTAAATTAAGCCGTGCATAGTTATGACCAAAATGTGCACAAGCATGTTTAGCTCTTGCTCAGAGGCAGCACTATGGTCATTTCTTCATCATGCTTTGTGGTCTTCCTCTGCCCATTTCTAAATGTGTTGACATGCTCGAAAAGGAATGAGTCTCATCTATACAGTACTGTAATGCTTTCTGCACTTCAGGGAGAGGTTCACATACAGTTCTGCTCATAATTAGCTTATTGCTGCTATTTAGGATTCCAAGCAACACCTTTGCAAATACAGAATATTATGAAGGCATTTGGTGGACCTTTTGAATAGCTATTTTTCAAAGCTTTTTTTTTGGTTTGTAAATGAGTGAGTTAGCCAGCCCCAGAAGAACCCTATGAACAAATGGAGGTGGAGACCCCAGACTGTTTGCCTTCCCAGTCTCTGGTGAGGAAACTATGAAAATTGAATGAGCTGGCAATTTGTTTCTGAAGCAGAAGACAAAATCTTTTCTGACCAAGAAGAAGTTGGACTGAGGAGGCGAATGGAGCTTCCATTGGGGCGGGGATATGAATTGCTATGTGGATTTAAATCAGACAGCTTTCAGCGAGGTTACTAACACTGAGTTCAGATAAGTGCTTCCATATTTTCAGTGACATACACTGCAATTAGCGACTGCCTGGTTCCTTTGTATGTTATGGTGCAGTAAATACACGGCGGCTGATTCTATAACGTGCATATCCGGCCATCAGAAATGTCTAATGTGAAAACGTGCATGTAATATATCTAATTCCGAAACCGCAGAGATAGACACGCCTGCGGTTCCGGAATCAGGGAGATATACATTCTCAGCATAGCATGAACAACAAGTCAGGGGTAACACAGGTCCATGCTGCTGTTATGGGACGCGGGTAAATGCAGCAAATTACATGTACTGTATGTCCTCATGCTCGCAATATTCCGAAAAGATAGATGTGTGCGATGCTGCCCATCTCTGTGCGGCTATGCCTCCACAGGCAAATCAAACATCTCTGAAGCTGATGCTCACACTGACAGTGTAGTGCCCATGCAAACAAAACAGTAATACTGATGAAGCAGATTAGGTCATGCAACCCAGACTATATATACAAACCTGTTGCATGCCCACAACACTACACTGTCCTCTATGTGCACCAGAGCTATTGAAAAGGCAAGTGGAAAAGGAGATGTTTGTCCTAAGAGACTTTGCAGCAAAACAGACATGGCATGTGATGAACACCTTAGTCATCCATTCAGCGGCCATCGCTGAAAACAGTATGTGCAATGTGAGGAATGGGCCAAGGAAAACTGAAACGGGTCTGTACAGCTATATGGCAAAACATATCCCTGACATTCATAGGAAACCATCAGGATGCTAACATGTAACAGTGCAACCATCAGAAACACATGCCCAAAAGCATCATCCTCTGTCCTAAGAACATAAGATATGCCATACTGGGTCAGACCAAGGTCCACCAAGCCCAGTATCCTGTTTCCAACAGTGGCCAATCTAGGTCATAAGTACCTAGCAGTCTCCCCAAAAGACACAGGTTCCTCAATGCTTGTATTGGGTCAAGCAGTGATATCCTGGGTCCCTTTTAATAATGGTTTATGGACTATCTCCAGGAACAAGCAGGAATGAGTCTTCACATATGGGTACGTCGGTACCGACGAGTCTGCGCGGGAACGCTCCCCAGTGTCCAATCAGAAAGCTTTTGGGAGCATCCCTCAGCGCCTGCGTGCTGCCTTCCCGCCTTTCCAACTGTCTCTCCTCAGTTTTTGTTTTTCCGCGGAGCCGGCAGGACGTCCTCCTGTCACCGCAGAAACTTTTTTCTTTAATTTTTTTAAATTCTTGTTTTCTTGTAGGTCGCGGCTGTTTTCCCGCCGCCACCGGTACTGCCGGTGGGGTTTTTTCTTTTCTTTTTCTCAAACTGAGGGAGAGTTTTCCCTCAGTTTCTGTCTTACAATTTTTTAGGCCTGTAAGGCCTCTCCATCATGGAGCCTTCTTCTCCTAAGAAGTGCCTTCACTGTGGAAATACAGTTTTCTTTTTAGACTCCAATGATTGGTGTCTAACCTGTTTGGGTCCTGGCCCTTTTTCCCCTGAACCGTCAGGCTACAATACTGTGAGAAGAGATTCTCTTTTTCGAGTTTCCCTCGATACCGTTTTCCCTCCCTGTGGCAGGGCACCGGCCACAGCCACGCAACTGGCATGACCGCCTCGGGTCCCTCTCCCTCTCTCCTTACCCGTGACCCTCCCCCTTCCCCCCCCTTCCCTCCAGTGAGTCACCACGTTACACCATGGAGTTTCTTTCACCAAACTATTTCTATTTATTTGACAACAGTGGTTATTAACAGTACAACAAAACTGTTGGCCACAGCATGCACGTCACAGTCAACAAAAACAGTCTACAAATTCCTTGTATCACCTCTTTTCTTTTTGCCCCCCTCGAGAGACACAGCCGAATATCCTACAGACTTTTACATCGCAGGAGGGACTCTCTGCCGTGAAAGCTTTTCTCAGTCCCTTAGTCTTTCGTATCCTTCAGTCGAAAGGCTGTTACACCTGCCGTTCGAGCAGACTTGGCAACCTTTCTTCCTTACCCCCCCCCTTTGCCCGCCGTCAAAGCAAGGCAGGGGGGCTCTCTGCGCGGTGTTCTTGTCGCCATCTCCCTCTCTCTGGGGGGAGGTCCGTGTATCTCTCCAGTACCTCTCCCCCATTTACTTAAGGCCTAGGCTGTGTTCTCTCTCACCGGGTGCGTTTCTCCAGCCAACCCCGCCAACAGCGACTCCTCGCTTGTTGACGGGGCCCCACCAATCAACGCGCCGCTGTGGCCAACACTCGCTTCTTCCATAGTTGCTCAACCGCATCTTGTATGTCGCAGAGGAAAATGTCCATTCCTATGTCTGACAAGTGCACTCCATCTGCGCGATATAATCCTGGACATCTCTCTTCTATGAGGTCGTGCGCAATGCTGCATCCTCCTATGGCCCCCATGAAGCGGGCCATCCATCTGTTCACTTTGCGTCTGGTCCTCTCCAATGCCCTATGCGAGTTCTCGCCTCTCCACACTCGCCGCGGTATGATGTGTGACCA
Source organism: Ichthyophis bannanicus (assembly GCA_033557465.1). NCBI lineage: Eukaryota > Metazoa > Chordata > Amphibia > Gymnophiona > Ichthyophiidae > Ichthyophis > Ichthyophis bannanicus. The sequence continues at coordinate 383,554,119 of CM066038.1, read as the reverse complement.
TGCCAATAGCGTCCCGGGAAAGGTGTTTGCCAGCGTTAGGAGGTCGCCTTGCATCCTCTTGGTGAGCTCGACGCTGCACGTGGATGCCAGGTCGTTGCCCCCCAAGTGGATCACAATCATCGCTGGGTTCCCGGTAGATCTCTTCCTTAGGAGCAAGGACGGCATTAGCTGGTCCCACACCATACCCCGTCGTCCCAGCCATACTACGGCAACCTCTGCACTTGGTAGCCCCAGATTCAACCCCTGCGGTCTAGACCGTGTCCTCTTTTGTGCCCAGTGAACAAATGAATGGCCACATATCCACACTTCCTGTGGCCACAGGTGGTAGCGCATCCCTGCGTGGAGCACAATCAGAGAATATTATTACCGCAGCACATATCCAACAGATGTTAATTCGCTTTGTCTGAACACCAGATGTTTTACATTCTCCTTATCCCCACCTCCCGTTCCTCGTCCGTTACCCGCTGGCCTCACTGCGTTGGACGTATATACAGTTTGTATCTATCCGAACGCCATCGGCCTATCTTCATTATCTGTTCTCGGGACATCCCGATGCTGGCTGCCGTTGAAGCAGCTCCTATGCGAAAGGAGTGCGAGCCGTAAAAGCTTGCATCCCGTCCTTTTCGCTCAATTATTAGCTTGAGTACCCTGATTGGAAACGCGATAAGGAGGCACCATTCGCATGTACGAACCAGTGGTTTTCAGAGTGCGCCCGTACCTGTTGGTAGGCTAAAGCATTTTTTAGTGGGCATGAAGGGTCGTCGTGCATTGCCGACAGCACCACCTGTGCCCCTTTTCCCTCCACGTCGGTCTTGGATCTGCGCAACTGCAGCACTATTGCTCTAGTGCGTATGCACACGTCGCGCTTTCCCATACCTCCGCTGGCCGTCCCTCGCTCCGATGCTGAGGATGCTACTAGCTCCGCTACCCGAAATGCTCCGTAAAAGGCCCAGGAATATGCACATCGAAAGAGGCGCGCCTCGTAATCATCGTAACATACTTGGCTAGTCGTTACCATGAGTTGTTGTAGCATATGGTGAGTGATCGGGCGGCGCTTGTCTATTTGTCGAGGTTGGCCCAAGGACCAGCCTCGCATCACCTTCTTTATGATGAACTCGGCCTTGGGGCTCTTCTTTTCCATAGCCTTCGCTAAAAAGGATACGGCCGCTAGACGGGCCTGTACCGCCGCTTTTGTGCAGCCCTTGCTTTTGCAATGCATAATCCACTTCAGAATGCTGGTTACTTTTAATCTGTCCTCCTGTCGTATGACATTCTCTCTGCAGAATGTTTGGAAGTGTTCCCATGCTGCTAGGTATCTGCGCCGGGTATTATCCGCTAAGGCGCCTAACAGGAGCTCCCATATCTCAGTGGACCATACTCCCAGACTTGATCGGGCACCGCTGTCTTGTCCGCATCGGCCTCGGGCGCTAGCTGGTGAAAAAGGCAGATTTTAGAATGAGAAAGAGCATCAGCAATGTTATTATTCTCGCCCTCGATGTGCTCCGCTCTAATGGTTATGTTATGCGCCAGGCACAGCAATACAATTCGCCTCAATAGTGCCACCACCCTGGGCGTCTTAGCTCTCATCCTGTTCACCGCCCACACCACCGCTAGGTTATCGATATGGAAGGTGATCGCCTTGTTGGCGAGCTCCGGGGCCCAGATACTGAGGGCTACCATTAGCGGGAAAAGCTCCAGGAACGTGATATCCCTGGTGGTTCCATCTGCATGCCACTCCATGGGCCATGTCTCGGAGCACCATGCTCCTTTATAGTATATGCCGAAACCAATCCCCCCTGATGCATCGGTGAAGAATTCGAGTTCGGCATTGGATACGGGGAGCGCTTGCCAGAATGCAAGGCCGTTGAAGGTGTGCAGGAATTGAAGCCAGACCAGTAGGTCTTCCCGTATTTCCTTGGTGACCCTGATGCGATGGTATCTCTTCGTGATACCTTTTGTTGCCCATGTCATGCGACGGCTGAACACTCTTCCCATGGGTATCACCCTGCATGCAAAGCATAGTAAGCCTAGCATTGACTGAAATTGTTGAAGTGTCGCTTTTCGCCGGCTGTGCATAACTTGCATGTCTTTTCTCAACTTCAGCACCTTTTCAGGCGGCAGATGCGACCTGTGTGCCGGCACATCTAATTGTATACCCAGGAACGTGATGATCCCTTTTGGGCCCTCTGTCTTCCCTTTTGCCAGCGGGATCCCAAACGCTCGCGCCGTCTGTTCAAAGATATCCAATATCCTTTTGCAGTCGTCGCGATCTTTTCCAATGAATAGGAAATCGTCCAGGTAATGTACAACAGTATCGGGGCCTGCTAGGTCTTCCACTACCCAGTGTAAGAACGAACTAAATTGTTCGAAATACGCGCATGATATTGCGCAGCCTGTCATAGTAGAACTGCCCGTTGAACGTGAATCCCAGCATTGGGAACGAGTCCGGGTGCACCGGCAATAACCGGAATGCCGACTCGATGTCCGCCTTCGCTAGTTGTGCTTGCGGCCCCTTGCTGCGTATGAGGCTAATTGCCTGATCCATGGTTGCGTATCTGACCGAGCATAATGCCGGATCAATATAATCGTTGACTGACTGTCCCTCCGGGTATGATAGGTTATGGATTAACCGGAATTGGCCCGGCTCCTTTTTGGGTATGACCCCCAATGGGGAGACTACCATGTCCTTGAAGGGGAGCGACTGGAAAGGACCAGCTACCCTCCCCATACCTAGTTCTTTGGCTATCTTGCTGCGGGCGATCTCATTGTGCTTTTGTACCGATGGTGGGTTAGTAAATAGACTCGTTTGTGCTCTGTTTATCAAAATCAGGGATGGGATGCGGAAACCTTGAGAAAAGCCATCCTCTATATTGATAGCTATTTCCCGCTTGGGGTATGCTCTAAGCCACGGCCGCATCGGCTCAAGCCTGATGGGTGTTGGAGCCAGCCCCTTCGTTGGAACGTTGCTGTATTGCTCTGAAAGGCTTGGCCTCCCTTGAGACCCTGCATGTGAAGGCAGGGTGTCCGTTTCCACATACTGCGCAGGAATGCTTGAATTTACACGGCTGCCATGTACAACTCCCTGCGTTGAACGGTCGGCATGGCCGTTTCCCCGAGAACTGATTGGCCTGCTGCCATTGTATGTTCTGAAAGGGCTGCTGCCATTGTGTGCTCGACTGCGGCTGGCGCAGCCCTTCCAGACAAAAGCGCCTGTTGGGCGCCATTTCCTCGGTCCACATGTCCAGGATCCTATGATGCCATGCTAGGGTGGGATCATCGGCCATAGTCCTCCTGAACTGCACGTCATAGTTCAGCCAGGCCCATCCACCGTATTGTTTATGTGCCCTGGTGATCGTGTCCAGGTACCGGGTCAGGTATGGCCCTGCTTTCGGGTTCTTTTTCCATCACCACGCTCATAAAGATGTGGAATGCTGTCACCCAATTATTAATAGGAATTTTGGAATTTTAAAATGGGAATTTTTTGTTTCCGCTCCCTCTCGCTTCTTTTATCCCTATCTTTTCCATTGTTTGACTCATCATCTTGGTCCCTGAGCAGGAGGGAGAATATGTCGATATACTCCCTCCTCCAAATCCTCCTCTTAATTTTCTTGGGTACCGACACGGCCAGGGAGCTCACCCCGCAGCGTGGGTCGCGGCTGGCGTCATGCCAATCCATCTGCGTTCTTTGGGTCGCTCCCGTTGTCGCGCATGTGCGGTCCTCGCCCCGCTGACTTTGCCCCGACCAAGCCTGCCTGAGGGAATTGGATTGTTTTGCGCTCTTCTTCCTCTTCACTTTTTTTAATGCGTAGCGCATCACATCTGCCCATTCTATGTCCCTCTCACTGTCTGAACTGGACCCATCAGATGAGGACGTTGATAGCTCTGGCGCCCCCTTTTCGCACCCCGACCTACCATGTGCTGGGTTGGGAGTGGTCGCGCTGGCACTCGTCGATGGCACTTCATAGATCGTAGAGCCCAGCGCTCCCAGCCGTTGCTTAACTAAGTTCAGGCCGTGTTGCGTCACCTGATCCCGGACCATCTGGAGCAGGTCGTCTAGTTCTTGATTCTGCAGCAGGGCGGAAATCTCCAGTTGCTGTGGCGCCTTCTTCCTGGTACTGTGGCGAGGCTTCGCTGCTGCCGCTGCCCTCTGCGCCCCTCTCGTGTTTGGGCGGCGGCTGCTCGTGCCTTTGATGCTGTTGCCCCTTTTGTTGCCGCCTTGGCGCCTCGTTGCCTGGAAGCCTTTGGTGTCTCCCTTCTCAGCATCTCTCAACTAGAATAGAGTTAATATGCAGAGGCAATGGAAAGTCTAAATTACTATCATCCAGAATGCTAACTTTAATCCCGTGCTCTCTAGCGCTATCTATGTACCTATAATCTCACTCTATATCTCCATAGATAACTATATCGCTATCTAAACATTCCCATATACATGCATTCCCATATAGATACATTCCCCAAATTACACCATATAGCTTAGAACAAATTCTCCCTTGTGAGTTTCCACATCATCACATAAGAAAGGCATCCTAACAGTCTGCATTACCACCTATTGTCCATTAGATGGCAGCCTTACGCTTCCCTTCTCCCACTCCCTTGCTTTTGTGCTTACATTTCGACGTTGTTCTGCAGCCGTTCAGTTGGATATTTTTTATTTTTTTTTAAATATATATATATATATATAAGCATAACCCGCTCGGCTGCCCCCCCCACCCCCGCTATCTGCCTCCCCCCCCCCAGCAATAATACAGTAATATACAGTCCCTCTGGGCTGCTGCCCATCTACTAGTATCCGGCTGCCCCCCCTCTCTCTTTATTTATTCGTTTTGTTAATAAAATACTGCGCTCGTTCTCTTGGCCACATATCTGGGAGCATTAAGGCGGTGGAGGGGGGAGGGGTGCCGCGTACGGCCCCGCATCTCTCACCCCCCGTCCCTCGATGTGCCGTGCAGGTAAGCTGCAGGCTTCCCTTGCATCATTTGCCCTCACAGCCACATCTCTCCGCCCGCACGTCGGCTGGCTGGCTGGCTCGCTCCTTCCCCCCCCCCCCCATGCTTGCCAGGCTGCTACCCTGTTCATTGGCTCCCCCGTCTCCTGCCCTCTCTGTCCGCACTACCACGAGCCTACTTAGTTAAGGTACTTGCATTTGTATTCTCTTCTCCTGCAGATTACTCACGGTATCGCTCCTGACTCCCGCTGGCTGCGGCAATCTACACGCGCTCCTCCACGTGGAGGGGGTGGATCGGCCAGAGCCCTCGTTGCAGCCCCCCCGGCTCACGACCGCTGCCTCGAAGAGACCTGCGCTCCCGTAGCAACCTCCCCAGGAAAACGCTGAGCGGGTGGATGAGAGCCGAGAGATCCCGTAGAAGCCTCGGGCCCTGGAAACGCTGAGCGGGGGGTAGACCAACGTTGTCCGGCTTCCTCCAGGAAGGGGGGTGAGCGGCAAAGAGGCCGCGCCCGAGCCAGGCGCGCTCTTTTGACTGCGGCTCTTTGCCCACCCCCCCCCTCCGCCGTCCCCCCCGCCCCTCCCCCGGCCCCCCCGCCCCTCCCCCGGCCCTCGGCTCGCCACTGCGCGCCTGTGCCTGGCCGCGTTGATTCGCAGCCGGGTCTTTTCTTCTCTACAGGATCAGGTAACCCACAAACAGTCTGTTAAGACTAGCCAATCCTTGTGTGGTAAGTTTCATGCTAAGCATGCTGACGGCCCCGGCCTTGCCCTCAAGACCACATTGGCATCAAAACCCCGGCGGGAGTCTTCGGGCTCCAAAGCATTTCAGGGGTTTCAGGTTGTTCCTGGGGCTCACCCCTCACAGAACATACCTGAGCCATGCTCGGGGGTGGCATCCGCTTCGAGCGGTACCGATAATCCGGCATCGGCACCGGCGTTGAGTGCTCCACTCTTTACCAGGGATCGTCATCTGGCGTCCTCGGTACCTTCGGGACCGATCGATACGCTCCAGTTTGACTTTCCAGTATCTAAGCAATGCACGGTGGTGGCATCCGCTTCGAGCGGTACCGATAACCCGGCATCGGCACCAGTGTTGAGTGCTTCACTTTTCACCAGGGATCGTCATCTGCCGTTCTCGGTACCTTCGGGACTGATCGATACATCCCAGATTGACTTTCCAGTATCGGCAGTACCGCCGATACCACCACCGGCGTCGGTACCCTCTAGGCATGCATCGATAGACTCGCTTCCTTCGATGCCGAGTCTAGAATCGATTTCTAGTCTAGAGGACTGGGTACCGACGCGTCTCAGAACCGATGTTTACCGATTCTGCATGCACGGTACCGAGGATAATCACCAAGGGTTTTTAGTTACCTCTGTACCGTTTGAGCAGCCTCCGATGCCTGCTTCGGTGTCGGTTTCCCCTTCGATTCCGGCACGACTACCGGTATCGGTATCTATGCCGGTACCTGCAGTATCATCGGAACCAGCTCCTTCCATGCTTTTTTCACCCGGATCGCTCCTCTCTATACCTAGTTTGGAGTCGATACCTGGCATGGATGATGCACTACTGACTGTCTCGACTCATAACTGCCATTTCCAGTGTCCATCCATTACAAATCCTGTTCTGCACCGGACAGGTACATCCTCCGGTGCCCAGGCTACCTTTTCAAATTTAGCCTGTCCAGAAAGGGTTCCCATCGGAGATCCTTCTTTTCAGAAATTTCTCCTTGACATGGCAACCTTCCTTACTATTCCTATCCCTGGCTATGAGTCTTTTCAGGGTTTTTCTGCAGGAAAGGAAAATATAATGCTTCCTTTGCATCACTCTTTGCAGAATCTTCTTCTGAGGGTATGGGAAAAACCTTTAAGGGTTTCTTCACCTCCTACAGCAACTGATCTTCTGTATCAGGTGCCCCCCTCTCCAGGATTTCAAAAGCCTCAACTTCCCCATCATTCCATTGTAGTGGAATCAGCAATGAGGAAGGTAAAAAGCAAGAAAAAACATTCTTCTTTCCCGCCAGGGCGTGCATCTAGAACACTGGATGCCTTTGGACGTCAAACCTTCCAAACATCCATGCTGGCAACAAGGATTCTCTCATATATATTCTATATGAGTCTATCCCTTCAGGAGATCACAAAGAAATTATCTCTTTTGACTCCTTTTCTTTCAGAGCCCAAGGCTGCAGACTATTCCTTACTTCTTAGTCATAGCCAAAATATCTCTTGGTTTCTTTCTCGTGCTTCCTTAGACTCTGAGTCTGTTAGCAGGACTTCTGCTATAGCCATAGGAGCACGTCGTAAAGCCTAGGCAGCTCTGCAGACAGAGACAGCTTGCTCTCTTTGTTCAGTCTGTTCTCTCTGTTTGACACAGACCGACTCTCTCTGTGGTCCTATTCAGTAGCTGCCCATGCAGGAGTCCAGTGCTTGACTACTGGTACTTTTCCACAAGTCCCAGTCTTGTCTTCCACCACTCCTGTCTGGCCTTAGTAGTGATTCCAAGGAAGTTTTCTACATCTTTCTTAGATAATCTTTTTCACTACAGATTTCTTACACTATCTTCTACCCTTGCCATCTCCAATCCATGGATTTGGCAACGTAGTGGACGTGGCTGTCAGTTTTCTCCATCAGCCAGTTCTACATCCCAGTTCTCCTGCATAATGCTCTCTGCAATCCTACTGAGAAGCATTCCACTATGAGCCCTTGCTAGAGAGCATAGAGTTTCTCTAATGGCTATCCATCATGGTTGAAAAATGCTTCCTCAGTCATCCCCTATGACTGTGAGGGTTCTTCATACCCTGCTATCTTCTTTTTAAAAAAAAAAAAAAAAAAAAAAGAGGGATAAGGACATAAGCCTTCTACACGTGAAAGTCTAAGAGTTATCCCATTCCTTAGGGAATATACTCTTTTTTTTTCTTGCAGCCTGTCCTCATGGTATCCTAACACTTCAAGGACAGCACATATTAGTCTGAAAAACGCCTGATACCTCCTTTGTCCCTCACGTAGGTCAACCTGGTATCTCATTCTATGCGTTTCTGTCCTTTTACCATGCTGGAGTTCCACAGGACTCTGGACTTGCTGTCTACAGACTGATATTATCCTCTGTTTTTTCACGTAACCATCCTGGTAATTCACTGGATAGCATTCCTTTACCATCATTTCTGGGGGAATAGCTTCTCTATATATCTTCTCAAGTAGGTTTCACCTCCTTGTTCTTAGATGAATCTTTTCCCTTCACATCTCCATGTGAATGTCCTGATATGCATAGCTCTGTCTGCTTACTGCAGGCATCTATCTTTAGACCTATATATTCAGGTATATATATCTATATATATCTATATCTATCTATATATATATCTATATCTATCTATATATATATCTATATCTATCTATATATATATCTATATCTATCTATATCTATATCTATATCTATCTATATATACCTCTATACATCTCTGTAGATGTATCTGTCTGTCAGCTAAGTGTGCATATGCTATGCCCTTTAGATCTTATTATAGATATATATAGATATATATACACACACATATCTCTACATATATGTGTGTATCTCTCCAGATACTTATTATAGGTAGATATGTATTTCCATACTTATCTCCTGACTGTCTATGCTCATAAAGGTTTTTACCTTCCTGTATGTATCTGACAGTGGGCTTGCACAGCTTCATACTGTTCCACAGTATGTTTCGTATATTTTGCACACAACCACTGCTGTGGAACTGACAGCTCTACCGTATCCTAAGTTTACCTATCCCTGAAGCTCCATGCCCCAATGTCTTCCTACCTCTCACCAGTTAGGAAAGACTTGGTGGATCTTCAGTGGATTTCAAATTCAATTCCTCAAACATCTGTCTTTTCTTGGGAGTATGGGGTTCTTCTCATACCCTTTCCTCCCTCAAGGACTAGGTCTGTTTGTCCAGATTGGTCAGTCTTCCTCTTTTGCTCCTACCTCTGAATACTTCTGTAGCCAAAAGGGTTTTCATCTTCCCATGAAGCTTCCCACTGAAGACCTGCCGTGTCTGTGTTACCCCAATTGAATCCTGGGGTCACCTCTCACTTCCAGATGTTGACTTCCACCTTCACTGCAGTGAGGTCACCTTGAACATTATTCTACTGGATCCCCAGTAGACTCCGTCAGCCTCTCTACTTCCTGCAATCCAGTAGGTGAGCATCATATGGTGATTGTTCATTTCAGTATATAACTTGTGATAATGATCATACATACAAGGACTCCTTCCGAGTAGTCCTTTCTTAGGTTAGCTGTTTTTTCAGCAGCTCCTCTCTTTTCAACTCCTGCCCTCCATCCTCAGGATGCCTGGCCATATGAGGTGTAGCATGTTTTCAATCTTCAACATGTTAGGGCTCCAGGCATCTTAGCTTGGGAGTCCCCATATGTGAAGACTCATTCCTGCTTGTTCCTGGAGATAGCACAGTTACTTATCTGTAACAGGTGATCTCTGGGAACAGCAGGAATAAGTCTTCACAACCCGCCCACCTCCCCTAGGAGTTGTATTTCTGTATCTATCTTTCCTTTCCTCTTTCTCTCTCTCTTTGTCTCAGCTATGAAACTCAACTGAGGAGAGACAGTTGGAAAGGCGGGAAGGCAGCATGCAGGCGCTGAGGGATGCTCCCAAAAGCTTTCTGATTGGACGCTGGGGAGCGTTCCCGCGCAGGCTCCGTCGGTACCAACGTACCCATATGTGAAGACTTATTCCTACTGTTCCCAGAGATCACCTGTTACAGGTAAGTAACTGTGCTTTCCTTCCAGGAACTTGTCCAAACCTTTTTTAAACCCAGCTGCACTAACAGCTTTTACTACATCCTCCGGTAACAAATTCCAGAGTTTGATTACACGTTGAGTGAAAAAATATTTTCTCTTATTAGTCTTAATTAAGTTACCCTGTAGCTTCATTGCATGTTCCCTAGTCTTTTTATATTCTGATGATGTAAACAATCGATCTACGTTCACCCGTTCCACCCCATTCATTAATTTATAGACCTCTATTATATCTCCACTCAGCCGTCTCTTTTCCAGGTTGAAGAGCCCTAACCTTTTTAGCCTCTTAATAGGAGTATCCTTCCATCCCTTTTACCATTTTGGTGGCTCTTCTCTGTACCTTTTCTAATAATGCTATATCCTTTTTAAGATACGGCGACCAGAATTGCACACAATATTCAAGGTGCGGTCTCACCATGGAACGATATAGAGGCATTATAATATCTTTTGTTTTATTTTCCATTCCTTTCCTTTTGATACCTAGCATTCTATTTGCTCTCTGCCACCGCTGCACACTGGGCCGAGGGTTTTAACATGGTATCCACGATGACGCCTAAATCTTTTTCCTGGGTATTGGTTCCCAATGTGGAACCTTGCATCATGTAACCATAGTTTGGGTTGTTCATTCCTAGGTGCCTAACTTTGCACTTGTCCACATTAAATTTCATCTGCCATTTTGATGCCCAGTCTTCCCATTTATCAAGAGCCTCTTGCAATTTTCCACAATCCTCTTGGGTTTTAACAACTTTAAATAGTTTGTGTCATCTGCAAATTTGATAACCTCACTTGTTATTCCCCTTTCCAGGTCATTTATGAATATGTCAAAAAGCAGCAGACCCAGCACAGATCCCTGGGGCACTCCACTATTCACCTTTTTTCAGTGGGAAAATTGGCCATTTAGCCCTACCCTCTGCTTTCTATCTTTTAACCAGTTCCTGATCCACAATAGTACACTGCCTCCTATCCCATGACTTTTTAGTTTTGCCAAAAGTCTCTGATGAAGGACCTTGCCAAAGGCTTTCTGAAAGTCCAGATACACTATATCAACCGACTGACCTTTGTCTACCTGTTTATTCACACCTTCAAAAAAACATAACAGATTAGTAAGACACGATCTTCCTTGTCTAAAGCCATGTTGGCTGTCTCCCATTAAGCCATGACTATCTACATGATGAGTAATTGTGTTCTTTATAATGGTTTCTACCATTTATAATGGTTTCTACTATTTTACCCTGTACTGACGTCAGGTTCACCGGTCTAGTTTCCCGGATCACCCCTGGAACCCTTTTTAAAAATTGGCGTTACATTGACGATCCTCCAGTCTTCAGGTATTACAGATGATTTTAATGATAGTCCTGACAGATATGCACAATGTTCGAGACCTTTGATGGTGCATTTGGATATGCATTAGTGCCATCTGCACTGCAGCATGCCTGCATTCCGAGGCTACCACCCCTTCCCCCCCTGTTTCCCCTCTCTTCGTGTCTTGTCCCTTTTGTTTCTGTCCTATTGAACTATGGTGTTCCTTTCTTCCTCCAGCAGTGTTTTGATTTATTGTAACCTGCTCAGATGCCTGAGTGTTGAGCAGTATATTAAAAACCTAAATAAAGATAAAGATAGATACTCCACCATTCACAGGGACATACCCTGCTATGTTGCTGCATAGCAGCTGTACAGAGGTTACTGCCCAATCACACAGGCACTTAATGATGCTGCAGCCATTAAGTGCCTACTGGCCAGGCATACATGTCCCCCCTGATATTCTTAGTTGGGTATCTGCACACCAGGACCTCTCCTGCGGCCCACACATACATACAACATGCCTTTGCCAAGACCATGCCCTGTACCTATACACAACTGCTGCTACTGCATAATTACATGGCGTCTCCAGACTATACATCTTATCTGCATTGCTCAGCCAAGCATATACCATCCATATACCATACAGCTATGTTCCCATTTTTCCAAAGCATTTGTTGGGGAGGCCTTGCACACCCCTTTGGCATATACAGCACATGCCAGAATCTCCAGGAACAAGCAGGAATACGTCATCACATATGGGTACGTCGGTACCGACGGAGCCCGCGCGGGAAAGCTCCCCAGCTTTTCAGATTAAAAGCTTTTGGGGCCTCCCACTGCACATGCGCGCTGCCTTCCCGCCTTCCTGACCAGCTCTCGTCAGTTTTCTTTTTTTCCGCGGAGCCAGCAGGTCGTGTTCCTGTCACCGCTGAAGAAATTGTTAATTTTATTGTTTTCTTTAGACCGCGTACCTGCCTTCCCCATTCTGAAACCGGTACTGCCGGTCTCTCTTTCTTTCTTTTAAAAAAAAAAATTTTTTTTTTTTCTTTTCTTCAGCACAGCTTGGTACTTTGTTAGGCCTTCAGGCCTACACAAATTCTCCTCATGGAGAAGCCAGTTCCTGGTTTTAAAAAGTGTACCAAGTGCAGTGCTGTCATTCCTCTTACAGACACCCATGAATGGTGTCTTAAATGTTTAGGACCTGACCATTCCATACCGGACTGCCCATCCTGCTCCCAGATGTCGAAACGTGGATTGCAGAACCGGGCCAACAAGTTCCATGTGCTGTTTCCTTCAGAAGCATCACAGTCATCCAGGTCTTCCTCTCCGGATGGATCTCAGGTAACCAAAACTCCAGTGGGCAAATCCTCTAAAAGCAAATCTCTTTCTAAAGATCGAGAGGCTCTCAATTCTGAGTTCGAGGATTCTGCCCAGGCCAAAAAACCCCGGCGGGAGGCTCCGGCCTCCAAAGCAATCATGGGGTCACAGGTTGACATCGATGGCGCGGCCTCGACAGATCACCTGTTGTACTGCTCTGGGGTACCGGCCCATACCGGTACCGACATCCAGGCAGCAGTGGCGTCTATGGGCAATACTGTCCAAGTCATGCAGCAGGCCATTCTGGCTTTTATTAATGCTGCTACGCCCTCGGTACCGCAGCCAGCGGTACCGGGTCCGGTTCCGGTAATGGCTTCCATACCGGAACCGAGGCCATCGTCTTCCAAACGCAGATCGGTTCCGCATGCCGGATCCGGGCTTTTGCCCGGTACCGATCCCATACCCGGTACGCCCGATATCGATACCGAACGGTATGCGTATCGTGCGTTGGAAGCACATAGAGGATACTCTGCTTCTTCAGAGGATTTTAACTCCTCTGATGATTCTGATGAGTTCTCCCTTGATCTTCCTGAGGAGCCTTCTTCTCCTAACAGGAGAATGTCTCCACCAGAGGATTTGTCCTTTCAGGACTTCATCATAGAAATGGCTAAAGGTCTTTCTATTGCTTCATCCTCTGAAAAGGAACCCAGATCAAAGAAACTGGATATTTTAGGATACTCTAAGTCTCCTAAAGAGGCAGTCACCCTGCCTATCCATGAAATCCTTCAAGAACACTTGATGGACTTATGGGAGGCTCCTCTAACATTGTCTCCTTCTTCTCGCAGGTTGGACACCATGTACCGTGTCCCCCCTTCTCCTGGTTTCCAAAAAACCCAGTTGCCTCACCATTCTATTGTGGTGAAGTCTGCAATGAAGAAGATAAAGAGTACCAAAAGGCACTCTTCTACTCCTCCAGGGCGAGAATGTAAGACTCTAGACTCTTTTGGCAGGAAAATTTTCCAGGCTACTATGCTTATAGCCAGGATTAATTCCTATAGTCTTTACATGGGCATGTTTCTCAGTGAAATCGCTCTAAAAGTTCGGCATTTTGCCCCCTTTATCCCTGAGGATAAGAGGGAGCAGTTCATTTCCTTAGTGAAACACCTTTTGGATATTTCAAATTTCTCCAACAGGGCAGCTTTTGATTCCTTTGAGGGTGCTGGTAGGGCTTCGGGCATTGCTATAGCAGCCCGACGTCTTGCTTGGCTCCAGGCTTCTGATCTAGAACCTTGGGTCCTAGATGGCTTACGAAATCTGCCCTGTACAGGTGAGAACTTATTTGGTGAGGAGTGGCAAATTAAGGCCACTCAAATGGATGCAGAAAATGCCACCTTAGATAGACTTTCTAAGTCTACCTCCACTCCTGCCAAGAAGAAGTCTTTTAAGAGGCCTTATTACAAGAAGTCCAGATTTTCTACAAATACTGGCCAACAATCCTCTCAGCCTCGTTTTGCTGCTAAACGTCAGCAACCTAAACAGGCAAGGTCAAAGCCTGCGGCGTCTGCTACGCCTCAGCAGGCTCCACCCCCTCAGGGGTTTTGACTTGCCCCTAGAGAACTTAACTTTTCTGGCTCTAGAACAACCAGAGCCCCTCACCATACCCGGAAGGTTAGCTCACTTTGCTCCCAGATGGGAGCAAATTACATCAGAGCAATGGACCCTCTCTATCATCAGAGAGGGTTACAAACTCCATTTTTCCGACCTTCCTCCTTATACTATGGTGGGGCAGTTCAATTCTCCCCCATCTCTCCTGGCCCTCTTGGGTCAGGAAGTCTCCTCCCTCCTTGTCCAGGGGGCAATAGAGGAGGTCCCTCTTCTTCAACAGGGGACGGGATTCTACTCCCCTTATTTTCTAATACCAAAGAAGACAGAGGGCTTCAGACCAATTCTGGATCTGAGAGAATTGAACAAATTTCTTTTCAAGGAGAAATTCAAAATGCTTTCTCTGGGCATTCTCCTTCCATACCTTCAGAGTCAGGATTGGCTTTGTTCTCTAGATCTAAAGGATGCGTATACACACATACTCATCCACCCATCCCACAGAAAATACCTTCGATTTCTGTTTCAGGGAAAACATTTCCAGTACAGAGTACTCCCCTTCGGTCTAGCCTCTGCTCCAAGAGTGTTCACCAAATGCATGGCAGTCGTAGCTGCCTTTCTAAGAGGCCTGGGAATTTTCATATTCCCATACCTGGACGACTGGCTCATCCGAGCTCCCTCTCAGTCCCAGGCCCAAATTTCCCTGGACCGCACAAGGCGTCTTCTGCAATATCTAGGACTGGTAGTAAACCTTCCCAAGTCTCAGCTAATCCCTACTCAGTCTCTCGAGTTCATAGGGGCCCAGTTAGACACCATCACTGCAAGGGCCTACCTGCCTCAGGTCAGGGCCCAACGCCTGCTGAGTTTGGCCTCCCAAGCTCAGTCCAGCAGTCATTTGACAGCCCGGGAAATGCTGCGACTTCTGGGCCACATGGCCTCCACGGTACATGTGGTGCCCTACGCTCGTCTGCATATGAGAGCAGCTCAATGGACCTTGGCCACCCAGTGGACTCAAGCATCTGGAGCGCTCTCCGACCAAATACTCACCTCAAGCCGTCTATTTTGGTCCCTCCAATGGTGGACATCCACCAAGAATCTGTTGTTGGGGGCCCCCTTCCAACCTTTGTTGCCCCAAGCAACCCTCACAACAGATGCCTCCCAGACAGGGTGGGGAGCTCATCTTCAGAACCTCTCCACTCAGGGCACTTGGTCTCCACAGGAGGCCACCCTTCATATCAACCTCCTGGAACTGCGAGCAATTTACCTTGCCCTCAAGGTCTTCTATACCCTCCTTGTCAATCTGACTGTCCTAGTTCAGACAGACAATCAGGTAGCCATGTTCTATATAAACAAACAAGGAGGGACAGGCTCTCTGTCGCTTTGCAACGAAGCTCTCAGAATATGGGCCTTCGCCAGAGAGCATCAAATTCACCTTCTTGCAGTGTATCTTCCAGGAGTTCAAAACTCTCGTGCAGACAGACTCAGTCGAGTTCTGCTTCCACACGAATGGTCCCTACATATGGACCAGATACGCAGAATCTTTCAGGAATGGGGGACCCCGGACATAGACCTCTTTGCAAGTCCGTGGAATGCCAAACTTCCCCGGTTCTGTTCCAGAACTCAGTGTCAGGGAGCTCAGGCCCACGATGCCTTCCTCCTGCATTGGGGTCAGGAATTCCTCTATGCCTTTCCACCCATTCCTCTAATATCCAAGACTCTGTTCAAGCTCCAGAGGGATCACGGGACTATGATCCTCATAGCTCCCCGCTGGCCTCGCCAGGTGTGGTTCCCTCTACTTCTGCATCTCTCCCAGGGATCCTCCCTGGACCTGGGAGCTGCGCCAGACCTCCTGTCTCAGGAGGAGGGGACTTTGTGGTACCCAAACCCCAAATCCCTACATCTCAGAGCTTGGTTACTGAAGGCCTAAGTCTTCAAGACTTTAATCTTTCTCAACCTGTGACAGATATCCTTCATGCCTCTAGGAAACCTTCCACGAGGCGTTCTTATGCTTTCAAATGGAAACGTTTTTCCATTTGGTGTGCTCAGCAGGGTCTTGACCCTCTAGCACTTCCTTTGAATTCCCTCTTGGACTATCTCCTGCATCTTTCAAATGCAGGCCTTAAGACGAATTCAGTAAGGGTCCATTTGAGTGCTATTGCAGCATCCTTAAAACCTATAAATGGACAACCTGTCTCCTCTCATCCTCTTGTTTCACGTTTCATGAGAGGCCTGACTCTAACTAAACCTCCCATCCGACCTCCTCCGGTAGCATGGGATTTGAACCTAGTTCTAGGTCAGCTTATGAAGCCACCTTTTGAGCCTTTGGACTCTACCTCCTTCAAATTTCTTTCCTGGAAGGTTGTTTTCCTTATTGCAGTCACTTCGGCTCGCCGCATCAGTGAACTGCAGGCTTTAGTGGCTCATCCACCTTATACTAGGTTTCATCATGATAAGGTGGTCCTTAGGACGAATCCCCACTTTATGCCCAAAGTGGTCTCGCCTTTTCATCTTAATCAAGAGGTATATCTACCTGTCTTTTTCCCGGCTCCTCATGCATCCAGTGCAGAGAGGAACCTTCATACTCTGGATTGTAAAAGAGCTCTTGCCTTTTACCTCAACAGGACTCAACCACATCGAAAGTCTTCCCAACTTTTCGTGGCTTTTGATCCTTCTCATTTGGGACTTCCAGTCACCAAGCGTACACTTTCCAATTGGATCGCTCAGTGTATTTCTTTTGCTTACCAGAGTAAGAACATTTCTATGGAGGGCCATGTCACAGCTCACAATGTGAGGGCCATGGCCACTTCTATGGCTCATCTTCACTCTGTGTCCATAGATCAGATCTGTCGAGCAGCCACTTGGGCCTCGGTTCATACCTTCACAGCCCATTACTGCTTGGACAAGGACTCCCGCCGGGATGCCTTGTTTGGTCAGACTGTCCTCAAACACCTGTTCCATACTTAAACAACTGCTGCCCACCTTCCCTGGATGGATGCCTGAGATCCATGCGAAGATGGTTTACCCTTGGAGGGGGATCTCCCAGGCATCTTAGCTAGGGAGTCCCCATATGTGATGACGTATTCCTGCTTGTTCCTGGAGATAGCACAGTTACTTACCTGTAACAGGTGATCTCTGGGAACAGCAGGAATTAGTCATCACAACCCACCCACCTCCCCTAGGAGTTGTATCTCTATCTATCTATCTTCCTGTCCTCTCTCTCTATTGTCTCAGCTTTAAACTCGAACTGACGAGAGCTGGTCAGGAAGGCGGGAAGGCAGCGCGCATGTGCAGTGGGAGGCCCCAAAAGCTTTTAATCTGAAAAGCTGGGGAGCTTTCCCGCGCGGGCTCCGTCGGTACCGACGTACCCATATGTGATGACTAATTCCTGCTGTTCCCAGAGATCACCTGTTACAGGTAAGTAACTGTGCTCTATTGCAGTGCTTTACATTTCTTTTGGGGCATTTTTTACTATTACTTTAATGTACAAACATCCCTCACCTGTGTGTGCTGTTCATTTCTGCTGCATCTTTTGTTCTCCCAAGCAGCAGACACACCAAATCACTACAGACTTGTCATAGCCATTCATCTTTATGGGACGCATTGGAGTTAGGAGCGAGGTTTTTTCTAAGTCCTGCCCTTATTCCACATTTCAGCGTGTATAACGTGGACATATGTGTGATATGCCAGGGACGTACAAGGATCTTTCCAGGATACGCTTTATATGTTTCCGTGCCTGCCCATATCCTGAGATCCCCTGTTTTAGTGCCGTGTACATCCAGGGCCGCCTGGTGTCAGAATACAGGTCTAGATGTTTTCGAATGAAGCATGTCTATCCTGCACATGCACAGGGCTTATTCATGTTTCAGAATGGTGACCTAATCATCTTACACCATTTTGAAAAAAAAACAGCAAAAGACTATTTGAAAAAACTAGTTTAATATGATTGAATAAAGGACACACTGTGAGTCATATCGGAACTGATGAGGGGAGCCTGTGAAAATCTGGGTCACTTTTTTGTGATTGACAGTGGCTCTGTTTAATAGACCCTTTTCACTCTTGTAATATTTTTAAGTGGATGAACCTAAAGGATTTATCCTCTCTGTGGAACTCTTTGTAAAGCCTGAAGGTTTAATGTAGGTTTTAAATTGACTAATGCCGCATGGGTAGGCTAATAAATATGGATGGGAGCATTTATATATGCTTCTAGGTATGCATGTATATATTTGTATATACATATGCACATCTTGTGTATATCTGTGTATGTGTGTATATAATGGTTGGTCTGCTGAATAACAAAACCATGTATATTTTAAATTGTGGAATGCAGTTTGTGCCTTTTTGGAACTGCTGTCTATTTATAAGTAGCTTTTCAAACCTTAAAGTCACTATAACCAAGTGTGAGGGAAGGAAGGAAGGAAGGAAGGAAAAAGATGTTTCACTAGCAGTGATTGCTTATAGATCTGTCATTAGTTTTTATTGTTTATACATTTGATATTAAAAAACAAAACAATTCACTGACAGAAGCTTAATGCAGAAGAGTTGTGATGAGTTAAAGCCCTGAGGATTTGGTCATAACTTGACTCCTGCTGAACTGCCTTTCAAACCAGGATGTTTTTCTCTTTCAGCTGGTCTCTAAGGGCTAAGTAGCTTTCATATGCTTGCTTATGAAGGGGAAGTTGCTGGACAGGTGCCCAGTTAAACTGCTTGTGCTGGGTTGAACTGCTATAGATTAGTACTAGCTTACCCTTTAACCTGGCAACACTTGGCTTACGTTTTGTCATGATATGAGCAGAATAGGCCTTGCTTCTTGCATCTTGAAAGCTGATTTTCTAAGCTATTGTAGTCTTATGCATGTGCTTTTCAGTAAGGAAAAACACAGTGCAACCTCAGGCATCAAAGACAAAATCTTATTCTAAGCAGTACTGTATATGAAAAGACTTAGAAAATAATTTTCAGATGTATTTATTTTATTGATGTTATGAATCATCAATGATCGCGTGCCAAATGTTGTTTTCCACAGAGGTTTATGTCTACAGTCTAAGTATGCAAGCCGATTATTAAATGTTTGAATGATGATCGAAATAGAAATTGTGAGTCGATCAATATAATGTATTTAGATTTTCAGAAAGCCTTTGACAAGGTCTCTTATGAGAGACTCTTGACGAAATTAAAAAGTCATGGGATAGGAGGCAGTATACTATTGTGAATCAGGAACTGGTTAAAAGATAGAAAGCAGAGGGCTGAATGGCCAATTTTCCCAATGGAGAAAGGTGAATAATGGAGTACCCCAGAGATCTGTGCTGGGTCTGCTGCTTCTTAACATATTCGTAAATGACCTGGAAATGGGAATAACAAGTGAAAGAATCATATTTGCAGATGACACAAAATTATTCAAAGTTGTTAAAATGCAAGAGGATTGTGAAAAATCATAAAAGAACCTTGATAAATTGGAAGACTAGACATTCAAATGGCAGATGAAATTTAATGTGGACAAGTGCAGAGTTATGCACCAAGGAAAGATCAACGCAAACTATGGTTACATGATGCAAGGTTGTACATTAAGAACCACCATACATAAAAAAGATTTAAGCGTCGTCATGGATAACATGTTGAAACCCTCTGCCTGGTGTGCAGCAGTATCCAAGAAGGCAAATAAAATGGTAGGAATCATAAGTAAAGGAATGGGGAATAAAACAAAGGATATTATAATGCCTTTGTATCGTTCCATGGTGCGACCACATCTTGAAAATTGTATGCAATTCTGGTCCTTGGATATTAAAAGGATATAGCGAAATTAGAAAAGATACAGAGAAGAGCCACCAAAATGGTAAAGGGGATGGAAGGATACTCCTATGAGGGAGAGGTTAATATGGTCAGGTCTCTCCAACCTGGAAAAGAGACAGCTGAGTTGGGGATATGATAGAGATCTATCAATTAATGAATGGAGTGGAATGGGTAAATGTAGATCGATTATTTATGCCATCAAAAAGTAGAAAAACTAGAGGGCATGCAATGAAGCTACAATGTAACCCGTTTAAGACTAATAAGAGAAAATATTTTTTCACTTAACGTTTAATCAAATTCTGGAACTCATTAATGGAGGATGTAGCAAAAGCTGTTAATATAGCTGGATTTAAAAAAGATTTGGACAAGTTCCTGGAGGAATGGTCCATAAACCATTAATTGAAGAGGACCCAGGAAATCCTCTGCTTGCCCCATTGCAAACATTGTGGAACCTGTGTGTCTTTTTGGGAACCTCTAGTTACTTGTGACCTAGATTGGCCACTGTTGGAGACAGGATACTGGGCTTATTGGACTTTGGTCTGACCCAGTATGGCATATGTTATCTTCTTATGACTATTAACGAGGAGTTTTTTATGACCAGTGATGTTCATGTAAACATTATTCCCCTGTGGTAAGGGAATGTCCCACTACCTTGTAGGACAAATTGAAATGCAATACCGAGGCCTTTTCTCCTCTATTTTGTTGCATAGCTGGGAAGAAGCTTTTGAGTATTTTTAATAGTTTAATGGGGGGGGGGGTGTTTATGATTTTTGACACATGCCAAATTAACAATTTTTTATAGTTTTGGGCTGTGTTTGATTAAATTGGTAACTAACAAGGTATGTAGATTGTTTTTTTCTGTAGCATTATGACGTCATAGTATTCTTTGTGCGTGTAAGAAATATTTAGTGTTTGAAGAATATGTGTTTATACCACACCATACCACACCACACACACACACAAATATATTCTTAAAAACATTAAGGGTCATGTTAACAGATTTACGCGTTAATGAATGTTAACATGCGTTAAGTACTGCCATTTAATGCATGTAAAATTTCAGTAGTGCACTTCAACCTTTATCTTTCTTTATTGTTAGACTTGGTATACCACCTTTAGCTAAATGCACCAAAGCAGTTTACAGACGAATGAATTATAAAATACATAAAAACAGCCACACAGAGCTAAAAGAGTACAACCTCCGACAGCTGCCCTGGAGCTCCTGCCCCTACAAACCGCCATAGGCTTGTTCAAAAAAAATATGTCTTAAGGTTCTTCTTAAAAGATTTAAGAGAATTAACTTGCAGAATATAAAGAGGAAGTGAATTCTAAAAGTGGGATGCCAAAAAATAAAAAGCCGGCTGGTGAGTAGACTCAAGCTGTGCCAAATGCAAAGCCCTCTCAGGAACATAAGAAATAAAGGAATCAGAGATAACACGAGACACCAAAGTAAAAAGCCTTAAAGGCTAACACTAGAATCTTTAATTTAAACCTATAAGAAGGAGGAAGCCAATGCAGCAACCTCAACTACAGAGCAACTGAGGAGAAGGATGTTACAAATGGTGTGCCCCAGGGATCTGTCCATGGTCCGATTCTTTTTAACATCTTTGTTAGTGATATAGCAGAAGGGCTGTCGGGTAAGGTTTGCCTCTTTGCGTATGATACCAAAATCTGCAATAGAGTAGACACCCAGGAAGGTGTAGATAACACGAGGAGGGATCTAGCTAAGCTTGAAGAATGGTCTAGAATTTGGCAGCTGGGATTTAATGTTAAAAAATCTAAGGTCATGCATTTTGGCTACAGCAATCCAAGGGAGCAATATACTGTAGTATAGGGAGTGAAGTACTTTTGTCCACTAAAGAAGAGTGGGACCTAGGCGTGGTTGTGTTTGATGATCTTAAAGTAGATAAACAGGTAGAAAAGGTGACGGCAAAAGCTAGAAGGATGCTTAGGTGCATACAGAGAGGAATGGCTAGCAGAAAAAAGGAGGTGATAGTGCCTCTGTATAAGTCATTGGTGTGACCTCATTTGGAGTATAGTGTGTAATTCTGGAGACCGCACCTTCAAAAGGATGTGAACAGGATGGAGTCAGTGCAGAGGGTGGCTACTATGCTAGAAGTCTAAACAATAAGATGGGAGAGTTAGAATATATAGCACTAAATGAGAGGTTAGATATGATTGCAATCTCAGAGACATGGTGGAAGGAGGATAACCAGTGGGGCACTGTGATACCTGGATACAAACTATATCGTAATGATAGAACTGATCAAATTGGTGGAGGGGTTGCGCTAAAGGAGAGGTTAGATATGATTGGAATCTCCGAGACATGGTGGAAGGAGGACAACCAGTGGGGCACCTGGGTACAAACTATATCGTAATGATAGAGATGATCAAATTGGTGGAGGGGGTTGCGCTCTGTTAGAGAGGGCATTGAGTCAGAAAGGATTAAAGTTTTGCAGGAAACAAAATTTGCTGTAGAATCTCTATGGATTGAAATTCCATGTAAAAAGGGGAAGGCTATGGCAGTGGGGGGTGTACTATCGACCGCCTGGCCAGAATGAACAAATGGATGATGAAATGCTCAAAGAAATCAAGGAAGCTAACAAAAGTTACAACAGTAATAATAATGGGTGATTTCAATTACCCTGCTTTTGACTGGGTCAGTGTCACGGCAGGACATGCTACGGAGATAACGTTTCTAGATGAAATAAATGACTGCTTCTTGGAGCAGCTGGTTCATGAACTGACTAGAGGGGAAGCCATATTATACCTAGTCCTTAGTGGAACACCAGATCTGGTGTAAGAGATAAGGGTGTTGGGGCCACTTGGCAATAGTGATCATAGCATGATCTCGTTTGATTTAATTAATTGAGGAGGGATGGTAAGGCAATCCACAGTACTACCTTTTAACTTTCGAAAGGGAGACTATGATAAAATGAGGAAATAGTTAAGAAAAAACTAAAAGGAGCAGTTGCAAACATTAAAGACTTGCATCAAGCTTGGGTGTTTAAAAATACTATCTTGGACGTCCAGACCAGCTATATTCTATGCTTTAAAAAAAGTGGAAGGAAGTCCAAAAAACTGCCAGCATGGTTTAAAGGTGAGGTCAGAGAGGTGGCTGTTGCAAAAAAGGCATCTTTCAGGAAATGGAAAAAAGAGCCATATGACGAAAACTGGAAACAGCACAAGCACTGGCAAGTTAAATGGAAGACATTGGTAAGGCAGGCAAAGAGAGAATTTGAGAAGAAACTTGCTGTGGAAGCAAAAACTCATATTAAAGACTTTCAAGCACATTCGTAGCAAAAAACCTGTGAGAGAGTCAGTTTGTCCATTAGATGATACAGGGGTAAAAGGGGCAGTAAGAGAGGACAAGGCTATAATGGAGATACTGAATGAATTATTTGCTTCGGTCTTTACTGAGGGAGATGTAGGGATGTTACCTATGACTGACATGGTATTTAAAGGTGATACTGCAGAAGAATTGAAAGAAATATCACTACACCGG
The DNA here is from genome assembly GCA_033557465.1 of Ichthyophis bannanicus. NCBI lineage: Eukaryota > Metazoa > Chordata > Amphibia > Gymnophiona > Ichthyophiidae > Ichthyophis > Ichthyophis bannanicus. The sequence continues at coordinate 383,530,878 of CM066038.1, read as the reverse complement.
GAAGATGTATTACAACTGTTTGATAAACTGAAGAGCTGCAAATCACCTGGACTGGTTGGTATACATCCAAGGGTGTTCAAAGAACTGAAATATGAGATTGCAGACCTGCTATTATAATCTGTGAACTATCATCAAAATCATCTGTTATACCGAAAGATTGGAGGATCGCCATTGTAACGCCAATTTTTAAAAAGGGTTCCATGGGTGATCCGGGAAACTACAGACCGGTGAGCCTGACGTCAGTACCGGGGAAAAATGGTAGAAACCATCATAAAGAACAAATTTACTCAGCATGTAGATAGTCATGGCCTAATGGGAGACAGCCAACATGGCTTTAGACACGGAAGATCTTGTCTTACTAATCTGTTATGTTTTTTTGAAGGTGTGAATAAACAGGTAGACAAAGGTGAGTCGGTTGATATAGTGTATTTTGACTTTCAGAAAGCCTTTGACAAAGTCCCTCATCAGAGACTTTTGGAAAAACTAAAGAGTCATAGGATAGGAGGCAGTGCACTATTGTGGATCAGGAACTGGTTAAAAGATAGAAAGCAGAGGATAGGGCTAAATGGCCAGTTTTCCCAATGGAGAAAGGTGAATAGTGGTGTACCTCAGGGATCTGTGTTCGGTCCGCTGCTTTTTGACATATTCATAAATGACCTGGAAAAGGGAATAACGAGTGAGGTTATCAAATTTTCAAATGAGACAAAACTATTTAAAGTTGTTAAAACTCATGAGGATTGTGGAAATTTGCAAGAGGATCTTGATAAATTGGGAGACTGGGCATCGAAATGGCAGATGGAATTTAATGTGGACAAGTGCAAAGTTATGAACCTAGGGAAGAACAACCCAAACTATGGTTACACAATACAAGGTTCCACATTAGGAGCTACCACCCAGGAAAAGGATTTAGGCGTCATTGTGGATAACATGTTAAAACCCTCTGCCTAGTATGCAACGGCGGCCAAGAGAGCAAATAGAATGCTAGGTATCATAAGGAAAGGAATGGAAAATAAAACAAAGGATATTATAATGCCTCTGTATCATTCCATGGTGCAACCGCACCTTGAATATTGTGTGCAATTCTGGTCGCCGTATCTTAAAAAGGATAGAGCATTATTAGAAAAGGTTCAGAGAAGAGCCACCAAAATGGTAAAGGAGATGGAAGGATACCCCTATGAAGAAAGGCTAAAAAGGTTAGGGCTCTTCAACCTGGAAAAGAGATGGCTAATGGGAGATATGATAGAAGTCTATAAATTAATGAATGGTGTGGAACGGGTAAACGTAGATCAATTGTTTACGTTATCAGAATATAGGAAGACTAGGGGACATGCAATGAAGCTACAGGGTAAACTATTTAAGACAAATAAGAGAAAATATTTTTTCAGTCAACGAGTAATCAAACTCTGGAATTTGTTACCGGAGGATATATTAACAGCTGTTAGTGTAGCTGGGTTTAAAAAAGGTTTGGACAAGTTCCTGGAGGAAAGGTCCTTAAACCATTATTAAAAAGGTACCCAGGATATGACTGCTTGACCCAGTACAAGCATTGTGGAACCTGTGTCTTTTGGGAAAACTGCTAGGTACATATGACCTAGATTGGCCACTGTTGGAAACAGGATACTGGGCTCGATGGACCTTAGTCTGACCCAGTATGGCATATCTTATGTTCTTATGTTATGTTCAAAGTGAAAATTAAGGGTGAAAAGCTCTAATAGTATGGAGAGAACAAAAACACGACTTAACTGTTTCAGAGATCTGAGAAGATAAGGTAAGACAACAGTCAAATGTGAAACCTAAGATCTTGAGCTAGGGGGTGACAGGCATGAGTGGCCGTCCAATACAGGGGACAGTACCCCTGGCAAAGGCTTATTTAGTTACCCATTTAGCTTTTTCTTTTTTTTTTTTTTATGTCGTCACTCCTGGCAAGTCAACACCCCCTGGCAAGTTATGATCGGAAATAATTTACCAGGCCTTTTCTTCCGAGGCAATGGAGGGTAAAGTGACTTACCTCATGTCACTAGAAGTGCCAGTGGGACTCGAACCCAGATCTCCTGGGTGCTAGACTGTTGCTCTAACTACTAGGCGGCTACTCCACTCTTTATATTTCTCTAAATTAAGCTTCAGTCAGAGATTGCATCAAGACATGTATTAAGAGGCCACAAATCCAATGTCTGAGGATCTAAGAAAGGAAATAGCTGAATGTCATCAGCAAAAAAGATGAACCGAAAACCCTGACTATTGAACCAATGAAGCCAATGGGGCCAAAAAAATATTAAACAATATAGCCGAAAGCATAGACCCCTGGGAACACCACAGGACAAAAGGCGCACTGAGGAAGACTGGAAATTACAGTGTACAACTTATATATGGTCAGCCAAAATGAAAAGAGCCAGGCAAGAGCCATTCCAGCAAGGCCGATTTCCACCGGCCACTGACCCAACAGGGCATGACCAACCAGATCAAATGTGGCCAATAAATCTAATGATATAACAAGAGCAAAATGTCCCAAATCAAGAGCCTGAAGAAGCTCGCTAAACAAAAAAGCCAGACACATTTCCGTGCTATGATGGGGCCGAAAACCTGACTGGCGCGGGTGCAGAAGTCTCGAAGTTGAACTAAAACTACCTTTAAAAAAAAAAAAAAAGGCAATTGAATTTGCAAGTGGCATGTTGCTATCAGCTTCATAGTGGGTTTTTTGAAATGTTTAAATGTATATTTATTGGTATAGATTACAAGTTAATACACGTGGTAAAGTAATATGAATATGAAAAGAAAAGGAAAAGCAAAGTAAAAGAAAAATAGAAAGGGAGAGGAGTCGAGATGGAGGCATTGTTTCTTGAATGATTGACAGAGCTGCTTCACTTTTTTGCCTTTTGCTTTTGTTTCCGGTAAATATGCCGTTGAAGAAGAAAGGGAAGGCACTGTGAAGCTATCGGAAGCTGTAATCTCTTCCGCAGTCTGGAAGCAATCTTTATTGGATGTACATATAGTTAGGTTCTCTGAAGCTGAATTATCTGCTGTGATTAAGTCCCCTGCTGTGCGCGAGACCGGTGGAGGGCCCATGGCACCTGGAGGTGTGGTACCTTTCTTCACTGCAGTTTCACCTTGCAGTATGCTTCTGTCAATCTGCTGCAAATGAACAGTCTGCAGAGACAGCGTTAGGTGAGATGAGTATCATTGCACCAGAGGTTTTGTGAGCGCTATTTCTTCCCCTGGAACAATGGGAAGGTCGATGCTGTTAGTAGTTGGAGGTTCTTCTGGTTCAGATTTGCAGGCTGGGGCTCCTGAAATGGGATGAACAGTGAGAAGTATTAGAAGTTGTGCCTTCTGAAAATCGGGCTCCTTCCCTAATTTTAAGTACATCAGAGATAACTTTAGAGTCTGTTATCCAATTTCACAAGCATAGCTCAATAATGTTCAGAAGACTTCTCAGGGAATGAATGCATTAGTGCAAACTGTCTTTAAAGTTAATTCAACTTATGATGCTTCATTTAAAGAGCTTTGTGAAAAGATCTCTGTTGTGGATAACGATATTTGGGACTCCAAATCTAATATTGATACTTTGGTTAAAGATAAGATTCTCATTTATCGGAGGTTGGAGCAGTTTGAGAATCAGGCAAGACATTTGAATTTAAGACTTTTGATTTTCCGAAGGTTCCAAATATGCTCCCTGTGAATATCTTTTAAGAAGTATTTGCTGAAGTCTTGTTGATTCCTGAAACAGCTTTCCCACCACTCAGTAAGGCTTATGTTTTGCCGTCTGGTTCTAACCAGCAAATAAATACTGTATTCAGGAAGTTCTTGATGTTTTTACACTTTTGGATACTTCTTTTGTCGAAGTGAAGGAAAGATCTACTCTTCTAGCGAACTTCATTTTTGAACCACACATGAATAGGATTCTTCAGCTTCTTTTTAGGAAGATGAATGGCTTGTTCATGGGTCAAACAATAAAGATTTTCCCCGATGTTTGTTGATCAACTCTGGAAAGGAAACGTCTGTTTCTCACTATGTATCAGGTAGCTTTAAGCCTAGGAGCAGGTTTCCAATTGTGTTATCCTTGTAAATGTTTCCTGAACTATTTGAATAACAAGTATATATTTTTTGCACCGGAACAACTGCACAATTTTTTAGATTTGAAGAAGCTCTCCTCAGCAACCAGCGTGACTGTTTCCCCTATTTTCATGCCTAATACCATTTTTCTTTTTTTATATACCATTTTATATAACTCCACTGTATCCCTTCTCCCACCACCCCTTTAGTTTGTAGTCTGTTTAGATATTGAAAGTGGGCTTTTTCTTTGTATATTTATCTTTATATTTTTTTTCCTTTATATTTACTCCAATATCTTGTAATTTTCCCTGTAGAATGAATACTTGCTAAGTGGTATTTCAAAATGATAAAACATTAAAAAAAAAAAAGAAAACTAGCAACTCTGTTCATATTGTTCCATTGGACCCCTATGGGGAGGGGGGAGGGAGAAAAGAAGGATTAGTGGAGAAATACAAGAAAGGAAAGAAAATCAAGAAAAAATAGACTATAGACACTACTACTCCAGATTATTTAAAGTCCATCTCCTCTGGGGATCCAACAGTTGAAAAAAAAGACAGCTACCTTCTTAAAATCCAAAAAGGACCAAAGGTGATCAGCAACAAGAAAACATATCTAACATTAAGATACCTCACAATTATATGGGTATCATAAGAGGAAGGAAGCTCCCAGAGCAAGGGTCTCTCACCATATAGCAAGAAAACGTTTATGGTGTTCTTTTGTAAAGTATATCACATCTGGAAAAATCCAGATTCTTAGACCAAGAAAGGATTATTTGTTCCTCTTGAAATTCAGCTGGAGAATCATAGAAACATTCTGATAAAATACAAAATTTGCCAACAACGTCCCTCTTTCTTTGAACATCATAAACAGAAGATTCCAGTATTTCAGAAATATCTAGTGTATCCTGCACTGGGGTCTCCAGTTTTTTAACACAGGAAGGTAATATACTTTATTTAAAGGTGGAATAGAGTTATCAGAAATCTTCATGACTTCTATAAAATATTTCTTCAATGCATCAAGAGGAGGCACCCCAAATATTCTTGGAAAGTTAAGGAAACACATGTTCAAACGTCTAATGTAACTTTTCATTTGTTCTAATTTCTGGTGAACGGTAATAGTATCATTGATCAAAGAATCCACAACATCTTTAGATTCTTGAACATCATTATCAGTTGCAGGTATTTTTTCAGTATACTCCTTGGCAAGAGAATTTTGCCTCTGGGTCAGTTCTCCCACAGCAGTAGCCAAAGAATTAATATCGGATACATATTTAGAAACCACGGACTCTAGCTTCACCAGGACACCCCAGATAGTTTGGAGAAGTAACCACTTGCTGGGCTGACTCAGTACAGTTTTCAGATGTTATTTCCTCCAGCACACCCGATCTCTGTGGGCCATGGACTCCACTGGGGCCCTCAGCCTCCAACAACTCAGCCTGATATACCTCCAGCCCAGAAGATATCATGGTAATCCAGCCAATTCCCCTGTCCCTCATTCTACCCTGCCTAACCCCTGTCCATTTTGTCCATCTTGTCCTTTCTGTCGGTTTGTCCGATTGTCCTTAGTCCTCTCCCTACGTCAGTCTTGACAAGAATATGTGACCCCTTTGTTCCCCTATTGTGATTGTCTCTATGACTTTCTCTGTTCGAGTTCTTTTTTCTCTCTCCTGTCAACTATACTGGAGATCCTTTCCATGTTTTTTCTATTTTAGTTTTGCTTTGTGAACCGCTTTGCATATATCATAAAGGGCGGTATAGAAAATAGCATAAACCATATCCCCCATCAATCCGATGTCTTCCTTTGGCTTGGCTGAGTCTGAAGACTCCAAATACTGCACTGGTGCAGTGGATGATGCTTGCTGGAGCTAAGATGTCTTCCCTTGTGAGCAAAACCAACCCAACGCAAGACAGGTTTCCAGAAGACAGCACAGAGATATTAGTCCTGCTGCATCTGCTGTGGGTCAGAAGGGAGCGGCTTTTAGCCACCAACTGGTCTCTTTTCAGAATCATATTGAATCAAGTAAAAGCATGAATAGAGAAAATGCTGTTGTAGCAGAAAGCCGCCATCTTGACTCCCCCCCCCAGCTTCATAGTTTTCTAGTGTCAGCTTGTGCTGCACAAGTTTCTCACCTTTATTTTTTTGAGGTGGCCTGTAGCTAGGGAATCCTATATGTGAGCACTTATCTTGCTTGTCAACGGCGAAAAAAGGGTTACTTACCTGTAGCAGGTGTTCTCTGCGGACAGCAGAATAAGTCCTTACAACTTATCCATCTCCCCTTGGAGTTGTATTCTTGCATTAGCGAGGAGATAAGGTGCAGTAGTGGTAGGTGGGAACTTGCACACATGCACAGTGGATCCTCTCCTAAAGTTTCTAGAAGGAGCTGGGCGTGCTTCCCACATGGGACTCCATTGGTGACATTACCCATATGCAAGCATAGGTAAGTAACCCTGTTTTGTTTTAGAGAAGCAGCATGAATTAGTGTGTCTAATGCTGAGAAGAGCATGATGTCATCTGAATAAATTCTGTAGTTCATGGAATATTTCACAGATTGGTTGGATATAGATGTTGAACAGTATAATGCCTTCTTTGCCTTGGAAAATGAGTGTGCCCAACTAGTGGTAACTCTGTTTGAAGGTATGACTATGTTAGTTAATTGTATTGTATGTATGTATTGTCATTCCCTGTGCTATGTAGTCTCACTTCCAACCACTTTGATGTAATGATAAGGTGGTGCATGTCCTCCCTGCCTTTGTATGACTTTTGTAGTATGTTGTGAACCGCTTTGATTGAAGGAAAAGGCGGTATACAAAACATGTCAAATAAATAAATAAATAAGATCTCCTTGTGTTGAATGTCTTTCCCATGTGGCCATCTCTGGGGTCTTATGTGCTGGCATGATTTGTAATGTATCCTGCAGAAACTTGTGCCATTCGTTTTTTGGTAATTTTGTTAAAAGTTTGCATTTTTGCTAATTTTTACTTCAGATTAGGTGGTTACTGGAAGACCAATACTGTTGGAACAAGTATTTAGTGATTAATCTTTCGGGCTTCGCTATCACTTGATCCCTCAGCAAGTAACAGTGAAGTGAGCCTTTTTGTGATGGGCTATACTCTGTTTTATGACTTGATTGCGTGCACTTCTGATACAGCAGTGGCGAAACGCAGGCCTTGTTGAGTGTGCTGTACTATTATCATTATCAATAGCAGATAAGTTGATGTGTAGGGTGGGAATTACGGACAATGCTACAGCTATTTGAATATCTATGTAAGTTATTTGAACAGTTATGAGGAGCTGGTTTCACCACTAGTAATACTGAGGGTTTTTCATGGCCCATGAAGAGCAGTCCAGTCAGCCACTTGAAAGCGCTTTGAATGGAGCATTCGATGGCTAGAAATGAAAAAGAAGGATGCATTCTGATATCTTTTTCTCCTCTTTATTATTTATCAAGTTGTTGGTTGCACATGTATTGATATAAGGTATAAAATATAGAATTGCTTTTGTGCACAGTGACTTCTCTATATGGTTTGATATATATCACTGGAATCTACTTTTTTAATGGGTGGCGTATTCTGGAGCGACCCTGATACCCATAGTAGTGCCTGTGCTGTGTAGCTTACATTATTGAAGCTGAAGTTATCTGTCAGGATGAATTTGATTAATTTTGCAATAGTTTTCAGTATGTATGGGTTAGTCTGGTATACTGTTGCTCTAAGGTGATTCTCTTTCTGTTGTAACCAGGAGTATGTTCGGTAATTGTTGCTCAGTGTTTTCTAACTTGCTCAGAGTCTGCAGTGTTCTTGTAGATACACATTAGGAAAATGTATTGAGGGAATTTCCCTGCATCACAGTTATAGGTTGCTGCTTTACTTTTTAAAGAGCTATCAGTTATCTAACTTTTTAAATTACTATTTTACTGTAGTTCAATTTTAAATGTAACCTGTTTGTGACAGTTCCAGTGTCTCTTAATTTTTGAAGTAAATGGTGCCACCTGCTGTTACTGTTACTTTAAAGCACATTTGTAATTTTATTTTTAAATTTCCCATCAGCAGCATGTGTTAAAAGCTTAAAGAGGTTTTAGCAGAGAAGTTGCACAGAGCTGTAAGCAATTTTAATGGTTACCAAAGGTCACAAAATGAGTCTGATAACTTGAAAAACACAAAGGGAGCCTCATCTCTTTTAAGAAAATAGCAGTCTAAATCATTTTTAGTTGTTATCGTGAAGCCAAAAGAAGCTGAAAATTTTCACATGTGATCTCCAAAAACTGTAAGGCTTGGGTGACTTTCATATATAGAAATATTATCCGCCTCATTTATTATGCTGCATTGCCTTGCTCTTTCTTTTAGTGCAATCTTTCCTCTACACATCAGCATCTGCACAGCTGTTGACAATCATGTGAGTCTTGCAGAACCATTTAGCAAGCACATAAAATTTTTAAAGCTAAAATACCTCTCCTTTTTTAAAAGTTAATACTCTGAATTCTCTGGCTGTACAAATTTTAAAAAGACATTTTAAAATGTATTATTTTTGAAAAGGAGCATTTCTTATTGAAGTGTTCTTCTATTAGACTGGTAAAAATTATCAACTGGGTCAATAGAGTTGAAGAGCAGCTTAGGGTTAGAACAGCAGGTTGAGGACAGGGAATCCAAGGTTCAAATCATCTCCCACTGACTCGCCTTGTAATTTTGGGTAAGTCTCTTCAGCTTCCATTGCCTCAGCTACAAATTAGATTGTAAATCCACTTGGACAAGATAGAATATGACTCATGAATCTAAATATAACTCATTTTGAACTCAGATTTGGAAAGATGAGTAATTTAAAAATCCAAATACACATTATTGCTTAGTAGTGCAACACTGAAAAAAATCTGAAATATCAAGATACACAAACATTGGATTTCTTTGATAGAACGCCTTTTTTAAAATGCTATGTGATATATTCGATTTTTAACAAATCATAACCATAAACCAATTATAGAGCAGCTGTATCCGTTCTCTGACTACATCCCTGCAGATAAGATTACTTTCTTCAGTCTCTTGTCTTCTGAAAAGCCTCTTGTGCCTTTCACTTATGATGACTTAACCACGGCAACTAGAAGTTCATTGGTATCCATAGTAGTCCATAGAATAGCCTGATTTTAACAACTCAGAATTAGGGGAAGATAAACATTTTCAGGAAGCAAAACTTTTGAACAAATTTGTTGTCCAGTGTTAAGCCTCTGGGGACAAAGAAATAACTATTGTACCTGAATGTAACTTGCCTTGAACATCTACAACAGTGGTTCTCAACCCAGTCCTCTGGAACCCCCCAGACCCATCAGGTTTTCAGGATATCCACAATGAATATGCATGAGATAGATCTGCATGCACTGCTTCCATTGTATGCAGATCTTTCTTATGCATATTCATTGTGGATACCCTGAAAACCTGACTGGATTCGAGATCTAAGAGGACTGGGTTGAGAACCACTGGTCTATGGGAAAGGCATGAGCTAAATAAAAAAAAAAATGAATGGTAAATCTTTCATAAATAACCTCTGTCTAATCTAGTGGTATTCTCTTCCAGTCCTTGAAGGCTGCAAAATAGTTGGGTTTTCAGATTACCCCTAAAGAATATGCATGAGGTAGATGTCTGAATTCTACTTCCATTGTATCTAAATACTGTATATCTGATATATTTCTTAGGGGGGTATTCTGAAACCTTATCTATTTGTGGCCCTCAAGGTCTGTTAGTGAATACAACTAACCTAACAACCACAAATATTACATTTCCAAACTTAACTGAGTATCTGCCTCAGCAAATGGGTCATCTAGTTCATTATACCAGGAAACTTTTCAGATATGGGAAACAATGGCTTATCATCCATGCACAGAATCCCTCTCCAGTAGAGTAGTATTACATACCCAACAGGAATTTTCTTCAAAGGGCAGACTTTAATTTCCACATTAACCAATTCATTTTGCGTTACTTCCTAAAGCCAATCAGTCATAGAACTGGATGAGCTTCTGGGTTTCAGAAGAGTGCTATCCTTTTACATTAATAGAGCTAAACCTCTAAGTGTTCATGTTTTTTACTTTTTAATACTAATACTAAACCAAGTCTATTGCTACATGGCCATGTAAAAGATCATAGTGTAAGAGCCATGGTAGTGTCTATAGCTCACCATGGTCTTATCAGCACCAAAGAAATTTGTGGAGTTAGCTACATGGCATTTACTTTTCAGTATGACTTGGATATAATCTTGTCCTGCTAATAATTTTTATCAAACAAACAGAGTGGAAACAAACCAAAGATACACACGTCAAAGAGTGTAATCGTCACATATTTTATTAGCAACTCAACATGACTATTTCAGCTAATAGCTTTCTCCAGGAACAAGCAGGAAGTCAGTCCTCGCATATGGGTGATGTCAGCACTGACTGAGCCCACACAGTAACCTCTCCCCAGCTTTCAAAGAAAGCCTTTGGGAGATCCACCACGCATGCATGGCTGCCTTCCTGCCCAAGGGTGCCATCTTGTCTCAATTTCCTTTTCTCCACAGAGCCCATTGGACGTTCGCCTGCACCCCGGAAAAGGTTGATGGTTCTTTTTTCTCTTTTCTTGTTTTTCCTTCTCCGGAACATGTACTGGTGCCTTCTTGCCTTTCCGGGTCCACTGCCGCCTCTGTGCCATGTTTTTCTTGTGTCCTTTTGCCCTTTGGGGTCTTTTTCCCTGGTGCGTGGGAATCCTTGCACCATCTCTGGCTGGGGCACTTCAGTTTGATCTCGTGGGTGCTGTCTTCCCGGCTATGTCCTTGCCAGTGGGATCCAGCAGTGCGACTGCTGTGGGCACACCATGTCTTGCATCGATCCACATGACTGCTGCCACCGTTGCCTTGGTGTGGACCATGATGATTCCTCTTGTGGGCTCTGTCAGCAAATGACAAGCAAGGAATGGCAGAACCGTGCAACACAGCGAAAGCCTATTTTTGGAAAGGCCTCAGTTTTGGCCCCAGTGTTGCTCATGGAGCTGGCGCCCTTGGCCTCATGTGACAGCTGTGCCCATTCTGAACCCTGAGTTCATGGGGCATTAGACAAGGGCTCCTCCTCCAAAGGCTTTCCCCAGAAGAGCCGGATGTCGTCGTCGGCATCATCGGGCAAGGACGACAGAGCCATGGGGTAAGTCACATGGTCCACCCGCATCTGGAGATTGACCTCTGTCTCCCGAACCCATCCTCATCGACACCCTCATGATGGAGCTGGCATTAGGGTGTGAAGCTTTCAGTGCCCACACTGGTGGCTGCGGAGCCTCCTGGCCTTGAGGTCAGAATGGCAGTCCTCAAATGCAGCCGCTTTCTGGGTCATTGGTCCCAACCACCGGCTCCTCCATCATGAGGCATTACCAGACATCATGTAACCAGTCCTCGAGTGCCACTGGCCTAGATTATTCCAGGCCTCGTTCTCAGTCACCCTTGGGGTGGAGGACTTTCCCGGCCAGTGCTTCTGGTTTAGACTGCAGGGGCTCTGGGGGCTTCATGACACCGGTGACCCAGTGCAGCTCTGAGGCCTGAAGGATTCTTGAGGTCTCCTCTGACTCTGAGTTGGACTGGGAGACCAATGACGAGTCCCCTGATACCTTCCTCCTGCAGGATGCCTCTTTGGACCCCTCCCCTCTGGAGGACCACCGCAATTTGGAATTGTCCTGGACATGGCGAGCCTCGAGCGGAGGACTTCAAGATCCTCCAGTACGAGGCCCCTCTGAAGGAGGCACTTATAATACCAGCTCCCCCCATCCTGTAGCGGCTTCTTTTCTGCCTATGGGATACCCCGGCCTTGATGCCCATTGTGAGCACCCAGGTTCCAAAGGGCACAGCTGCCTCGTAACTCTATGGTGTTGGAGTCGGCCATGCACAGGATTAAAAGCCAAAAGACACACTTTTTGGTGCCCTCCCCTCCCCCCCCCCCCCCGGCAGGGAGGCCCACTCCATGAATGCCCTGGACAAAGTGTTACCAGGGCTTCATGCTCGTTGGCCAGATTCAGGCCTACAGCTCTATACGGGCATGTATTTGCAAGACATGGCGAGGGAGCTCGCTGGGTGGTTGTTTGGGCTGGCAGAAGAGTCCAGACCCTGACCTTGACTGTCGAGGAATGCTCCAAATTCATCACTCGTGCAGTCTCTGACAGCTTTGAGTCTGTGGCCAGAGTAACTGCGGTGGGCTACAGTCTTCCGACATGAAGCAATAGGTGCAGGACAAGCTGGTCAATGTTGGGGAGAATCTCTTCGGCAAGCCCATGATGGACAAGGCTGCTGGACTGGAGTCCGAGTTCCTGAACAGGACTAGGCTCTCTTAAAAAAAAAAAAAAAAAAAATTGCTGACCCTTCCTGAAGGAAGGCTTCGGGGAAAAAGCCCCCTTACCCAAAGAAGAGGAAGGCTTACAGAAACTACCCCCAGTACTCGACTTTCCCAACTCCCCAACAGGGCCAGCAGGCTAAAGGACAGGGGCACAGCCTGTGTAAGCCCAAGGCCTCCAAACCCCAGGCGGCGCCCAGCCGCAACCTGGTGGGGGCTTTTGACTCCTTGGGCATAGCCTCTCTTCCCACAGGAGACCTAGCCATGCAGCACCCAGGGGGACGTCTTGTGTTCTTTGCCAACCAGTGGCCCAGCATCACCACTGACATCTGCGTCCTCCAAGTGGTGGGGGAGGGTTACCTCCTCCATTTCAATCAGACACCACCCTGTCCTTTCCAGGGGAATTCCAGATGGACTCCCCTTCACTGCAACTTATTCCAACAAGAGCTTGTCGGTCTTCTAGCTGACAAGGCGGTGGAACTAGTCCCTTTCCACCTCAAGAGCGAAAGGTTCTACTTCCAGTATTTCTTGATTCCCATGAGAACTGGCGGCTTCCGTCCTATTCTGGATCTTCGAGATCTCAACAAGTTCCTGGTGAAGGAGAAGTTCAAGATGCTCTCTCATGGAACATTGCTGCCTTACCTCCACTAGGGTGATTGGCTATGCTCCTTAGATCTCAAATATACCAAGCAAAAAACAGCAACCTGCCACAAAGGACAGAGAGAAACAAACCAAAAAGCAGGAGGTCCACACACAAATTTATTAGAACATAATAGGTGGTAAGAACAGGCCAAAGACCCTACACAAGCTGTGTTTCGTATTTACACTTCTTCAGGGGTCACCAAGGCACACTCAATGTTAAACAGCGTCAAAGGAGCGACCACGGTTCAGTGTAAAAAACTGCACTATGGCTAAATCTAGCCGTGGAGAGCCCTCCGACCAACAGAGGAATCTCAAAACATGCGACCAGTGGGAAACAACAAATAAACCTTTCAAGAAATCTGTAGCACAATGTTTTTACCACCTATTATGTTCTAATAAATTTGTGTGTGGACCTCCTGCCTTTTGGTTTGTTTCTTTCTGTCCTTTGTGGCAGGTTGCTGTTTTTTGCTTGGTATATTTGAGATCTAAGGAGCATAGCCATGGGAGAGCATCTTGAACTTCTCCTTCACCTATTATGTTCTAATAAATTTGTGTGTGGACCTCCTGCCTTTTGGTTTGTTTCTCTCTGTCCTTAGATCTCAAAGACACGTACAGCACATTCCCATCCATCTGCACCACTGGCAGTACCTCCAGTAGGTCATCAGAGGAAGCCACTATCAATACATGGTCCTGCCCTTTGGCCCCAAGAGTGTTCACCAAATGCCTAGCAGTGGTCGCCACCCACCTTTGGCTGCAGGGGGTGTTTGTCTTTCCCTATCTGGACGATTGGCTGGTCAGAGGTGGCACAGCCGTTGAGGTTCAGCAGGCAGCACACTGCACCATTCTCACTCTAGAGCACCTGGGATTTGTCATCAACTACCTCAAGACCTACCTGCAACTGACCCAAAGCCTGGAATTCATAGGGACATTGCTAGACACGGTCCAGGCAAGGGCCTTCCCCTCGACAGGGCCCAGCGTCTTTCAGCCCTCGCAAGGGAGGATCAGGGTCAAAATTTGGCTTTTGCCCGGCGCCTCCTGGGGCATACGGCCTCAATAGTGCACATCATGACCAATGACCAATGCCCATCTCCACATGCAGTCAGTCCAGTGGGCCCTCTGCTCCCAGTGGTCTCAGGCGACCGGTCACCTATTCACTCGCCAAGTTCCTCGCCTGGTGGCAGCAGCCACCAAACCAGCTGGCAGAGATGCCCTTTCAGGTCCCAGTGACTCAGAGGGTCCTCACTACAGATACCTCCAAGTTGGGCTGGGGAGCCCATTGCGATGAACTCTGCATTCAGGGTCTGTGGTCAATATCAGAGAGCCTCCAACAGATCAACTTCCTAGAGCTCCAAGAAATTGCCTGTGCTCTCTGTGCTTTTCAGCACCACCTGCAGAACCAGGCCATTCTGATCCAGACGGACAATCAGATGCAACGTTCTACATCAACAAGCAGAGGGGCACAGAATCATCCTTCCTGTGCTCAGAAGTTGTCTGTGCACCTTTGCTAGCAAAAGTGGGATGCTTCTTGGGGCAGAGTACCTCCCCAGCCAAGGCAATGTCCTGGTGGACCGTCTGAGCTGGATTCTCCAGCCCCACGAGTGGCGGCCCAACCTGTGGGTGGCTAACCGACTATTCCGCCATTGGGGCCTTCCCACGATGGATCTCTTTGCCAGCCCGGCCAATGCTCAGCTGGCCTGCTTCTGCTCCAAAGTGCCGCACCCCTCCAGGGTGGTGGCCAATGTCTTTCTCATTCCTTGGACGGAAAGACTCCTTTATGCCTTCCCTCCCATGCTGCTCATTGCTAAGACCCACTTCAAGCTCCAGCTTGACTGGGCCACCCTGATTCTCTGAGCACCCTGGTGGCCCCAGCAACCTTGGTTTCTGCTGCTGCTCCTCTACCAGTGTCAGGTGGTCCTAGTCCCCCGGGGAGCACCCCAGACCTGCTCCTGCAGGAGGATGGTGCTCTCCTGCACCCCAATCTGGGGTCCCTGGCCCTAACGGCCTGGCTGCTGAAAAAGTAGCCCTGGTCCATTTCAAGTTGCCCAGGGAGGTGGAAAATGTCCTGCTGGCATCACACAAGGATTCCACCCGGTGGGCGTTTCCCTTCAAGTGGCATTGCTTCTCGGTTTCATGTGTGGAGAGGGTGTTCTATCCAGCTGGTGCTAGTCTGAAGTCTAACTCCATCAGGGTTCACCTCAGTGCGCTATCGGTGCACCATCATCTCATCGAGAGGAAGCCCCTCCTCCACCCAGCCTCTCATAGCTCACTTCCAGAGGGGCCTCCTGCTCTTTCTGTCACCCATTTGTCACTGGCAGCAGTGTAGGATTTCAGTGTAGCCCTCTTGAAGATCATTGCTCCACTCTTTGAGCCTCTGGCTTCCTGCCACCTCAAGTATCTGTCCTGGAAGGTGGTCTTCCTTGTGGTGCTCGCATCTGCCCGCTGGGTCAGTGAACTCCAGGCTCTAGTGGCTCATGCCCCATACATCAGGTTTCACAGGAACAGGGTGGTGCTCCAGATGAACCCTAAGTTCCTTCCTAAGGTGGTCTCCCCTTTCCACCTCAACTGGGAGGTGGTGCTGCCCACCTTTTTCCTACATCCTCTCGCCAATAGGGTGGAGGCCACTTTCCATATGCTAGACTGTAAACAGACATTTGCCTTTTATTTAGAGTGGACCAAGCCCCATTGCCACTCTTAACAGCTCTTCATTTCCTACAACCCTAATTGCCTGGGCATGGCAGTCTCCAAGCGTATTCTCTCCCATCTGGGTGGCAGACTGCATCGTCTTCACCTATGGTCAGGCTGGTCTTTCACTGGAATGTCATGTCATTGCACACAGCGTCCAAACCATAGCATCTTCTATGGCAAACTTCCCCTCAGTTCCCTTAACGGAGATCTGCCGGGCTGCCACCTGGTCCTCAGTTCACATCTTAGTAGCGCATTACTGCCTGGAGATGGAGTTCCAGTGAGACAGCACCTTCGGCCATGTGGTACTACATCATTTGTTTGGGGTTTAAGGCAACTCCTTTCCTCTGGCCCTTCTGTGTGTCCAGGCTACCGGAGACCTGCTTTCTCTAGTTGACACTGGGGTCACTGCTGAGGTCTGGCGATCAAACTGTACTCTTACTGTTTTTCATGGTTTGTTTTTTGGGTCGCCTGTGACTTACAGGCTTTTTTGTTAGCTTGTAGCTAGGGAGTCCCATATGTGAGGACTGACTTCCTGTTTGTTCCCAAAGAAGTGTAGTTACCTGTAACAAGTGTTCTCCGGGGACAGCAGGAATCAGTCCTCACAACCCTCCCTCCTCCCCTTGGAGTTGTTTTTCTTTTCATTGCCGTCTTGAGCTATGTCATCATACTGAGGCAAGATGGCACCCTTGGGCTGGAAGGTCACCACCTATGCGTGGTGGATCTCCCAAAGGCTCTCTTTGAAAGCTGAGGAGAAGTTATCACCCAGGCTCTGTCAGTGCCGACATCACCCATATGTGAGGACTGTTTCCTGCTGTCCTCAGAGAACACCTGTTGCAGATGAGTAACTATGCTTTATCAGGGGTCTATAAATACATTTAAAAAATCAATAACTAAAATAATAAATGGTTAAATACTTCAATTAACATAAAAGTTAATTCCAAAGATATAGAAAAAAGGACTCTAACAATAATATGATGAACTATTAAAAAGAAGTATCACAAATATGTGTTAACATAATACAGTACTTAATACAATAAAAAAAAACCAATAATATAGAGTACATCTGACATAAAATGAAATAGAAAATTGTTATATCAAAAAAAACAATAATAAAAATGTTATTGACATACCATAGATCGCTCAGTGACATTAATAAACACGTGGGAAGTCTCTTCATAAGTCAATAACAAACAGAATGGAAACCTCCAAAGCCTGTAATTTAAAAAATTCAAAAAGTTCACAGTGGGAAAAACCAACATAAAAGATGATTTTACATCCCTTAAAGTTTCTAAGTTGCCATAAAAATCTAACAAAGAGGAGTGAAAAACCTTCCAATTCATTATTCAAGAAATCTATAGAACTTTACATAGATCTGAATCATCTCTCTCCCCTTCAATCTGTTGAAAACTCAGCTGCATGGCTAATCTTTCACCAGTGTCGCTATGTTCATGTAACCCCTCTTCTCAAAACACTTCACTGGCTCCCTATCAGTGTCTGCATTCATTTAAACTTCTACTGACCTAGAAACGCATTCATTCTGCGGCGCCTCGCTACCTTTCCTCTCATATCTCTCTACACCCCTCCTGGGGAACTCCACCCCTCTGGCATTTCCCTTTTATCTGTTCCCTTTTCTGCCACTGCTAACTCCAAACTTCATTCATTCCATCTTGCTACTCTGTGCCTGGAACAAACTGCCTGAGTCTGCGTTGGACTCCTTCTCTAGCCCTATTCAAATACAGGATAAAAACCCCATCTCATTGACGTCGTTTGGATCCTGATGCTCCTCACTCTTTTGTCCATTACTTAAGTGTATTTTACCATCCTCTAGTCCCCAGTTTTGCCTTGTAGCACTACACAAATGATTATTAGTAGCAGTAGTAATAGTAGTAGATGGTCTTTTTTTTTAACCCAAGATATACAAAATAGACACCTATTTAAGTAAAAAAGAAGGATCAACTCTGTATTTGAAACAAGAAAGTAAAAAGTATCAACAAAAAGCTAATGTATACTTCACAAAAATTCAGCAATAGCAAAGCCAAATCAGCCACACACAGAAGCAACAATAGGTCTCAGTCTTCCCGGGCAAAACAAAACCGGCCAGATTTATCCTGACACGGCATAGCCCTGTTAGCATCAATGACCCATAAAAAACAGTTGCTCTGGGGTGGACATCAACCAACTCCTTCACGTGCACAAAATTATTGATAATTATTGATAATTCCAACATAAAGACATCGAAAGAGTGGTATGGTAACACTTAACTTTGCAGTTGCAGCAGTGCTCATATAGTAGTGCTAAGCCAGTGCCATGATCCCCAACGCTCTCGTACGCGCTGGATTTGCGTTTCACCTAAAGAGGTTTCATCAGGGGGTGGCTGAAAAGCACTATAAAACACAAACATAACAGATTTTGATAAGTAATTCTGCCGTCGCCGCAGGGCCGGGTCCCGAGGCTGGCATTGTAACTGGGTCCCCGGGGCCCGACTACCCTGCACGTGGGACGGGTGACTCCGTGGTGGGGGGGGGGGGCTGAGTGCGTGGGAGCAAGGGTGGGCTGCAATCGCCTGCTCATCGGACAGCCGGATTGGCTGGGAAGGCGGGGGAGGCGGGGCGGCAGGCTGCGAGAGGGGTGCAGGTCCTTGCATTCTCCCTCTCTCGTCCTGCTCACCCCCGGAGAAAGGTGCGTTTTTTGCATGCGGGGATTTTCTCGGGCCTACAACGAGGGTCCATCGGTGAGAACGTCGGGCTGGGGCTGGCAGGGTAGGCGCACGGTTCCGGTGCCTATGGGCCGTTTGTTGGGGCTTGTGGTGGGCGTCGAGGGTGCGTGCTAGAAGGGCCGGCTGCACGTGCGGCGGCCTACTTTTGTTGGGGCTGTTGCCCACAGCTGCGGGAGTGCTCTCGTTAGCTGCTGGTTGCGGTCGTGCTTCTCCCCCCTGTGTGTGCGGTCAGGCAGCATTTTCTTTGGCCAGGGGTTAGCTGCGGGGACGGTGCTGGCCTGTTAAGGGTATTTACCAACCCCCAATGGAGGCTGGGGGATTTTTTGCTCGGGTGTCCTGCTGAGGGCCTTTAAGGTACCCCATTAGTCCGTGTGCGGCGTGGGTGGGGGATTGCTGGGGGATTGGGTTTGGTGGCTGCATCTTTGCCTGGGCAGCATGGGCAGGGGCGCTACTCCACGCCGGACCGGTGGGCGCGCTGGTGGAAAGCAAAAAGGGGTGGCATGGACAGCCCGGGGTCGGGGCTCAGTGTCCCATGGGGGGAGGGCTTCTGGTGTGGGGGCTCGGCTAGGGGGTGAGATGGGTGCGGCGCGCGTAGAGCATGGCAGGGGGAGGGAAAAGCGGGGGAGGGGCCAGGGGGCTTTGCGGGGGGGTGCTCAGGCCAGGGTGCCCGGGGGGGGGGGCGGGGCACTCCGGGTTGGGAGGCCCAGAGCAGTTGTCTCCAGGGGCGGGTGGCGGAGCAGGGCTCGACGCAAGGGGGGCATGGGGGCCGCGGGTGAGGTGGCGGCGGGGGCCCCTGGGGCAGTGGTACAAGCGGTTGGCCTGGCGGGACCTGTGGTTCCCAATGGGTCGCCCAGTGGGACTTCTCCGGTGCAGTTGATGCACCCGGGGGGCTTTGGGTCCTGGGGCCCATGGGCCTTTGGTATGGGGCCGACTGTGGGCATGGGACCTTGGAGGGGTGCTTGGGGTGACTGGTTTGCTGCGGGGCATGGGGGGTCCGGCGGCTCCGGGGCTTGTGGCCCCTCGGCGTGGGACGTTGGTGGTCTGGGCTCCTCCACTTGGGGCTGGGGCGGTGGGCCGGCCCCTACTCTGGGCGCATCTGTGGCTGCTGGTTTGTCTTCTCCTCTTCCCCTGCTGATAAACCCGATGTCGCAGGCTCGGGCGGCTATGGAAAGCACGGTTCCGGGTTTGGGACAGGCCGGTGCCTCGGAGGTGCGGACCGACGTGGCGGCAGCGGCCCGGCCTGGGGATGCTCCTGTGGCTTCCTCCTCTGCAGCTGGTGAGTATGTAAGGGGGAGGGTGGGGCGCCGGCCCTTGACGCGGAGGGTGGCGCAGCCAAGAAGGCGAGATCGAAGCGCAAGCGTGGGCGCCGTTGTCGTCGTGCATCCTCGTCGTCCTCTTCGATTTCTTCGGGCGATTCGGGGGCGGCGGTGGGCGGGCAGGGCGACGGCGGGGGGTCCGCGGTGGTGCGCTGTTCTGAACTTTGGGAGGGCGTGCCGCGGAAGCTGCATCATCGGATTAAGCGGGGCAAGTACATCGATATTTTCCGCTTATTGGATGGCAGAAAGCGTTCTGGGGAAAGCCGTAAGAAGCGCAAGGAGGACGAGAAATCTG
This sequence comes from Ichthyophis bannanicus, assembly GCA_033557465.1. Taxonomy (NCBI): domain Eukaryota; kingdom Metazoa; phylum Chordata; class Amphibia; order Gymnophiona; family Ichthyophiidae; genus Ichthyophis; species Ichthyophis bannanicus. The sequence goes on along the minus strand of CM066038.1, from coordinate 383,510,848 downwards.
GCAGGGTGTGGCAGGCGTCTCGCAACACCTTGAACTGGACTCGCGCCTTTCTGCGTTTGGCTAGTGTTTGGGGTCATTACTTCCCAGATCAAGCCGGGGCCCTGTTGGCATATGCGGATGCAATTTTAGCGGCGTCCCAGGCTCACGAGGGGTGGGCTTGGTTGAATTACGATGAGGAGTTTCGGGACATGATGGAGAATGGGCAGTTATCGTGGGGGACGAAGGACATCAACCTTTGGTTAACGCAGATGTCCGCTCGCACTCGGGGCGGGGTGCTGGGGGGGGAGTGGTAGGTTGAGGTCGTCTCCTTCGTCGGGGGGTGCGCGGTCCTTTCGTGCCTCAGCTCCCGCGCAGGCTCTGCCAAAAGGGGGTGCAAGAGGGGTGACGTCTGTTGGCGTTTCAACAAGGCATCGTGTCCGTTCCCTGACTGTAAATTCAGGCACGTCTGCTCCTTGTGCGGGAGCGGGCACGCGGCCCTTAAGTGCAGTCGCAAAGGCGTGGCGGGCGCCCCCGTCGGGGGTAAGTGAGGGGGTTTGCGCTACGGTGGCCCCCACGCCTATCAGGGTGTCAGTTATGCAACCTTGGCTGGTCCGTTACGGGCGTGGGCGGCGGGGTGGGGTGGGGCGGCTGCTTTTGTATGGTTTTTCGGAGGGCTTCCGTATCCCATGCCTGGGCTGCCCAGCGGGGGGAGGGGGGTTCGCGTAATGCCAGTTCAGTCAAAGCCCACGTCGAGGTGGTGAGGCGGAAGATCGCTGAGGAGTGCGCGTTGGGCAGGGTCGCGGGGCCTTTTCATGAGCCCCCATTTTCGCCGTTCACCATTTCACCGTTGGGGGTGGTTCCCAAGAAGGAGCCGGGTAAGTTCCGGATGATCCACAACCTTTTCTGCCCCCCGGGCGATTCGGTGAACGATTGCATCCCTCGCGAGCGGTGTACTGTGCGTTACGCTTCTTTTGACGCAGCCGTGCTCCTGGTCCGGCTGTTTGGGGTCGGGGCGTTGTTGGCGAAAGTTGACATTGAATCCGCTTTCCGGCTGTTACCGGTTCACCCTTCTGCTTTCCCATTGCTGGGTTTTCGCTTCGAGTCGGCGTTTTACTTCGACAAGTGCATGCCTATGGGCTGTGCCATTTCCTGCGCATATTTTGAAGCCTTTAGTACTTTCCTGCATTGGGTGTTGGAACGGCGGACGGGCCTCAGCGGTATAGTCCATTATCTGGATGATTTTCTGTTCGTGGGCCCGGGGGGAGATCGCACTTGTGCTACCTTGCTCGAGGCTTTCCAGTGCCTGGCGGGGGAGTTCGGCATTCCGATAGCGGCCGCCAAAACTGTAGGGCCGGTCACCTGCCTCACTTTCTTGGGGATTGAGATTGATACCATCGCCATGGTCGTCCGCTTGCCGGCCCAGAAGGTTGAGCGGTTGAAGGTGCTGGTGGCGTCCGTGGGATCCGCGACGAGGACGACCTTGCGGGTCATGCAGTCCTTAGTGGGGCACCTTAATTTTGCTTGCAGGGTTCTGCCCATTGGCTGTCCGTTCTCGCGGCGCTTATCATTGGCCATGGCTGGGGTGCGGCTCCCGCATCACCGGATTCGCGTGTCGGCCGGCATGCGGGAGGATCTACGGGTGTGGGACTCGTTTCTAGCCACCTTCAATGGGTGCTCAGTGTTGCAGTTGCCAGAGATCTCGAACCAAGATTTACACTTATTCACCGATGCGGCTGGCAGTTCCGGCTTTGGGGGCGTACTGTCAAGGGGCTTGGTGTAAGGAGCCTTGGCCGGCGGCCTGGGTACAGTTGGGCTTGGTGCGCAATATCGCTTTTCTGGAGCTGTTTCCTATAGTGGTTGCTTTGTGGGTCTGGCCTGATCGCCTGCGGAACTGGCGGGTAGTTTTCTGGTGCGATAACACGGCGGTTGTCGAGGTTATCAATCGACATGCGCCTCGCTGTCCACGAGTGGCATCTTTGATGAGGCTTTTTGTGCTGGCTTGTTTGCGGCTGAATGTGGCTGCCAGGGCGCGGCATGTGCCGGGCACGCAGAACTCCATCGCTGACGCTCTGTCCCGTTTCCAGTGGGAGCAATTCCGGCGCCTGGCGCCAGAGGCGGAGGAGTTGGCGTCGCTGGTTCCGGAGCATCTTTGGAGCATTGGGACCCCGACTTAATGGCGTTGCTGGCTGCCTCGGTGGCGCGAGGTACCTGGGCGGGATATTGGCGTGGCTATGCCCAGGTGAGTGTGTTTTTGGGCGATAGGGGCTGGTTTGGAGGGCGTGTGCCGGATGGGCTTGTGGGACAATTTGTGTTGTGGGCTAAGGGTGCTGGCTGGGCGCGGTCCGCGGTCGTCTCCGCGTTAGCGGGGTTTTCCTTCTTTTGCAAGGCGGTCGGCTGGGGAAACCCCCGAGTGTCCTTTTTGGTTAAGCGTTTGCTGGCAGGTTGGGCTCGCGTGCAGCCCCGGCCGCGGGATTGGCGGCTACCGGTTTCCCACGACTTACTGTTACGGATTTGCGAGTCGTTACCACGCATCGCGTCCTCAGATTTCGAGTACATTCTTTTCCGTGCATTGTTCGTGACCGCGTTTTTTGGGGCTTTTCGGGTTAGCGAGCTCGTCCCACGGTCGGCGCGGCGGGGTGCTTTTGGCGGGCTCGACTTCGAGCATGTGACAGTGGAGGCATCTGCGGTGCATATCTACGTCTCGCGTTCCAAGACTGATCAGGCTGGGAAAGGGGGTTGGGTTATCCTCACTGCTATTTCCCCGCTCCCGTCGTGCCCGGTGCGCGCTCTGCGGCATTATGTGCGGCTTCGGCCGGGGGCCCGGGGCAAATTTTTCCTTCATGCGGATGGCAGGCCAACGACGCAGTTTCAGTTCACGGCGGTGCTGCGGAAGGCCTTGCGGTTCCTAGGCTGTGACGAGCGAAGCTACGCTTCTCATTCCTTCCGGATCGGGGCGGCCACGAGTGCGGCTGCGGCAGGCCTACAACCCCAGGTTATCCAGCGAATTGGTCGTTGGCGTTCGGGGGCTTACGAGGGCTATATTCGCCCGTAAGCGTACCCTCCTTGCTTCGGAGCAGGGGCATGCCATGGCTGAGTGTCTAGGGGGTTAGGTGGGGGGGGGGTTCCTAATGTTTTCTTTACTGTTGCAGAGTTGGCTGCTGGTGGCAGTGCGGCTAATACCTTTTTCAGATGGTGTGCACCGGGGAGACTGGTGGATCATCGGACACTCCTTCGTCTATTGGGCGGAGCGTCGGGCTGCAGTACGGCCGTTGGGCATCCACCTCGGTCTGGAATCTGCCGGAGTACAGCTGCACTGGATGGGGCACCGCGGCATGCGATGGTGGCAGCTACCTGCCTGTATACAGGCGGATGGTTCAGCGGCAGCGCCCGGTTGGATTGTTGCTACACCTGGGTGGCAATGACTTGGCGAGCTGGTCATGTCGGCAGATCATCAGAGCTGTGCAACGGGACATTGAACTGGTGCGGGAGCTCCTCCCGGGCGTGGCCATTATATGGTCGGACATTATTCCTCGTCCCGCGTGCTGGTCTCAGCGACGCTGGTCCCGAGGCCTCACCAAGATTAATAGGCAGATTGGGCGTTGGGTTCAGCAGTCTGGGGGGGTTCAGGTGTTGCATCCGTGGGCGGATGTTCGGTGTGCCGGACTGTATCATCTGGATGGGGTGCACCTTGCCCCGGTGGGGCAGGACCTGCTATTGAATTATTGGCAGGAAGCTTTAGAGGGTTGGTGCTGGTTGCAGCTTTCTTTGGGGGGGGCGGCACAAGGTTAGGGTTCACCTTGTGCCGGTGGCGGGGTAAAGAGCTGGCGCTCGTCGACCCGGCGGGGCATTTGAGGCTGTTGCCGCCTGGAGTGGGAGCGGTTCAGCTCCTGGGGTGGGAGAGACGTCCCGGCTGGGGGTCTCTGCCCGGTGAAGGCAACGGGAGCCTGCCTCTGCTAATAACATGGCGAGGCGGGCGGCAGGAAAATGGGGGGGGTGGATGATGCTCCACTTTGCTAGAAATGGCTGGTGGGGTATCATCCGGAAATGGGGGGGCGGGGGGGGTATGTTGCAATGTTGGGCATTGTTGAGTTGGCTCATGTTGGGCCGGAATTTCACTGTTAATAAAGCTGCGACCAAGCATCTGTTTACCATAATCTGGTGTGGACTGGTTTATTGGGGTTGTTAAGTGCGGGGTTGGGCTTCCGGGTACCTCGGTTACTAGCTTTCACAAAGATACATACTTTCAAAAAAGATGTTCAATTTCTATATCCAGAATATCCGTAAGGAAGAACGCTGATACACACCTTGGCGTTCACTATATGGAGAAACGAGCAAAGTTTTCCAACCGATGTAAAACGCCGCGCATGCGGACTGAAGAATTTATAGGGCAGGCACTACAATTCACTCGTTCCAATAGAATGAAAAATTAAATACAAACATCCCATTCCACACGTGAATTGAGACCAAAAGGAGTTACAGAGCCCAATGTATGAATCCAACGTTGTTCTTGCCATAAAAGAGTGCCGTCTCTGGTTTTACCTGATCGGGGCGAGTTGACAAAATCTAAACAAAAGCATTGCAATTCTTCAAACTTATGCTGCATCTGGAGACAGTGATCAACAATTGGCGCTTCACGACGCTGACATTTCAATTTGCTTTTGTGTTCATTCATACGCACCTTGAACATTCGAATGGTCTTTCCAATGTAGATCAAACCACAAGGGCATAGAATGCAATAAACAACATACACAGATGTACATGATGTACGATGTTTTAAACGGTATGTCTTGCCATGATAACTAAATTCTTGTAATTCTTGTGTAGCCTATTTAAGTAAGACTTGCCAACCAATAAAAGTAAAATATTTACTTGTAAATAAGTCAATTAAAGTAGTCGACTTGCAGAGAGATCCTCTTCCTTCTTTGTCAATAAATGTTATCAGTCAGTACTAAGGAATCATTTCAGTACTTAAAAATTTTTGTACAGCTCCATCCCACCTAAGTACTTTAAGGAGACAATGGATTTGAGACTTAGCCATCTCTTAGCTTGTAAGTCTCCAAATGTGACTGATTCATCCTGCTTGTCCATAAAGAAGTCAGTTGTTGGTAACTAATATTCTTTATGTACAGTAAGATAATCAGTCATACAAAGCCACCCACCTCTCCTCTTGTTGTAAGTTCTGATATATGACTGAGGTGGGGGGGGGGGGGGCTTTACTAGCTCAAGCTAGTAAATGTTCTAGTTTTGGCGCCTTCAGATGTCATTACCCAAGCATGAATGATTATTCTGCTGTCCACAAAGAACGTCTGTTACAGGTAAGCAGTTTTACTGTTTAGGTCATGTTAACAAATATTTGCCTATGTGTTGTTTCTGTGGAGCATCTCTTGGGCTATTAAGATGTGTTTCTCTCTCTACAGTAATCTACTTCTGGTCGCATCTTGACACGAAAACCCAGGGGTTGGGTCGACAGTAGTCAGCATTGACTCTGATGCACAAGACGTGCACACACACACTGGCACACACACCATTCTTACTAAAATTCTTGAATAAATTTCTGTAGAAAAAATGTCATGATGAACTTTGGTAAATTTGTATCATAATCATCTGTAGTTTCTTTTCAAAATGTTTTACAGGTGCAAACTTTAAGACTTTACAGCTAAGAATTACGGAGTGCAAATTTGGGTTGAGTGGTGTGACTTAGTGTATATCATTTTTTCTTTACAGAATTGTGCCTTATGGTTGCTTAGCGACCGGAGACCGCTCAGGCCTTATTGAGGTAGTCTCAGCTGCAGAAACCATTGCAGACATTCAGTTAAACAGCAGTAACGTTGCTGCCGCCGCTGCCTTCAACAAAGATGCTCTTTTAAACTGGATCAAAGAATACAATTTGGGGTAAATATTACCTTTTTCTCTCTTAAAACCTGAGACCTCATAGATTCACAAATTTGTTAGAATTTTCTTCCAGGTCAGTGTGTCTGTCAATATATTAAAAAAAAAAAAACCCTAAGCATTTGAGAAGACTATATAGACAAGCAAATATTTAGTCTGATCAATTTCTTTAATGGGTTACCAGAAAATTTGTTTGGGGTGAGCACTGAATATAGTGTACATGGGCTTCAGCACAGTATTTGATAGCAGTTCTGCATTTGAGGCTCATAAATAAACTGAGCAGTCTAACGGTAGAATCAAAGTTGGTGGATTGCTGGAATTTACTCGAAAGAAAGAGAAAATAAGTGGGGTTGCCTGAAGGTTCGGTCTTGCAGTTTATTCTTTGTGGATAGTTAGGTTTGTGGGGTTTGTGTTATAAATGAAGATCTATAACAGAGTAGATATACCTGAAGGAGCACACCGAATGAGAAGCAACCTAAGAAAGTTTTCAGTATTGAAAAAATGCAGTCATGCATTTGAGAAGTAATTTTATAGCAGGTTGCCTTTGTCAAAGTTCCAGAAAGGCATCTATTTTAGTAAGGCATCATGGTTGCTTTTGTGCATTTTATAAAATAGGTTTTTAGAACTGTCCCCAGAAATACACACATTCTCATCCTACAAATCTCCCCAGAGAAGATGTAAATTTGCCCATGTTCTCGCGTACTCCATGTTCTCGCGTACTCCATGTTCTTTATAAAGAACATGCTGCACTTTTTCTAAAAGTTGTTTTCCTAAAGAAAAACAGGTTTTACATGCAGAAGAAAATGGAAAAATTACTTCTGTAGAACACAGCTGTCTGAGAAAGTGGTATAGTGAGGGCTGCAATACTGATGTTCTTAAACACCATAAAAATGGCATAGAGAAACCTCTAGGTGATATCGGATTATTTAAAATAGCATATTGTGTGACAAGGCAGTGGCTGGAACCAGAGGCATTTTAGGATGCATAAGGAAAGGCATAGCTAGTAGAAAACAGAAAACTATTTTGTTTTATAGCTTATCGGTAACATCTCATCTGAGCACTGTATCCATTTCTGGAGGCCATACCTGTAGAAAGACATAATCAGTCTGGAGGCAGTCCTTAGGAAGACTGCCAAACTGGTACAAGGTCTACACCAGTGATTCCCAAAGTGGGCTGCACCACCCCTCAGTGGTCATTGGTCTAATCTGGGGGGGGCGGGGCATTGAAAGACAAGGTGGCAGCGGAAGAAGAGAATTGCCTTTGGGTATGATGGAAGGGCCCTAGATTCCTTTACTTTGTCCCACACAAAAACTCCTTGAATATATTCTATATTTCTGAGTCAGGTTTAAATACCAACTTCGTTAGAGTCCACCAGTATGCAATTGGTGCATATCATAAGAAAATAAGAACTGCCATACTTGGTCAGACCAAAGGTCCATCAAGCCCAGTATCCTGTTTCCAACATTGACCAATCCAGTTCTCAAGTATCTGACAAATCCCCAAAGTAGCCAGTTCCGTACTACTTATCCCCAGGGATAAGCAGTGGTTTACTCTTGGACTAATGGTTTATGGACGTCACTCCAGGAACTTGTCCAAACCTTTTTTAAAGTCAATTACACTACCTGTTTTTTACCACATTCACTAGCATTGAGTTCCAAAGACTTAATTATTCATAGGAGAAAATATTTTTCTCTCAATCTGTTTTAAATGTACTACTTTGTAGCTTCATGTCAATTTCCTCTAGTCCTTCTATTTTTTGAAAGAACAATCGATTTGTGTCTACCCATTCCACTCCACTCAGGATATTAATAGAGTCCTCCATCATATCTCCTTTCAGGGATTTCTTCTCCAGAATGAAGAGCCCTAAACTCTTTAGCTTTTCCTCATAGGAGAATTATTCCATCCCCTTTATCATTTTGGTTGCTCTTCTCTGTACCTTTTCTAATGTCATTATATCTTTGTTTAAGATGCAGAGACCAGAAATTCACCAAGTACTTCAGGTGTGGTCACACCATGGAGCAACAGAGAGGGATTGTATCCTTTGTTTTATTTTCTATTCCTTTCTAAATTATTCCTGCCATTCTTTTTGCTTTTTTGGCTGTTGTCTGCGATCACACCTATATCCTTTTCTTGGGTGGTGACTCCTAACATAGAACCTAGAATTGTGTACCTATCGTTTGTTATTCTTTCCTATACCATATGCATCACTTTGCATTTGTCCACATTAAATTTCATCTGCCATTTCGATTCCCATTCTCACAAGGTGGTTCTCCATTTTCTCACAACCCACATTCAATTTAACAGTTCTGCAAATTTAATCACCTTGCTGATGTTTATATTTCCAGATCATTTATAAATATTAAAACCACCGGTCCCAATACAGATTCCTGGAGTACTCCACTATTCAGCTCCCCCCACTGTGAAAATTGACAATTTATCCCTACTTTCTGTTTTGCATCTCTCAACCAGTTTCTAATCCACAATAGGACAGTGCCTCCTATGCCATGATGTTTTCATTTCTTCAGGAGTCTCTGATGTGGCACTTTGTTAAACGCTTTCTGAAAGTCTAAATACGCTATATTATCTGGCTCATCTTTATCCACATGTTTGTTCATGTTTTCAAAGAAGTGGAGCGGATTGATGAGGCAAAACTTTCCTTGATTAAATCCATGTTGACTTTGTGCTATTAAACTGTGTCTGTACAAGTGTCCAGTAATGTTGTTGTTAATAGTTTCCACCATTTTGCCCAGCACTGAAATTAGGCTCACCAGTCTGTAGTTTCCTGAATCATCCCTGGAGCCCTTTTTAAAAATAGGCATTTTGTTTATGGTTTAGGCATTTGATATACCGCCCTTTACTTATGCATCAGAGCGGTTTACATGTATATACTAACAGGTACTTTTTTATTCCCTTGTCCCCGAAGGGCTCACAGTCTAAGTGTACCTGAGGCAATGGAGGGTTAAGTGGCTTGCCCAAGGCCACAAGGCCCTCCCCTGGGAAAATCACAGCTTTATAGGTACTTGCACACCTTAAAAGACAGGAGGTGCTCTCAGGTGAAGCTCATTACCCAAATCAGTCATACACCAAGGACCTGAGATTAATTAAGCTTCAGGTGAACAAGGTATATTAAACTTCTTAGGTACAGTTTTAGTGGTATAAATATCCATTGCACCCTTTAGTACATATAGAACTTAAAGATCTAAACACAAACTTAAAACTAAGATGCAGACAGCAGTCCAGCAGCGGGATGTGGGCTTTCCAGTCTTTTGCATTGAGTGTCACATGTATGATTTTCTCCCAGCTGGTGAGAGGTCTTACGTGTGCACTAGGTGCAAGGAGCTCTCTGCTCTCAGGGAACGAGTCCGTTCTCTAGAGGCTAGAGTAGCAGACTTGGAAAACATAAGACAGACAGAGAGGTACATAGACGAGACCTACAGGGATATAGTCCTGAAGTCCCACCTCCAGTCTGGCAGCATCCCTGTTGCCATGGAGGAGAGAGGTCACGTGACAGGAGAGCATCACCCTGGTGTGGCAGGAAGTGATCCTGTAACTAGGACCTGTCCTCCAGGTGATGTAAACCCCTCTCGCACCGAGGAGGTTTCTCCAGGGCCAAGTGCCCATGCGGGAAGGGTTAGGACAGCAGTTATAGTTGGTGATTCGATCATTAGGCATGTAGATAGCTGGGTGGCTGGTGGACGTGAGGATCGCCTGGTAACATGCCTGCCTGGTGCGAAGGTAGCGGACCTCACACGCCACCTAGATAAGGTCTTAGATAGTGCTGGGGAGGAGTCTGCTGTCTTGGTACATGTTGGTACCAATGACATAGGAAAATGTGGTAGGGAGGTTCTGGAAGCTAAATTTAGGCTTTTAGGTAGGAAGTTGAAATCCAGAACTTCCAGGGTAGCGTTCTCCGAAATGCTTCCCGTTCCACGCGCAGGACCCAATAGGCAGGCAGAGCTCCGGAGTCTCAATGCGTGGATGAGACAATGGTGCAGAGATGAGGGGTTCGGATTTGTTAGGAACTGGGGAACATTCTGGGGAAAGGAGGGGCTCTTCCGAAGGGATGGGCTTCACCTTAACCGGGATGGAACCAGGCTGCTGGCATTAACCTTTAAAAAGGAGATAGAGCAGCTTTTAAACTAGATAATAGGGGAAAGCCGACAGTCGCCCAAGAGCGCATGGTTCGGAAGAATGTATCCTTGAAGGATACTACAAAAAGCAGAGAGGTTCCAAAAAAGAGTAAAGTAGCCCAAATGCCCTCGAGTATGGAGCAGACAGAACTTAAAGATCCCAAATTACCCATGTCTACCAATAGCCAAATTAATATGAATAAAATACAGTCTCTAAAATGCTTGTATGCAAATGCTAGAAGTCTACAAAACAAGATGGGAGAGTTAGAATATAGCACTAAACGAGAGGTTAGATATGATTGGAATATCAGAGACATGGTGGAAGGAGGACAACCAGTGGGACACTGTGATACCTGGGTACAAACTATATCGAAATGATAGAGCTGATCAAATTGGTGAAGGGGTTGCGCTCTATGTTAGAGAGGGCATTGAATCAGAAAGGATTAAAGTTTTGCAAGAAACAAAATTTGCTGTAGAATCTCTATGGATTGAAATTCCATGTAAAAAGGGGAAGGCGATGGCAGTGGGGGTGTACTATCGTCCGCCTGGCCAGAATGAACAAATGGATGATGAAATGCTCAAAGAAATCAAGGAAGCTAGCAAAAGTTACAGTGCAGTAATAATAATGGGTGATTTCAATTACCCCGGCATCGACTGGGTCAGTGTCACAACAGGACATGCTAGGGAGATAAAGTTCCTAGATGAAATAAATGACTGCTTCTTGGAGCAGCTGGTTCATGAACCGACCAGAGGGGAAGCAATATTAGACCTAGTCCTTAGTGGAACACCAGATGTAGTGCAAGAGATAAGGGTGTTGGGGCCACTTGGCAATAGTGATCATAGCATGATCGCCTTTGATTTAATTAGTGGAGGAGGGATAGTAAGGAAATCCACAGTACTACCCTTTAACTTTCGAAAGGGAGACTATGATAGAATGAGGAAAACAGTTAAGAAAAAACTAAAAGGAGCAGTTGCAAAGGTTAAAGACGTACATCAAGCTTGGGTGTTGTTGAAAAATACTATCTTGGAAGCCCAGACCAGCTGTATTCCACGCTTTAAGAAAAGTGGAAGGAAGTCTAAAAAATTGCCAGCATGGTTTAAAGCTGAGGTCAGAGAGGCTGTTGTTGCCAAAAAAGCATCTTTCAAGAAATGGAAAAAAGAGCCAAATGATGAAACCTGGAAACAGCACAAGCACTGGCAAGTCAAATGCAAGGCATTGATAAGGCAGGCAAAGAGAGAACTTGAGAAGAAGCTTGCTGCGGAAGCAAAAACGCGAAATAAAGACCTTTTCAAGTACATTCGTAGCAAAAAACCCGTGAGAGAGTCAGTTGGTCCATTAGATGATAAAGGGGTTAAAGGAGCACTAAGAGGCGACAAGGCGATAGTCGAGAGACTGAATGAATTCTTTGCTTCGGTCTTTACTGAGGAAGATGTAGGGATGTTACCCACGACTGAAGTGGTATTTAAAGGTGTGGAAGAATTGAAGGAAATATCGATACATCGGGAAGATGTCTTACAACTATTAGATAAACTGAAGAGTAGCAAATCACCTGGGCCGGATGGTATACATCCAAGGGTGTTGAAAGAACTGAAATTTGAGATTGCAGACCTGCTATCAGTAATCTGTGAACTATCATTAAAATCATCTCTAATACCTGAGGATTGGAGGATCGCCAATGTAACACCAATTTTTAAAAAGGGTTCGAGGGGTGATCCGGGAAACTACAGACCGGTGAGCCTGACATCAGTACCGGGAAAAATGGTAGAAACCATCATAAAGAATAAAATTACTCAGCATATAGATAGTCATGACCTAATGGGAGACAGCCAACATGGCTTTAGACAAGGAAGATCTTGTCTTACTAATCTGTTATGTTTTTTTGAAGGAGTGAATAAACAGGTGGACAAAGGTGAGTCGGTTGATATTGTGTATCTGGACTTTCAGAAAGCCTTTGACAAGGTCCCTCATGAGAGACTTTTGGCAAAACTAAAGAGTCATGGGATAGGAGGCAGTGTACTACTGTGGATCAGGAACTGGTTAAAAGATAGAAAGCAGAGGGTAGGGCTAAATGGCCAATTTTCCCAATGGAGAAAGGTGAATAGTGGTGTACCCCAGGGATCTGTGCTGGGTCCGCTGCTTTTTGACATATTCATAAATGACCTGGAAAGTGGAATAACGAGTGAGGTTATCAAATTTGCTGATGACACAAAACTATTTAAAGTTGTTAAAACCCAGGAGGATTGTGGAAAATTGCAAGAGGATCTTGATAAATTGGAAGACTGGGCATCAAAATGGCAGATGAAATTTAATGTGGAGAAGTGCAAGGTTATGCACCTAGGGAAGAACAACCCAAACTATGGTTACACGATGCAAGGTTCCACATTAGGAACCACCACCCAAGAAAAAGATTTAGGCGTCCTTGTGGATACCATGTTAAAACCCTCGGCCCAGTGTGCAGCGGCGGCCAAGAGAGCAAATAGAATGCTAGGTATGATAAGGAAAGGAATGGAAAATAAAACAAAAGATATTATAATGCCTCTATATCGTTCCATGGTGAGACCGCACCTTGAATATTGTGTGCAATTCTGGTCGCCGTATCTTAAAAAGGATATAGCGATTTTAGAAAAGGTTCAGAGAAGAGCCACCAAAATGGTAAAGGGGATGGAAGGCTACTCCTATGAAGAAAGGCTAAAAAGGTTGGGGCTCTTTAACCTGGAAAAGAGACGGCTGAGGGGAGATATGATAGAAGTCTATAAATTAATGAACGGAGTGGAACGGGTAAACGTAGATCGATTGTTTACCTTATCAGAATATAGAAAGACTAGGGGACATGCAATGAAGCTACAGGGTAAACTATTTAAGACTAATAAAAGAAAATATTTTTTCACTCAACGTGTAATCAAACTCTGGAATTTGTTACCGGAGGATGTAGTAAAGGCTGTTAGTGTAGCTGGGTTTAAAAAAGGTTTGGACAAGTTCCTGGAGGAAAGGTCCATAAACCATTATTAAGAAGGGACCCAGGATATCAATGCTTGAACCAATACAAGCATTGTGGAACCTGTGTCCCTTGGGGAAACTGCTAGGTACGTATGACCTAGATTGGCCACTGTTGGAAACAGAATACTGGGCTTGATGGACCTTGGTCTGACCCAGTATGGCATATCTTATGTTCTTATGTTCTTATGAGCAGCCATGGGACTAGAGACCCCAGTCCCTCCAGCCTGAGGTTACTTGTCCCCATGTGGGAATTGAACCCCCGGCCTGAGGTAACCTGTCCCAACCACTGGGCCACTCCTCCCTCCCTGATGTTGGCCACCATCCAAGTTTCTGGTATCATAGTCAATTTTAATGATAGGTTAAAAATTACTAATAGTAATTCTACATTTCTATCTTTGAGCTCTCACAGTACTCTTGAGTGTGTATCATTCTGTCCAGGTGATTTGTTGCTCTTTAGTTCATCCATTTGTACTGCTATGTCTTCCAAGCTCACTGAGATTTCATTCAGCTCTTCTGACTCATCACCATTAAATACCCTTTCTGCCATCTCTCTGCTTATGACTTATCTTTTAAATACCCTTTCTGCTTCCTCACATCTTCTTCAGTTAAGACCGAAGCAAAGAATTCATATACTCTCTCAGCTACGAGCTTGTCCTCCCCAAGAGGCCCCTTTATCCCTTGATCCATATAATGGGGTAAACCTATCTCTCTACAGCCTTCAGTTGTTTGGTTTATGTGGGCCTTGCTTCTTTTGAAGCCTCCCATCAAGTCACTCGCAGTGTCATGGGATCTCCGCATTGTTTTAACTAAGCTGATGAAAGCTCCGTTTGAGCCACTTGTTATCTGCGAACCGAAGTATTTAAACTGGAAGGTCTTGTTTTTGATGGTGGTAACTTCAGCATGCAGAATGAGTGAGCTCTAACTTTTACAACATTAAGAAGGTTCTGCACGTTTATGTGAAGTTACTTCCTAAGGTTGTGTTTTACATCTACCTTAATTGATCAGTTGTCCTGCCAGTATTTTTCTCTAGATGAAAGATGGAAATGTATCGCATACATTGGACCTCAAGAGAGTCTTAATCTTGGACCAGAGTCCTTAGAAGAGCCACACATTTTGTTTCTCATGACCCAAACAAGTCAGGGACTACCATCAACAAATGTGTTCTTTCCAGTCGACTAGCAGACTGCATTTCCTTCACTTATGCCCAGGCAGGATTGACTCTAGAGGATCATGTCACTGCTCATAATGTCAGAGCTATGGCTTTATCAGTAGCCCCTTGAGATCAGCCTCCATGGAAGAGATTTGCACGGCTGTGACTTGGACTTCAATCCATCCATTCACATCCCTCTACTATCTAGCATAAGACTTTCTGACATGACAATAATTTTGGCCAATCTGCCCTGTAGAATCTCTTTGGGAATTAGAATCCAACTCCATCACCCCTAGGCGCGTTTCTTCCAATGAAAATTCCAAAAGGCTAGTTGTCACCAAACTTATTGTTGATATCTGCCTGCCGAGTACTTGCATCTTCAGGATTTTCTCCTTTTAGCGTACTCTGTTTTTCGATCTATCTCCCTACTATTGGATTGGTTTATAAATGGCGAAAAGGAAGGAGAAATCACCGGCTTTGTCACAGGAGATTCATCAGACTTCTCCCATATTTGGTGAAGCGGGATTCGATGGGTGTTAGTACTGGAACCCTGGGTGTGACTGTAGCTGCAGTGGCCTGGTCACCTGAGCTTGACCCGGTCCTGAGCCCTGAGATGGTTCAGACGACTGTTGGACTCTCTGGAAGATAGGAAGTGGCACGCATATATAGCAGGGCGTCTCATAAGCTTCTGGAACTTATCTAAACTGGAGAAGCTTTTCTTGCACTGGCTGTATTGGTGATGTCACCTATTAGCAAGGACTTATATCCTGTTGTCCAAGGAGAGCACCAACTACAGGTGAGTAATTTGGGTTTATTGGTACCATAAAATGAAAATCTGAAGTCTATTTCAAAACTGTGGTAGGAAGTTTGATGAGGGCAATCAGATGAATGAGACAGAGTCTACTAGTTAAGCATTCAGAAATCATTTCATGCGTATTGAAAACTCAGCGATGAAAGAGAACCACAAATGCAGTGGCAGAACATATGGGTGCAGACATAGTTAAGATAGGATCACATTTTAGAAGATGTGATGAAATTCTTTTAAAAGTTGGGAGAAAGAACAGGGAGACTGGGAGTACTGATATACAGATGTGTACTGGATGAAGTTGAAAGAGGTAACGTACGTATATATCCTAGTCTCCATCAGAAAAATCAATTGTTGGCAATAGATAGACCTTGTGAAATGGGGAAACCAGAAATTTTCTGTAAATGCCTGCCCAGCTGTATTGCAGATGACTTTAGAGTATGGATTGGAATAGCTCAAGCTTGTTCCCCCTCCCCACGATCCCCTGTAATACTGTATAAAATGAAGTTCTGTATTTTCCCCATCTTTAAAGAAACTTAAGTATCATTTTAGTATACATTGACTGTCCAGATATTAGCTGTATTGAATAATCTGCCACCGATGAACAATGGTGTGCAGTTTATTGAAGCAGAAATAGTTGTTGTTTAAAGACTAAGAAAAAAAATCTCCTCTTATTTTAGCTGTATGGTTCCCAGAATCCTATGCTCCCCACTAGACCCTTTCGCACAGATGCTCAGAATGGCAGACTGTCCAGTCAGTCTGTGCAGATGCCTGACCCATTTGGAAAGGAAGTTAAATTTCCTGGCACAAACCAAAGGAGTAACATTGCCAAAATACATTTTTTGCAGAGGAAATAAAACGCCATCATTTCACATTCATGGCAAGACTTTTCTGTATATCTGATGCTTGTTTGACTGTGCTTAAGTAATGCTTTGATGACTAAATATGGAATGCTTTATCTGCAATCATGTTTCTGTTTCTATAAAAGAAAAAAAGGACTGTAGTAGTTGCTATCGATGGACAGACTGTATAGGCCATATGGTCTTTTCATGTTTTTACTTTTCAGATGGAATTCTTTTCAATTGATTTTGTTGTTTGTTTTTGTTTTTCTGGTTTTTTTTAAGTGATGATCTGGACCGAGCCATTGAAGAGTTTACATTGTCTTGTGCTGGCTACTGTGTAGCCACCTATGTATTGGGGATTGGTGACAGACATAATGACAATATCATGGTCAGGAAGACTGGTCAGGTAAAGTAATCAGTAGTGTTAAAAAACAGGCCTATATACTTTGACATTATTTTTGATACCATGTAAGCTGGTCTACTCGAGAAAGAAACTCAGGGTCTAATACTCAAAAAGACATATGTGGTTGATGCTTATGCCAGTTGCATAAGGCTATTCTATTAATTGCTGCCAGTTATACAGGTAACTTCTATCCATTTACCATGCAGTGCTGAAATATATAGATAAAGGTTATCCATATGCTGGGAAGTGAGGTTACAGTATGTGCGGGCCAGGAACTCTCCAAAGAGTTATACGGAAAATGGGGAAATTCAGGTACTCTCCACATAATTTATCAGTTTTAAGTTAACCCAACAAAGTAGCAGACTTAACACTGGTGCCAGCAGTTGCTTGTATGTGTGTTCAGTGGTGCTACTTAAATGGATAGCACAGTTGAACGTGCAAATAAAATGCTGCCCCTACTGAAATTGGACCCTTAGATTCCAATTTGTACATTATATATGTTGTCAATATCCTTTCAATTTAAATTGAACTTTTGCAATAAGCATGCTATCATACTGTTTGCTCTAGAGTGATTCATTCAGGCACTCACTGAGAAATAAGATCTGAGATACACATTTATTTAAATGTGGTCTTTCTATTTGGATTGGGTTTGGGACAAAAAATGTTTGCGTGGTGACTGAAAGTTGTTACCATCTGAAACTGAAAGCTAATGTGAAAATACATTGATGGGCTTAATCGTGCTCTTAGCGAACAGCTGGCCATAACGCTGAAAAAATACCTTCACTTTCTGACACTGATCGGCATCACTGGAAAAGAGGGAAACTGAGGGCTGGAGCATGAAAAGGGGAGAATGAGGGATAAAATCTGGCTGTGAGTGGAGATGCAGAGAAGAGAGCGATGAGAAAAAAAGGAATGAACAGTGTTGGTGACAGATATAGAGAAGAAAAGGCAAAAGGCAGATGCGGAGACACAGAAATTGGTTAGGAGACCCTGAAAAATAACTTTGAAGGAAAGTGGAAAGGAGATACTAAGAAAAATCAATTTAGGAAAATAAAAGGCCCAGAGAACAAAGTTAGAAAAGCAAAACATATTTTTTTTAGGACTCGGACTATGTTAGATTTTAGAAATATCTTTGTCATATGTTTTTGTATTTGGCAAAGTGGAGGAGGAAATGTATTTCTGTTTCTCTTCTCTTTTCCTGGCATTGCGTTACTCAGGCTGACTTCTTGGGGTTTCTAGTTCAGCTTTTCTCTGAAAGTCATAGATTGCACAAGCATGAAGATTAACTCTCTTGCCGTTTGAGATGGTCCCTCCAGTTCAAAGTTGAGATCCATTGGCTCTAGGGAAATTTTATGTTTCGCTGTTCGTGCTGGGTCTGTTCTGTGGATAACTGAGGACCTTAGTTTATAGTGCTGTCAACCTGTCACCTTTTCTGAGGACAAGATTCAACAAAGATTATTTTAAAGAAATGCACATAAAAATTTGTAGCGAGAGAATTTTCTGCTCAAAAGTTTAATTTGTTATATCCCACATTTGACAAGAAAAAGAGATTGGTATAGAGTGATAGACCATGGTATTTACCTGATTTATCATCAGTAATATTGGGGCAGTTTTCAGTAGCCCACCTAGTTACAAACAATGGAGCTGTATTTAGTTTTCATGGGAAAACGTCATGTGTAGTTTTTCTTTGAAAATGTGCTCGTAAGAATATAACATGAGAAAGTCATACTGGGTCAGACCAAAGGTCCATCAAAACCAGTATCCTGTTTCCAACAGTGGCCAATCCAGATCACAAATACCTGTCGGGGTTCCCAAAAGGTAGACAGATTTGATGCTGCTTATCTCAGAGGTACGCAGTGGATTTCCCTGGTCCTCTTTAATAATGGTTTATGGACTTTTCTCCAGGAACTTATCCAAACCTCTTTTAAACCCAGCTACACTAACAGTTTTTACCACATCCTCTGGCAACGTATTCCAGAGTTTGGTTATGGTACATGGGCACAAAATATGCTGTAGATTTTGGACTGCCTTGCTATGCACTAAGAGGGCGATTTTATAAGGAGGTACCTGCTTTTCTTTATAAAATACTAGCGTAGCTGCCAGAGATCATGCCTTATGCAAAGGCATGGGCTTGTACAGTACACCAGCCCTAAAGCTGATGTACATATCTACGCTTCCATTTTTCCAGAATGTGTGTATAGAGGGTTATTTTAGAAGCCTTGTTCACAATTTCCACATTGAAAATCTAGCATTTGTAAGTGAAAATGAAATCCATGCTCAAATTACAATTTTAGAAAGGAGTCAGTTTGCATATGGATGCCACTAATATATAAAAATCCAAGTGGGCATGTCAAAAATCTAGATGTATATTTTCCAGTTCATATAGGACATGCATGTGTATGACCAAAATTGTCCACATGAGGATTTTACAGATTCTCCCTGGCACGTATAGGTTTTTCAGAAGTGCTCCTTTCAGTCAGCCCTTTCTAGAATGGATTAAGGGGGCTATCCTTAATCCCCCATTATTTATTTCCCCCTCCAAAGTAGATAGTGGCCTCTATAGTGAATTGGCGGCATTTAAATATACTGGTTTGCAAAATACCAACTTACACCTGTAAGTAATACATGAAAGTTATAAAATACAAAGTTAAACATTAAATGTGGCATAAGAACAGAAGAAATGCCATATTGGATCAGACCAAGGTCCATCAAGCCCAATATCCTGTTTGCAACATTAGCAAATGCATTTCACAGGTACCTGTCAGGTTCCCAAAAAGATACACAGGTTCCACAATGCTGATCCTGGAGTAAGCAGTGGATTTCCCTGGTCTTCCTTAATAATGGTTTATGGACTTTTCCTTCAGGAACTTGTCCAAACCTTTTTTTAAACCCAGCTTCACTAACAGCTTTTACCACATCCTCTGGTAATGGTTTCCAGAGTTCGATTAGGTGTTGGGTGAAAAAATATTTTCTCTTATTAGTCTGAATGAATTGCATTGTAGCTTCATTATGTGTCCCCTAGTCTTCCTACTTTTTGATGCAATAAACAACAGATCTACATTTGGCCTGTTCTACACTATTCATTAATTTATAGACCTCTATCGTATCTCCCCTCAGTCATCTTTTTTCTAAGTTGAAGAGCCCTAACCTTTTAAGCCTTTCCTCATAGGGGTATCCTTCCATCTCTTTATCAGTTTGGTGGCTCTTCTCTGTACCTTTTCTAATTCTGCTATATCCTTTTTAAGATATGGCAACCAGAATTGCACACAATAATCAAGATGCGGTCACCCCATGGAACAGAGGCATTATAATAGCCTTATGATTCCTAGCATTCTATTTGCTTTCTTTGCTTCCACTGCACACTGGGTGGATAGTTTCAATATATTATCCATGATGACGCTTAGATCCTTTTCCTGGGTGGTGGTTCTTAATGTGGAACTTTTCATTGTTTAACCATAGTTTAGGTTGTTCTTTCCTAACTTCATAACTTTGCACTTGTCCACATTAAATTGCATCTACCGTTTGGACATCCAATCTTCCAATTTATCATGGTCCTCTTTCACAATCCTCTTGTGTTTTAACAACTTTGAATAAATTTGTGTCATCTGCAGATTTGATCATGTTACTCGTTATTCCCATTTCCAGGTCATTTATGAATATGTTAAAAAGTAGCGGGCCCAGCACAAATCTTTGGGGTACTCCACTATTCACCATTCTCCATTGAGAAAATTGTCCATTTAGCCCTACTCTCTTCTTTCTTTTAACCAGTTCCTGATCCACTATAATACACTGCCTCCTATCCCATGACTTTTTAATTTTGCCAAGAGTCTCTTATGAGAGACCTTGTCAAAGACTTTCTGCAAATCCAGTTACACTATATCAACCGGCTCATCTTTATCTACCTGTTTATTCACACCTTCAAAATAATATAACAGACTAGAAAGACAAGACCTTCCTTGGCTTAATCCATGTTGGCTTTCTCCCATTAACCCATGAGTATTTACATAATCAGTCATTTTATTCTTTATAATGATTTCAACCATTTTTCCCGGTACTGATGTCAGGCTCAGCGGTCTGTAGTTTCCCCGGATCACCTCTGCAACCCTTCTTAAAAATTGGCAGTAGATTGGCCATTCTCCAGTCTTCAGGTATTACAGATGATTTTAATGATAGCTCACAGATAGGTCTACCATCTCATATTTCAGTTCTTTCAGCACCCTTGGATATATACCTTCTGGTCCAGGCGATTTGCTACTCTTCAGTTTATCAAATAGTTGTAATATATTTTCCCGATTTTATCGATATTTATTTCAATTATTTCAGTATATCACCTTTAAATGCATTTCAGACATGCCTACATCTTAAAGACCGAAACAAAGAATTCATTCAGACTCTCTGCTGTGGCTTTGTTCTCCCTTAGTGCCCCTTTTACTCCTTTATCATCTAATGGCCAACTGATACTCTCACAAGTTTTTTCCTACAGATTGTCAGCAACACTTCCCTGGTGGCCAGTGGATGCCAGGGCAGGTGCGACACAAAATATAAAGTTAAGATTTGAGAGTTTTTTTACAAGGCCCAAATGGCTCTTGGTCTTTGTAGTTTCCTTGAGCTTCAAATCTTTAATGAGATACTTAAGCAGAGTGGTGGGAAAAATAAGGCTTTTATTTCCCGTCTTTGCTGAGGTTTAAAAATATTGGGTTACAACGTGAAAGCAAAAGTCCTTACTTCAGGTAGAATAACAAACTTAGGCTTTTCAAACAAAACTATCATACATTACAGGAAATGGTGGTGCTTAACCAAATTAAGAATGCTCTGTTGGTACTTTAAACAGATCACAACTCTGGCAGAGATTCTAGACTTCCGGAAATACATAATGTACAATCCATGTCATGGTCAGATACATCTTCTATGGGATCCACTTGCATTCGCTCACAATCCGATACCTCTGATTCACTGTCCCTGGTTTCATGCAAACCATATTCAGGGGTTTTATATATTTGCTCTAGCAAGTCCCAATGTCCTGGGCCTAAGCTAGGGCGTCGGTCCTGGGCCTAAGCTAGGGCGTCGGCCCTGTGCTATATTGAGCTTACAAGTATCCCTTCTTCTTGGAGGTTTTATATCAGCATTATATAAACCTTTATCCTTCACAGCATTCTTCTTAGGCATATATTTTCCATACCTTTTATTGCAGCAGCCTGGTGATGAAAGGTTTTCTCCTTTGGCTTGCTTCCTCTACTCAGAAGCTTCGTGCCAATCCTTTCTCTGAAAGTTTGCTTTAGCTTTCAACTGTGGGAACAGCTCTCCTGGTAATTGCCTGCTCCTGCAACAGCCCAAATCCTGGCTTCCGTGCTCAGCCTGGCTTTTCCTTCCCAGCTGATTCCCACTTGCTTCTTGCTTGCAATCAATGTAAGGCTTTCTCCTCTGCCAGCCAACAACTTTCTCACCAATCTGAGCCGGTCCTTCCTTGGCCCCTTGTGGCTTCCTGTTAGCTCCTGGAGATTCTCTGTTCGGTCCTTCTCTGGATTGAGATGATTCTCTTCCAGCTTGACCCGGTCCTCTCTCCTGGACCCGACCTGGTCCTCTCTCCTTGACCTGACTCGGTCCTCTCCGAATCCGACCTGGTCCTCTCTCTTTAGCTTGAGGCAGTTCTTTCTTATAAAGAACTCCTCTCCTTGAGGCATGTGAATTGTTTGTTGGCACTCCAGTCTTTCTGACTGCACTCCTGCTCCCTCTAGCTGGTCCCTGTGAACATTGCACTCTGTGAACATCTTTTCCTCTGTGTAAAACAGTTTCATTTCTCTCATCAGGGCTCTCATCAGCCCCCGCCGCATCACAAGATGTACCTGAAAACGTTTTTATTTTTCAGGTATATCCGTAGCAAAAACTTGCATTTTTGCTTCCATGGCAAGCTTTTTTTCGAATTCTCTCTTTGCCTGCCTTATCAATGCCTTGCATCTAACTTGCCAGTGCTTTTGTTTGCCATTTTTGTCATTTGGCTCCTTCTTCCATTTCCTGAAGCATGCTTTTTTGGCTACAGCATCCTCTCTGACCTCACCTTTAAACCATGCTGGCAGTTTTTTGGCCTTCCTTCCAAAAGTTGTCAAGTTTCCTCTGTTGATTTTTCCCACATGTGGGTTTTCTGCTGTACGTGAATGTCTATCCAGATGCACTCTTGCACGTCCTTATATGTATTTTAGAAACAGCTCTTTGTTTGCTAGAGCCTTTTCTAAAATACCACCAGAATTGAGAACGTCCCGACCTAGATGTCTAAATTCCAGTCTATGTATTATCTGAAATGCACCTTAAAGTATTGTATTTAAAATACAGCTTGCACCCCACAAACCACTACACACCCTCTCATCATACTAGGTGACTTTAATCTCTCTTCAGCCTCATAAAAATAGGCTGCTTTCTTCTTAGAAGCCATGGAAACCTTACACTTCTCTGATTCTCAATTCAACAACACACAAAGGTAATACCCTGGACCTGATGTTCGTACCACACAATATTATGGCCAACTCTTGATTTCTCACACTATTTACCCTGTTCCATGGTCAGACCACTCACTGATACTATTCTCTCTTCCCTCTTATCACCAAAAAAGCACCTCTCCTTCCTCACCTCCACAGACTCTTAAATTTAAACAATTTGACATCAGTTGATTTCTTAAACAAGTAACCCCCCAACTAGAATCAATCCCTGACAATGAAGCCAACTTAGACTCCCAAATCAACAGATGGAACACGATCATGACCACAGCGGCACAACTACCCCCCAAACAACCCACACAGAAGCTACGCAAAAGAGCCCCTTGGTTCTTTACATCACTACATGATTTAAAAACAGAACTCCGTAGACTTGAACGCTGCTGGCGTCATCTGCATGACCCATCTAGCCTCACCTCCTACTCTGAAAAGTTCCGCACCTACTGCCATGAAACACTAAGGCAGAAAAGAGAATATAATGAGAATAAAATTCAACGTTCCATAAATAAACCAAGGGAACTATTCTCTATTGCTAAAACCCTATTAGAAGAAACACCAAATCAGGAGCTGGACGATAAAATTACTCCACAAACCATAGCAGACCATTTCTGCTCTAAATATTCCTCACCCCCATCCGAAACCAGCATCCATACAGAGGCCCAAACCCCTAAGGTAACCCCCACAACAACCTGGAACCAATTTGACCCCCCTTCTCTTGAAAACATAATAAATGTTATTAAAACCCTTAACACCACTCCTCTGCCCTCGACCCATTCCCAGTCACGTGGATTAAAACTACAAAGGAAACACTAAGCCCCTTCATTCAATCCATGGTTAAACCTCCCTTAAAACTGGAATCATG
Source organism: Ichthyophis bannanicus (assembly GCA_033557465.1). Lineage (NCBI taxonomy): Eukaryota > Metazoa > Chordata > Amphibia > Gymnophiona > Ichthyophiidae > Ichthyophis > Ichthyophis bannanicus. Next base: position 383,487,305 of record CM066038.1, on the reverse strand, counting down.
CCTGCGTCCCTGAAAAACAGCTCCATTCGTCCCATCTTAAAAGGAAACAAACTTGATCCTACATCACCAGTATCCTACTGACCGATATCAAATATCCCCCCCCCCCCAGCAAAAATAACTGAAAATGTACAAAACCAGCTGCAAAACTTCATTGACGACCACACCCCTCTTGACCCCTTCCAACATGGTTTCAAAAGGAATCATGATGTAGAAACCCTGATCACTTCCCTCCTTGACTCATTAATAACATACACCCAATCTCCCAACCAAGGATGCTTAGTAATCTTCCTTGACATCACCTCAGCTTCTGACTCCCTCCCCGCAAACAGTTCCTCAACAGACTCCACGACATAGGTCTTAGAGACACTACCCTAAACTGGTTCTACTCATACCTTGAAAACAAAACACAACAGGTATGAATTAGTGATAAAACCTCCCTGCCATTCACACTTTCCTAAGGAGTCCCTTGAGGTTCCAGCCTTTCCAGCACTCCTTTTTAATATCTTTCTTCAACCCATGTGCAAAATATTCCAAGAATACCACATGCAATACCAACTGTACGCAGACGATATAATGTTCTTTACCCCCTTTAACATTTCCAAGCTAAACCTCACCAATATCAGCAACTGCTTCTCTAAGTTAAGACAATGGTTCCACCAACACAACCTTATAATTAACCAAACCAAAACTGAAGCCATCCACATTTCCTCCAACCCATCCTTTGTCCCCCCCCCGTCCTCTATGGTCCTCGGAGATTACACCATCACGGTAAAAACTGAAGTCAAATACTTAGGCCTAATAATAGACCAAAAATCTCACATTTCATGAGCAGATAAAAAGAATAACTAATTCCATTTACCTTAAAATACGAACCCTAGGGAATCTCCGTCCCTTACTAAACCCAGACTCCTTCCAAACTGCCTGCCAGGCTTAACAACCTCGACCCTGGACTATTGTAACTTCATATACCATGGTCTCCCAAAACATAGCCTACACCCCCTCCAGATGGCGCAGAACACACTTGCGCACCTAATAACCAACTCACCTAGACAAACCCACATCACCCCTGTCCTTAAGGACCTCCGCTGGCTCCCTATACAAGCCAGGATAAAATTTAAAGCGATCACCTTAATAAACAAACTTCTACATAATGAATCTGCCCCCTGCCTACTCTCGCTTCTTTGAAAACTAAACTCCACCAGACCACTTAGATCAAACACAACAAACATTTTAAACATACCATCACAAAAGAAAAATTGCTCACAATCCACATGTAACCGAGCTTTCTCCCTCTATGCCCCCTCTATATGGAACACCCTTCCCCCTGGCCTAAGAGGATGCCCTGACCATTCGGAATTCCACAAAAAGCTTAAAACCTTCCTCTTTAGCGAATACCTTACCCTAACCCCCTAAACATCAGATCTCCAAAGCTAATCAAAATTAAACCCCATTCTCTCCCCTCCTCCTCCCTCCACTTCCCTATCCTCCTACCTCTCATCTCCCAATGTAAATATGTAAATAGTTCTTTTGAAAGTAGTTTTTCTGAAAAGGTTCTACCATTGTTCAAACCGTTGTTGTTCCTTGTAAAGCAACTGTGAATACACTGTTACAAATTGTTCATTGTAAACAGTTTTGAATTGCAGAAAAACGGTATATAAAAATGTTAAATAAATAAAATTTATTTATGTGCTTGCATGCTTCACCAAACTCCACCCATGTACAAACACCCCCAGCAAAGTATGTGCCATTAAATCAACACTCGTACATTTAAGCTGGGTACTATTTTATAAGAGATCATTTACATGTGTATATGACCGGATAAGCATGTATCAAGCTCAGTAAACATAAAGGACTAAAATAGCCCCTTTTAGACACGTACTTGGCAAAAGTAGTTGTCCCCTTATAAAAGTACCCATGCGTATCTGAAACTGTGATTCTGTGCATCTACTTTATTCCCTTGACCTAAACGTGCCCCTGGGCATGCCTTGTTTTAGTGCAATGAAAAGTACATGCATTATGAACTCTGCCTGGACTTTTAGCCAAGGTACACTGTTTGCCTCCAGACGATTTTGCTTGAATAAATGGCTTTAAAAATTGTTAGCTGAATATTCTAAAATGCAAATGAATGCCATCTCTAAAATATAAATTGAGGGAATTATAGATATTTCCTTAGATAATTTGTAACAAGAAAATCCACCTCATATTTGTATCAAAATATCCTAAAATATGCAATACAGCAAATTATTAATATTCCAGGGTATTACTCTAAAAGCACCTATATAAAGCGAAAGTAGCAGAATACTTATCAGTATCGCTATCTGGTTTCTTCTCTAAACAATTTTTTTAGTTGCTATACATAGAAACCAAGCTCAGCAAATGATTTGCAGGTGATGGCTTTTTATAGGCTTAACCTAATGCATTCTAACCAGTTTTCAAAAGTGACTTGATGAAATGTGTAAAATGAGTTAAGCATGATCTAGTCTAGCCTGAACATGAAAGTAAATTATCAATTGGCTTTAGTCTATCGCATAAACCTATAAATAGATATGGAGGCTGCTAAACATTCATGGTTATCCTTCCAGCCATTGCCTTTGTATATTTGTTTACCATGTACCTTGAGGCATTTTCCCATTCACTGTCTATGGAGGGGGGGCGGGAGAACTCAGTAAATCTGTGAAATGAAAAAAATTAGGTAAGAAAATGGAATTTGCAGACAGAAGGAACTTTTCTGCTAGAATGAGAGGAAACCAATTCCATTTTAAATCTCTCTCAACTGGAGTTACTAGCATGTGCTACTGCTGCTAATGTGAGTCATTTAGCTCGGGTCCTAGTTTATACAGTGGGAACTATTATTTGTCATGGTTGCATGTATTAATAATCCCAGATTTTTGTTTTCAAATGTCTTCTTTATTAATTGTTGCTTTAGCCTTACCAGACGGTCCCCTGTTCTGAGGATAAGCATAAAGAATACATGCACATTTCTGAAATACAGAGAGATTTGCACATATTTAACCCATACCGCTGTGCATCGCTGTTTTCGCTTTTATGTAGTGGACACATGTATCTTTCAGGGTGGAGAGAAATTCACCCAGCAGTGGGTGTAGAGCAGCACTTGGATGTTTCCTTTTAGTACTGATCATGCAAAGACAAAATTCAGTTTCTCCAGGACCAAGCAGGAAGTCAGTCCTCACTTATGGGTGACGTCGGCGCCGACGGAGCCCTCGCGGAGCAATTTTCCCCAGCTTTCAAAGAAAGCCTTTGGGAATTGCAGCGCGCATGCGCGGTCGTCTTCCCGCCCGAGGGTGCCATCTTAGCCAGTCTTCTTTTTTCCGCGGAGCCCTGCAGACGTCCCCGTCTTGTCCCCGCGAAAAAGTTGATTTTCCTCTTTATTTTATACTTTTTTCTTTCGGTTCGACGCCGATCGTTTTCCCGCCCGGACTCGCGACGCCGGTCTCGAGTCCTCTAGCGTTTTTTCGGTTTTTCTGACTTAGTCAGCTTTCATTTTCGTTTTCCCTGGCAGCCCGGTCCTTTGACCTCGCAGGGGCCCTTTTTCCCCCGATGGCTGCCAGTGGCTTTAAGCGGTGTGGTCGGTGTGACCGAAATATGTCACTAACCGACACACACGACTTTTGCCTCCGCTGCTTGGGCCCCGATCATGAGGAACTGATCTGTGGGCCCTGCAGCAAACTGTCCTCGAAGGCGTTGAGAAGTCGGCGGCATCAGCGCGAGAGAATCTTCGCTGACCCCAGCCGTACCCGGACCTCGTCGGAGGCCTCCGTGTCAAAGGGCTCCAGCTCGGACCGTCGCCGGAGCTCCTCCGACCGGGGTTCTCCCTCCGGGGACCATCGTCGGAAGGAAAAACCCGCGAGGGCGGCGTCGGTGGACGCTCCTGGCTCCGCGAGGGCCAGGTCGCATAGCCCCGACAGCCGCCCCGGGTCCTTGGAGAAGGAACATCTCCCGAAGCGACCTCGCCTGGAGTCGGAGATGCCTGCCCGGGTAAGTCCTGTAGTCCTTCTGGACTCGCCTCCGCGACAGCCGACGTCGGGCCCGACGCCGTCGGGGCCCGAGTCGGGGGCTGCTGGGTCACCTGAGCTCGGACTCAGGTTGACGGCCTTGGAGAGCAGACTGTCTGCCTTCATGGACCAGCAGCGGGCACTGCTCGCTGGCCTCGCTGGCGCCGCTGCCCCGACCGCCGGGACGTCGACGTCCAAGTCGACCCCGGAGACCGAGCCGATCCTCGAGTCAATGAGAACTCGAGTCGATCCTCGGTCGAGGTCACCCTCGGCCTCCCGTTCGGGACCGAGGTCGCCGACGCCGACTCCCTCGACGTCGGGGCGGCTGGCGCCGCATCCTGCCCGGGCCGACCCCACAGAGTCCTCGTCGGAGTCGGTCTGGGAGTCTGAGGAGGAAGAGTCACCTGATTCTTTCCGGACTCGGTGTGTCCCATCGGACTCACCGGGGTCCGAGCCTCGGAAGCAGTCCCCCCCGGAGGATGCCCGGTTCTCGGACTTCGTTAGGGATATGGCCAAGGCTTTGGCCTTCCCTGCGGATCCCGAGGAGGAGCCTCGAGCCGAAGAGCTCGACGCCCTCCAGTATGACTCTCCCGCGAGGGAGCACTTTACTGTGCCGGTTCCTCCTATGCTGGAACGACTACTCTTCCGCATGTGGGAGAGTCCGGCCTCCTCGCCGGTCCTGAGCAAGCGGGTCGATTCTATCTATCGGGTCCGCAAGAGCCCTGGCTTTCAGAAGGCACAGCTGCCACACCATTCCATGGTAGTGGAATCGGCCATGCATCGTCTTAAGAGCCAGAAGATGCACTCCTCGGTGCCTCCTGGAAGGGAGGCCCGTAACCTGGATGGCCTTGGCAAGAAGTGCTTCCAGGGCTCTATGCTCGCATGTCGTGTCCAGACTTACCAGCTCTACATGGGCATGTATCTCCGGGATCTGGCTAAAGAGCTAGCCGGATTCTCCGCTGGTCTCTCCGAGGAGCCCTTGCGGAGGTTCCTAGCCTTGTCCACGGGCATTCGGGAATGCTCAAAGTTCATGTCCCGAGCAGCCTATGATGGCTTTGAGGCCTCGGCTAGAGTGGCCGCAGCCGGCATCGGTGCCCGCCGACAGGCTTGGCTTCAGTCGTCGGATCTTGAGCCCTGGGTACAGGACAAGTTGGTCGATGTCCCCTGCCGAGGCGAAAACCTCTTTGGCAAGCCCATGGCGGAAAAGGCTGCACAAATTGAGACTGAGACTCTCACCAGGACCAGGCTTTCTAGGAAGACCTCCGCCCCTTCCCAGAAAAAGAAGGGCTCGGGAAAAAAGTCCTTTTACCCGAGGAAGGCGGCTGCCTACAAACAGTACCCCCATTATCAGGCCCCTGCAGCTCCCCAACAGGGCCAGCAGGCCAAGGGACGGGGTAACGGGTCCCGTAGGCAGCAAGCCCCCAAGCCTGCACCACCAGCCCCTGCTCAGCAGGGTGGGGGTTTTTGACTCGCTCAGCATAGCCTCTCCCCCCCCGCTGGTTCCTCCCAGCACCGGCGGCCGGCTGGTTCACTTCGGCCACAGGTGGTCCAGCATCACCGCAGATGCCTGGGTACTTCAGGTCGTGCGAGAAGGCTACCTTCTCCACTTCCATCAGGTCCCTCCCTCCTATTTTCCGGGAGAACCTTCGCGCCCCCCTCTGCACAGGGAGTTGCTCCTTCAGGAGTTAGCAGGTCTTCTGCAGGAACAGGCGGTGGAACCGGTGCCCCACCACCTGAGAGGTCAAGGCTTTTACTCAAGGTATTTTCTGATACCAAAGAGAACAGGGGGCCTCAGACCCATCCTGGACTTGCGCAACCTCAACAAGTTCCTTGTGCGGGAGAAGTTCAAAATGCTTACCCTTGGAATCCTTCTGCCCTACCTCCAGCAGGGAGATTGGCTATGCTCCTTGGATCTAAAGGATGCCTACACGCACATCCTCATCCACCCAAGCCACCGCCAATACCTAAGGTTTGTGGTGGCAGGAAATCATTACCAGTACAGAGTACTGCCCTTTGGCCTATCCTCCGCACCGCGAGTCTTCACAAAATGTCTCGCGGTCGTGACGGCCCATCTCCGGCTTCACGGCCTCTATGTCTTTCCGTACCTCGACGACTGGCTCATCAGAGCAGCGTCCGCTCAGGAGGTCACCAACGCCACGTGCCGCACGGTGACTCTGCTGCAGCACTTGGGCTTTGTCATAAACTTCGCAAAGTCCACTTTGCTCCCCTCACAGGATCTCGAGTTCATCGGCGCAAGGCTGCACACTCCTCGGGCACGAGCGTACCTACCGCTCGACAGGGCTCAACGGCTCATGGACCTAGCCGACCGCTTTCGCAGCCAGCCCCTGGTCTCCGCCAGGCGCTTCCTGAGACTGCTCGGCCATATGGCTTCCACTGTCCATGTGACCCCCAATGCCCGCCTGAACATGCGGTCTGCTCAATGGTGTCTCCGCCAGCAGTGGCGACAAGCCACAGGCGGCCTGGCAGACCTAGTGCGCGTCTCCGAGCCGCTGCTCTCGTCTCTCCGGTGGTGGCTCCGGCAGCCGAACCTGATATTCGGAATGCCTTTCCAGTCACCTCAGCCGACCCGGGTGCTGACCACCGATGCATCCCTCCTGGGCTGGGGAGCACATTGCCAAGAGGCACGTACTCAGGGCCTCTGGACCACGTGGGAGTCTGCTCAGCAGATCAACTTCCTGGAGCTCAGGGCGATCCGCCTCGCTCTCAAGGCCTTCTCCCACCTGACTTCCCAACAGTCCGTCCTTGTCCAGACGGACAATCAGGTTGCCATGTTCTACGTGAACAAGCAGGGGGGCACGGGCTCCTTCCTCCTCTGCCGGGAGGCACAGAAGCTCTGCTCTTGGGCCGTCAGTCACGGCATTCTCCTCAAGGCAGTTTATCTCCCGGGCCAAGAAAATTGCCTTGCAGACAAACTCAGCAGGGTCCTCCAGCCGCACGAGTGGCGTCTGGATCCCTTGGTAGTTCAGAAGCTCTTCCTCAAGTGGGGTCTCCCCACGGTGGATCTCTTTGCCAGTCCTCACAACCGGCAACTTCCTCGCTTCTGCTCTCGTCAGCCACACCCCCTTCGGGTTGCGGCGGACGCCTTTCTGATCTCGTGGTCGGGGAGCCTTCTGTACGCTTTCCCTCCCATCCCGCTGGTCTCTCGGACTCTTTTCAAGGTTCTCCGAGACAAAGCCTTCATGATCCTGGTGGCCCCTCGCTGGCCCAGGCAGCCGTGGTTTCCACTCCTGCTGCAACTGGCGGTGGAGGGCCCAATCCCTCTGGGGATACAACCGGATCTCCTCACTCAGGATCAGGGGTCCCTTCTGCACCCCAACCTCAGGTCTCTCAACCTTATGGCCTGGCTGCTGAGAGGGTAGTCCTTGCTCCCCTTCTCCTGCCGGCGGAGGTGGAGGAGGTCGTCTTAGCTTCGCGACGGCCTTCTACCCGCAAATGCTACGCCCTTAAATGGCGTCGCTTTGCAGTCTGGTGTACCCAGCAGTCTCAGGATCCCTTCTCCTGCCCGGTGTCGGTGATCTTGCAGTACTTGCTGCACCTCTCTAATCTGGGACTTAAGTCCAACTCCGTCAAAGTTCACCTCAGTGCTCTTTCAGCACATCATGTGCCAGTGGACGGCAGACCTCTCTCCAATGACCCTCTCGTAGCGAGGTTTCTCCGAGGTCTCCTTCTACTTAAACCACCTCTGCGCCCGCCAGCGCCTGACTGGGACCTGAATGTGGTTTTGCAGCGGATCACCTGTCCGCCTTTTGAACCTATGGCTACCTGTTCTCTACGTTTTCTGTCTTGGAAAACACTGTTCTTGATAGCCCTCACTTCCGCTAGGCGCGTAAGTGAATTGCAGGCCCTCGTGTCTGATCCCCCTTACACTAGGTTCTACAAGAATAGGGTAGTCCTACGGACTCACCCAAAATTTCTGCCTAAAGTGGTCTCCCCTTTTCACATCAATCAGGAGGTGGTACTTCCAACCTTCTTTCCCAGACCACACTCCAGCCGAGCTGAAACGGTCCTGCATACCCTGGACTGTAGAAGGGCATTGAACTTCTACCTTGACCGTACGCGGGAGCACCGTAAAGCTGCTCAGCTTTTTGTGTCTTTTGACCCCAATAAATTGGGGCTCCCGGTCTCCAAGCGTACTCTGTCCATCTGGGTTGCGGACTGTATCTCTTGGGCTTATGGGGCAGCCGGACTCTCCTTAGAAAGTCGAGTCACGGCTCATTGCGTTCGGGCAAAGGCCACGTCAGTGGCTTACCTCCGCTCTGTTCCGCTGGCAGACATCTGCCGGGCCGCTACTTGGTCTTCGAGCCAGACTTTTGCGGTCCATTACTGTCTCGAGAGGGAGTCCCGTAGGGACAGTGCTTTCGGACAGGCAGTCCTCCGTAATCTCTTTGAGGTCTGAGCAACTCCTACCCTCCATCCCGGATGTGGGCTACCGGTGGGTGATAATTCAGCGAAGATTCTATCCTTCTGTGCTGCTGAGCTAGAGGGAGCTCATTTTTGTGCTTAGGGTCTCCGGTAGCCTTGAGCTTGGGAGTCCCATAAGTGAGGACTGACTTCCTGCTTGGTCCTGGAGAAAGCGTAGTTACTCACCTGTAACAGGTGTTCTCCAGGAGCAGCAGGAATCAGTCCTCACTACCCTCCCTCCTCCCCTTGGAGTTGCAATCGTCTGCTTATGTTCTTTTTGCAAATTTTTATGCTGTCTTTTTTAGCTATGTCATCTGACTGGCTAAGATGGCACCCTCGGGCGGGAAGACGACCGCGCATGCGCGCTGCAATTCCCAAAGGCTTTCTTTGAAAGCTGGGGAAAATTGCTCCGCGAGGGCTCCGTCGGCGCCGACGTCACCCATAAGTGAGGACTGATTCCTGCTGCTCCTGGAGAACACCTGTTACAGGTGAGTAACTACGCTTTCTGACCCCACCTTAGTAACAGCAATGCAAACTCTCTCCATTGCCAGGCTTTCTGTAACGATATACAAATCCCTACAAAAGATATTCAGAACCTATCTAACAAACCCCCATGCTAAAACAGCACTAACTTAAAGCATATTACTACAATAGGTGCTGGAATACACTTCCTTTTGACGTGTATTCATAATCCAGCTAGATTGCTAGAGAGATCTCCACAGGAACTGTATGCTGCCAGAATCCTTTTTAACATTTGTAAGTGATATTGCAGAAGGGCTGTCTGGTAAGGTTTGCCTCTTTGCGATTGATACCAAAATCTGCAATAGGATAGACGCCCAGGAAGGAGTAAATAACATGAGGAGGGATCTAGTGAAGCTTGAAGAATAGTTGAGATTTGGCAGCTGATATTTGACAGCTGAAAATTTGCAGGGTCATACATTTGGGCCGCAAAAATGCAAGCGGGCAGTATAGTATAGGGGATGAAGTCCCTCTGTCCACGAAAGAAGAGCAGGACCTGCACGTGATTGTTTCTGGTGATCTTAAGGTGGCTAAACAGATAGAAAAGGAGACTGTGAAAGCCAGAACGATCCTTGGGTGCATAGAGAGGAATAGCCATCAGAAAGATGGAGGTGATAGTACCTCTTATAAGTCTTTGGTGAGTCCTCATGTGGAGTATTGTGTGCAATTCTGGAGACCATATCTTCAAAAGGATAGAAACAGAATGGCGTGTGTGCAGAGAGTGCCTATCAAAATGGTCAGTGGCCTTCATCATAAGGCATATGGGGATAGACTTAAAGATCTCAATATGTATACTTTTGAAGAAAGGCTGGAGAGGAGAGATGTGTTAATATCTCCGTGGCATAAATGCACAGAAGGAGAACCGCTTTCCATTGAAAGAAGGCTCTGCAGCAAGGGGACATAGGATGAAGGTGAAAAGGGGTGGAATCGGGCAATTTGCAGAAATATTTCTTTACAGAAAGAGTGGTAGATGCATGAAATAGTCTCCCAATGGAGGTAGTAGAGACAAGGAATGTATCTGAATTCAAGAATATAGTCCTTGTCTCTGCTACCTCCACTGGGAGACTCTTTCATGCATCTACCCCCCTTTCTGTAAAGGGGGACTGTAAAGCTTAGTAATTGCTATGGAAGGGCAAACTGGATAGGTCATATGATCTTTATCTGCTGCTATGGTTCCATGTTTACTATTGTCACACATGCTGAACATTGATAGACCCTCACTTAATAATAAAAAAAATAAGGAACCACAAATTAGAAGTAGAAATGTACATGCAAAACCTGAAATAGATAAGCCAAGAAGCCTAGCTATGAGCCATGCAATAGCAGGAAACAAGAAACGGAAATAAATGTCGTCCTCTACTTTGCAAAATACAAAAGAGGCTTATCTCACAAACCTGATATAGTTCCACCCTTGAAAAAAATTTAAATAAATTATTTTTCTTTTCTACTTTTGTTATCTGGGCATATTTTTGTCAATAGGTTGGTCATAGTCTCTTCTTTCCCCTTTCCTTGTGTCAATCTTTTTCAAGTCCTCCTTTCCATTTCTTTTTTCTCCTGTATTTTCCCCTTTTTTCTCTCTCAAATATTGATCATTTCACTTTATTTTTTTCCTCTTCCTTCTCTGCAATCTCCAGGAACAAGCAGGAATGAGTCTTCACATATGGGTATCGTCGGTACCGACGGAGCCTGCGCGGGAACGCTCCCCAGCTTCCAGCAAGAAAGCTTTTGGGAGCATCCCACAGCACCTGCGCGCTGCCTTCCCGCCTTTCCCAACCGCCTCTCTCCCGTTCTTCTTTTTCCGCGGAGCCAGCAGGTTGTGTTTCCTGTCACCGCTGAAGAATTTCTTATTTTCTTTATTCTTCTTTAGTCGCGCGTCTGCCTTCTCGACTCCGGACCGGTACTACCGGTCTTTTTTCTTTCTTTCTAAAAAAAAACAAACAAACTACTTTTCTTACTTAAGTGCATTTTTTCTTCTGTGTGGCCTTAGGCCTACAGATATTTTTTCCTCATGGAAAAACCCGCTTCCGGGTTTAAAAAGTGCACGAAGTGCAGTGGCACTATTTCTGTCACTGACACCCATGACTGGTGTCTAAAATGTTTAGGTCCTGAACACTCCATCACGGATTGTGAGTCCTGTTCCATGATGTCTAAAAGAGGGTTACAGAATCGGGCAGCCAAGCTCAGTACCCTGTTTCCCTCTGATGCAGCTTCGGTGGCATCGACGTCTTCCAGGGCTGCTTCTTCATCCCATAGATCTCAGGTAACCAAACTTAAGTCTGGCCGGTCCTCAAAGGGTACATCTCCCTCCAAGTATCGAGATGTCCCCGAGCTTACTCTCGAGGAATCCACACCGGCAAAATTACCCCGGCGGGAGGCTCCGGCTTCCAAAGCATTATCTATGGGGTCACAGGTTGACATCGATGGCTCGACCTCGACCGATCACCTGTTACAATGTTCTGGGGTACTGGCGCTTTCCACCGGTACCGACATCCAGACATTGGTGGCGTCGATGGATCAGAATATTCTGACCATGCAGCGTGCCATCACGGCATTCATACAAGCTGCGACGCCTACGGTACCGCAACAAACTCCGTTGTCGGTACCGATTCCGATACCGGTATGGGATCCGACACCAGTTCCGATACCGGTACCGCTTGCATCGATATCAACATCGACAGCAGCGGTATGCTATCCAGTGATGCCTATTGGTATCGACTCGGTACCCATTACCCCCGATGTCGATACCCCCCGATACTCGTATCGGGCTCTACGAGAGCATCCAGATAGTCAATACTTCGATTCCTCTGAAGACTCTGACTCATCAGAGGCCTCTATTGAAGCATCGGGGATCCTTCCTCAGGAACCCTCTTCTCCAAAAAGGAGAATGTCTCCTCCTGAAGACTTGTCTTTTCAAGACTTCATCAGGGAGGTGGCCAGAGGCCTGTCCATTTCAGTAGCCTCTGAAACTGAGCCTAGAGCCAAGAAATTAGATATTCTACAATATCCTAAGGCTCCCAAAGAGGCAGCCATCTTACCAGTACATGAGATTCTTTATGATCACATGTTGGGTATATGGGAAACTCCTCTTTCCACCTCCCCTTTTTCTCGTAGGTTGAGCACCATGTATCGTGTTCCTCCTTGTCCTGGGTTTCATAAGACTTAGCTTCCTCACCACTCTATTGTGGTAGAGTCTGCTATGAAAAAAATTAAGAGTACAAAAAGGCACTCCTCTGCTCCTCCAGGGAGAGAATACAGAACTTTAGATGCCTTTGGCAGGAAAATTTTCCAGGCCAGCATGCTGGTAGCCAGAATCAACTCCTATAGTCTCTATATGGGGATGTTTCTAAAAGAAGTTACTGATCATCTGCATACCTTATCTCCTCCTATGTCAGAAGATAAGAGAGAAGAATATCTTACCTGGCTTAAACATGCACAGGATGTATCCAAGTTTTCCAACCGTGCAGCCTTTGACTCTTTTGAGGGTGCCAGTAGAGCTTCGGCTATTGCCATAGGTGTGCACGCAGAGTAGCTTGGTTGCAAGCCTCTGATTTGGAATCCTGGGTACAGGATGGTCTAGGTAACCTTCCCTGTATAGGGGAAAACCTGTTTGGCAAAGATTGGCAAGCTAAGGCCAACCAGATAGATGCTGAAAATTCTGCTTTAGATAGACTCTCAAAGTCTACCACTGTTCCTTTTAAAAAGAGATTATTCAAGAAAGGCTCTTTCCCAAAAAAAGGGAAATTTTCTTCTGGTTATGGTCAGGCCTCTTCTCAAGGTCGTTTTGCTGCAAAGAGACAGCAACAACCAAAACAGGCCAAGCCTCAGGCTGCAAGGACTGCTACGGCCCAACAGCCGCAGCCTCCTCAGGGCCTTTGACTTTCCACTAGAGAACTTAGCCTTTCTGGCTCTAGAGCATCCAGAGCCTCTCACCATCCCAGGAAGGTTAGCTCATTTTGCTCCCAGATGGGAACAACTTACAGCAGAGCAATGGACCCTCTCCATCATAAGAGAGGGATACAAACTTCACTTTTTAAACCTTCCTCCTCACACCATGGTGAGACAGTTCAATTCTCCAACATCTCTCCTCAACCTTCTAGGTCAAGAGATTGCTACCCTTCTTGCCCAAGGGGCAATAGAAGAAGTACACCTTCTTCAACAGGGCTCAGGGTTCTACTCCCCCTATTTTCTCATCCCAAAGAAAACAGGGGGCTACAGACCCATATTAGATCTCAGAGAGTTGAACAAGTTTCTATGCAAGGAGAAATTCAAGATGACCTCTTTAGGAACTCTCCTTCCATACCTCCAGAGTCAGGACTGGCTTTGTTCTCTAGATCTCAAGGATGCGTACACTCATGTCCTCATCCATCCAACACACAGAAGGTTCCTCCGGTTCCTTTATCAAGGAAAGCACTACCAGTACAGGGTGCTTCCTTTCGGTCTGGCCTCTGCTCCAAGAGTGTTCACAAAATGCATGGCAGTGGTAGCTGCATTTCTACGCACTCTAGGGATATTCGTATTCCCATATCTGGATGACTGGCTCATCCGAGCTTCATCCCAGTCAGAGGCCCAGGCTTCCCTGGCCTGTACAAAGCGTGTTCTCCAGTATCTGGGACTTGTAATCAACATTCCAAAGTCCCATCTCACCCCTACTCAGTCTCTAGAGTTCATAGGGGCCTTACTGGATACCACAACTGCAAGGGCCTATCTTCCCCAGGCCCGTTGCCTTCGCTTGGTGCAGTTAGCCTCCCAAGTTCAGTTAAAATCCCATTTAACTGCTCGAGAAATGTTGCAACTCTTAGGCCACATGGCATCCACAGTGCATGTGGTTCCCTATGCTCGCCTTCACATGAGAGCAGCTCAGTGGACCCTGTCCACCCAGTGGACCCAGGCAAGATAGCAACCTCCAGTCGCCTCTTTTGGTCCCTCCACTGGTGGAAGTCCACTCAAAATCTTCTGCTGGGGTCTCCCTTTCAACAGGTTTTACTCCAAGCAACCCTTACAACAGATGCCTCTCCAAAAGGTTGGGGAGCTCATCTACAAGATCTCTCCACTCAAGGCATCTGGTCTCCACAGGAGACATGTCTACATATCAACCTCTTGGAGCTCGGAGCAATCTTTCTGGCTCTCAGAGTTTTTCACACCCTGCTCAGCTACAAGACAGTCCTCATCCATACGGACAACCAAGTAGCCATGTTCTACATGAACAAGCAGGGGGGGACTGGCTCTCTGTCGCTTTGCAATGAAGCTCTGAGATTGTGGGCCTTCGCCAGAGAGCATCAAATCCATCTCATGGCAGTGTATCTTCCAGGGGTTCAAAACTCTTGGGCAGACAGACTCAGTCGAATTCTGCTTCCACACGAATGGTCCCTTCATTGGGAACAGATAATCAGGATTTTTCGGATTTGGGGTACCCCAGACATAGACCTGTTTGCAAGTCCGTGGAATCCCAATCTTCCCCGGTTTTGTTCCAGGATTCCATGTCAAGGAGTTCAGGCCAGAGATGCCTTCCTCCTTCATTGGGGGCAAGACTTCCTCTATGCCTTTCCACCAATTCCCCTCATTCCCAAGACTCTATTCAAGCTTCAGAGAGACAAGGGGTCTATGATCCTCATAGCACCACGTTGGCCACGCCAAGTGTGGTACCCTCTACTTCTACATCTCTCTCAAGCTCACTCCCTGGACCTGGGGTCTGCTCCAGATCTCCTCTCCCAGGAGGAGGGAACCCTGTGGCACCCAAATCCTCAGTCTCTTCATCTCAGGGCCTGGTTGCTGAAGGCCTAGACCTTCAAGATTTACATCTTTCTCAGCAGGTGAAGGATATCCTTCATGCTTCCAGAAAGCCTTCTACCAAACGTTCCTATGCTTTTAAATGGAAGAGGTTTTCCATTTGGTGTGCAGAGAAGGGTCTTAACCCTCTTGCAATACCTTTGAATTCTTTACTAGACTATTTGCTGCATTTATCCCATGCAGGCCTTAAAACAAATTCAATCAGAGTCCATTTGAGTGCTATTGCAGCATTCCTTAAACCTCTCAATGGACAACCAATTTCCTCTCATCCTCTTGTAGCAAGATTCATGAGAGGCTTTCTTTTGACTAAACCTCCCATTAGACCACCTCCTGTGGCATGGGACTTAAATCTGGTTCTTGGCCAGCTTATGAAGCCACCCTTTGAACCTTTAGCCACTACCTCCTTGAAGTTCCTTTCCTGGAAGGTTATTTTTCTCATTGCAGTCACCTCAGCTCGCCGTATCAGTGAGCTGCAAGCTTTAGTGGCTAATCCTCCTTATACAAGGTTCCATCATGACAAGGTAGTCCTCAGGACTAATCCACACTTTATGCCTAAAGTGGTCTCGCCTTTTCATCTGAACCAGGAGGTATATTTACCTGTCTTTTTTCCAGGACCTCATGCATCAAGTGCTGAGAGGAATCTTCATACCCTGGATTGTAAAAAGCACTAGCTTTCTACTTACAAAGGACACAGCAACATAGAAAGTCCTCTCAACTTTTTGTTGCTTTTGATCCTTCTCATTTAGGACTTCCAGTCTCTAAGAGAACTCTATCCAATTGGATTGCTCAGTGTATTTCCTTCGCCTACCAGAGTAACAACCTTTCTCTGGAGGGCCATGTCACAGCTCACAATGTGAGGGCCATGGCAGCCTCTGTGGCTCATCTAAACTCTGTGTCCATCGACCAAATCTGTCGGGCGGCCACCTTGGCATCAGTTCATACCTTCACACCCCATTACTGCTTGGAGAAGGACTCCCGCCGGGATGCCTTGTTTGGTCAGGCTATTCTCAAACACCTGTTCCATACCTAATCAACTCCTACCCTCCATCCCTGTCTGGATACCTGAGATTCATAGGTGGAGATGGAGCCCTTTCCAGGGACTCACAATCTGGGTGATCTCCCAGGCATCTCTAGCTGGGGAGTCCCCATATGTGAAGACTCATTCCTGCTTGTTCCTGGAGATAGCACAGTTACTTACCTGTAACAGGTGATCTCTGGGAACAGCAGGAATTAGTCTTCACAACCCACCCACCTCCCCTAGGAGTTGTATCTCTCTATCTTTCCTTTCCTCTCTCTCTTTGTCTCAGCTTTAAAACTCGAACTGGAGAGAGGCGGTTGGGAAAGGCGGGAAGGCAGCACGCAGGCGCTGTGGGATGCTCCCAAAAGCTTTCCTTTTGGACGCTGGGGAGCGTTCCCGTGCAGGCTCCGTCGGTACCGACGATACCCATATGTGAAGACTAATTCCTGCTGTTCCCAGAGATCACCTGTTACAGGTAAGTAACTGTGCTTTATCCACTCACAGCTAGTTTTTACTCCTCTCTCTCACCCTCCCTCTTTTCATCCCTCTCCTGCCTGCCATCTTTTCACTCCCTCCCCAGCACTCATTGCTCCATCTTTCATGGTCTCCTTCTCCAACTTCCTATTCCCCCCTCCCTGTCTTTCAGCCATGCCCTAGTCCCCCATTTCCACCCTCTATACTTGCCTCGGCCTCTCCTGTCTCATTCCCTCACCATTCTTACTACTTACCTGTCGCGCATCCTCTCCTACGATTCAGCTCCTTTCTTCCTGTTTTTTATCCCATACCCAGCTTCATATTCCCTCTCTTACCTCAATGCCATTTCCACTCACCAACCCCCTTTTATGTGTTTCATCCCTTCTTCAGTCTGTCTCTTTGTACTGTTGTCTTTTCCAGCTCCTCAGGTCCATCACACTATTTTGCTATTCCTCTCTCCAGACTCTCTTCCCCTTTTATATAACCCCTTTAACCTTTTTCATTCATTCCCTCCCTCCTTTCCTTCCTTCACTCTTCCGCCAGTCACTCTTTCCATTTTGACCCCCTTCTCACTCCCTCACCCTCGGAGATTCTTTCCCCCTGCTCATCTCATTCATCCAATCTGACCTCTCCTCATCCCCTCCCTGTCTCTGTCCACTCTGACCCCTCTTTCCCCCCCCCCCCCCAAAATTCCTTTCTCCTTCCAGAGGCTGTCATCCTACTCCAGAAACCTCTAGCTACTATCAGCCCTGGAGCTAAGTGTAGTGACCCCAATTACAACTGTCCACCCAGTCGGCAGCAGAAGGCACACATCTCTTGGTGCTACATGGCCAGTCTCTCAGGATTGTTCGTTATGAGGTTGGCACCACCACAGCAGGAATAGCCTGCGGTTAAATATGTCTCCTGCTGCCAGCCGTTGGAGAGGAAGATAGGACTTATTGCATGGCACCACATCAGATCAAATAGGGGTTTGGGTTGCCTTGGCCAAATCCACTGGTGGTGTAAACTACTTTTTTGGGGACACATCAAAAGAAGACAGGCAGCGTACTCTTAAGAAAAGTAAGGAATCCTAGCAGAGCGCCATCAACAGGTTACCGATTTAACACCAGAAGCCCCAAAGTGCGTCAATTGACACAAATGCATCTTCAAAGTTGTATACCAGCGCCACTGCTAGAACCATGTCAGTTATGTTCCATGACTTTGTTAGCGAGGTCAAGATGTTCAAATATGTGCATCGAAAATTAATGGCAGATGCGCCACCTAGCGGGAAAATGACTGTATACCTAGAAGCCCCAAAGTACGGCAATTGACGCAACCAAGAAAATTGAGTGGTTTTCACAAGTTTCATACAGCGACTAACATAAGAACAGCGTTAACTAAATGTAAAAGTAACTGCAAATTCAAAAGTAACTTCAAAGTTCGTCAGTTAACAAATGAACAGGATTAGCATGTTCGCCTGCACAGCCTGTAACATGTAGGTCAACGTTTGAATCTGATTTTGCACCAGCACATCTAGGCACTGCTGTCTTCTTACGAGGTCTCGGCATTCTGTAAATAGAATCGTAGAAAAAAATGAATAAAATTTCAGGGAGGAAGTGATATGCTAAAAGTTCTGGAGTGTTGGCCTGTTCTAGGGCATGTTCGAAAGTCATGACATTGTTACATACCTGTGTAACAGAGTAAATTTTGGTTTTAAATCAATCACTGTTTACAGTTTTACTCCGACATTACAAAACAACAAACACACAATGATGTCATGTAATGACGTCACATACTGCAAGAATTTAACAAATAAATAACTTCACATTAATTCACATCTGCATTTCATTCTAAACGCAGTCGTGATAATGCGTCAATTGACGCACTTTGGGGTTTCTAGGTAAAATGCCTTTTGGGGCTTCTAGTGTTAAACATGATTGCATGAAAACTGAAGAGGGTTATTCTGCTCTGATCTGTTGCAAAGCTGTCAACGAAGTAACCTAGTGGCAGTGCTCCAGCATCGTTCACCATCTTTTGCAGGAATTATTCCTATTGAAGGTTTGTTGGATGTGTTTGGTAAACCAGAATTGTTAAGTATGCTTCATACATTAACTTCAAGGTGTGTTGTCTTTTGTTTTCTTAGCTCTTCCATATAGACTTTGGGCATATTCTCGGTAACTTCAAGTCTAAATTTAAAATTAAGAGGGAGAGAGGACCTTTTATTCTTACGTATGACTTCATTCATGTCATTCAACAAGGAAAGACTGGAAACACTGAAAAATTTGGCAGGTAAGCATTCTTTTAGAATCTATATGTTTCTCTGCTTCTACGCATCAGAAACAGAACGTATTTCCTCTGCTGACCATTCTAAAAGGTCACTAACAAGTAAAATTCTGGTCAAAATAGACTAATCATCTCAATTTAACTTGTCTGGTTTTGTGTCGTGTTGTAAGTTGCTATGGAAGTCATAGCAGAGACATACCATTGGAAGATCTTATTTTTTTCTGACAATAAGGGAACCATCGTTTGTATCTTTCCTCCTTTCAGAACATAATATACAGTTTAATTTGTGTCATTTTACTGCAGAGTAGGGAATGTTTCATATAGATGTCGCAGTTATACTATGGAAATATATAAAGGGATGAATGAACACAATTCATGGTTATTGATGATGGTGATAATGACCACTGTAGTTCTTTGCTGCAAGATGATTTTAGCTTTTGGCTCAGGCAAAAATGAGCATTTTTGTGCCCTCAGTATTTAAAATAATTATTTTAACTATTATCATACACAAACATACTTGATATGTAAGCATCTACGTAAAATGAATTTCCACTTAATGCTATGAATAGAAAACATTGCACTACATTGAATGGCCTCAAGTTGCCCCTTAGTCTCCAGTTAATGTGCTAAATTGCCTTTGTGCACATCTTGGAATGTGTTAATACGGTCCTAGAATATTAGAATGTCTTTGTATTAGCAAAAAAGGCATAGTCCCAAGCATCAGATTCATCCACTTTATGCTTATCCTCTTGATACATTTAGAGAGTAATTTGTGTATTTCAAGCTAATTAAAAGTAATAGGTCATAGACAGGAAGTCCTGGTGTGTATTTCACTGTGTTTTTGTAGATTAATGCAGTTTTAGACAGTCCTATTAAATTTCAATTAATTATTTTAACTTGTGTAACATGGAAACGAAACGAATTTAAAAAAAAATTGCCAATAAACAAAACAATAGCAGAAATAGGTTTCTGCAAGATTCATTCTTTATGTGGTTAAAATCAGGCTAGAATAAGTGTTCACCACCCTAATGTGTTACTTTAATAGGCAAACTGTGATCAGAAAGTCATTGAAAAAATTAACCAGTAGCTACCACTGGCAACTTTTTTTTTTCAAAAACCTAACACACACACAATTTTTTGTCGGGATCAACCGACCTGAGCAGGAGGGATGGCAACCCTCCCCTCACCATTGGGAAAACCCTTTAATAGGCAAGGCATGTTTTGTTTCTTAGCTGTCTAAAGGGCATGTTTACTAAAGTGTACTAGTGGGTAGAGTGGAGTTTATCACGCTAAAAGCATGAGGTCCTGAGGTAAAAATCCTATGCTAGACAATTAGGGTGCAATTGGGGAGGTTGGAGCAGAATGTGGGCATTGATGTCACACCATGGTTAGCATGGGCATCTTTGACACATGCTAACTCTATCTGTTGCTATTAGTGCAGGTGCTATTAATGCCACCTCAGTGGGTTGCGTTGTGCACCCACATACTAGTTAGCACAGTGCTAATGATAGGTAGATGGGTGCGCACACGACCCCTGAGGTTAGTGTAGGCTTCCGTGCCGAATTCACCGTCCAGTCACATTCTAGCTTAGAACAGTATATTAAACATGCCCCTAAATAGTGTTTCTGCTTCTACGTACAGTATTGCAATAAAGCAGAATCTTGATTTTAATTCAAACTAGCAGTGAGTTCTCCATTAGTAGAAACTGGACTGCTACTAATATTAATCATTTGTATACTGCTGCCAGACGTAAGGAGCACTGTACATATAGTTGTAAGAAACAGTTGCTGCTTATTAGAGCTTACAGCCTAATCAAGGCAAAAAAGAATATCAAAACTGGGGACTAGATTATGGTAAGATAAACATAAGTAGTGGACAAGAGAATGAGGAGCATCAGGATCCAAAAGCAAACTCAGAGGTGGGTTTTAGCCTGGATTTGAATAGGGCTAGAGAAGGAGCCCGACTCGGGTAGTTTGTTCCAGACGTCAAGGTGGAATGAACAAAGTCTGGAGTAATTGATTTTTAGGAGATGAAGTTTTAAGAGACATGAATGCAATGGACTGGGTTACTGTAGATTTATTTTTAAAAATACACAGAAATACACTTGTAAAAAAAAATTGTAAATACATCTGTATGCTGTGTTTTCCATAATGACAATGTGTTTTTATCCTGGCAATTAAGGTTCCGACAGTGCTGTGAAGACGCTTACTTGATTTTACGACGAAATGGGAACCTGTTCATCACTCTCTTTGCACTGATGTTGACTGCAGGGCTGCCTGAACTTACTTCTGTTAAAGATATCCAGTACCTCAAGGTACAAACCTCATTTACATTGCTTTTACCCACAGTGCTGTGTTCTAGAGCTTGATATGAACTGAAAATCTGCAGTAAGTAGTTTTTCCCACAAAGAGAGCTAAGAGATGGGCTTTAGTTGGCACCTACAAATTTGCTTTTAGAATGATATCCAAAACAGGAGAATTAAGTGACTCGATTACAGTTTAAGTAGGGAAAGCTTAAATCACCCAGCATAAGTGAAAGAATTTAAGTCTTCATATGGGCATATCAGACCTGGCAGTGGGATTACCGTGACTGGGCACAAGTGGGCAGGGGGCAGGCTAAGGGTTAACGGGCAGTGAGGTGGGAGGGGCCAGAGGGCAGACCAGGGGTGGCTATATCTGGAGTCGTGCGGCTCTGGGTCACCCTCTTGCCCCTCCAGCCGAACAGGAGAGGGAGACATTCATGCCGAGCGAAGACTAGCTTGGTAGTTAGGGCCTTAGGAGAGCAGCCGCTTACTGGTTCCTGAGCTTCGCAAATAGCGGCGTGGTGCACACAGAGGGCAGGGCAGCAATCCTGAAGAAGGGCAGAGAAGTAAGTCTAAAAGAAAAAGAAAACCCCAATGGACTGTATGCCCTGCGGCAGTCTGATCGGTTGGAGGTCGGCCTCGTACCGGCCGCAGGGTAGCGGGAGGTGGACGGCGGTTGGGCAGCAGCCTTTTGTTCCGATCAAGCAGCTGCTTTCTATATGGAGTGCAATGGGCAGGGACTGGGGAGGCCAAAGCAGCGGTGAGGTGACAGGGTTTCAGCTCTCCGCGAAGGAGCAGGGTAATTGCAGAAGCAGGCCCTCCAAAATAAAATAATAAATAAAATACATCGGCCCCGGAGGAGCAGGGGAGGGTGCCATCTCAACAGTCCTGAGGCCCATGTTTGTCCCATGAGGCCGTAGTGAAGCGATGCCGGTGAGGGGAGAAGGGAGGTGTGTCGGTGGCTTACAGGACATCGTGAACGGCTCCTTGTGTCTGCATGCTCTGATGCCCAACCCCCCCTCCCCCCCCGCAGCCGGAAGTGAGATGCGTGGCAGAGGAATGGGGGAACATCTGAGAGCGGTGGGGGTGTTGCAGAAGTTGATGACGGCGGACTGGTCCCCGTGACTGCACGTAGGTCTGGCCCTCTGTGGCGAGCGCGAGCCTTGTGTTCAGGGGCATCTTGCACCTTTGCGTGCTGGATGGAGATAGGTGCATCTGAAGCATAACAGCCAAGCGGTGGGTGGTCGGGATCGAAAGCAGGCAGTAGGGGCCGCATGGCTGCATTTTAAAAAATAAATAAATAAAAAGTGGGATAGAAAAGAAGTTGTTGGTTTCCTTTGCTGTAATTATGTATTGAGTCAGATCGCCATCTGGTGGACTAAAGAGGAAAGGCAGCTTGCAGAAGGTGATTCCTTTGCTAGCCTATAATTATGTATTGAATGAGATCGCCATCTAGTGGACTAAAGAGGTAATGCAGCCTGCAAAAACAATTGTATATCCTTTATTTACTGTATTTAACAGTTTTTCTATACCGCCTTTATCCAAGGTGGTTTACATTTAACAACATGACAATTACATGGTAATTGTTTTTACATTGAGCATAAGAATTAAACATGGTAGTTACAAGTGACTTGATTTACATTAGCAAACTTGGAGAAGAGTGGGGGAGAGAACTATTTACATATCGAGGTGGTCTTCCTGAGAGGACTGATTGATTTGTCTTATCTTATCTGGTTTTCAAAGCATTGGGTTAATGTTTTAGTTAGGGTTTTTCATCTGTTTTTAATTGTTTTTTAAAATCTTTGATGGATTTCGCTGATCTTAAATTGTCTGGTAGTGTTATTCCAAATTGATGGAGCATACAGGGAGAATTCTCGGTTGCTGGTCTGTTGTGTGGTTTTGGTCTTGAGCAAGGGAATGTTCAGGAGGTTCTGGTTGGGTATTCTTCTTGGTCTTAAGTGCGTTGTGATAACTTTGAGAGGCTACGTATGTGGGGGTGGGGGGGTGGGGAAGAGGTATCTATGTCCTCAAGTACCTATGGTGGACGGGTGGGGACCTGTGCAGACATGTATGGTAGCATAGGCATGCATGGTACCGAACCCCCAACCCCCCCCCCCAATCAAAAAAAAAAAAGTGGAAACGAATGAATAAATACGAAAGTAAATAAAGGATATATATTAAGAGGTGAATGGGATCTCGGTGGCTATGTTTCCTAGCTGGCCAGTATACTAACCGTACTGTTCCTTTCGTAGTCAAATTTTCCCATACTGTAGATATGCCACGTAAGGCTAGCCGAAACATCCCGAGGTCCTGTGGAGGCCGACAAGTGGCAAGTCGTGGGTATGGGAACACAAGCAGAGCAGCAACATTCAAGAGGAGGGTAACCAGCAGAGTGGCTAAAAACATCATGAGGATGGCGAGTAATACGGTTGTGAACTCCTCACAACGCAGCAAGCAGACGCCGCCGCAGCAGCCCGCACTGTCAACTACCAGCCAAGAGATTGACGAATTGCTCTGGGTGTTAGGTGAGCAAGTTCCTCAACATGGCCTGAGCGTTGTTAGGCATCGCCTCGAGGCTCCCACATACTCCACATAAGCAGAAGCTCCATGAACTGTGAGCGCAAGCTCATTGAGTGGTAAGTCCAAAGGCACAGCGGGGGCACCAGAACTGTTATCTTCATCATCAGAGGGTTCAACGTCAGATAGCGATGGCGAAATCGCCCTAGCGAGCATGATACAAAATGCTTTAAAAATTTTTTTAAAAATAAGGCAACTCAGCGAGAGTGTGGTGAACATGCGCAGGGGGGGGAGGGGGATGGCAGAGCCGTATCCGCTGCAAAAGGGATAAGCCCTGATACGGGCACATTGGAGTTAGTGCCGGCAACACCAGTGGCCTTAACTGCCACGGGAGGGGCAGATCCTCGCTTCGGCATCAGTTCATTAGCCAGTGCAATGTCCAGAAAAATGAAAAAAACGAATTTGGCGAAGGGAATATATAGACATTTCCTGAGCGGGTGTCCAGTTTAGTCCTCCACATCCGGGTAGTGCACCTCCTCCTGCAGCAAGGAGACTGGACCAATCAACTCTTTAGTAATCTATCCTGTATTCTGCTGGAACTCCCATCAGCCCTCCAGTGTGTCCAGTCTCCTTGCAGCAGGAGGTGGTGTGAGCCTGGCGCTAGGCTCACTTCGAATCTTGTTAGCTGTTTCATTTATCTCTTTAGTTTATTTTCATTTCCTTTCTCTTTGTTTTTTTCCTTTAATTGCAGCCTGTACCTTTCAAAAAAAACCCCAGAATAACAAAACAAGGGGCAAGCGCGGTGGAGGAGCCGAACCGGCACTGCTCTTCTCACCCGGTACTCTTCTGGCAGCTCAGAGTGCGCAGCAGACTGTGATCGCTCCCCCAGGACGGTTTGGGGGTAGGATCCGTGTGCTCCCGGGCTCGGCAGGTGTTGCTTTTCACATGGCACGGCTCTAAGCAGTCCGGCTGAGGACCGGCGCTTCAGCTGCCCTGCAGCAAACGGGCTCTCTGCACGTTCCCGTTCTCAGTTTGAGCGGCATTGCGGGCCTTTCATGTATTTCTGCTTGCCTGGTAAGTGCCTTCTCTCCGATTTTTAGAGGATGTTAGTTTCGTCGGCTCTTTTCTTTCTTTCTTTCTTTTTTTAATAGTTTTTGGCGCCTTTTTTTCTCCGCCTTTTTTTCTCCAGCGCGGCTTGACCGCGGTGGCCATTTTAGCTTTGCGGTTTTGGCGGTAAAGGAATTAGAGGCTTCCTGCCTTGCTAGTTTGGTGGCGTTTTGGGTCCCGATCAGGGTTGGGAGGTTGCTGATTTCTCTGCATCTCCAAAAAAAAAAAAAAAGTTCAAGACCCGAAGCCAGAGAACTAGAGCCGGGCGGTGTTCAGATAATTGCATTGGCCCTCGGCCTTTTTCTCTGCGAGCTGCTTCTCTCAGTCTGTCCCTTCCCGTTCGGCGGGGCTGTAGGCTGTTCTTCATGTCCTCAAAACCGCAGTGTGTGGTCTGCGGTTCGCGTTGGCGATCAGTGTCTGCTTCTGGCTTCTGTGGGAGCTGTGCTGTAGTCTCCTGTGATATAGATCAACAGATGGCGGGCAGTTCTCAGACAGAGCCCTTGGAATCTGCATTATCTGCTGAAGGCAATGCTTCTCCCGGTCCTCTGTTGCCGCCTGTTTCGTCTGGATCTCAGGATCTGGGATCTGGGGTCTGGGATTCCGGTAGAACCAGGGGACCTTCCTTCTGCCTTTACAGATTTTTCGTCAGACTTCGTGCTGATTATGCATCAGGCCTTCAAATTGGGGCGCTTGGGCAAATGGCCTGAGTCCTTGTCCTCGTCTCCTGCCCCTCCGCCCGCTAGTTCGGAGCTGACTGGTCGGGTTTCCAAGCAGGCTAAGAGACCTTGGTCTTTAGACGTCGTTCACGAGGATTTGGAAGGGCACGACATGGATACGGAGGTAGAGCCTGAGGGCAGTATGGATGATCTTGAAAGAAAGATTCCGGACCCTGAGGATCAAGCTAGGATTGTTCGGGTGTTTCGTAGGGAGGAATTGGTTCCTCTTATCATGGAAGCTCTTCAGACACTCAATCTCGCTGCGCCGCCTCCGGGGGACGGCGAAGTTTTGGAGGATCCTCTTATTCAGGCGGTTAGGGATTCACAGGTGGTGTTCCCAGTACACCGGGTTGTGGCTCAAATGATTCAAACTGAGTGGGACCAGCCGGACTCTGGTTTGAAAGGGATCCAGACAATGCATCGCCTCTATCCTTTGGCAGACAAGGATAAAGAGAAGTTTAAGTCGCCTCGGGTGGACGCCGCCGTTTCGGCGGTGACCAAGAAGACCACAATCCCGGTGGAGGGCAGTGCGGCCTTGAAGGACATTCAAGATAAGAGAGTGGACGGTTTGAAACAAGCATTCGAAACCAATGCCTTGTCGTTGCAGGCTTCTATCTGTGGAGCCTGGATAGCTAGAGCCTTGTTGCGGTGGGCTCAACGATTGCGCCAGAATCCATTCTTAGATCAGCAAGCGTTGCTCGAGGTAACGCGCTTAAAGTCTGGTTCAGCGTATTTGGCGGATGTCCATTATGATTTGATCCGGACGTTGGCTAATAGTATGGCCTCGTTGGTGGTGGCGCGCAGATCCCTTTGGTTGCGCAACTGGGCAGCCGACCCTTCTTCCAAATCTCGACTCAGCAAACTCCCCTTTAAAGGCCAGTTGTTGTTCGGGGACGATTTGGATAAGTTGGTGAAGGACTTGGGGGAGTCTAAAGGAGGGAGACTGCCAGAGGACAGGCCTAAGTCCGGTAGAGGCCTACCAGTGGTCCGGGGTCAATTTCGGGACTTTAGGAGGTTTCGGTCTTCCCGCCTTTGGAGTTCCCAGCGAGGCAGGTTTCCGTCTCGATCGCAGTCCTTTCGTGGTTTCCGAGGTGCTGGCAGAGGATTTTCGTCTGGTTCCTCCGGTTCAGCCTCTTCCTTTAGTCGCAAACCGCAATGAAGTGAGGCGGACCCCGGAGGGAGGCCAAGTGATCGGCGGGCGCATCCGGAACTTCCTTCCCTCTTGGGTCCACATAACAACGGACCAGTGGGTCCTGGAAATTGTCAGAGACAGTTATGCGTTGGAGTTTGCCGTTCCGCCACGAGACTCCTTTGTTCTGTCTCCCAGCAGTGGGCGGCAGAAGGAACTGGCCATTCGGGCTACTTTGGAGCGTCTTTTAGCGCTGCTTGGGTCGTTCCTGTTCCGGAGAGCGAGCGCGGTCTCGGTCGTTACTCCATTTATTTCGTGGTGCCAAAGAAGGACGGGTCATTACGTCCTATTCTGGATCTCAAGGGCGTGAATCGCTGTCTGCGGGTTCCTCATTGTCATCGTCGCAGTGCGGCAGGGGGAGTTTTTGACTTCTCTGGACCTCACCGAGGCTTATCTACATATTCCTATCAGAGCGACGCATCAAAGGTTTCTGTGGTTCGCGTTTCCCTGGGGTCACTTTCAGTTCCAAGCATTGCCTTTCGGCCTGGCCACAGCTCCTCACGTTTTCACCAAGGTAATGGTGGTGGTGGCGGCAGCGGCCTTGCGAAGGGAAGGTGTGCTAGTCCACCCCTATCTCGACGACTGGTTGATAAGAGCGAAGTCAGCGGAGGAGAGCTTACAGGCTACGGACAAGGTGGTGCGTCTCCTGCAGAGCCTCGGCTGGGTGATCAATGTACAAAAGAGTCACTTGGTTCCGACTCAGCTTCTCGAATATCTGGGAGTTTGCTTCGACACGTCGGCGGGAGTGGTGTCTCTGCCGGATTGCCGCGCACAAGGGTTGCGTCAGCTGGTGTGGTTTTTCTTGGTGAGTCCCGCTCCGTCGGCATGATGGTATCTCCGGTGCTGGGGACCATGGTGTCGACTCTGGAGGTGGTTCCGTGGGCCAGGTTCCATATGCGTCCTCTTCAGCGGGCTCTGTTACATCGTTGGTCCCATCAGTCAGGTTCTCTCACTCGCCGATTGCGCTGTCCGAGCCGGGTTCGGAAAGCGCTACAGTGGTGGCTGTGCCCGCAGTCCCTTCGGGCGGGAGCCCCCTTGGAACAACCAGTTTGGTTACCGGTCATCACGGAAGCGAGTCTAGCAGGCTGGGGTGCCCACTGTCAGGGCCGTTTCGCACAAGGGACGTGGTCTCCGCAGGAGGATCTGTGGTCGATCAACCGTCTCGAGCTGCGCGCTGTGCGGCTAGCGTTGCAAGCCTTCGAGTCGTCGGTACGGACTCGT
Organism: Ichthyophis bannanicus; assembly: GCA_033557465.1. NCBI lineage: Eukaryota > Metazoa > Chordata > Amphibia > Gymnophiona > Ichthyophiidae > Ichthyophis > Ichthyophis bannanicus. The sequence goes on along the minus strand of CM066038.1, from coordinate 383,459,758 downwards.
GCGTTTCGTGTCCTGTCGGACAACTCGGCGGCGGTGGCATACGTCAACCGGCAGGGAGGCACGGGAAGCGTGGCCATGGAAGAAGAGGCAGATGCGATGTTCGCTTGGGTGGAGGTGCGTCTCCTGGCCATTTCGGCAGTGCATATCGCGGGAACAGAAAATGTGATGGCGGATTTTCTGAGCCGGGTGCACGTGGACGCCGGAGAGTGGGAGTTGCACCCGCAGATATATGCTCAAATAGTTCGTCGTTGGGGCCCGCCGATCATGGATCTCATGGCGACCTTCCGGTCGGCAAAGACAAATCGCTTTTTCAGCAGGCGGCGAGAGCGCATGTCCGAAGGCATCAATGCACTCATCCAACCGTGGCCCGAGTTCAGGCTTCTGTATGTCTTCCCGCCATGGGCTCTGATCGGAAGGGTAGTTCAACGCATCGAAGCTCACCGCGGAAGGGTCTTGTTGGTGGCACCGGATTGGCCCCGTCGGCCTTGGTACGCAGATCTGGTGCGGCTGCTCGACGGAATGCCATGGCGGCTTCCTCCCTTAGTGGATCTGCTAATGCAGGGGCCCCTGCGCATGCCTCAGGTGGATCGGTTCTCGCTTACGGTATGGCCATTGAAAGGGCTAGGTTGAAAAGGAAGGGGTATTCCCCGGCGGTTATTGCTACCCTTCTTCGGGTTAGGAAAGCTTCTACATCCCTTACGTATGTTAGAGTTTGGCGAATTTTTGAGGATTGGTGTTCCCGGCATGGCGTTCGGGCAGCGTCTTCGTCGGTGGTGGTCATTCTTAGTTTTCTGCAAGACGGGTTTGACAAGGGGCTAGCCGCGAGTTCTCTGAAGGTTCAGGTAGTGGCCCTGGCGTGCTATAGGGGCAAGATTCAGGATGTCCCTCTTGCGGCGCATGTGGACATTCAACGTTTTCTGAAGACTGTGTTTCGGTTGCGTCCGTCGCGCAGGGTTACTTTGCCACCTTGGGATTTGAACCTGGTGCTGCAGGCTTTGGTTCGGGAGCCGTTTGAACCTCTCCGCCATGCCTCGGTTAAAGACTTGATGCTGAAGGCAGTCTTTCTCGTTGCCATTTGCTCGGCGCGCTGTATTTCGGAACTTCAGGCGCTTTCTTGTAGAGCTCCCTTCTTGTCCTTTTTCCGAGATCGGGTGGTTTTACGGACGGTTCCCTCTTTTCTGCCAAAGGTGGTCTCTCCCTTTCATGTGAATCAGTCTGTGGTGTTGCCCGTTTTTTCCCCAGAATCGTCTCAGGAGTCCGACACCGCTCTTCATAGGTTGGATGTGCGGCGCATTCTGCGTCGGTATCTGAAGGTTTCCGAGTCCTTTCGAAAGTCGGATCACTTGTTTGTGCTGTTCGGTGGCCCTCGCAGGGGGGAGGCGACAGCGAAGGCCTCCATTTCTCGATGGATTAAGGAGGCTATCGCTTCGGCGTATATTCTGCAGGGTAAAGCTGTTCCATTGGGTCTGCGAGCTCATTCTACTAGAGCGCAAGCCACTTCTTGGGCGGAGCATTGTCTGGTCCCACCGTTGGAGATTTGCAGGGCAGCGACGTGGTCCTCTCTCCATGCCTTTAGTAGACATTACCACTTGGATGTGGCGGCGCCTCAGGATACTTGTTTTGGGTCGGCGGTCTTGCGCGCTGCGTGGCAAGATCCCCCCCGTTGTTAACTGCTCTGGTACATCCCGGATGTAGAGGACTAAACTGGACACCCGCTCAGGAAATAGAAATTACACTTACCGGGGGGGCGGAGCCTGATGTCCAGCGGGTAGGACGCTTAGCGTTGAAGCTCCCGAGAGGCCTACTCAGAATCCTGACTTAATACCTATATAAATTTACTATTTCGCTCCGAGCTGACCGGGGCACCTCGGGGGGGATGGCGGCCCACAAACCAGCGCGCTTGGACTTCGGGTCTCCTTCTTCTTCTCACGGAAAACGCTCCAAAACAGAGGTATCCTCCCCGCAGAAGATGGTTCCATTTCGTGAAAACCCCGCAATGCACCTGGAGATTTTGGAGGAAATACGCGGCGTGAAGGAATTGGTGCAGTCTAATGGAGAAGCGCTTCGAGCCATGCGAGAAGACTTTGGAGTGCTCCAAGACCGACTTGAAGGTCTTTCATTACGGCAGGACAATATGGCGGGGGTCCTCGACTCGCACGAGGTGCGCTTGGGCAAACTGGACGAGGCTGAGCGCCAGATACAGAGTCTTCAAAAGGAGTTGGAAGATAGCAATAATCGCGCCCGTCGCAACAATGTGAGGCTCCTCGGAATGCCGGAGGGGGTGGAAGCAGGAGATATAAGAGAATTCTTGCTCAAAACTCTTCCCTCCTTGCTGAAGATCACTTTTCACAGAGAACTGGAAATCGATCGAGCACACCGTGTTCCTGCCCGCATGGCGCTCAACCGCACGACCCCCCGGCCTATTATCTTTAGCTTGCTACGATATCAACAAGTGGAACAAATTTTACATGCTGCCCGAGCGAATCATCATTTGGAATATGAAGGTCGTAAGGTCTCCTTCTTTCCTGATTTGGCAAAGCCTACCGTTGACCGTCGGAAGAAACTCCTTGCTCTTCGCCCTCGACTTCAACAGCTACAGGCTCGCTTTGGCCTGTTGTATCCAGCGAAGCTCCGAGTGACTCTCCACAACCAGACCAGGACGTTCGAGGATCCTGATCTATTATCAACATTTTTGGATTCCAAAGAAGCAGAACAGATGCGCTAATCCCAAATCTTGGACTCTTATCTGCCGGCTCTGTCCGCCATTTTGAAGGGCCCGATGCGGCGGTCATAGCCCAGCACAGAAATAGCCTGGACTTTCTTTCTTTCTCTGTATGACTTTTGTCTTTGGTCTCCTATCCCTTCATGATGTGTGCCTCGGTCGGATTCGGAGCACGCACAGTCCTACAGGTTATATGTTTTTTCAATTTCGGCCTTCTCTGGGGTTTCTCCCCGCAGACACATGGTCGCCAGTAATTTTGGGGTTTTGCTTCTCCTCTACCGTACTGCGGTTTTCTTTGTTAATGTGGGGCGCTTCATTGTATTATATTAGCTTATTTTTCCTATGTCATGTGTACAGCCAGATACAGTCAGTTTGAGGGACACAGTGAAATTATGTGTGCTATCATGCTCAGAATTTTAACTTTTCTGAATGGCCTCATGTAAAATCTTATTATTCATCGTCAAAGGCATTGCTGGTCCACTCAGAAGAAAGAAAATCCTTAGCTATCTTAGCCACGAGCACGTTGATTAGGTGTTTCTTCAGGAAACGCATTACACTCTGCTGAAACACTGAAACTCAATGCTAGGCCTCACATGGTAGCTGCCTATTCTCCCACCGTTTCCAAATGGTACGGGATAGCCATTCTGGTTAAGAAGTCTTTGCACGCTACTGTACCTGATATTAGCGCTGACATGGAGGGTAGATGGGCCCGTGTACACCTTGAGGTTGGAGATAGTGAATTCACGTGTATTTGCACTATGTCCCGAATGTGGACAACCCTGCTTACTATGCAAGTTTTGCGCAGTTGGCCTCGGCCTCCGCCAATGCTCCATTAATACTTGGTGGCGATTTTACTCAAGTGTTCCCTCAATCTTTTCTTCTCAAACAAGGTGCTTGTTGGTTGGAAGCTCCAGTACCGAGCAGACCTGTGTGGCTAGATATAGTAGCGGGCCTTTGCTCACTGATTCCTCTTACCTTACTCCCTGGTATGACTCTCCCATTAGACTCCCACTATCCACCAATGTTTTTCGACACTTTAGGTGCCTTTAATACTCCTATGCAACCTTTCGACTCCCGACTCTGGTCAGTGCAACTTCCGCATTGCATTCGGAGCACTAGAGTACTCCCGCCATCGGCACTCTCTGCATAAGGTTGATTGGAAACTTCCGATCTCTCGGTAGTTCACCGGGTGTAGCATCCAATTTTACTAAACCTTATGTAATGCTATCACTAGAGATACCTCTATAGCGCAGAAAGTATGGGAGAGAGAATTGCATGTGACTTTAACCTCGGAGCAATGGAGCCTTATCTGGAGCAGAGGGACACGGGTTCCCGACCCGCCTCACTCACTCAGACCCTCTTCTTTCTAGCCCACCGGTGTTTTTACACTCCTCACAGTTTAGACAAATGGAACACTACTCAGGGTAATGGTTGCTGGACACGTCCTGTGGCCATTGGTTTATTACTTCATTTCATGTTATGCATGAATATCCCGCACTACAGTATAACTGGCGTCGGGTCTGGGGTCGTATTTAGTCTATATTGCACTCTCAGGAGTCCCTTTCTTGGAGGATAGTGGGACTTCGCCCAGTTGCGGGGATCCCCTCTCTCCCAAGAAATGGCTTATCTCCTTTTGAACTTTATGCTTGGCATTGCTGTTTCCCTCATTAAGTAATACTGGGAAATTAGTTCCCATCTGAGCCTCAATGAATGGTGGACTCATGCCTGTTTCTACAGTAAATATGAACAAATACCTCGTCTGTGCGCTTCCTCCGTTCAGACTCCTTCTCATTGGTCTTAATGGAAGATGTTCAATGAATATGTACATTTTGCTAAATGCTCTCATCTGACTGTCTAACTTTGTATATATCTCTGCCTCATGATCATGCTGTATTGTGGATACTTTTTTGATCGTTTGATGTATAATCACTGTTAATTGGAAGCGCTCACATGCTGATACAAACGGGTAGAGAAGAAGCACCGGGGTGGGGGGTAATGGGTTTACTTTTCCTTATTGTATACTTGTTTTGTCTCTTTTGGTGTGTTGTTTCTTTTGTTTGTTGCAAAATGAAAATAAAAGTTTCAAAAAAAAAATAAAATCTAAACTGTGTTGACAAATATCGTGTTTTTACTAAACTTTGAAATAAAAATTTGCTAGTTATTAAAAAAAAAAAAAAAAAAAAAAAAAAAAAGAAATTACACTTACCTGGTAATTGTAGTTCCTGGAGGGTCCAGTTTAGTCCTCCTTCCCGCCCGGAAGTTTCTGTAACTACTTTGTCTGGGCGGCGCGCTAAGTCCGTTGTGCGACGCTGTCGGTATGTTTTCAGCTCATAGGAGTAACCAACTTGAAAAACAAAACAAAACACAAAAGGGTCAAAACCCCGCCGGACGAGGACCCTGGGTAGTTTTTCTAGGGGTCTCTTCCTTCGATTTTTTTTTTTTCTGTGGCATTGTTTGTTCATTAGCTTGCTGCTCTGACTGCCGGTTTTAGGTGCAGGGGTCGGAAGCAAGGTGCGGAGTTCGAGCCCTCTCGTTTGGGGAGGGGGTCACATAGCTGATTAAGGGGTTCTCTATACTGATACATACCTTTTTTTCCTTTAATCTGTTCTTTTTTGAGTCTGCTTTGTTACTAGTTCACTGGAGGGCTGATGGGAGTTCCAGCAGGATACAGGCTAGATTACTAAAGAGTTAATTGGTCCAGTCTCCTTGCTGCAGGAGGAGGTGCACTACCCGGATGTGGAGGACTAAACTGGACCCTCCAGGAACTACAATTACCAGGTAAGTGTAATTTCTATATTTTCTTTATTGCTTAGGGATCAAGATGGGGAAACAAAGGAGGAAAAAGATAGACAAGGAGCCAAAAATTTTGAAATCCATCAGCAACTGGGTGTCTGCTTTTCACATATTTATGAGCATCGTAGTCAAGCACAAGCCCGAGTTAAGTCCCTTCCTAATCGGGTATTCAAACACAATTATCCGTGCGCCTAAGTGGAGTGGTGGAGTAACCTAATGGTTAAGAACACTAGCTTGGGAACCTAGAGACCAGGGTTCAATTCCCACTAGCACTCCTTGTGGCCTTGGGCAAGTCACTTAACCCTCCATTGCCTCAGAAAAATCCAAGTTATCAATGTCCCTGCTTAATGTACATTACCAAGTTTAAGTTTCAATGTAAACCGCTTTGATTGAAATGATAAAGCGGTATATAAATCCTGTTAAATAAATAAAATAAATAAGTGCTTTGGTGGCTGGGCGTGGCTTAACTACAATGTCATGTTGAGGAAAAGTATGGCGGAGGACCCCACCGTAATCTGGCAACATAGAATCTTAGATTTATGGCTTTACGAAGTGGCCCCCAACAGGCCGTGGAGCCAAGAGGGCCTAGCACAGCCCTTTCAGGTGCCACACGGGCGACAATCTAGCCAAGCTGTGGGGCACCAATTCTGCCGCCAGTTCAACACCGGGAGTTGCGTATGGCACCCATGTAAGTTCCGGCACTCATGTTCAAGCTGTGGAGGCAGCCACCCAGCGTATGCATGCAGGTCTACAAAAGAAGGTAAACCGTTCAGGCCCTTGCCACAGTGCCAACGAAGGCCACGGCCTCAATCCCCATCAGGCTTGCGCTCATGCACCCATGGCTGCGGGAGTACCCTTTGTGGGACAAGGCAATCACCCTTAGGAATGGCTTAGAGCACAGTTTCCCTATCCCGTCATCGGTCCCTGCGATGGTGCACACAATCCGCAACTCTCCTTCTATTATGAAGCACACCCCAGTGGTATGGGAAAAATTGGCAAAGGAAATAGGCATGGGGTGGGTCACGGGTCCATTCAAAGACCCCCCCCCCCTTCCCAGGTTTGGTATTGTCCCTCCTGGGAATAGTGCCAAAGAAGGAGCCAGGCAAATTCTGTTTTATTCAAATCTGTCTTATCCAGAAGGCCTGTCAGTTAACCATCACATCGATTTAGTGCTGTACTCGAAATATGCGATGATCGATCAGGCCATAGCACTCATATGGAATTTGAGTCATCAGGCACAGCTGGCCAAGGCTGATATAGAGTCTGCTTTCCGGCTGCTCCCGGTACATCCGGAGTCATTTCTGTTACTGTGCTTCACTTTCGAAGGGGAATACTATTATGATAAATGTATGCCCATGGGCTGCTCAATCTCCTGTGCCTATTTTGAGCAGTTCAGTTCATTCCTCCACTGGGTGGTAGAGGACATCGCTGGGCCTAACACGCTGGTGCATTATCTCAACAATTCCCTTTTTGTGGGGGTAAGCTTCGAGGACTGCAAAAGGATCCTGGGCATTTTCGAGCATATCGCTCAGATGTTCGGCATACCTTTAGTGGCAGGGAAGACCATGGGTCCCACAAGAACAATCACATTTCTGGGGATTGAGTTCGACGTGACTGCACAGTTGTCTTGGCTGCCAGGGGGAAAAACTCAAGAAATTGAGGAGCCACATTAGGCAGATACAGCGTCAATGGAAGGCCACACTGGAGCAATTCCAATCTCTGCTCGGTTTGTCATGCCTTGCCTGCAGAGTGATGTCGATGGGGCGGGTCTTCTGTCACCGAATGGTGCTAGCAACAAGGGAGGTCAAGAGGAAGCATCACCACATTTGAATTAGCAAGGACATACTTGAAGATCTGCAGGTGTGGGAGCATTTCCGCAGACATTTAACGCCCTGGAATTCTGGCAGGAACAGCCCGTTTCAAACCTAGACTTGGAACTGTTCACAGACGCATCAGGTGGAATGGGTTTTGGGATATACTTCAAGGGGCATGGTGCACTGAGCAGTGGCCATGTGAGCGGCACTCCCTGGGGGTTACCAAAGATATCACGTTCTTGGAGTTATTCCCCATAATGGTGTCCTTGTTCATCTGGGCCCCACGATTGACCAACAAAGTGATTACCTTCTGCACTGACAATTTGGCTGTAGTGCATGTGGTGAATGGGATGTATGCCAAGACGCCAGGGATGGTGGCACTGTTAAATGAAATTGTGATGCTATGCCTTGTTTATAATTTGACCATTAGGGCAGAGCATATTCCGGGGCATTAAAATAAGATTGCCAATGCCCTTTCTCATTGCAAGATCCCACTCTTTCGGGCGATCGCCCCTGATGCGGACAAGGTCAAGACAGCTGGTGTCTGAGGAAGTATGGGCGTTTGGCCCACTGAAGTTTGGGAGCTCCTGCTGAGTTCCTTGGCTGAGAAAACAAGACTGAAATACCTGACAGCCTGGGAGTTTTTCCAGGACTTCTGCAGAAGCAATGGGATTGAGGACGGAGACCAGTTCAAGACGGGCTCCATTCTGCAATGGATTCTAGCCTGCAAGGGAAGCGGCATCAAGAAATCAGCAGTACAGACACATCTGGTGGTGGTCGCCTTCTTCGCCAGAACAATGGGTGAGAAAAGCCCAGCAGCTGACTTTGTCATTGTGAGAGTGATGAGGGGCTGGCGACTGGACAGTGCTGTACCCTGGATCATCAACGCCTGATCACACATGATATATTAAAGAAGTTGCTGTCAGTCGCAGACAGGGTCTGTTTCGACACCTTCGAGACCCATCTTTTTCAATGCGCATTCTCCTGGGTGTCGTTTGGGGCATTCAGGATAGAGGAACTGGTGGCCTCCCCGAGTCACGCACCGGCCTATGGAGACATCAGGCGGGAAGACGTCACCTTGCACGGGGGCACGGTGGTGCTGCACGTCCAAGACTAATTCGGTGGGGAAAGGTACCAGTGTGGTGTTGTCCCCCCTGCTGGGTGACCCCGCATGCCCATTGAGGAATTTTGAAGATTATAGGCAACTGCGCCCCATGGGAGGCTAACTGGCTAGTTCATGCGAATGGTGCCCCCTCTCTCGTTTCCAGTTTGCCAAGTTGCTCAAGCTAATCCTGGCAGAGGAGGGTTTGGAGGTTTGCTTCTTGATACTCACTCCTTCCGCATCGGGGCCGCTACTACAGCTGCCGTTTTAGGGATGACAAGGGAACAAATCATGATCGTAGGCAGATGGCGTTCAGACAGGTATAAAATGTATGCTCGCCCAGTATGAACTTCTCACACTGATGTAATAAATTGTGCCCACATTGTTGCCTTACCTATATTGATTTATCTGTAATTTTCCGAGAGATGCCTGTCAATGGCTTGTGAACTATCCATACGAAGATCAAACACACAAAAAAATTGTTTTTGTCTTTACTCGCATGTACTGTATTGACTACTGTAATTTTCTTAGAGACACCTGTCAATGTTTTATAAACCATCTGTAAGAAGAGCGAAGGCAACTTGTACTTGCATAGCTGACTCACATGTAATTTCTTGTATTTTCTTGTCGATGATCCGTCATAGGTTGCAGGTACTCCCCGGGGACCCCTGGGAAGCATGGATATGTGGCCATTCCTTTGTTCACTGGGCGCAAAGGAGAACAAAGGGCAGACCACAGGACTTCAACCTGGGACTGAATTCTGCAGAAGTGTCTGTTGTGTGGATGGGTCTGTGGGGTATGGTGCGGGACCAGCTCTTACCATCCCTTATGCACAAAAAAGAGCAGGAAGGAACCCATAAGTTATAGTGGTCCATCTACGGGTGGAACGATTTGGCCAGAACCCACAGCATAGAATTGACCAAGAACATGCAACAGGACATGCTGATATTGACCGACGTGTTCCCAGAACCCGGCTAGTGTGGTCACACATCATACCTTCGTGCATTTGGAGAGGCAAATGGTTGCACTGGGCAGTCGAAAAGACCAGGTGGAAGGTGAACAGATCGATGGCCTGCTTCATGGAGGCAATCAGGGGGTACAGCATCAGACACAATCTCATTAATGAAAATTGCCCTGACCTGTATCGCGCTGACAGGATACACTTATTGGATATTGGCATGGATGTTTTCCTATGTGCGATACAGGACTCAGTCAAAATGCTATAGGATAAGTAGTGTGTTGGCCGCAGCTGAGAGGTAGGGTGGGGGCCTCTCTGACAAGCAAGGAGTCACTGTCAGAGTGGTTGGCCAGAATGTTAGAGCCCATAGGGTAGCACGCACAGCTGTACATTGGAGTAATGGGGGAGTGGCTGCAAGGAATTTGCCCTCCCCCTGACAGAGTCAATGGAGTCGCAGCAGAACCAGTGAGTAATGGGCCTCCTCATGCTTTCATGGCGGGGGAGGGGTGGACGGAGATATATACCTCATTGCCATTCACTAATTACTGACGCCAACCTTAGATAGGCCCGGTCAGAGGTAGAGCAGGACGCTGCTGCGACTGGGGTATAATGCCCACTTTAACAGTGTGCTACCCCCCACATTGCATATGACGTTTGGATATCAGTATGACCCACAGTAATTATGAGGGTTTGGCGGAAACGGGGAGGGAGGAGGGCTTTGACAGCACCCCCTCCACTTTTCCTTTGCATGGAAAGTATGGGCTGTGCCTCTTGGGGCTATGGCTAGACAAGTTCAGGCAAATGGCATGTTGTATAGGTTATAAAGTAAATACAAATACCCTCAATATCCCCAAATTTCAAAAAATACATATATTTCAGAATAGTTTATCCTAAGACCATCACATATTTCCATAGGGTATATAAATGACCTCAGGATAGCCCTTCCCCTACATGTGGCGAAATGAATCACCACATCAATTCTTCACAACTTCTAGATCAGGAAGGCCGCGGCGCCTCGTGCCCGCGGCTGGAATTAACCGGGGGGGCGCCGCTGCGCTTGCACCCGGTTGGTCGGCCGCGCTGGCGGCGGTGGCGTGTGTGGCTTCAAAGTGATTGGCTCCCGCAGTTGTTTTGGCAACGCGGGAGCCAATCACGGAGTGGGGCCAGGGTTTGAGTGGGGGGGCGGCGCGGAGCACGGCCGTTCTGCGAGCGGTGGCCGAGGGAGACGGTTGCTTGTCGGTTCTGCTGCCATACCTTTGTTCCGTTGGAGGGTCCGGTGTCCGGTATCGCGGCGCGGTGCAGTGTTGGAGGCGGGCAAAGCAGCGCAGAGGCGAGGATTCGCGACACAGTCCCCCAGCGGGTTTGTTCTGGCGGCGGTCTGCTGCGGCTTGAGCACGTGTTCTCTGTGCTCGCTGCGGGACCATTGTTTAAGGCACAAAGTAGCTAGGAACGTTGTTAATTGGACGAGGTCATTTTTACGTCTTGCGAGTGTATGGGGGCACATGCATCCTCAGCAGTATGGGATGCTCCTAGCTTATATGGATTCCATTTTGGAGGCTTCTCAGTCCCATCCGGGTTGGGCCTGGCTCAACTACGATGAGAAGTTCCGTGATAAAATGGAGGAGAATCGTCTGTTGTCCTGGGGGACTCAAGATATTAATCTTTGGTTAACTCAGATGGCTGTGCGCCCAGGTGGGGGGTTCGTGGGTGGTCAAAAAAGTGCATCAGGGGCTGCCGAAGGATCACTGTGGTCCTTTTGTGCGAGCACCATGCCGGCGGCTTCGCAACCAGCGGGGGGAGGCACAGGAGATTTGTGTTGGCACTTTAACAAGTCTTCCTGCCCCTTTCCGGACTGTAAGTTCCGGCACGCCTGCTCTATCTGTGCGGGGGGACATTCCGCACTTAAGTGTGTCAAGCGGGGGTCAGTCGCTCCCGGAGTGCCGTCTCTCAAGCAGTAGCGACCTCTTGGCTTTAGCTCCGACTCCCATTCTTTTTCCAGCTATTAGTTTGTGGTTGGGGAGTTACCCCAGGCGCCGGGCTGGGAGGGTGTTGTCGGAGGGGTTTCAAATGGGCTTTTCCATTCCCGTGGTAGGTACGGTGGTGTCGGGTAGGGTTCGGAACGCGCCGTCGGTACTGCGATTTCCGCATATTGTGCGGGACAAGCTGGCGGTGGAGCTGAGTTTGGGTAGGGTGGCCGGCCCTTTTGCTGAGCCGCCCTTCCCCAACTTGGTAGTGTCCCCTTTGGGGATCGTTCCGAAGAAGGAGCCGGGAAAATACAGGTTGATTCATAATTTGTCTTTCCCTCCCAGCTCTTCCGTGAACGACCACATCCCAGAGAAGCATTGTACAGTTCGTTACGCATCGTTTGATACGGCGGTGGAGCTTGTTCGGCGATGTGGTAGTGGGAGCCTGTTGGCCAAGGTGGACATTGAGTCGGCATTTCGTTTGTTGCCGGTCCATCCCTCAGCCTTTCATTTATTTGGGTTTTGCTTCCAAGGACAGTTCTATTATGATAAGTGCATGCCCATGGGTTGTTCGGTGTCCTGTGCATATTTCGAGTTGTTTAGTACGTTTATGCACTGGGTTTTCTCAAGGAAAACCGGTTGCTCGAATGCAGTGCATTACCTGGATGACTTTTTGTTTGTGGGCGAAGCACGTTCTGGTCGGTGTCAGGCCTTATTAGATGAATTTCTGCATTTAGCGCATGAGTGGGGAGTTCCCTTGGCTCAAGACAAAACAGCCGGCCCGACTACGAAATTTACCTTTTTGGGTATTGAATTAGACACTGTGGCGATGGTCGCGCGCTTGCCTCTCGACAAGGTGGTTAAGTTGCGCGTGTTAGTGGCGAACGCTCTTGCCGCCAATAAGCTGACGTTGAAGGAGATGCAAGCACTGCTGGGCTCCCTGAATTTCGCTTGTCGGGTGATCCCGATGGGTAGGGTGTTTTTGCGACGCTTCGCTGTGGCCACGATAGGGGTGGCGAGACCTCATCATATTCGGATATCGCGAGGTATGCGAGCGGATTTGTCTGTGTGGGACACCTTTTTGCAGGAATTCAATGGTTCCACGGTCTTTAGAGACGCAGAAACCACCAGTGACGCGTTAGAATTGTATACGGATGCCGCAGGAGGGGTGGGTTTAGGCGTGTACTTCGGTGGTGCGTGGTGTGCAGAGCCATGGCCGCCGGCGTGGGGTTTTGCTGGCTTAACCCGTAATATTACCTTTTTGGAATTGTTCCCGATACTCGTGGTTCTCACATTGTGGCCCGACCGGCTTCGCAATCGGACGGTTCTATGGTGGTGCGATAATGCTGCTGTTAGTGTTATTAATACTTACGCCCCGCGGTCTGTGCCAGTGGCGGACTTGATGCGTCAGGTGGTGTTAGCTTGCTTGAGACTCAATATTGCGGTTAGGGCTAGGCATATACCAGGAATTTCTAACAAAATTGCTGATGCTCTTTCCCGTTCTAAGTGGGAGCTGTTTCGGACATTGGCGCCATCTGCGGACAAGGAGGGAGCATCGGTCCCGGAGCACTTATGGCGGATTGGTCTTACGAGATGATCCACTTGCTGCGAAGCTCGGTGTCGGCTGCTACTTGGACGGCATATCGGCGTGGCTGCAGCAGGGTCGAGAGTTTTCTGACAGTTCGCGGATGGCGACAGGGACCTGTATCAGATCACCTAACGAGTCAGTATGTTCTAGCGGCGAAGGCGGCGGGGTTTTCGCGGACAGCTGTGCGTATGCATTTGGCAGGGTTTTCCTTTTTCTCAAAGGCGGTGGAGTGGGGGGCTGTTGGGGGAGGTTTTTTGACGCGGCGGTTGTTGCAGGGTTGGGAACGCTCCTGCCCTTCCCCGGGTGATTGCCGGCGCCCTATCACCCATGACTTACTTGTACGGCTTTGTGGCGCTTTGCCTGGGGTAGTTACCTCCCCTTTTGAGGCTGCGCTATTTCGGGCAGTCTTCGTAGTTGCCTTTTTTGGGGCGTTTCGAGTTGGTGAGTTGGTGGCGGAGTCTGGACGCTTGATGCGACCTCAGGGTTTGCTACTACGACATGTGGTTTTCTTACCGGGTGCGGTTCGCATTTTGTTAGAGCGTTCCAAGACGGATCCGTCGGGGAAGGGGATTTGGGTAATTTTGCGGGCGCTGCCTGGAGCTCTTACTTGTCCGGTTGCCTCGCTACAGGCATATTTGCAACTGCGGCCTGGCGGAGCGGGAAGTCTTTTTCGGCACGCGGATGGGCGGGTGCTGACGTCCTTCCAGTTTACGGCGGTTTTGCGGTTAGCGCTGCGCGGGTTGGGTGAGGACCCGAGTCAGTTTGCGCCCCACTCGTTTCGGATGGGGCAGCAACTACGGCGGCGGGGGAGGGTTTGCCGGCGGCGGAAATTAAGAAGATTGGTAGATGGAAGTCCCAGGCTTTTCGCAGCTATGTGCGGCTCTAGGGGTGGGGGGATGTGGCTAACTGTTATTTTTGTTTTGCAGATCTTGGACCGTGTAGCTGTTGGGTGATTGGCCACTCTGTTGTTTACTGGGCTGGTCGACGAGCAGAGACACAGCCCGTTGGCAGGAACCTCGGCCTGGCACCTTCTTTGGTAACCGTTTCATGGCTGGGCGAACGCGGTCTTCGGTGGATCCAGCTCTTGCCTTTGCTGCGGCACCATGAGCGTCAGCGAGGACTGCCTGACATCACTGTGATTCATCTTGGGGGCAACGATTTGGGGGCTTGGACTTGTCGCCAGTTGATTCGTGCAGCGCAGCATGATTTTAAAGAATTGTTAATTATGTTTCCGGGCGTTGTTCTCGCCTGGTCGGATATCATTCCAAGGCCTGCTTCCTGGGGCGAGAGGCGGTGGTCTAGGGGGTTAACAAAAATTAATCGGCAAATTGGTCGATGGGTGCGGGAGCATGGGGGGTATCAGATCTGCCATCCGTGGGTGGAGGTGGCCTGTGCTGGATTGTACCGGCAGGATGGAGTACATCTATCCCCTGTAGGGATGGATTTACTCCTCAACGATTGGCAGGAGGCCTTGGAGGATATTCTGCAACGACGTAGGGCTGGTCGCAGCTTTGCCATGGGGGCGGCTCAGGTTGAGGTGTCCTGAGCCGTTGGCGGGATCCCGGAGGTTTCCGGGGTCCGGAGCCGGAGGCAATCCTTAGGACGGGGGTGGGGTACCCCCGACCTGGACAATCCCTCGGGCTTTTGCTGATAATATGGCGAAGCCGGATGAGGGAGGGATACGGAAATAGCCGGGGCTTGGGCCCGGCGGAAGCGGAGACAGCGTCACCTTGCTACTAAGATGGCTGGTGAAGGCTTGATCTGCGGGGGGAGGGGGAGGGGTAAGTTTGTTGATTGTGAACTTTGTTTAGTTATTGTTAAAGGCAAATAAAGCTGCGACCAGTTTAATTCCAGAACAGGTGTGGTGTTGTCATTGCATAATAGTTGTATATGGGGGAGGGGTTGGGGGGGCTCGCGAGGCGGCTAGTGCGCTGTACCCGGTTACAGCGTTTGACGTCGCACCCCTTTGAAGGAGAGTCACATAAGCTGATTCGCTCACAGAAAATGATGTAATCCTTCAACAACAAGAACTTTATTATATATCCACACTTAACCTAAATA
This sequence comes from Ichthyophis bannanicus, assembly GCA_033557465.1. Classification (NCBI taxonomy): domain Eukaryota; kingdom Metazoa; phylum Chordata; class Amphibia; order Gymnophiona; family Ichthyophiidae; genus Ichthyophis; species Ichthyophis bannanicus. The sequence continues at coordinate 383,444,756 of CM066038.1, read as the reverse complement.
CTCAAAACACAACATACCAAATTCTACTACAAATTATACAATAAAAGAGAAAAAACACTGATTTAGAAGTTGAGGCATTGACTATGCCCGTTTTTGAAGGCTATGTAGAAAATTGTGGCGAATAGCACTCGGTGATCTGTATATGAATCTTATTATTGGAATCCCTGATGAAGCCTATCAAGGTGAAACAGAAGCTTTTGTTGGGCATTCTAAGCAGACATTAGAGAACTTTCTGCATTAATGAAAGATATTCGCCGGTACTTTGGCGGCACGTAGCCAGGTGAAGAATTGATGTGGAAGTTTGGCTGCACACTGGAGTTTTTACAACATACAGATAAGTGGATTTATGCTATTGGAATGGTGTATCTTATTATTTTGTTGAGTATTTTGTCTCTTTCTTTTAGGAAGTGAACAAGCTGTCGGCGAACTTTGGCTTTTTTAGAAATGTGAGAAATATTGATAATAAAAGAATAAATTAGTATATCTTTTTAAACTTTGAGAATCCCTAAAAAGTACTTTTTTGGGTGTAGGTAATTTAATTAAGATTAGTTTAATTTTTTTGATAATTTAAGTTAAAATTTGGGAGGTTATGACCTGTGATGTGAATTTTGCCGTTTAACCCTATGGTGATTCATTTCACCACATGTAGGGGAAGGGCTATCCTGAGGTCATTTATATACCCTATGGAAATATGTGATGGTCTTAGGAAAACTATTCTGAAATATATGTATTTTTTGAAATTTGGGGATATTGAGGGTATTTGTATTTACTTTATATTCTAAGTTTACCCTTTGGCAGTTGGGTTGAATAATTTATTTTTGGTACTGTGATGGCTAGGAAGGATTTGTTTAGTTTTAGTTTGGAAAGGCAAGAGGAGATTTTGAAACTCCCATCGTTATTGGGGGATAATGTGGGTAGCAGTCCTGATTGGGATTCTTTTATTAATAGGTCTAAGAGGAATATCCAATTGGAATTTCATATCTTAACTTTAGCTGAATATTGTAGGAAGGAAGTTATACCTCAGGGGCTGCGTATTTGGAAAGCTCCGGGTATGTTCCTTGAAGATGAAGCTTTTGTGTCACGCTGGAATCAAATTTTGAATAAATGTTCATTGGATTTAATGTTGTTAATAATTGAATCAGCACATACGAAGAATGTGGTGCTGACCAAGGAGTTAAATGAAGATCTTGTTAAATTAAAAGAAATGGATGATTTTGAAATATATCATATGGAAGTATTCAAGCAATTAGAAAAATATAAGACTGATTTAAAGAATCTGAAAATTAAGAAACTATTTAAGGACGAGAGGCAGATGAAGAAAGGTTCTATATAGTAGGACAAAACAAGTTGATAAATTTAAAAAGACTGATTATGGAGACACTTCTACATATTCATCTGATTCTAGTGCAGAATTTGGGCATTCCGAGCCCCAATTTCAATCGGGGAGTAAATAAAGTTATCGTGAACATCAGTCAAACCCTTTACAAACTAATCAGGAAAAGTTTTCCGGACCCCCTACACGATCACGCTGCAAAAAAGAGACAGTGACTTTTCAATAATTGATACAGTGATTAATCTTTCACATAGGACTTTGACTACAGCTCAGAGTAGGGTTTTAGCTCGGGGTTTATCGTTTATTAATGGACCGCAATATGATGGCTTTAGAAGTAGGATAGCCATTGAACGATTGATTCGATCCATACAGTTAAAAAAATTCTTTCATGGGAAGCCTTCTGCAATGGATTCGTCCTTAGTTAGTTTGAAATCTGATTTGATACCTCCTGGCCCTCTGGACCATACGGTTTATATGTTTAAACATCAAGTAATTTCGGATTTGAGCAAGATGGAAACTAAAATCAATAATCATCCTAAGAATCTGTCTGTGGCTGAATTTCAAGCAGTACAAGAACTTCTTGGTATGGAAGATATTGCAATAAAACGTGCAGATAAAAGAGGTGCAGTTGTAGTTTTGAATACATCTAGTTATGATGCTGAAATTTTACGACAATTGGGTGATGATGCAAATTATGTACGTCTTGAAACAGATCCGACTGAGGAATTGCAGAAGATTGTTCTAGAAGTTACTGCTAATGGATATTTGACTGAGGAGAAGGCATTTTTAAACCCACTACATCCAAAAATTCTGGCATTTTAAATTCTACCGAAAGTCCATAAAAGTTTAGTGAGTCCACCGGGACGTCCAATTCTGTCAAGTAAACGACTCTTTGTTGGAAAGAGTCGGTATTTATTTAGATATGTTTCTTAAAGATGAGGTTCCTCTAATCCCCTCCTATATTAAAGATACTACACATTTTTTAACCATTTTGGAAGAGTATGGCTCTACTGAACAAATTACTTGGATGGCAACTCTTGAAGTAACAGTATACATCTATTCCTCAAGATGAGGCTTTACAAGTGTTGACCCACATATGGAACATTAGACCGCGACCACATAAAGTTCCAACAAGACTTTTAGTAACCTTGGCTGAACTGGCACTGAAAAGGAATTATTTTATATATAAACATGAGTTTTTTCAGCAGATTTTGGGAACTGCTATGGGGGCGACGTTTGCACCAACATTAGGAAATCTTTACATGCATGCTTTTGAAGATAAGTGGATTTATCGCTCTAATTATGCTTCTCATATTTTGCGCTGGCATCGTTATATAGATGACATCTTTTTGCTGTGGAGTGGGCAGCTAGATAGTTTAGAGGAATTTTTTGGTTATCTAAATAGTTGTAGTAGTAACATTAAGTTTGAGATAAATATTCAAGAATCAATGGTGCACTTTTTAGATGTGCAAGTTATGAAATTCAGGATAGATTCAATACAACGGTTTATACTAAACCCACTGATAAAAATACTTTGTTGCATTACTCTAGTTTTCATCCTATTCATTTGAAACAAAGTTTGCCATTTTCACAATTACTTCGATGCCGCCGCATATTTATTTATTTATTTATTTATTTATTTATTTATTAACAATTCTTATATACCGCACTATTAGACATCAGCGCGGTTTACATTGAACAAAAACATCCGACAATTTACATATGTCTGGTCAATTACATTTAACAGGAGATATAAACTTGGGAAATAGGGGAAACTATATACAAAGGTGTGTTATCTGACAAGAGATATCATGGTTAACTATATACAAAGGTGGTGCAATAGTATATGGAACTGTTTGTATTTACATTGTGTAGTTGGCCTGTTGCGATGGTCTGTCTGTTTGGCCACTCCTGCTATTCACCTGGAGGTTATGTTCAGAGCTGTCATTGAGATATTTAAGGAAGAGGAAATGTTTCAGTGACTTTCTGAACTGACTCAAATTTGGTACTGATCTGATTTGTGCTGGTAAGGTGTTCCATAAAGTGGGGGCACAGAGTCGGAATGCTCTGTTGGCTGTTGATCTGGCACATCTTGTGGTGTCGTTTGGGATAGCTAGTGTGTTCATTTCTGCTGTTCTTCTTGGCCTGTTTGGTGCAAGTGGTAGTATGAGGTTGGAGAGAGAAGAAGAGGTGAGCCCCTTGGTCGCTTTAAATGTTAGCAGTACAGTCTTGAAACTGATCCTTGCTTGAATGGGAAGCCAGTGTAGCTGTTTTAGGAGTGGTGTCACGTGGTCTCTCCTAGATGCCCCGAGGAGTACCCTCGCTGCACTATTCATGGCCAGTTGCAGGGGGTTCAGGGTGGACCGGGGGAGCCCCTGTAGAATAGAGTTTGCAAAGTCGAAATGGGGAAGTATAAGGGCTTGATAAATGGTACGGAAATCATCTGGTTCAAGTAGTGTGCGTAGGTGTCTGAGGGATCTAATTTTAAAGTAGATTGCCTTGACTGTGTTGGCTATGTGTGTTGGCATATGTTCATCTGATACAGAGTTTGAGATACAAGTTAGTAAAATGTTATCAAAATTTCAGGAACATGGTTATCCTGTTTCAGTTTTCAAAAAGAGTATACAAACGGGCGAAATTTAATCATCGTGAATGGCTATTGAAGCCGAAAAATGAAGATTTTGCCTTGTCTTCAGTTATATCACCTATTACGTGTGTTTTGCCATATTCCAGTCTCTCAAGTCAAATGGCTGCCTCTATTCGTAAACGTTGGAAGATTTTTTTGTCCCACCCTATTTTGTCAAGCCATACTTAGCGTGTGGCATATAGTAGAGGCAGAAACTTGAGAGATCAGCTGTGTTCAACGGTTCCAAAACAGATTAATTCTTCTTTCTTAGTGTATTCTCATAGTAAATGTGGATGCTGTACATTCTGCAATATGATGGAAAGTCAATTATGTGCTCAGTATGTGAATATAAGTTATAGGTTGAAACAACATACAAATTGTAACGCTTCATTTGTAGTGTATGCCTTATGGTGCCCTTGCCCTAAGGTATATATTGGGAAGACTATGCGTCCCTTGCGTACGAGACTAGCAGAGCATAAATATAGTATTATCAAGGCCAGGCTTGAAACTCCATTAGTTCAGCATTGTGTTACAGTAAATCATACTTTTGAAGAACTTCAATGTACTGTGTTGGAACAAGTTTTTCCGAATATACGAAGAGGAGACAGAGGTCGTCTATTGCTTCAGAAAGAACAGAAATGGATTTATGATCTGAAAACTTTGGACCCTAATGGATTAAATGATAAAATTGAATGGACATTATTTATTTGATTGTCAGTGATAGGGCTGTGAAGTTCCTTTCGGATTTTCCTCTTTTATTGTATAATTTGTAGTAGGATTTGGTATGTTGTGTTTTGAGTGTTTAGGTTAAGTGTGGATATATAATAAAGTTGTTGTTGAAGGATTACGTCATTTTCTGTGAGCGAATCAGCTTATGTGACTCTCCTTCAAAGGGGTGCGACATCAGATGCTGATTTAGAAGTTGTGAGGCATTGACGATGCCCGTTTTTGAAGGCTTTGTAGAAAATTGTGGCGAATAGCACTCGGTGATCTGTATATGAATCTTATTATTGGAATCCCTGATGAAGCCTATCAAGGTGAAACAGAAGCTTTTGTTGGGCATTCTAAGCAGATATTAGAGAGCTTTCTGCATTAATGAAAGATATTCGCTACTACTTTGGCGGCACGTAGCCGGGTGAAGAATTGATGTGGAAGTTTGGCTGCACACTGGAGTTTTTACAACGTTCAGATAAGTGGATTTATGCTATTGGAATGGTGTATCTTATTATTTTGTTGAAGAGTATTTTGTCTCTTTCTTTTAGGAAGTGAACAAGCTGTCGGCGAGCTTTGGCTTTTTTAGAAATGTGAGAAATATTGATAATAAAAGAATAAATTAGTATATCTTTTTAAACTTTGAGAATCCCTAAAAAGTACTTTTTTGGGTGTAGGTAATTTAATTAAGATTAGTTTAATTTTTTTGATAATTTAAATTAAAATTTGGGAGGTTATGACCCGTGATGTGAATTTTGCCGTTTAATCCTATGCTGATTCATTTCGCCACATGTAGGGGAAGGGCTATCCTGAGGTCATTTATATACCCTATGGAAATATGTGATGGTCTTAGGATAAACTATTCTGAAATATATGTATTTTTTGAAATTTGGGGATATTGAGCGTATTTGTATTTACTTTATATTCTAAGTTTACCCTTTGGCAGTTGGGTTGAATAATTTAATGTTGTATAGCTTACCTAGTGTGAAGTTTGAAATGTAATGTACCATTTTGACTGAATGTTTTATGGTTATGCTATGACCAACACTTTTTTCCAACAATGTTCAAAATAAAGAAAACTAATTTGGTGAAGAAGATGGAGTCAGTGTGATATGTAAGGAGCTCAGGAGGGGGTGGGGGGTCGGGGATGGCATACCTACCTACATGGCACTTGCCCGGTTGAGTAACAAGGAAATAGTGAACATATGCAACAACCTCCCAAAATCTGTGCACAGGGCAAAAAGCAGTTGCAGAATTAAAGAAAGCAGAGGCGAGGCATGGGAGATTTCAGTGTTGTTGAAAGGTGCATAACGTTTGAGAACATGTATGATTTGTGATACCACAGTACATCGACAAGTAGGCAGACTCTGTTGGGCTTTGTGGTTATCTGTCTTCACACCCTTTTGTCACAATGTATAACAAGTTCTTGTAAAGCTTGTTGACCAAAATTATATAAATGTATGAGTTTTAAATTGATGATTTCTTTTTTATGGTTCAGGATTCACTTGCATTGGGGAAGACAGAGGATGAAGCACTCAAACAATTTCGGCAGAAATTTGATGAGGCACTTCGGGAAAGCTGGACTACTAAAGTGAACTGGATGGCTCACACTATGCGAAAAGACTACAGATCCTAGACTGTGTACATTTGCACTGACCTGAATATTTTCCCCCTGACAAAAACCCATATACCATTTACATGGTGCAAAGGGAATATTGGTCAATAGACTGCTAACTACCGAAATAATCTGAATAATAATTGCACTCAGTACCCTACCCTGTAAATCTTTACTCACCATCGATAATCAGTTCCTGCTTTCTTTGCACGCTGAGAGCTACTGATGAATACTTTATTTTTAATAGGTACCTAAGGAAGCGATGAAAATTATTTTTGTTATGTTGGCAATAATATATATTCTACCATTTGTCTTATCTTGAATTTCTGAGATCTTTCAAAAGAAAAAAATGGTCATCGTTTTAAGTTCAGAGCTGGAATACCAAACTTCCAAGGGCAAACAATATTTTTTTGTAAATTCTATTGAAAGACTTCAGACAGTTTTCTGTTTCCAATGAAACCTCATTTTACTGCTGTAGACACATTCATTCTGCTGTAAATATTTCTTGGTGCATAGATACAGACACTTTGCTAAATGTCTCCCCTTGCAATGCAGACTATAGATCTTATTATTCCTGCCAGTAATTCTTTGCAAGAGCTGCATCCCATCATTTTGATTTCATCTCATCCTTCTTGAAGAACTTTGAAGACTGCAGAGGAATAACATTTGGCTTTAAGTGCTGCAACTGTTGTCAGTTTGAAGAAACTGTGATATTTCATTTTTCTGGGATTTCACCAAGTCTTCCATTAACATGCAAAGTGGTTGAGATAGGACCAGCACACAACTACCTGCGAGTTTTGTTTTTGTATATATTTTTGTGTAATGGAAGATGCAGGTTATTGTGGCAAAACAATTGGTCAAATGCAGTGTATGTACCAAAACGTTGAGAAAATAGAGTAAAAAGCAGAATATTTATAAGGGGTAAAAATAAACTTAAAATCCAGTATTTAAAAGAAAATGCCAGTACAGTTTTGTTCACCTTGCTATATTTATTGAAAACCTGTGTGAACATTTACAGTATACGTGTTGATTTTTAGACTGCCAAAAGGAAAGTGGAATTTTTATTATTTCTCTTGCAAGGTATCAAATTAAAGGGTGCCAAGCACAGACTGATTTTAAATGTGTGCAATAGGAGCCGTTTTTCACTGTAACGTGGACCACTTCTGAATGTCAGCAAGATAAACCCTGACTACTGCTTGTTTTCTGAAAGAACATTGCTGCCTCTTGATTTTTGTTGACATTGGAAAGAGTTAGAATTAATAAATAGATATTTTGCTTGTAACAGCTCTTTTATGTAGGTATGCCATTAAAGATTGTTTTTACTTTGTTCATAAAATTGATTTCTTGGACTGTTTGAAAATGAAAGGCTTGTAATGGGGCCAGATATAAAATGATATAGCTAGCAGGAGATCTCTTTTTAATCGCCAAGATGTGTGATAAGGAAGCTTATCATAGTTCAGGAGGGAGCTATAAAAGAGGTGAATTGGCTCTGAACAAGCAACCTGTCTTTGCTGGTAGAAATACTAAAACAGAATGTTTTCATAAAAGACTACCAGTCCCAGAATGCACCAGGTTTCAAACAGTCTCTAGAAGGGCTGAAGTGGGGAAACGTGTGTTCAATCAGGAGAGCTATGAGGTAATCCCCAATCACTCATCTCCAAGGGCAGGGCTTGATTCAACACACCTGGGCTGTGCTAGGGTGGAGTGTCCCTCTAAGCACTTTAAAAGTAGAAGATATTCTACACAGAGACAGAACAGGGAGAAAACAGAACAGGCAGAACAGGGAGAAACAGAAGCCATTGGAGAGAGAAGAGAGAGGACTACAACAGCAGAAGCAACGTGGAAGGAAGAACAGAAAGACATCTTGGAGGTCTAAAGAAGGAGCCCACAGCAGTACGTGTGTTAGGAGTGATTCCAGAGGCAAGCATACTCCATTGGACTGGAGGAAGCCAGAGGATTGGGGTCATAGAGCCAGGAACTCCCAAACGGCATCTTTGAGGGAGACGGCTGCATTTGGAAGGGGCCCTAAGACCGGTGCAAGAAGGTATGTGAAGAGAGACCCAGTGTCCAGGGATCTTGATTGGAAGGCTGGACATAAAAGCTGGACTACTTTCTGGCCAGGATACCAGGAGAGGAAACCTAACAGCAAGGGAAGCTCAGGTATGAACTTTGATCTATGCCCTAGCTCTTCATCTGGAAGACAGCAGGGAAACAAATATTATCCTGAGAGTGATCAATTAAGGAATTCCTCTGAGCCAGACCATGATATTGATTCCATGATATTTGAGGAAGAAGGAGATATATCAAATGATCAGTTGGAATACATGGACTGCTCTCTGTCTAGGCTGCTGTTCTAAAGTAGTTTCTCACTAATACAACAACCACCAAAAGGAACTGTAACTTGTTCTTTTATCTACCCAGAAAAGTCTCTGCAAGAAAGCTTTAGGGTAGGATTGAGCCACGTAGAGAGAGTGAACCAGCAAAGGGGTTTGCAGCTGGCTAATTATTTGTAATTGAGCCAGGCACAAGTGCACGTGAGCTCTAGAAGGAAACTTCTTCCTTGTGTGTGTGAATAGAAGAAAGTTATCCTTGATAAAGAACAGTTTTTCTACTTTTGGGTTTGTTTTTGCCTTTTGGAGCACTGCTAAGAAGGTCATTAGCAGGAGCCATCAAAAAGATCTTTTCTGTTTCCCATCAAGGTCTTTATTGATTTATTGCTTAAGAAGTTCAGTTACCTTATAACATGTTTTGTTTTTCCTGAGTACAATACTTGAAGCAAGTGTCCTTTTGTGTTACCAAGTAAATTTGTGTGGGAGAATTAACCTCATGAATAAAATCTGTTTTTCTTTGCTTACACTCGAGCATCACAACTCATTATTTTGTGAACGGCTGATTCTGGTATGAATGAACTACAACTTCCACACTCCTTTGCAAGTCATAATAATATTTTGCCTTTGCCAAGACTGTGGACATTCACGACCAGCACCCCCGTTTACAGATGAAGATTCTGGACAGTGACGCAAATAAAGGCCCATCGGTGTCTGAGGACTTTGGCAAGAAGAGAAGTACCTTACAATACCATCTACACACACTGTCAGGTAGTGGAAATTGTGAGAAGAAATAAACACACTGATTAACGGGAAAATAATGAACTTTTTTAAGTAATGTCATAAATGATTTTTCACACATATATGGCAGTATATGAGCATAAAAGACCTCATAAAATTACCTTATGTAAGAGTACGCACAGTTCAGTTAGACATATAATCGTATGTGGTTTTAGAAAGGGCATATTCAGGAAAGGAAAGGAGTTTGGGCAGAGCACTCACAATTTACATGCATATTTTATAAAATACACACACAGGTGTGTACTTTATTTGCTAACATTTAGGACTGCTGCCGAGCAGGCATAAATATCTGTGGATTCAATCTAGCCTCTGTTTCTGCCGGATTTGTGCTGGTATTTTTTTTAACACATAAGCACTTATGTGACCTTCACATATAGGCAATCTGTTATAAAACTACCCTTGGTTAGTTCTGTGCGTTCCATGACAGGAATGAATCTCTCTCTTAAGCCATGGTTCATAAGAGATGATCTCAATCTCTCAGATTTGCCCCTAGCATTCATCTTTAATGCTGTTAAGTTGCTTGTATTGACTATCTACCAATGGAGTGTTTCAGTTTTAGTGCCTGTACTAGTGCTCACTAACTTGCAAAATGTTAAATCTGGTTAATACAAAAATTCACTAACCCAAATCTATATAGAGTTTATTGGAGAGATAATAGTAAATTGACTGTGCACTGTCTTATCCATTGCTGAGAGCAAAATTAAAAGGGTCAAGAATTCACACTGTTCACTAATGTGGTAAATCTGCTGTTTGACGTTTTAAGTTGCTCTTCCTAAAAATTCACTTACTTGCTAAACATTGCATATTGATTCGGGAGGAGGGAGAGGGGATAATTTTATAACAAAGCAAATAAGGCACATAGGTATGTGTACCTTTATAAAAGAGGCTATCATGTAGCTCCTGTAGAGAGTTGCAGCTGCTCTGAGAGAGGGTGTAAGTTCGTGCATATGCATTTATTTTATAAAATACACGCATAAGTGCTGAACTTCCTCCACTTAGTTTCTGCCCTCTATCTTGCCATATAATGCATAAAAGTAGGCCCTGTGTTTTCCGAGTGCTTGCTTCTATGCATGTTTACCCTTGAGGAATTCTACAGGTGCCTACTTCCATGTATAAAAGATTGTTCTGTAGGCTCAGGTTTTTTGAAAAATTACCCCATCGTGGTTAGATGGAAAAGAACCAGACATAGCAATTTGGCGGTGCACAGTGTTTTATTATACATGGCATATAAGACATCTGTAATGAAGACTATCAGAGCACAATTTATTTTTTTTATTTTATTTCAATTTAATTTCATGCCTTCTCAGCAGAACTTGAGGTGAGTTACAATATTAGTGAAATGGGAACTATATATAGCCACATTGCCTACAGAAATCCAACAGAAAAGTTCACTAAGCAAATACCAGTTTTCACTCTTCTGCATAGTCTTTTGCTTTTATGTGTATGTAATACCTGGACAAAAGCAGATTGAACTGTTATGATTCTAGTATCTATTGGACTTTGTTCCTCTCTGTTGCTTTAAAATTAATAGGAATTTAATCTGTGGGTTGTTGCTATGTTAATGTTAAGGATACAATGAGAAAAATGATATGAAGAAATGGTGCATCTTGTTTTTTGGCAGTATATGAATGTATAAACTATATGTTCAATAAAAATCTTTTTTTTAAAAAAGTGCCATGAACACAGTATTTTCAAAATACTGTGTTAAGCTTAATGCATATATTCTTGGTGCTGGGAATGCATCTGCGTTCTGTCACTAAATAACACAATACTAAATAGTTCTCTAGTAGTGCTAGGTGTGTGCAGCAATCCACGGATGCATGAAAGAGAGACAGTCATTGTTCCATGAAGCATACAATCTAGATGAGAGACACAAATAAGAAATCATTTCCAGCAATTACTTAAATATTACATTAAAATGGATCAAGATAGAATGACGAAGAGCTGACACGGATTGGGAGGCAAAGGCGTCAGAGGAATACAATGTGCTTACTTAACAAATAGCAAGCGTGACTTTCAAATATAGGAAGTTGGCATTTAAACATGACTTCAACCAGAGGCACTCTGCTGAGTGGGTGCAGAAATATCAGTAGCAGGTTTTGGGGATACACCACTGTTGGGATTTCTACTTCTTACAGTCACTCCTCCAGTTCCGTGTACTGTATCTAAAGCAGATAAATACACTGTTGTGATAAGAAAGTGCCTTAGCTAGAGACTGTGATCGGGTAGTAGAGGAAAAGAAAAATGAGACCAAAGGAGGAAGAGAGTGTAAGGATCAAACTGCCCAGAGATTCCTTAAATTAGATGCAACAGGGCAGAAATCTTCCTCTTTCCAATACTTTTCCCTCTTCATCATCGCGCCCTTTCTTCGCCTATCTCAGGTTATCTTACTCTTAGTGCCTGGTCCTCTTCTCTTTCTCTCATCACCCTTTTCCTACCCACTCCTCCCTCACACACGGTCCTCTCTCCCTTTTCCCTCCATTCTGAATCCTCTCTTCCTGTTGCCTATCCTGGGCTTGGTCTCTCTTCCATTCCCCTGAACCTCATAAAGGTTTCTCCTCCCCCATCCCCCAAATTCCTGTAAAGTTCGCCCCACATCTCACCTCCCCATGATACGAGGGTTGCTATTTATATTTCTGGCCTAATAATGAAAAAACAAATATTTATGATCGAAATTGGTTTTATTGTTTTTCAAAATATTCTCCATGAAGATCAATACACTTTTGCATGCGTTTGAACCAATTTTCGAAGCACTTTTTCCACTCCGATTGAGGTAATTCCAAAACATGCGTTTTGAATGCATCAACCGCATCTTCGGGTGTTGAAAATCGTTGACCACGTAATTTGTTTTTGATGTGCGGGAATAAAAAGAAGTCATTGGGTGCCGAATCAGGGCTGTATGGCGGATGACCCATCAATTCGATGTTTTGGCCGGTCAAAAATTCCTTTGAGCCGAAGTGTGAGAGCTCGCATTGTCATGATGAAGAATTATTCGCCTCTTCTTCGACTTTTTCCGAATTTCTCCGAAGACTTCTGGTAAACAAATGGTCGTGTACCATTCAGAATTGACTGTCCTATGTTGCTCTAATGGCACTGTCGCCACGTGACCGGTAATGCCGAAGAAACAGGCAACCATTTGCTTCAATGTGCTTCTTCCGCGAATAACTTTTGTTGGATTTGGCTCGTCTTGGAAGACCCATACAGTCGATTGCTGTTTTGTTTCGGGCTCATATGCATAGATCCATGATTCGTCACCTGTGTAGATGTTATACACAGTCTTTGATGCAACTTGAACGTATTTTTTCAACATTTCCTTGCACCAATCGACACGAGCCTTCTTTTGAGCGTTTGTCAGATTATGCGGGATCCAATGCAAACAAATCTTTTTTACGGCCAAATGATCATGCAATATCTTATTGATGCTTGTCATACTAATGCCCAAAGATGCCTCAATCTCACGGTATGTCACATGACGATCTTGCTTTATCAGTTCACACACAGCATTGATATTTTCTGGCACAACAACTGATTTTGGACGACCCTGATGGAATTCGTCCTGGAGCGAACGTCAGCCACGATTGAATTCGTTATACCAGTTTTTTACAGTGCTGTAGGATGGTGCTTTATCATCGTATAAAAAATTAAGTTCATCGATGCACTCTTGTCTTGATAATCCACGTCGAAAGTTATGAAAAATAATCGCACGAAAATGTTCACGAGTTAATTTCATTTTTCGCCAGAGATGAATTTTTCAAGTTACTGTGTAGCAGCAAAGCGCAGACAAACCAATGATACCAGGAGTCTGTTCAGAAGGTCCAAGTCATTTATTTGTGCACAAGTCTCAAACCAGTCAATTTCAAAATGGCTGAGCAAAGTTTTCAAGCATTACAACAACTTTTATAGACTTTTGTTCCATTCTAGGTATAGAAAAACATTTCATTGGTCCCGGTAACCTCCCGTACCTCCCGTACCTCTTCCATTGGTCCCGGTACTGATAAGTTTATCCAATTATGTCCCTTCTGTGGGCATGATACCTGCCTGCCCCCCTTCTAGTCCCAATTACAATGGTCAGTTCATCAACTTGTTACTTTCACACTCTCAAGGCCATAGAACCAATTTGTGCGTGCAGAGGAGCAGGGTTCTACAACTCATCTGTCAGCACTCCCAATTATTTCTTTGCAGATGTACTTTTTCTTATCAGTAACTTTTAAACATGTCTTTCTGTGTTTTTCCATCTTTCAGCTCTGTAATTCTGCCTACCTAAGCTAATTCAATACTTCTACTGAATTCTATCTTACAATAGCAGCATATTGGGGGATGTGCAATCCTATATGCCTCTCCACAGGCCTCATTTACAGGTCAAGCTAGCCATGCTGGCCTGCTTATGTCAGACACCGTGGGTCACAGGCCTGCACCTGCCACATTCCCCCCTTTGATTAATCTCACCCTATTACTCAATAAGGTGTGAGAGTTAAATCACCTTTAGAAGAATCACATCATGATTGAAGGATTTCGACTAGGACTGGCTTTGTATAAAGCCATTATTTTAGTTGCGGTCTTCCGCTGTACTGTACTATCAATAGCATTATGAATGGAACGCATACAACATGGGATTAAACATGGTAATAAGAAGATAACAGCAACAAGGATTAGTACTAAAACAATGAAAGTCTTAAATCCTCCCAGCCAAGAGAAAAGATTAGCAAACCAGTTAGGAAATTTCAATGCGTGCCAAGTCTGTACTGGCACATAAGCATGCCTTTGCATATCTTTAGCAATTTCTTCAACTACTTGACCTTTATCATCTATTTTCAAACAGCAATTAGTTAAATTCAGTTTACCACATACTCCTCCTTCAGCTGCTAACAAATAATCAAGTGCTAAGCGGTTCTGATATATAGCAGTGCGCATCTGAGTACTTTGTCTAGCTAAGAGCGTAAGAGCATGACTAGTTTCATTGGTTATTATTTCAACTACTGCTTGTAAGCGAATAATACGATTAATCATATAGATTGGAGTACGATAACCATACATACCATCATCATTCCAAGTGGCAGGCCCATAATACTCAATGATTCTTTCTGGTGGCCAATCATCACCTTGCCACTTCTCCCACTTGCCTATCTGTAAGGCTTCTCTTTTCTGTCTCAATGCTCTTTTGTGTCGGTGGGTAGTGTATACAGGGTATCCTAATTGTTCTCCATGTTCAGTGTTTAACAAGAAGAAAGAAGGTCTGATGGTTCCTAAGACACATGCTCCTCCCAAGTGTGGCGGGAGTTGTGCATATGCTCGGTTTCCACAGATCCAATATAGGCCAGGTGGGGCTTGCCAGGCTTGGACTTTGGCAAGGTTAGTCCATAGACCAGCAAGTTCAGGAAATCTGGCTAATGGGTTAGGAGGTTCAGGATGTCTGATTCCTGACCACCATGCTGTCTTTTTGGTCGTGGCATTATAGTACTTCTGGCTAAGACAGACCAGCTGTCCTACCTTCTGGGTGAACTGGGGTCCAGTTCTGGCATAGCAAAGACGTCCAACGATTGAGTGCGCTAACACCCATTCACTGGTAGTCTTGTGTAATTCAGTCTGGTTGTAAGTCATAGAATAATTCAATTCTTGGGCTTCCCATGGCCATTGGTCTCCCATTTGGGTTCCGCCACAAAAATAGCAATCTGAGATCTTAAGACTAGATACTACTGCTCCGGCTAATTCTAGAAATAAATTCTGTGAGGGGTGAGGGATCTCAAACTTATTTACATGCATGGCTTCATAAAAGGTATTATGAATATGATATTTAGATGACTTGTGGGCTTGGGTATTCAATCTGATATACACAATGGTCCCTGGATCTATTGCTCCTCCAGCAATACGTAAACCAAACTTGTATCCTTGTTTCCATGCATGGGGATTGTGTATACGTAAGTGTAAGGGGTTACAAGCATCTTTCTGACATTTATCATTTGTGGTTGGCTTGGTTAGAGTAGCCATCCGTTTATCTATTTTCTCATCAGTTATACCAGTGTTCCAGGTAGCATAAAAAACACATCCCCAATACGGGCAATAGTAATCTGCCGCTGTAGCAGTACTATAGCCTGATCCCGTTTTACCTGTACACTTCCACCAGTTTGTGGCACCTTCTGGACACATATACTTATGGTCATTTCGATATGCTTTCTCCCATGTACCACAGGTGGACTGACTATCTCTATTAATGGCATTACATGCATCAAAATTCAAAACAGCAGGTTTAGTAATGTCCTTAAGTGGTGGTGTAGCAGCTAATATAGGTCCGTCTGCATCCTTCCATCTTATTTCCAACGTGTAATAGGATGGATTCTGATGCGGATTATAGCATGCTTTGATTTTGCCATGAGTGCAAACATTTAGTTCAGTGGTGTTATAGATACACCGAGTTACTGTTCCCTTGCAGGTATAGTAAGAATGATAAAGCAGAGTCTGAGTTACTTTCAGTCCAGTTCTAGTAGAAGTAATGCAAGCAGTGCATGGAGGTAAAGCATAAGTCAGTTCAAAACCTCCAAAGAAGGCAACCAAGGCAAAGCAAAAACAAAGATACATGTTGATGTTGATTGGAGTTCTTCTGAATCCTCAGCTTGCTGATCTTGATCACGACGGTCTTTTATTCTTCGTCCCGTTTGCTAATGAAGCAATTTAACGGGTGCTGAGTGTTGATTGAAGATCCTCAGGTTGTCCAGTACACATTGACCAACTTTTTAGCAATTTCAGTTGGCTTGTGAAGTCTGGCTTAGTCAATGTAGTCTCAAAGTAGTGTGTCAAATCACACACAAATTGGGTTCGTTGAAACAAAACTGTTGCTGAATGGAAAACAGCAATCCTCTTCGAAAGACTTGGCTACTGCAAGGCACTTGTGATGAAGTGTCTTAAGCTGCTGGTTGCCGTCTCAGAGTAACTCGCAAGGGTGCATCAAGATGCTGTTCTGCTGTCCACTACTCTGGTTCAGGATCGGCGGCGGGCTTGACTCTGCTGTGGTGGATCCAGGCGTCGATCTCGGCTACCTTTACTGCAGTTGGGGTAGACAGGATGACGGTGTACGGTCCCTTCCAATGGGGTTCCAACGGTGTCTTCTTCCAATCTTTGATCCACACCGAAGTACCAGGCTGATAGGGATGCAAGGGTTCCGTCAAGTTGATAGGCAACTGGTCTTGGATCCACGTATGGAGAGTCTGCAGAACAAAACTAAGAGCTAGGAGTTCTTGTCTGGTTACTTCTGAACCAATCTGGGCTAAACTTCCTTTGACTCCCTGCACTATTGGTGGGGGTTTACCATACAAAACTTCAAAAGGGGAAAATCCTGTTGACTTTACAGGAGCTGAGCGTATTCTGAGTAAGGCTATGGGGAGCACTTGGGGCCATTTCAAGTGTGTCTCCTGACAAAGCTTGGACATTTGGGCTTTCAAGGTACGATTTATTCGCTCAACTTTCCCTGAACTCTGGGGTCTGTATGCAGTGTGGAGTTTCCATTGTATCTGCAAAGCTTTTGCTAACTGCTGAGTAACTTGGGAGACAAATGAGGGTCCATTGTCTGACCCTATTACTGCTGGGATTCCGAACCTAGGGACAATTTCTCTCATCAAGACTTTGGTAACTTCTCGGGCTTTCTCAGTTCTGGTTGGGAAGGCTTCTACCCACCCAGAGAAAGTACAAACTAATACTAATAGGTAATGGTATCCATTGGATTTTGGCATTTCAGTAAAATCAACTTGGAGATTGTGCATGGGGGTGACACCTCCTGACTGAACTCGGGGTGCCGTTATAAGGCCTTGCTTGGCATTATTTTTGGCACAGGTTAGACATTGGCGTGCTACTGAGGCGGATATGGTTGTCATCAGAGGGATGTAGAAATGTGGTCTGAGTGCTTTCTCCATAGCACTCTTCCCATAGTGGGTGGCTTCGTGGAAAGCTTTGACAAAGGATGGTCCTAACAGTTCAGGAATTACTATTTGTCCAGGAGGTTGACTGCCCTCTTCTGGTGGCAGCTCAATCCATCCATCTTTCAGTATTCCATCTTCTCTGTTACAATAGTAATCCAATTCTTTGGTGGTATATCGTGGGGTCCATAGATTCAAAGGTACTGGAAACAATGCTGCTTGCATTGGCATAGCTTGTGGGGCAATCTGTCCTGTCATAGCTGCTTGTCGTGCTGAGGCATCTGCAAATCTATTTCCTCGGGCAACTTCTCCTTTTCCTGCTTGATGTCCTCTACAATGCATGACAGCTACACGTGTTGGGGCCCAAACTGCATCAAGTAACATCAATATCTCGGGACCATACTTGACTGATTTTCCTCCGGATGTGATGAGTCCTCTTTCTTTATAGAGAGCTCCATGGGCATGCAAGGTAGTGAAGGCATATTTGGAATCTGTATATACATTCAGCACAAGTTTTTCTCCTAATAACAATGCTCTGGTGAGTGCTATCTATTCGGCTTTCTGGGCTGATGTTCCTGAGGCTAGAGCTGATGATTCAACTACTTCGTGTTGAGTGACGACTGCATATCCGGCACAGCGTCGTCCATCAAGGATGAGACTGCTCCCATCAACATAATAGATTTGGTCAGGATTGTCTATGGGCACATCTGTCAAGTCAGGTCGACTGGAGAACACAGTTTCCATGACTTCGATACAGTCATGTTCTGGGAGTTCTTCACTGATGGGTATCAAGGTAGCTGGATTCAAGGCATGGCTCACTTCAAGTTGTATCTGTGGGTTTTCACATAACATGCTCTGGTACTTCAACATTCGGGAATTGGTGAGCCAATAATTTGCTTTTTGGTCCATAAGGGCAAGGACTGCATGTGGCACAGTGACTCGTATATTCTGTCCTAATGTGAGTTTGTCTGCTTCACTCACTAGTAGCGCTGTAGCTGCAACTGCTCTCAAGCAAGGTGGCCATCCTTTAGCCACAGGGTCCAATTGTTTCGATAGGTATGCTACAGGTCGCTCCCAATTTCCCAATTTCTGAGTCAACATGCCTAAGGCATTTCCCTGTGCTTCATGTACAAACAAGTGGAAAGGTTTGTGGACATCTGGTAGTCCAAGTGCTGGTGATGACATCAATTCTTCCTTTAACGTCTTGAAGGCTGTATCCTGCTCAAGTCCCCATTCCAGTGGCGACTTCTCTTCTCCTTTTGTGGCTTCATACAGTGGTTTGGCAATTTGGGCAAAGTTAGGTATCCAGATTCGGCAATATCCTGCTGCTCCCAGAAAGGCTCTGACTTGCTTTCTGGTTGTTGGAGTTGGAATTCTACATACTGCTTCTTTTCTTTCTCTGCCTAATCTTCTGCTTCCTTGGTTAATACGAAAACCCAAGTATTTCACTTCTTTTTGGCATAGCTGTGCTTTTGCTCTGGAAACTTTGTATCCAGCTTCATCTAGTAGCTGCAAGAGATCTTTGGTGGCTAGTATACATTCACTTTCTGATATGGCAGCTATCAACAGATCATCCACGTATTGGAGAAGCACTCTCTTCCCCGGGGCTACTGGATAGCTTGAAAGGTCTTGATTTAGTGCAGCACTAAAGATGGTAGGCGAATTCTTGAATCCTTGGGGTAATCTTGTCCAGGTGAGTTGGCCCCCTCTTCCAGAGATGGGGTCCTGCCATTCAAATGCAAACAATATTTGACTTATAGGGGCTAATCTTATGCAAAAGAATGCATCTTTCAAATCCAGTACAGTGAAATGGGTAGCTTCAGCAGGTATCAGTCCTAGAAGAGTGTAAGGATTGGGTACAACTGGATGTATGGTTTCAACTGCATCATTTACTCTTCTCAAATCTTGTACTGGGCGATAATCATCTGTCCCAGGTTTCTTTACTGGCAAAAGTGGAGTGTTCCATGGGGATTGACATACTTTCAGTAGGCCATACTCGAGCAATCTTTGTAGGTGGCGATGAATGCCTTCAATTGCGGCTCTTGGGAGAGGGTACTGTTTGACGTGCACTGGTGTAGCACTAGGCTTGAGGGTTACAATCACTGGAGCTATATGCTTGGCTAGGCCTGGGGGACTGCCTTCTGCCCATACTCCAGGTGGTGCATCGATGTTCTTTAAAGTTTGTTCAAAATAGGTATCTTGGATGGAGTCATCAACGTAATACCTCCATTCTTCTTCTCGGGGCACTGTCAGCAGCATTACTCCTGCTGGTTTGGCTTGGGAATTTACTGTCATTTGCATTTCTCCTTGTTCAGAGAAAGATATCTGTGCTTGAAGCTTGGCTAGCATATCTCGTCCCAGTAGTGGCACTGGACATTCGGGCATGTAAAGGAATTGATGAGTTACTTGCTGTCCTCCTAGACTGCATATTCGATTTTGAAGAAAAGACTTTGTGGCTTTGGCACCAGTTGCTCCTATAATGGTGACTGCTTTTGTAGTGAATGGGGCTATCTTTTTGTCTATTACTGAATGTTGTGCTCCAGTATCAACCATAAAGTCCATAATTTGGTCTCCTATTTGTATTCCGACCATAGGCTCCTGGAGACCTAAAGCAAACTTGGAGCCCGGTCTGTCCTAATCCACGTCATTCTCATCATGGGCTGGTGTGGCCAATGCTTGAATGGCTCCTCCTCTCTCTCGCTGGAATTGTTCTCGATTGGCTCCTCCTCGGCTTCGGGGATAGCCTCGTCTTTCTTCTCACCACTGATGACTGCTGTCGTCATCGTGCTGGGCGTCTTCGAGTTGCGGGCACGTATCTCTCCAATGTCCTTCCTCTCTACAGTAGGCGCATTGGTTCACGCCTAGTCTCTGGGTCCGGCCTCCGCCTTGACCCCACCCTCTTCCTCTGCTCCTTCGACTAGGGACACCTCCCCTTTTCTGTTCCACTATGGCCGCAGCCAAAAAATCAGCTTTCTTCTTCATCTTTCTATCACATTCTCTCTGTCTTTCATTATCACGATTCACATACACTTTATGAGCGACTTCCAATAACTGTGTTGCATTCATGCCCGCAAACCCTTCTAATTTCTGTAATTTACGTCTAATGTCTGGTTGAGACTGGTTTACAAAAGCAGAATTCACCATACATAAACTTCCTGGTGCCTCGGGATCATAGGGAGTATACATTCTGTATGCTTCAGTTAATCTCTCATAAAAATCTGCTGGGCTCTCATCTATCCCTTGGATGACTCCTGCAACTTTGGAAAGGTTCATAGCTTTTTGGCCCCCCTTTCTCAGGCCTTGTAAAAAGCCTTGGCGAAAACGGGCTAGGGCTGTGGATCCTTCATCTGTATTTGGATCCCATTGGGGGTCTTCATTCGGGAATTCTCTCTGAGCTGCTTCCCGACGGTCTATTATATTCTGCCCCTGTGCCGGAGCTACAGGGTTTTCTGCCATCCATTCAATACCTGCTTTTCTAATTCTTGCTCGTTCTTCTGTAGTGAATAGGGTGGTCAGGAGCTGACGGCAATCTGGCCAAGTGGGTTGGTGAGTTTCCATAATACTAGTTACTAATTCTGTCAGCTCCTGGGGCTTACTAGTATAGGAGGCATAATGCGACCTCCAATTTAATAAATCAGTTGTAGAGAAAGGGATATACACATAAGTTAGGGGTCCCGCTACCACTTCATCATTATCATTCTTTACGGGCACTCCCGGGACTTGCCGTAAGGGAAACATTTTTGCTGTAGTAGGTGTCTTTTGGGATCTAAGGGTTATTGTCGTGATTGCCTTAGAAGGAGTCACTTTCTTTTTCTCAACAGGTTTTGCTTTGGGTTTAGCTTTTACTGGCGTGCTAGTGCTAGCGCTGGCTTTCTCAATTATTTGTACACTGTCCTCCTCGTCTGGGGGATTCTCTCTTTCTCCTTCTTCTATCTCCGCTTCTAGCTCACTTTTTATGTCCTCCTCTTCTCTTTCAATTAATTCTTCCTCTTCCTCCCCTCCGGGAGGTGGATCAGGGGTTGGGTCCCGCTCCGGCCGTCGCTGGGGTTCTGGGGCAGGACGCCGGGCTACTCTTATTGGACCTGGGGTTCGGGGCTGCCTGAGAATTATTTCTGGGGAATCAGGATCTACCAGGATGGGCTTCTTTCTGGCTTTCTTATCCTGCTCTTTCATTTTGGGCTGTTCCGTTTTCTGTCTAGAATCTGTTTTAGCTAACATTATTCTGCACTGTTCCTCATAACAGCGCTGCGCCCAGGGGGGCGGATCTTCACAAATACTTAACCAGGAATCTATATAGGGGTACTGATCGGGGTGCGCTATCCGCACTCTACGGTGTATTGACTGAATAATCTCTACATTGAACGTTCCCTCTCGGGGCCAGATGGGGTCTAGATCGGGCCACTCCCTAGTGCACAAAATCTGCAAACGGGCTGCTGTCATTTTAATACCATAATCTCCTGAATATCCCTCTTTAAAATGTGCGATCATACATTCTAATGGAGTGTTTCTAGTAGACCCCGCCCCTCCCATTTCGATGTGTGCGCGCAACAACAGACAGAAGGGAAAAGGAGGGCGGACCGTGGGTAAGGGGTCCGCACGGTCTTGGAAACGTATAAGGAGTACAAATAACAAGACAAGACGACAATCGCTTCCCCCTTTTCGCGACCTGAACGCAGTCGCCCGGTCAGGAAATGCGCTACTCAGGGGTCCGCCTTCACTTGGTCCGTGCTGCCAGACCTCTCATTCACACTTCGTTCACACAATCATGCTAGCAACGTATCCCAGAATGCATTCGTTTCTATCTGTTCTGACTAGTCTTTTTCCCAATTACAAAAAGGATGAGGGTTTCACCCGGCGAATTCCCATGCGGGGTTACTCGGCTCTTCCTTGAGAGTTGATCATGCTCTCTTACCAATTCCCAATATCTCGAGATTCCAAATTCCAAGTTCCAATGGCAGTACTGCTCTTTCTATTTCTGTCTAGACACCAAAATCAAAACTATACTCACCGGATCCGGTCCTCAAACTTCCCAAGCAGGCGCATGAGTTGGACCTCGGACTCCCCTCACTCGGGTTCGAGGCGTTGGCTCCAACCGGGCCCGGCACCCGCCGAGGTCCGACCAGCTCCCTCCGATACAAGGGACCGGTGGCGCCAGGGAGCAGCCCTCGTCGGAAGGGCGCGATCCCGGCAGGACCAAGCCTATAGAGGTGGAAAGTCGTGGTATATTGCCCTATATACACTTTGATTCCACAACTTCCCGGCCAACGCATCAAGAATATGTAGCAGCAAAGCGCAGACAAACCAATGATACCAGGAGTCTGTTCAGAAGGTCCAAATCATTTATTTGTGCACAAGTCTCGAACCAGTCAATTTCAAAATGGCTGAGCAAAGTTTTCAAGCATTACAACAACTTTTATAGACTTTTGTTCCATTCTAGGTATAGAAAAACATTTCATTGGTCCCGGTAACCTCCCGTACCTCTTCCATTGGTCCCGGTACTGATAAGTTTATCCAATTATGTCCCTTCTGTGGGCATGATACCTGCCTGCCCCCCTTCTAGTCCCAATTACAATGGTCAGTTCATCAACTTGTTACTTTCACACTCTCAAGGCCATAGAACCAATTTGTGCGTGCAGAGGAGCAGGGTTCTGCAACTCATCTGTCAGCACTCCCAATTATTTCTTTGCAGATGTACTTTTTCTTATCAGTAACTTTTAAACATGTCTTTCTGTGTTTTTCCATCTTTCAGCTCTGTAGTTCTGCCTACCTAAGCTAATTCAATACTTCTACTGAATTCTATCTTACAATAGCAGCATATTGGGGGATGTGCAATCCTATATGCCTCTCCACAGGCCTCATTTACAGGTCAAGCTAGCCATGCTGGCCTGCTTATGTCAGACACCGTGGGTCACAGGCCTGCACCTGCCACAACTGTAAACAACAAATCGCGCTCAAATGATAAAATGTTATGAATAAGGTTATGTTCAACAATGTCAGTGTTCCAATGGAACCATTGGATGGTGCCTGGCAACACTTACTGTTGCTAAGGCCAGAAATATAAATAGCAACCCTTGTATCTGGTATATTCCATTCTCTCTTCCCACTCCTAGCTGGAAGGAGAAGTGTTGTGTAACACTGCATCTGTTTTCTATGTCCTTTCCTGAATGTATTCATACTCTGCTCACATCCCCCTATCTAAGAACATAAGATATGCCATACTGGGTCAGACCAAAGGTCCATCATGCCCAGTATCCTGTTTCCAACAGTGGACAATCCATATCATAAGTATGTGCCAGGTTCCACTGCCTTCTCAAACATTCATCCCTTCTCTCTCCAGGAGTATTCAACCTCCCCCTTCACCATTCTCTCCTATTTAGCATTCTGGGTGACTCCACCCTCTCAACTGGGGTAGACCTGGTCCATCAGAAAATAGCCATGTACCCCAGGCAGCAGATGGCGGGGGGTGAACAGAAGAAGAGGGACTGAAGCAGAGAGTAGAGTTCCTTTACTCTTCAACGTTGTTGTGTGAACTCCTTATTCTAACCCTTCCTCTCTTGTATTGCTACAGTAAGTGCTGCCCAGATGCTGAGAAGATAAGCAAGAAGCAGGGCACTTACTAATTGTTCTGGGGCTGCCACCATCATAGCACAGAAAGGACTCCAGGGGTGCACCACTTGAGAAGTACCTTGTTGTAAAGTAATGGAGAAGCTTGAGAGAAAGGAGGACACTGGATAAAAAGAGTGCAGAGTATTGCAGTCCTTGCAAAAAAAAAATAATAATAATAATAATAATGAGAAATCAAAAAGGCAGGAAATTAGCATAGCCTGTTTCTAGATAAAATAATAGTTCATTTGAAAAGTATGCCACCTCACAGGTAATTGCATATTTTTCTAAATATTTTAAATTTGAAATATTCACAACTTCACCAATTGAATGCGAGAAAATTGTGAAAGTAGGGTTCAGCATGACATTGAGATTCTCAGTACAGAATAATACTATGGTTAATAAAAATGTACTGTACAGAATGATTGACCCAACAAAAGTAAGCCTGTAATACCGAGTGCCCATACTTGGTCCTGAAGGGCCCAAAACCGAGTAGATTTTAAAGAATTTTCACAGTGAGAATGCAAGAGTGAATGCCAGTGGGAAAATTCTCCGAAGTATACAGGTATCACTGGTTTCAACTAAGGAATACGTACCCAGAAAACACCTCTAAATCTCTGCATGCTGCTACATATACAGATAAATAGTACCTAAAACCATGACACATACACGTGATAATTTACACATGTAAACAGACTCTAAGGTTTCTCAAATATATTCCAAAATGCCCAGAGCTGCTGCAATTTTTTCTCTATGGCTCAAGACTTTCATCTTTATCTTTAGTTCTCTCTAATTTTGTCCTCGCCTAAGAACAATTTCTTTTCTCATTTTGATTTCTTTTATCATGCTGCTTTTATCCACAGTCCCACTCTTTCATACATTTATTGAATTTGCCACCTCTTATGAAGTCCATGAGAAAAGGTGCAGAAGTATAAGGCGAGGAGGACAGGGAAGCAAGCATCCTAATCTCTGATACACAGCAAGAATCTGCTGGGTCAATTGAGACATCTCATAGAGTTTTAGGCAGTAGTTCTCAACCTTTTTAATGCTGCTACCCATCTGGATCTATTGTCTTTTTGTTGTTGTCTGTGCCAATGGCCGTCTACCAAATGTTTCATATAAATAAATCTAGCACCGGGTTATTGTCATGACATACCATCACCTTCATCCTCCCTACGCTTGGCATCTTCCCTTTCTCCCCCTCCAATTACAATTTATCCATCCCAACCCCTGCTATTATCTACCCTTTTCCCCCCTTCAGGGTCCCCTGTATCTGACAAGGAGAATCAGTCAAACAGTACACCTTGGCTGCCACTCTTTTCTCTGAAATCAGAACCACTTTGGGCCCTATAGTCTTGCATAATCCACCAACCTTGTTCAACAGTAGTAACCGGGTAGCTGGACCCGGTGCTCCACCTCTCTCTTTACTCACCCTTTCCCTTTGCAAGCCCTCCCCACATTCCCACAAACCTCACACGCAATGGTTATTGGAAGTAACAGATCGCAGTTTTATTGCCAATTAACATATAGAACATTCTGAACATACAATCATCAAACCGACCCAAGCAGGGCGATACCCCACCCGCCATGCTATTAGCAAGGTGACCTCGCCCCGCACCTGCCGTGGTCAAACCACCGTCAAAATGACTATCACAACCTGCCTGACTTCACCATATCAATAGCAAAAATCTGCAAGGGGTTGTCTGGGTTGGGGACACCCCACCCCCTCCCCAAGTAGCCTAAGGCTCTGGACCCCGGAAACCTCCGGGATCCTGCCCCCCCACTGCGACAACCCAATCCCCCCATTGCACAACTGATATCACGGGTGGGAGCGGAGGGAAGCCAGCCACAAGCCACCTCGCATGTGCTTGGGCCACTGCCGCCAGCGCCCGAGCACACGCCTGCTGCATCTTGATTGGCTCCCTCCATGCATGTCCCCGCAGGCGGAGCCAATCAATTTAAATAATGCCACTGGCGTCCCCGCTCCTCACGTGCTCCCCCCCCCCCCACCTCCCGCCCAATGTGAGCAGGGTCCTGCACCGGGCCACGCACCCGGTTACTCACGGGCGCCGGGACCCTGCCCGCTTCCTTACTTATAGGAAACGTGGCTTATTGGTACAGTAGCACAAGGGAGGCAGAGGCGAGAGTTGATATGTTAATGAGGAAAATATGAGCAAATGGTGCACCTTGTTTTCTGTTGTATGTGACTCATTAGAGTTTAGAAGAGCCACTATTTCTCTTACAACTTAAGTGTTCAATGTTCTTGATTTGTTTTTCTTTTTGGGTATCCTACCATGCTTAATGTTTTGTGTTCAGTGGAATTCAAATATCCATGTCTACTCCAAATAAAATTCTTATGTCATTACCAGTACCAGAATTTTTTTTTAATCAGTATCCTGTCAGCAGGAATAATGCTAAATAAGAATTTTGTTCAAATCCAAGATCTAAGTATCCCAGATGAATGAATTAGAATATGTCATATTATATAATAAACAAGTTATGTTATGCTTATTTTGGAAAAAGATTCTGTTGAGGCAACTATGCGCTATTGGAACCAACATTTAGCCGAACGCATGTTGATGCAAAGCTGCTTAGTATTTTTACTAGCACTTTTCACCAATTTTCAAAGAGAAAGTATAAGTGTAGCTTCCCATAAGAACATAAGATATGCCATACTGGGTCAGACCAAGGTCCATCAAGCCCAGTATTCTGTTTCCAACAGTGGCCAATCTAGGTCATATGTACCTAGCAGTTTCCGCAAGGGACACAGGTTCCACAATGCTTGTATTGGTTCAAGCATTGATATCCTGGGTCCCTTCTTAATAATGGTTTATGGACCTTTCCTCCAGGAACTTGTCCAAACCTTTTTTAAACCCAGCTACACTAACAGCCTTTACTACATCCTCCGGTAACAAATTCCAGAGTTTGATTACACGTTGAGTGAAAAAATATTTTCTTTTATTAGTCTTAAATAGTTTACCCTGTAGCTTCATTGCATGTCCCCTAGTCTTTCTATATTCTGATAAGGTAAACAATCGATCTACGATTACCCGTTCCACTCCGTTCATTAATTTATAGACTTCTATCATATCTCCCCTCAGCCGTCTCTTTTCCAGGTTAAAGAGTCCGAACCTTTTTAGCCTTTCGTCATAGGAGTATCCTTCCATCCCCTTTACCATTTTGGTGGCTCTTCTCTGAACCTTTTCTAAAATTGCTATATCCTTTTTAAGATACGGCGACCAGAATTGCACACAATATTCAAGGTGTGGTCTCACCATGGAACGATACAGAGGCATTATAATATCTTTTGTTTTATTTTCCATTCCTTTCCTTATCATACCTAGCATTCTATTTGCTCTCTTGGCTGCTGCTGCACACTGGGCCGAGGGTTTTAACATGGTATCCACAATGACGCCTAAATCTTTTTCCTGGGTGGTGGTTCCTAATGTGGAACCTTGCATTGTGTAACCATAGTTTGGGTTGTTCTTCCCTAGGTGCATAACCTTGCACTTGTCCACATTAAATTTCATCTGCCATTTTGATGCCCAGTCTTCCAATTTATCAAGATCCTCTTGCAATTTTCCACAATCCTCTTGAGAAAAACTTTCCACAATCCTCTTGAGAGAAAGAACTTGCAGACGTTTCAGTACATCGTCTTCTTCCACAGGTACTTTTTGCAAAGCACACAATATACATGCTTTTCTGAACTATCCTGCCCCCCCCAAAAATGCCTCTGCACAAAGCAGGAAAAATACATCTGTTATACAACACACACAGTCGTAGTATCATTGAGGCTAAGCGATTTTCAAGCAATCAATTTACTCAGTTAAGTCAACAATTTACAGAGAGAAAATGGCTTTTGAAATTGCTCTGACTTATATGGCATCATTCTCAAAGTTGTTTCCATTTTTGTTCAGTGTCATTAGCATAATTTCTCAAAACATGTTGATACTAGGAATGGAATAACTGACACCATAATCCACAGAGGACTAGCTGGAAGTGGAAGCTCCCTAAAGCCCAACTGGGATCCTGCCAGCAGAGTGGTGATGGCCAGGTAATGTTCAGTAAAATGATAAAGAGAAAAGCAACAAATAAAGAAGCATAACCTAATGACATCACAGGGTAGCTAGCACGGTTGGAACTGGCAGGCTACAACAGTCCAGAAACTATCTAGGTTGATGCCAGCAGATTGCTATTGGCTGCTACTATCCAGCAAAGCTTCAGCAACTGAGCTGGCATGATGTTCAAGATTTGGACTCATTTTGTTAGCTGTTAAAATTATTGCAAATCATATTAGTAATATGAAGGACAAAGAACTGGTTTTTAGACTGCATATGGGAATATGTATACTCTTCTCTCTGTGACAGTGGAAAACCAATGAGTAAGATCGCAAGCTGGGTTGGACAAGGAACAATATCCTGCAAATAGTCAAGCTCCTGCAGCTGTGGTAATAATACAGTATGGGCCAGAATAAGGGGGAAGTTGGATGGGCTAATTGGTCTTTATTTGTCGCCTTCTACTGTGTGTGTTATTTCTAACGCTGTTTAAATCATACTACAGAAACACTAGCATCACTTGATTTCTTGGTTATCTTAAGTGAATTGTGCTCCATCTTAGCCCCAAAGCAAAAAGGTTTCCTCTTGTAATTCCGATGTGAGTCAATACAGATGCATAACTTTTGTCTGGACAATTTGGCTAGATTCTCATGATTTTAACCACTCTTCTATCTAATTCATGTACTAATTTATGTATCTCTACACTGAACTTTGGGCTGAGATTTGGTTTGACAACCTCTTGGCTGGGACAGGAGCTGCCTCATTAGGTAACAGAACAAGCAAACTAATCATGCAATGTTAATAGAATAAATATTCCTTGCAAATAGGGGTGTTGCCTTCTATAGATAACACATGCTCAAGAGCTTGGTTTCTCCTTAATTTTGAGATATTTTTCAAAATTCATCTCCAAACCAAGTTCATGCAACTGGGCATACGTTTCTATATTACTGCATTTTATTATTAGTTATTGGTTCTCAATGTACATGAAGAAGACGGGTTTCACATCACACTCATCTTTGCTCTGGATTACTCACAAGCATGAAGTTATTTTTTGTTCTGCAATTTAAGCTACTTTATGTAACATCCAAGGATATTTTTGAGATACCTTCCTAAACATAAGCCATAGATTTCCCAGTATTCTAGTGGAATTCGGTAATCTTATGGGATTTGAGAAATTACATTTATTAAAAGATACAATTTACAAAAAGACCATTACAAGTTTAATACAATAGCTCTGCTGTATTTTAGAATGGAGTTTTGTTAAGGCAGTATTCCAACTCATCCTGCTAGACTAGTCCAGACAAGTGAGTAGTGTACCCCTGCCAGCGGATGTTGGAGATGGAGAAAGAATAGAAATGTCTAGTGATGACATCACTACTGTTATAATATGGTGTTCCTTTTCTTTTTCTGCAACAATGTTGTGATATTTTTTATTGTAAACCATCCTAATGTCCTGATGTGGGCGGTATATCAAGTGTAAATAAAGATACTAGGGCTGGTGCGACTAGGGGACACCCTTCAGTATATGTCTCCAACAGATGGTGGTTGCTGGAATGATACAGTGTAGATAGTGGGGCTCCTGGGGCAGCCGTCCTGAGGGGCACCTTCCCGGTACAGCTCGTCTGGCAGAAATCTCCAGGATGTATTTTCAGTACCCACTCTGGAGTTTCCTGCCTGGTTCGGGAGGACAGGATTCCCTTGTCAGTGTTAGATCTGACCGGTTAAGTCTTGCCTCTGAGTGTCTAGAGAGATATCCTGGAATTATCTTTTCATAGCCTCTTGATACTTTTTCTCACCCTACCATCTCCCCTATCCCCCTCCCCCCCCCCCAATACCCTCATTTCCCCTCTTCTGGTCTTGTCTTCCACTGGGTGCTGGCCCTTTAAAAGGAAAAAAAGAGACCCATACATCGGGACTGTGGTAGTAAAGTCTGCTGGACTGCTGCCTGCCTTTCTCTGCCACAGCCTTTAGCCATCTAGAGTTGTAATAGCTCCTTGTTAGCCCCAAGGGTGAGTTTCTTTGTGTGTCAGTAAGAGTGACTAGCAGTGGGAGAAGCTGTGGGGGCCTGGGCCTGCCTATGGCAGCCATGGCATTCCTCAATCTCTACCACGAGGTCTGAGGGCAGCAAATGTGCTTGCTTTGGGGAGGGGGTGAGGCCAACATTCCATCATCAGTCTATCTGCTTTACCCTCTGGCAGCACCAGAACTTCATGTAGCACCTGGGCTGTTAATCAGGGATCTGACTTGACCTGCGACATGGCATGACTGTAAATGCCAGGCTGCAGACATAGTATTTCTTCTGCTAAGCAATGTTGACTCACAGACACTGGGATATGTGAGCCCTATTTTGGTGACCATGGAGATCCATTGAGGGAGCGGCTGGCAGGGTTTTTGGGCTCTAGCCTGTGGCACCATGCTTTTCAATGGCAGGAGAGCCTGCTGAAGGCAGGAAATGCCACCATTTTCTCTGGCCATGAGGACAGCCCCGGTATGATGACTTCTTGTCTTCTTTCTGAAACAGGTGTCAGGGGAGGTACATAATTGAAGCAACCTGAAGTTTCTCCAGCACCTGGGCTTTGGGGCCTATTTTTTCTGACTTGTTACAATTTTTTAACTAGTCATGATGTTTCTGGCAGGAGGCTTCCACTTTGGCTCAGGGTCCCTCAATGGGGCTTTCCCAGGCCATGGCCAGGTTTTAACATACCTGCTGGCTGCAGGAGATCCAGTGGGGTCAAGGGGTCTCCCCCCGCACAATCACTCCAAACTAGGGGAAGCAGGCAGGGCCTTGCAGCCTACAGATAGGGGCTTCTGTCCTCCAAGAGGGCCTTGAAAATACAGCTCTCATTAGTCAGCAATGACTGGGATGAGGACTCTTCATCTGAGAGCTCTGGCAGCTAGCAGATCTTAGAAAAGTGAGAGCTGACCCTTCTGAGGGGGGAAGAGGAGGAGGAGGAGGATGATTTATTTCAGGTGGATGAGCTACAAATAACACAGGAACCTATGGAGGAGAAGGGAAAGTCTGACAGATACAATTCTGGAGGGGGCTCCGTAGCCCCTCCAGGGTCTTTCCATTTTCACGAGTGCCTAAGTGCATGGTTCTGGCAGAGTGGGGTTCACCAGACACCTTCTTGCGAGGGGTTATTTATGCTTAATTTTTATTCCCTACCTCAAGTGGCTATCTATGCATGTGTTGGTGATGGCGGTCACTAGATGTACCACTATTCCAGTGGAGGGTAGGGCTGCCCTCGTGGATTAACATTATTGTAAAATTGAAGCCCTTCTGAAAATAGACTTCTGTGCCTTTTCATTCAGTCTGCAAGCAGCAGTATATGGCAAGGTTCAATTGCTGCTAGAGGATTCTTTGTCCACATGTCTAGAATCGGTGTCTGCCATTTTGTACAATCTCCTCAGGGCTGGCCTGTCCACTAGGCGAGCTAGGAGGCCACATAGGGAATGTGGTGGCAGTGGCACAAATGGGCTACTGTGCCACCCCCCCTCCCCCCCAGCTGCTGCTGATTTAGTTTGTGGGGGGAAGGCGGGCAACAGCAGTATTTCCAAAAGTGGTGGCTAAAAGCCACTATTGGAAATACTGTTGCTGCAAGCCTCCCCTTCCTGAGATGGAATAGATGGAAGCTGGGGGGGAGGGCGGTGAGGCCGGGGTTTCTGTCTAGGGCAGCAGAAACCCTTGGGCCAGCCCTGAATCTCCTCCATATGGTTGCAAAGAGGGTCACTGAAACTTCAGTGGCTTGCTGCTAGTTATGACATGAGCACTGGACAGTGGACTCTGCCTCCAAGACCCACTTATTAAAGCTTCTTTCAAAGTGGTCTTTGTCTTGTTCCACATATCCTATTTCAAGACTCCAGGTGTTACCATTCTGGCAAGCCATCAAGCCTGTTTTAAAAACCTCTGAGCAAGTCTCAGCCTTTTCAAGGAGCTTGTAAAACCCACAACTCCTCTTCCCCCTCTTCCTCAAGATTAGAGCCCTCTTGTTCAGCTCAGTAATGAGCAAGGGGCTCATTCCAGGTTGCTCCACTTTTTTTATCAGGAGTGGGCCTAGATCATAACGGATCACTGGGTTCTCAACATTATCCAGCAAGGCTAAGTCCTAGAGTGTTCAGAGCCCATTTTGGATGCATTTGTGGTCTCTCCTGGTAGCTCCACGGCAAAAAGAATGCCCATCATTGGCCACTGTTGGAAGCAGGATACTGGGCTTGATGGACCTTGGTCTGACCCAGTATGGCATATCTTATGTTCTTATCAGAATCATGCTGGACAGATTCTTGCACCTTTGTGACGTTGTTCTGTTTCTTCCCCCCCCCCCCCCCCCCCGAAAGGCAAGGGGAGGTATTTCATCTATTTTGTCATTCCCAAAAAAGACAGATCATTCTGACCCATTTTAGATCTAATGGGAGATGATGCTTACCTCTGGGTGCTTCATTTTCAGATGGAAACATGAAAATCGGTGATTCAGGCAGTCCATCAAGGGAAGTTTCTCAAGTATCTGGACTTGACCAAGGCCTACTTCCATATCCCCATTTGGGAAGATCGGCAGCACTTTTTGCAGTTTTTCATTCTGGAGAAGCATTTTCAGTTTTGATCTCTACTCTTAGGGCTTGCACCTTTTTCATTACCTGCTAAAACTGACCCATTGTCCTCAAGTATTAATGAGTACTGGCACTTTTTTTTAGGAAAAATGCACTGCAGAGCACACTTCACCTGGGCACAGGCATCCTCCTGTGCTGAGGCAAGCTTTTCATACTAGTCAATAACTATTGCGTGACTGCATGGTCTTCTCTTTGGATCTTTGTCAGGCATTACTGGTTGGATCGTCTTGCCAGGGCAGCTGCTTCTTTTGGAGCAGAAGCCCTAAGGGTGACTATCTCTTCCCGCCCAGTTGTATCATAGCGAAGGCACTTCCCACATGTCTGGACCGGTCTAGCAGGATGGTTTGGAAAGTGATGTTTTACTTACTAGACAGTTTCCTTTCTTGGAACCCTGCTAATTCAATCCACCCAGAGGATCTGGTTGCTGATGCTGCGGAGGAGTGATTACAGAATTCTTACAGATAATGTGTGTTTAAAATGAAGAGGTAATTTTTTGTATACAGTTCTGGGGCCAGTTAGCCCTTCTTTTAGATTCTTTAGTTTCTGTTCTCTAGGCCTTATTACAGGCTGTGTTTGGTGATTCAGGGGTTGCTCTTTTTGTGGTGGTTTGATATGAAATGATTTGTTAGGTAAATTCTGAAGGATTCTCCTAGCTACACCAGCCCTAGTACCAGTGATGATGTCACTGGATGTTTCTAGTCTTTTTCTGTCTCCAACATCTGCTTTCAGGGGCACACTACCTAGTTATCAGAATTGGTCTAGCAGGATTCCATATATAATGATCTGGTAAGAAAAATTTCACCTTTCTATTGACTGCTCACTAACAAAATTACTTTCCTCTGAAACACTATCCACTCTGAGCTGAAATTCTGGGCTAGTAGAAGTGTCTGGCCAGAAAGAATCATGGACTGTGGTGGCTACTGGACATTATTAATTTTACTTTGTGTTATCTTTGTGATCTAGTAAACTGTGAGCAACAAAATATTTATCTGTATGCAAAGTATCACACTTTTTGCAAATAACAATTTCCCAGCTGGGACACTTCTTTCTTGAATGCGATTGTCTCAGTGAACACTTTTCTTCTCTCAGTGGTTTGCTCTTGGAGCTGTTGCTTTGTAAGTGTTTCTTCTTTTCTTCAGAGCTCTGATCCCTCCCCTGAAAACTATAACAAAACAATTAGAATATGAAAAGCACAAGATTACATTTAACAGTCTCCTTCCAAAACTAGAAATAATCTGCCCCCATTAAACTCCTGACTGGGACATGTGCTCTCACAGTAGCTACCAGGTAGTAACAAACCAAGGCTCTCCTCGTATACATCTCTTGGAGTTGTCTGTCCTTGAATATAAGTGGATAAGAATTAGGTGCTATTTGTTGAGCCACTCTGTTTTTCACCATTCCACTTACTGACTGGAACTGAGGATCCCATTGCCAAACATCACAGTGGTCGTACTGCCTTAATTATATTCTTTTCAGTTGTATTTTTATTCTGTGAGGACAAGCAGAATAGAAGTCTTAACACATGGGTGGTGTCTTTAGATCGCGTCTGGGTTGGAAGAGTGATTGTAAAGCTTTCTGGCACATTCTACTGAGCAGGAGCACTTCATGGTGCTAAGTCAGAGTGCAAGCATTCTTGGACTTAGGATTACTCTGATCAAGAGACAATGGGTCTCC
Organism: Ichthyophis bannanicus; assembly: GCA_033557465.1. Lineage (NCBI taxonomy): Eukaryota > Metazoa > Chordata > Amphibia > Gymnophiona > Ichthyophiidae > Ichthyophis > Ichthyophis bannanicus. Next base: position 383,410,502 of record CM066038.1, on the reverse strand, counting down.
CCTCAGATAACTCTTTGACACAGGAAAGATGTCTTTACCAAGTTTACTAACTGATGAATGAAGAGGCAGAACCCTGGTCAAATTTATGGGATGTCCTCAAATTCTTGAATTTCCCTAAAGAAATTCTAGCAATGTTCTTCTAGAATATACCTTGATGAGAATGTGTGTGTATGTGGGGGTGGGGGGGGGGGGAGGGAGTGCCTTGAGCTATTCTTCCTAGCTTCCAGAAGCTATGTATCATGTTTATGGAGCTTCCAGATCTGGGACGCAGAAGCTGCTTCAATGGTCGGTACTAGTAAAGTCTGCTCTCAAGAAGGCCAAGAGTTTGGAGAATTACTCCTCAATACTCACTGGAAAGGATCCTTATTCCCTTAACCGTACTGAGAGAAAGGTTTGTGAGAATAATATGCTCGCATCCTGCTTAGCTCTTACTAAGCTTTTATGGAACAATATATGTATGACATTTGGGAAAAAGTCAAGGATTTGTCACACTGTCCTTGAGGAAAAGAGTGGTGATCTCAGGGTACTGGTGTACTAGGATAAAGACTTCTTCAGGTTGACCTATGTTGTTTTGAGATGGCATTAAGAGCATCTGCCATAGGAACTGGTTTCTGCAGACTACTCAGGCTATGGATCCCAGACCTCAGAGTGAATGCACAAAAAACATAGAAACGTGATGGCAGAAAAAGACCACAAGGCCTATCTAGTCTGCCCTTCCATATCACCCACTACAAGAGTCCCCTTTTTTTCCTTTAGAGAGCCTCTCTGTCCCATGCTTTTTTGAATTTAGATACTGTCCTCATCTCTGCCACCTCCACTGGGAGACTATTCCACGCATCTACCACTTTTTCCATAAAGAAATATTTCCGCATATTACTCCTGAGTCTATCCCCTTTCACCCTCATCCTATGTCCCCTTGTAACAGAGCTTGCTTTCAGTCGAGAGGCTCTCCTCTTGTGCATTTATGCCATGGAGGTATTTAAATGTCTCAGTCAAATCACCTCTGTCCCACCTTTCCTGTAAAGTATACATATTAAGGTCCTTAAGTCTGTCCTCAAATGCTTTATAACAGACCATTTGGTATTTATTATATTGTACAATTGAACATCTTATTGCATACCTTTCAGTTTTAGTCTAGTGTGTGTGTGTGTGTATATGTATGCATATATATTTATATTTAGCTTTTTAAGTATGATTTTTAAATCTTGGGTTTTGAGTTGGGAGCTGGTTGTCTGGGACAAGAGCAAGCAGCCTGCTACAGAAGGAAAGGAAGATAATACAATTTTTGTGAATAGAAGTGATTCTTCAATGTCCAACTCAGTATACAGAACAGTGATCTTTTATCTGATCCATTGCTGCTTTGACATTATCCCCAAAGAGGATTTCTTCCATTCAAGACAAGTCAGCAAACCTTTTTTGGTTAATGGGTATTCATACTTATATATGTATATTTTGTCTTAAGGTTTTTGCTACTGCTCTCTGAAACAGTGTGGATTTTTTGTGTTTATTAGATAAACTTTTATGTATTATTAAATTTCAAATTGTAAATATTATTGCATACCTTTTGGTTTTAGTCTGGTGTGTATATATTTATTATGTTTTGGGGGGAGGGGGGTTGTATTCTGTTTTAAAGCATTAACTCATGATGTAGGCTTTGTTAAAACACAGCCATGTTAGATTTTACAGTGTAATTTATGTTTATATTTTAATAACATCCATTTTTGTGTTATTCATATATATTTATCTACCTCCTCATTGATCTATTTCCTGTGGTGTGTTTTTTCTTTGTTCCAGTATAGTTCTGGACAGTTGGGTTCTCTGTACAATACAGAACAGACACAGACCTTTCTATTGAAAACCCTGATGGACATTCTACAAGAACTCTTCTGAACGAGGGAGATGACATCCGTGAGGACTGATATCCTGTGGGTCTCAGAAAGTGCCTGTTACAGATAAGTAACTTTACTTCTGAATATAAACTAAACATTTTTATACTACTTTAAATAAAGCAGTTAGGAACATGTTTATTGAAGCGAGTTAACAGCATGGGTTTTACCACATGCCAAGCTGGCTGCAATAATTGTTACTGTGCACTAAAACAGCCAGTGTGGTAGAAACCCTATGCTAATTATTTAGCACTCGATGAAGTAGACACTGAACTGGTTAGGGGTGGAGAATGAACCTTGCAGATCGCATGAGGGTCATTAGTGCATGCTAATCGTCAATGTTGCAGTTAGCTTGGGTGCACTTACTATCACCTTAATGGGTAGCAGTAAGTGCACACCCCATGAAATTCGACTGATGATTTAGTGTGGCCAGGTGCTTCTTAATGAGGTAACTGCATGGCGACATGCCCCTGTCAGCATGGGTCCATCACATCTCCGGTGATCATTTTTAGCATTTAACGTGTGTCCCCTTAACACACTTTCAGAACACACCCCATAATTTTTTTAAAATTATTTATTTATGCAATTTTAACAAAAATACAAGAAAACCCTTGTACAGAGAGGGCAGAATTCTAACACACAAAAAATAACTTCCCAAAGAAAACACAATCTCCAGGAAAAGCCCATTAGACCATAATAAAGAGGCAAGATGGGTCACAAAATACAGGATAAATTGAACACGTAGCAGTACAAAAGAAATAAAGCAGACTAAGGGAGAGTGTGCTATTACATTCTGAACTAGCTCTCATTGACAGGAGAGTCACTTTGAGAGTGAATAGGAAAAGGGCCCTGCACATTAGGTAATCTAGAGGAAATAAAACTGGCCAGCTGAGAGAGTTCAAAGAAAAGGTAACTGTGCCCAGCAAATTTTACTAGGCACTTACACGGAAATCGAAGAAAAAACAGCCCTCCCAGCTGAAGCACCCCAGGTCGATAGATCAGAAACTGTTGCCTTCTCTTCTGGGTAGCCCTGGAGATATCAGGAAATATTCGCAGGTGGGAGTCCAAGAACACCTTACATGGTGACCGGAAGAACAATCTCAGTAACCAGTCTCTGTCCGCCTCTAGGGCAAAAGTGACGAGCAGGGTAGCGGTCATCCCGGCCTCAGTCGGGGACCTCTCTAAAAAAAAAGTGGAAAGATCCAAACTGTCCACAGACAATACCCGATGCTCATCTGTATCCACAGGGACAGCCTTGGCAGTCGGTAAGTAGAAGGCCTTGGGGAGAGGAGGAACCGAATCAGCAGAGACCTTAAGAATGGTTACCAGAAACCTTTTAAACAATTCAAGTCACTGATGGAACTTTTGGAAAATTCAATATCCTAAGGTTCCAACTTCTTGCGACATTTTCAAGAAATTCCAACCACCTATGCAACACACCAGAATCCTTGGCAAAAGTTTGGGAAACTTCCTGAACTTGCCCCAGTCGGCTCTCGATAGAGACCACTTTGGCAGTAAGCTCAGTCTGACTGGATTCATATAGCTTTAATTGCTGCCCAAACACTTGGAATTGCTGCATTATAGACTGAAACTGTGCCGTAATATTAAGAGTCATAGATGAAAAGGCAGACCAGAGTGTATCAGGAGTAACTACTTCAGGTCTCACCCATGTCTGTCCTAGGTTTTCCCCACCAAAAAGAAGTTGTTTACCCGAAGAAGAAGTTGGCAGTTCCTCTGAAAAGTGCAGTGCCGAAGATGACTCCTTCTGTTTTCCACCCTCATCGCCGAGAAGCACTGCCGGAGAAACCAGCGCCGGTAATCCTTCTCCAGGGCTGGGCAGTTGCATCTGCAGATCACACGGCATGCCCACCAACTCACTCACGCCCATACTCGATGACCGCTGCAAGAACTCTCCCTCCGGCTGCGGTGGCGGCGATCGGAGCTCTGGGCTAAGAGAAACCTAAGCCCTCAGCGTTGGGAGGCCTTCCTTCCATCACCACAGCACTCAACGGGCGCACCGGAGCTATTCCACTACTCCCACCTGGGACCACGAACAAATCCATGGGCCCAGCGCTCACCGTCTTCACGGTAACCGAAGTTTCTCCTGCAGGAGTCGTAGCCAGCTTGGCTTTCCTCTTCCTGCCTGCATGCGACATCAAGAGTCCTCACCAGCCAGCGGAAAAAGGTAAAACGATAGGTAAAGCAGGAGACCCCTCGGAGCAGTGTCAGCAAGCGTCTGCTCAAGTCGCCATCTTCAGCTTCACACCCCATAATTGTTTGCAGTTGCATTCTTGCCCCCTTGAATTTGTGAATAAACAGATGCAATTGAAGGAAGCATAAGAGGACAGGAATATTAACAAAATAAAAGCTCAGAGGGCTGTTTATTCCTGGGAAATTTTGCACATGATATGGTATTTGCAAATTTTATTTATAAAAAAAATCACTGTCTTTGCACAAGTTTCTAGTTTGCTATAAAAAAAAAAAAGTTATGACTCGGATATATCATGTGCATTTTCTGTTTTTTGCTTTGAACTATGCGAGTAGATGAAATACAAATGTTTTAATAAATAAATAAAATGTCCATTCTGGTGAAGAACAGGTGACCAGCAGGGTGCTATAAGAATCACTGTTAGGCCTAGTTCTCTTCACTGACTTTGTAACTGGCACTGCCAAAGAGCTAGAGTAGGAAATGTTTTGCAGGATGATAGTGATGTGCATTCACTGGGAATGAGGCAAAGTCTTGAAATGTATTTCTTTATTTCCTACTTCATTTCTTTTCATTATTTAAACAAAATGAAAAAGAAAGAAAATAAATTTTAAAGATTCGGACCCCATTAACACTACATTAATTAAAAAAAGACCCGGTTACTCAGGCCCTCTCACCATTCCCTTCAACCGGTGGAGCCCTCCAGCATTTTGCTCTATCTCTGGTCTTGAGCAGTCATCGATCCCTTCTACCCTGCCTGCTACATATAGTAAAATGGTATCATCTGATCCAGGGTCCGCACCGTTTTCCAAAATGGCACCGGCCTCAGGTCAGCTGGTGTCATTTTTCCATATGGAATCACAGAGCACATCAATTAGGGATTGCTTCTTCCCCATGTATGGTCCACGTTTAGGGTAATAATTATGTTTTTTCTCTAGTTCATGCTATTGTAAAATAGTACACACTAAACCTTGAAACAACATGAAAAAAAAATAAATGGCAAAAGGAAATGAGAAAACCCAACCACTGAAACAATTCCTACAAGGAATGGGAAAAACAAGCCTTGCACACTCCTAGCGCATGACATGAAAACATGGAGCAGAGGGGATATGGAAGGGGAATAGTCTAAACAAAAGTTGTGGATGTTAGATCTCCTTTCTTGCCTTTTCCAAATCTGAGCAGAAGGCAAGTTACATGCAAGAACTCTAGGGGGCATGTTTACTAAAGTGTGTTAGCGCTTAAAGTGGCGATAATGTGTGAAAAGCGTGCCATGGTAACAGCTAAGGCAGGCCAAATGCAGATAGCGCAGGGAATTTTCTGCCCTAACTGCATTCTGGGTGGAGAGTGGACTTGTCAGCAACTATCAGTAACTATACGTTTTGCTGACATTTTGGGTGCAACTAATACCACCTCTATGGGTGACATTAGCTGCATCCACTGTGTTGCTGTGCCGTGATCTCGCCATTTGCACCTTGTTACCTGCTGGGAAATAATGTGCACACGCCCACAACAGCTAACACACAGCCTTTGCAGCTAATGTGGTGCTATTTGCTCTAACGCGAGGCATTAGCTGCAAAATCAAGATGCACTTTAGTAAATACACCCCTAGATGTGTCTTTGTGCAGTGGGGCTTGTGATTTAACTCTTGCACCTGAGGTTAAGTGATCTGCTCAAGGTTATATGAGGTGTCAGTAAAAATGGGATTTGATCCCTGGCTTTCCATTTTGCCGATCTAATGATTAAGTAGCTCCTTCATCCACAAGGACATTTCTTGTTTAGCTTATACCTTTCGGTAGTAGCTCAAGGTGACTTACTGTGCCTGAATGTATTTCCCTATTTGAAAAAGTTGTGAAAAGGATCTTGTTGGACAATTGCTTTTACCCCAATAATGCAACTAATGCATTTAGAGCACATAAATCTAAGGCCCACATAATACTTGGGGGGGGGGGGGGGGGTAATATTGGTAGTCAAACAGGAAAGGCACTTGGATTTTTCTCATTTTTGATCATCTTAAGGTATCAATATGTTAAACTAGTATGGAAGGCGAGTAGGATGATTTCTTTCATTATACATTCACGTTATCTTTATTTAAAGGATTTCCTTGGCCCTCTCAAATCAAAGGAACTAAATGGAGTGTAATATCTGTGTGGTTTATGCAGACTCTTTTGCTTTGTACTTGATACTATATGCCTGAAATTAATAAACATTAAAAAAAATTAAGTGCATGTCTTGCACTATAACTTACACGATGAGGTTTAAGGTGCTGAAGAAGCCCTTTTTTTAGGGTGCATATATATGACAGGAGCATTCAGACAATCTAGTAGGTTTTATAAGAAGGCATTTTCTGTATAATAAAAAACTCAAGGGGGGGGGGTGGTCATCATATAAAGCTGGAGAAGGGAAGATGCAATAAAGGACATTAGAAAAAACGTTTTCATTTAGAGAGTGATGGACAGTAAGAATAGACTTCCATCAGAGTTTCTAGGAGCCAAAACAAAGAAAAAATCAGGCAGGCACTGAGAGACTCAAAGGGACCTTAACTACAGGACAGAAGATTCAGGGGACCAGACAACAAGCATGATCTGTATGAAAGTAAAATGAAGCATCTTGGTTTCAACAGTCTTCTGAATGGATAATATTTACCAGTAAAACAAAACGCCAAAAAATGTGTCAAAAAGTCTATAAATAGAGTCATAACTAATTTGAACCCACTCACTATGTCTTCATAAAATGTGGAATTTTTCTGTTGAATAGCTGGGGCTCAATCCACAGACTGACAGCAGCAAACTACTACATGTGACTCTGGCCCTACATTTGTTACAGCAAGAATAGACTTTGATTTTCCGGTGGGACGTTACAGAACCTGATGGCTAAAACAGTCCGGTGGAATGGCACTGGCTTTCTGCTGTCAGTCCATGGATTGAGCCCCAATTATTGAACAGAAAAAGTCCACATTTTATTAAGACATATTGAGTGGGTTCAAATTAGTTATTTTATTTATAGATTTTTTTGACCCATTTGTTGATGTTTTGTTTTACTCTTTTCAACTGATTTCACTATGGCAGAGGAACAAGTTACTTTGATTACATTAAGTTTCTCATCACAGAAGATGGAGCACCTTTTGCAGGACTCTTCTTTGTTTGCCCAGGAATCCTGACCAATAGGAACTACAGATTGGACCTCTTTAATGCATTTGCAGAAGCGTTTGATCAGGGAAAACTTCATGCTGAGTCAGTAAAGGAATATTGTAGGGACAAAAGGATCCCTAGGGGCCTACAGGTCAACAAGGTCCCCCATATGTTTCAAACTAATAATTATAGTTTGTACAGAAATGGAATGGCATACCGACCAAGTGCTTTTTCGTTTTTTTTGCTTATTATTATAGAAACATCTGGAGCAGTAGCAGCTGACCTGTAGAAGAAATTTCATTCTATAAACTTCCTATAGTGGAGAATGAGGTTCAGAGGTCTCCACAACATCTGGACTTTTTTGAGCAATCTGATAAATTTTGACAGGGTATTTTAAATAAAAAATTACAAAAGTTCCATCAAGATTCTGAAGATTATCAGCAAAGACATATTTACTCCTAGATGTTTCCCTGGAAAGGGAAGAACCAGAGCTCAAGTACCCCAAAGTTGCAGAATCAGTGACCACAAGGAAACGAAGGGTAGTGGTGGTTGGAGACTCTCTTCTGAGGGGTACTGAGGCGTCCATCTGCCGACCAGACTTGATGTCCAGAGAGGTATGCTGTCTGCCTGGTGCCAAAATCCAAGATGTTACGGAGAGTTTGCCGAGACTCATCAAGCCCACTGCCTATTATCCAATGTTGCTAATCCATGTTGGAACAAATGATACTGCCAGGTATACCTCGGAACATATCAAAAGTGACTTCATGGCTCTAGAACAGAGGGTGAAGCAGTTAGGTGCACAGGTGGTGTTCTCTTCAATCCTCCCTGTTGAGGATAAAGGCCAAGGCAGAGAGGCTCGCATCCTGGAGATGAATGCATGGCTGTGTGGATGGTGTCATCGAGAGCGTTTTGGTTTCCTAGACCATGGGATGCTGTTCCAAGGGTTGCAGAGCAGAGATGGCATCCATCTGTCCAAGAAAGGTCAATGCTTCTTCAGTAGTAGACTGGCTAATCTACTGAAGAGGGCTTTAAACTAGATTCGTTGGGGATGGGTGAAGAAAGCCCACAGGTAAGTGAAAGCCCCCAGGTAGGTGATACATTAAATAACTTTACGGAAATGGGTAACAGGGGTAACATATGGAAAGCAGTGTGTATAAATGCCCGTAGCATGGGAAATAAGATCCCTGATGTTGAAGCTTTGGTGGGAGTGGCTGACTTGGATTTAGTGGCAGTTACAGAAACATGGTTCACAGAAAACCATGATTGGGATGTAACTATACCTGGCTATACTTTATTCAGAAAGGACAGGGTAGGAAGTAGGGGAGGAGGAGTGGCACTATATGTAAAAACTACTATTAAAGCTTTGGAATTACAGAGCTTAAAAGGGAGAGGGGAGGCATTGTAGGTTAAACTAGAAAGAGGGAAAGAGAAATTTATTTACATTGGTGTGATATACAGACCTCCCTCACAAGAGGAAGAGGTGGATAGAGAGTTAATTGAAGACATGCGCAGCATTGCTAGGAAAGGGGAAGTGCTACTGATAGGAGATTTCAATATGCCAAATGTTGATTGGCACATTCCTGCTGCAGTATCATCTAGAAGTAAGGAGATCCTGGATTCTCTACAGGGAGAACTATTCAGGCAATTGGTAACAGACCCCACACGTGAAGGGGCCATACTGGACTTGGTGCTTACCAATGGTGAAAGTGTTTCTGATGTTGTAGTGGGAGATCATTTTGCATCCAGTGATCACCAGATGGTGTGGTTCAGTATTAGGACTAGGGCTGTTAGAATCCATTCAAAGGCGAGGATCTTAGACTTTAGGAAGACTAACTTTGCGAAGATGGGCCAATACCTCAGGGAGTCGTTAGTTGGATGGGAACAGCTGAGGTATGTAGAAAAACAGTGGGAAAAACTGAAAGGGGATATTTTAAGGGCAACCAACCTTTTTGTTAAAATGGTAAATAAAGGTAAAAGAAAAGGAGACCGCTATGGTTTTCGAAAGAAGTAGCTGAAAAAGTGATGAAAAAGAGGGAGGCCTTCATGAAATACAAGAGATCACAGAGAGAGGATGACAGCCATCTGTATTTGGAAAAACTTAGAGAAGCTAGCAAAGTAGTCAAGAAGGCAAAGATTCAAAAGGAGGAGGAAATAGCCAATGCAATAAAATGGGAGGATAAGACATTTTTCAGATATATTAGTGAGAAGAGGAAGGGCAAGAGTGGTATTGTCAGACTCAAGGGTGCAGGGGAGGAATATGTAGAAGCTAATAAGGATAAAGCGGAATTGCTTAACAAATATTTTTGTTCTGTGTTCACAGATGAAGAACCAGGAGCAGGACCTCAGAAAACACCCACAAATAGGAACAGAAGCAAAGGACATCTTGAACAATTTTCAAAATAGTGTGTTCGTGAGAAACTATCTCAACTTAAAGTAGACAAAGCAATGGGACCGGATGGGATACACCCGAGAATACTGAGGGAACTTGGGGACATTCTAGCAGCTCCACTGACTGACCTTTTCAATGCCTCGTTGGAGTCAGGAGTGGTGCCAAAGGACCGGAGAGAGGCTCATGTGGAGCCTTTACACAAAAGCGGAAGTAAGGATGTGGTTGAAAACTACAGGCCAGTTAGTTTAACTTCAGTGGTGAGTAAATTATTGGAAACGCTGCTGAAAGAGAAAATAGTGAGGTTTCTGGAGTCCAGCGGATTACAGGATCCAAGGCAGCATGGATTCACCAGAGGCAGGTCTTGTCAGACAAATCTGATTGATTTCTTTGACTTGGGTGACCAGGGAGTTGGACCGAGGGAGAGCCCTAGATGTGGTGTATTTAGATTTCAGTAAAGCCTTTAACACTGTTCCTCACAGGCGACTTATAAACAAACTGAGCACCCTAGGGATGGACCCTAAAGTTACTGCTTGGGTTAGAAATTGGTTGGGTGGGAGGCGACAAAGAGTACAAGTAAATGGAGCTCACTCTGAGGAGAAGGATGTTATCAGTGGTGTGCCCCAGGGATCTGTCCTTGGTCCGATTCTTTTAACATCTTTGTTAGTGATATAGCGGAAGGGCTTTCAGGTAAGGTTTGCCTCTTTGTGGATGATACCAAAATCTGCAATAGAGTAGACACCCAGGAAGGGGTAGATAACATGAGGAGGTATCTAGCTAAGCTTGAAGAATGGTCTAGAATTTGGCAGCTGGGATTTAATGTTAAAAAATGTAAGGTCAGGCATTTGGGCTTCAGCAATCCAAGGGAGCAATATAGTATAGGGGGTGAAGTACTTTTGTCCACTAAAGAAGAGCGGGACCTAGGCGTGGTAGTGTCTGATGATCTTAAAGTAGCTAAACAGGTAGAAAAGGTGACAGCAAAAGCTAGAAGGATGCTTGGGTGCATACGGAGAGGAATGGCTAACAGAAAAAAGGAGGTGATAATGCCTCTGTATAAGTCTTTGGTGCGACCTCATTTGGAGTATAGTGTGCAATTCTGGAGACTGCATCTTCAAAAGGATGTGAACAGGATGGAGTCAGTGCAGAGGGTGGCTACAAAAATGATTAGTGGTCTTCATTATAAAGCATATGAGGACAGACTGAAGGATCTTAATATGTACACCTTAGAGGAAAGCCGGGATAGAGGTGATATGATTGAGATGTTTAAATACCTCCATGGCATAAATGTTCAGGGAGAGAGCCTCTTTCAATTGAAAGCAAGTTCTGCTACGAGGGGACATGGGATGAGGGTGAAGGGAGATAGATTCAGGAGTGATATGCGGAAATATTTCTTTACAGAAAGAGTAGTGGATCCGTGGAATAGTCTCCCAGTGGAGGTGGTAGAGATGAGGACAGTAACTGAATTCAAAAAAGCATGGGACCAACACAGAGGATCTCTAAAGGTAAAAAGTGGACTGTTGTAGTTGTTGTTATGGAAGGACAGACTACATAGGCTATGTGGTCTTTTTCTGTCGTCATATTTCTATGTTTCTATGTTTCCAAGATAAGAGCACCCATGTCTTAAGAACGAAGCATTTTATAGTTCATCGAGGAGGACTCTTCGGAATTCTCATATTATGAGTTTGGCATTTCTTCATATTTTTTGTCCAGGGGCCCGTGAGGAATAAGACAGGGCCGGAACAGATTCTCAGGACAATACCAGGGTCAGCAGTAACGGTGGGGTCAATGGTGATACCTGTTCAATCCTTTGTTTTCAACCTTTCACATCGACCTTTGACTTCCTAGGAACTTTCGGTGTTGGAACACAGATTGTCATTTGTTCACAGTGGGGGGAAGGGCTTGTTTGATATACAAGTCCATCTACAAAGATTTTTTGGGCAATTACGACTCTCTTTATATTTTCAAGAGTGAGGACAGTCATTAAACACAAAATATTCTCAGCTATATCTGCATTCCAGATGGGGGTCAACCATGTCCTATGGATCCCAATATTCAAGCATTTATTTGGTTGGTCCTAGCAGACCTTCAACACTTGTCACCTTGTCCATGGCACCATAATTTATCTAAGGAAGAGCAATGGGTAAACGTAGATCGATTGTTTACCTTATCAGAATATAGAAAGACTAGGGGACATGCAATGAAGCTACAGGGTAAACTATTTAAGACTAATAAGAGAAAATATTTTTTCACTCAACGTGTAATCAAACTCTGGAATTTGTTACCGAAGGATGTAGTAAAGGCTGTTAGTGTAGCTGGGTTTAAAAAAGGTTTGGACAAGTTCCTGGAGGAAAGGTCCATAAGCCATTATTAAGAAGGGACCCAGGATATCAATGCTTGAACCAATACAAGCATTGTGGAACCTGTGTCCCTTGGGGAAACTGCTAGGTACATATGACCTAGATTGGCCACTGTTGGAAACAGAATACTGGGCTTGATGGACCTTGGTCTGACCCAGTATGGCATATCTTATGTTCTTAACAAGCTTTGGGGGCACTGATGACTGATCCCTCCATAATTATCAAACTAGCAGATAAAGGTGGAGGAATCATCATAATGGCCAGGGAGCAATGTGATGCTGAAGTATATGCCCATTTGGGAGATCTGCAATTCTATCAGCCTTTGGATAAGGATCCCATCGATTAATGGGTAAAATTAGATCGATTCTTTACGCCATCAAAAAGTAGAAAGACTAGGGGGCATGCAATAAAGCTACAGTGTAACCCATTTAAGACTAATAAGAGAAAATATTTTCTCACTGAACGTGTAATCAAACTCTGGAATTCATTACCAGAGGATGTAGTAAAAGCTGTTAGTGTAGCTGGGTTTAAAAAAAGGTTTGGACAAGTTCCTGGAGGAAAGGTCCATAAATCATTATTAAAAAGGACCTGGATAATCCACTGCATACCCCAGTATTATAAGCATTATGGAGCCTGGGTGTCTTTTTGGGAAACTGCTAGGTACTTGTGACCTGGATTGGCTCTGTTGGAAACATGATACCGGGCTTGATGGACCTTGGTCTGATCCAGCATGGAATTTCTTATGTTCTTATGACTTTCAGGCAGAAATATGTGGTGTTTTGGAGATGGCTCTTGATCAAAATTTGATTTTGGAATGGTTGTTTAAATTTTTATGGGTTCAGCACTCTCGGATACCAGTGTTTTATGTAGTTCTTAAAATCCATAAGGATCCGGTTAAGCCATCAGGTAGACCAATTGTGTCAAGCAAGTACTCTGTGCTAGAACCCTTGTCTAGATATTTGGACACATACTTAAATCCTTTAGTCCAGAAGTCGACTTCATGTATTCAGGACTCTGAGTCATTAATAACATGTCTGTCCACTTTGGTTGGGGTTTAGGCTTCTTGGATACTCGTCATGATAGACATAGTGGCATTGTATACCAACATTCCCTAACAATGGGCTATAACAGTAGCCATCTGCTACTTAGCTACAACAGACCTCTTGCAAGCTCAGTTGTCTTTTCTTATATGAATGTTACATTTGGTCCTCAGACGCAATTATTTTGAGTATGATGGGCCATTATTGTCATCAGATTCACGGGGTGGCCCCCTTGGTGGCATGCTTGCTTGTTTGCGCCTTCAAGGAGGACCAGGTATACCACATAGATTTTTCATTGGAGGTAGTTCTCTGGACCGGTTTATCGATAATGTGTTTTTCATTTGGAGTGAGACAGAGCAATGTTTTTGGGGGAATTTCTTGCATGGTTGAATCAGTGGCTCCAATCTTAAATTGACTCCAGAGTATTCTCGGTCACAGGTTCACTTTTTGGTTATAGTAATATTTAAAGCCGAGGATTCATTCCACACCTCAATTTATCAAAAACCCATTAATGGTAATAGTATGTTGAACTATGAGAGTTTCCACCCCTAGCACCTGCAGGAGAACATCCCAGTAGGGCAATTTTTGAAATTATGTTGGTTGTGTTCCTCGAAGCATTAATTCCAGCAGCAAGCCCAAGTGATGCAGGCACGGTTTGCTCAGAAACAGTACCAGCTAGTACCATTTGAAGAGCATACACTTGGGCAAAGTATGTCAATAGGGACTGCTTGTTAAGTTCAACACGAAAATCTTTTTTTGGGCATTCAGGTTCCAGGATATTATACACAAACAGGATATTTTGAAAGTCCACCCGATTTTTAACCATGGGCTACATTTTGCATATCATCATGGACATAATCTCTACGACATGTTGGTACATGCTAGATTTATCCCTCAGAGGAGTCAGATGATTGGGTGCCACAACTGTTGTGGCAAATATGTGGTATGTGCGCACATGTTGGAAATTGCCCATATCAAGCATCTATCATTTTGACGGCCTTATAGGTTGTGCCAGGTTATCTCCTGTACCAATTCAGTGGTGCTTTACATGATCCTCTGTTCCTGTAATAGCATGTACATTGGCCAGACCATACACATGTTTAAAACCTAGATTATTGAACAATTATCGGCAATACTCCAGAGGGTTTTGACATTACCCTTGGTACAGCATTGGGTTGCTGCTGGACATGAAATTTACTGATCTTAAATGCTGCATAGTGGACCAGATTAGGTCAGTGGGTGGTGGGGATCTGGCCTTACATTTGTTACAGTGGCACGCTACAGAATCTGTTAGCTTTAACAGTCCGGTGGAATGGCACTAGTTATTTTGAGTCAAGTTTTATCTTTAACTGTGATCTTTTTGATAGTTTTTTTATTGGGATGATCACATCAGTCAGGTCTCTAATATTATTGGATCTGCCTTCATGTTATCAAGGGTTGGGGTTGGTGGTGAGCTATGGGGTTCATCTGCTTGTAGGGTTCCTAGGGCTTATATCGAGGGTTAATTAATGGGTTTATTTGGAGTAGTTATGTGAGGGTGTTGAGTGTCTGTGTGTTATGTTGTGATCGGTCAGTAGTGTCCACCAATGAGAAGGGTGAGATATAGAGAGGAGTGTAATGTAGTGATAGGTATTTGAAAGGAGGAGTTTGATTGGATGTTTGGTGGTGTTGGTGGATTTTCATTGGAGAATGTGTGAGAAGGTTTGTGGTTTAAAGGAGGAAAGGGGAAGGGCAGTTTTAATCGTGCTTTTCTACTGGAAGGATGTATATTGATAAGGTGGGTTCATTATGTGTTAGGGAGGGATTGCTTAAATCTTATGGGCATGAGCTAATGGTTATCCCTTTAGTTTTTCACCAGCTAAAGCCATTGGTTTTGAAAAAGCCGCTTTGCAGTGAAACCGTCGGCCGCGGTCACCTGGAAAGCCTGATTTAATGTCCAGGGGAGGCAGTGCCAGCAAATTAAGTTGAGTATACTATGAGACTTAAAAAGAAATGAGCACTTTACTCTTGGGTAAGTTTGATGTTTGTTAATTGGGGGCGATGATGATAGTTTGTGAGCGGCATGCAGTAGTTTGCTGCTGTCAGTCCTTGGATTTAGCCCCAATTATTATTGAACAGAAAAATTCCACATTTTATGAAGACATATTGAGTAGATTCAAATTAGTAGTTCTGGATATTTACTTCAGCGGTTTTTCAAAGGAGTGAGCACTTAATATCTAGTAGTATCACACACCTTGGAGCGAGACAAAAATTATAATTTCATGGAATGAATGAACTTATGCACCTCATTAGAAAATCACATAAATCAACCCAAACATTGAGGATCCCAGTAACAATGATAAAGAGCAAAGCTATGTAATTTTTTTATTGTTACGAGCACAGTATTGTTCAATAAAGCTGGGAGTGAAAGCATATCTGTTTATGTACTGTATAGTATATTAACTCTTATGACATTCTGCAGACTTCACCAAGGTTACTTTGTGTTTTTAAATAAGAAGCATGACACTGGATGCTTTAAATGTTCTTAGGTACCTATCTTGGCATCCTCTGGCATGTTTGGCAGCTACTGAATGTTAATAGTCTAAAGAAGCAGTAAAAGACAAACGTAGCACTGAACTAGTGATGTTTCAGCCATATCAGAGCAAATACTTTGTTGTGTCATTGGGATTTAGATGTCTGTTTACCAAAGCATGTTAAAATCAGAACATTAACACCCGATGTTAATGCAATATTCACAAAGTGATACATCCGTGCTTACATTTGCATTAGAAACATAGAAACATAGACCATGTGGTCTTTTGCTGTCATCATCTTTCTATCTAGTCTGTCCTTCCATATCAACAACTACAACAGTCCCCTTTTTTCCTTTAGAGATCCTCTGTGTTTGCCCCATGCTTCTTTGAATTCAGATACTGTCCTCATCTCTACCACCTCCACTGGGAGACTATTCCACGGATAACATAAGAACATAAGATATGCCATACTGGGTCAGACCAAGGTCCATCAAGCCCAGTATTCTGTTTCCAACAGTGGCCAATCTAGGTCATATGTACCTAGCAGTTTCCCCAAGAGACACAAGTTCCACAATGCTTGTAATGGGTCAAGCATTGATATCTTCGGTCACTTCTTAATAACGGTTTATGGACCTTTCCTCCAGGAACTTGTCCAAACCTTTTTTAAACCCAGCTACACTAACAGCCTTTACTACATCCTCCGGTAACAAATTCCAGAGTTTGATTACACGTTGAGTGAAAAAATATTTTCTTTTATTAGTCTTAAATAGTTTACCATGTAGCTTCATTACATGTCCCCTAGTCTTTCTATATTCTGATAACGTAAACAATCGATCTACGTTTACCCGTTCCACTCCGTTCATTAATTTATAGACTTCTATCATATCTCCCCTCAGCCGTCTCTTTTCCAGGTTAAAGAGCCCTAACCTTTTTAGCCTTTCTTCATAGGAGTATCCTTCCATCCCCTTTACCATTTTGGTGGCTCTTCTCTGAACCTTTTCTAAAATCGCTATATCCTTTTTAAGATACGGCGACCAGAATTGCACACAATATTCAAGGTGCGGTCTCACCATGGAACGATATAGAGGCATTATAATATCTTTTGTTTTATTTTCCATTCCTTTCCTTATCATACCTAGCATTCTATTTGCTCTCTTGGCCGCCGCTGAACACTGGGCCGAGGGTTTTAACATGGTATCCACAATGACGCCTAAACCTTTTTCCTGGGTGGTTGTTCCTAATGTGGAACCTTGCATCGTGTAACCATAGTTTGGGTTGTTCTTCCCTAGGTGCATAACCTTGCACTTGTCCACATTAAATTTCATCTGCCATTTTGATGCCCAGTCTTCCAATTTATCAAGATCCTCTTGCAATTTTTCACAATCCTCTTGGGTTTTAACAACTTTAAATAGTTTTGTGTCATCTGCAAATTTGATCACCTCACTCATTCCACTTTCCAGGTCATTTATGAATATGTCAAAAAGCAGCGGACCCAGCACAGATCCCTGGGGTACACCACTATTCACTATTTCTGCATATCACTCCTGACTCTATCCCCTTTCACCCTCATCCCATGTCCACTTGTAGCAGAACTTGCTTTCAATTGAAAGAGGCTCTCACCATGTGCATTTATGCCATGGAGGTATTTAAACATCTCAATCATATCACCTCTATCCCGCCTTTCCTCTAAGGTGTACACATATTAAGATCCTTAAGTCTGTCCTCATATGCTTTATAATGAAGACCACTAATCATTTTAGTAGCCATCCTCTGTCCTGACTCCATCCTGTTTATATCCTTTTGAAGGTACGGTCTCCAGAATTGAACACTATACTCCAAATGAGGTCGCACCAAAGACTTATACAGAGGCACTATCACATTCTTTCTTCTGCTAGCCAGTCCTCTCCCTATGCACCCAAGCATCCTTCTATCTTTAGCTGTTATCTTTTCTACCTGTTTAGCTACTTTAAGATCATCAGACACAATCACACCTAGGTCCCACTCTTCTTTAGTGGACAAAAGTACTTCACCCCCTATACTATATTGCTCCCTTGGATTGCTGCAGCCCAAATTCATGACCTTGCATTTTTTAACATTAAATCCCAGCTGCCAAATTCTAGACCATTCTTCAAGCTTAGCTACTGTAGATCCCTCCTCATGTTATCTACACCTTCCTGGGTGTCTATTCTATTGCAGATTTTGGTATCATCCGCAAAGATGCAAACCTTACCTGACAGCCCTTCCGCTATATCACTAACAAAGATGTTAAAAAGAATTGGACCAAGGACAGATCCCTGGGGCACACCACTGGTAACTTCCTTCTCCTCAAAGTGAGCTCCATTTACCTGTACCCTTTGTCGCCTCCCATTCAACTAATTTCTAACCCAAGCAGTAACTTTAGGGTCCACCCTTAGTGTGCTAAGTTTGTTTATAAGTCGCCTGTGAGGAACCGGTGTCAAAGGCTTTATTAAAATCTAAATACACCACATCTAGGGCTCTCCCTTGGTCCAACTCCCTGTTCAATCAGATTTGTTTGACAAGACCTCTTTTTGGTGAATTCATGCTGCCTTGGATCCTGTAATCCACTGGACTCCAGAACCCTCACTATTTTCTCTTTCAGCAGCATTTTCAATAATTTACTCACCATCAAAGTTAAACTAACCAGCCTTTAGTTTTCAACCACATCCTTACTTCCGCTTTTGTGTAAAGGTACCACGTGAGCCTCTCTCCAGTCCTTTATGATAATGAAGTAATCATTATTTACTTAAATGAGTAAACCAGAAATGTTAAATCCTGCAGATGCTAATGCATTATTTAATACTTTGGCTTATTGACAGAAGTAGATAATACGGTGGTTTGCATAGTTTTGTATTTGATTACATCACTATTAAAATGAACTTTAATGCATCCATGATAGCACCTTCATGCTATTGCATGTGTCAGATTACGTAGGTATTTAATGCATGTTAAATTGTTGGCACTATGTTTGCATTCATATTAATGCTGATTTAATAATAATGAGGTATAATCTACCATTTCATCTATTGCTGTGGGTAAAGCAGATGCACATGAAATGGTGCAGATATTAACACAAGAATATTAAAACCAAAAATCCTAATTACAACTCATGGGACGTAGTTAGCTTTTTGCCTTAATGCTAGCATTAATGTGTTAATTAACATGCTCAGGAAATTTGCATAGAGTTAGTTTGGGAATACTGCATGAACATTACATAGAAACATAGAAAATGATGGCAGATACTGTGGCAAGGAGGCCTATCCGGAGTCCGGGGGAGGACAAAGAGACAGGGAATTCACCCTAGTAAAGGGCCCCCTTTCACCAGGACAGGGTAGGAAAGCCACAATCACCTCTAGGAATCAGAAAACGTCCACGTGGCCCACATTTCATGCTCCCCCTAGTGGAATAAGGGTGAGAGGATACAGGGCCCAGAACCCCTATGGCAGGGAATTCTCCAAGCACTCAGCTGCCTGAAGTCAGGCTGATTGTTGTCACCTGGGTAGGGAGGAGTTGGAGCTAGAGCACTGGAAATATAAACCTATGCCAGAGTGTGAGAAAGGGGGAAGAGATGCAGGAAGCCAGGCTGCCACAAGCAGAGGCACGGATGTAAGCAAGAGAAGCTTGACTAGTGCTGAGCAGAGCAGAGGAACTGAGCTTCCAGGAGAAGAAAGTGCTAATTGGAATATAGCACGGCTGCAAGAGAGTTTGGGGCCAGGAACAAGAGAGACTCCAAGATCCCCCTGGAGGCTGTTAGCTGAGCACTGTGAGCAAGATGGAGAGTCAGAACCCATGCAGCTGGGAGAGCCCGAGGTGAAGCTGAATGATGAGGACACTCCCATGGACTGTTCCTTTTGCCAAGCTTTAAACCTAGGAACGTAGAGAAAACAAGCCAGTCTTGAAAGAAAGTCTACCAGAAAAAAGGTACCCATATTCCACAAGCAGGGTGACCGTGATTCCCATTTATTTATTTATTTATTTATTTTTCTTATATACCGTGCTATTAAGATCAGCGCGGTTTACATTATAACTGAACAATGCAACAATGTATTACATAACACGATGTGCTTACATAGAACAGGGGTACAATCATAAGTGGAGAACGGGGGAAACTATTTATAAGATATATATACATAAAATTTACATAGAGTTATATACAACTAATACTTAAACTCTTCATGTGATCATAGCACGGTCTGGTGGAGATAGGATACAGCCATAGGGGGAGGGGCGGCTAACCATTTTCATGTTGGGTTAGGGTGTTGGGATAGTCAGAGCAGGGGGAGAATGCCTGCGACTTATGTTTTTCAGGACTGGTTTCAGGATAGTAGATTTGAAACAGATGGTGTTTTATTTCTTTTCTGAATGTGGTGAGGCTTGGTATGGATCGAATCCAGGTGGGAAGTTCGTTCCAGGCTGTCGGAGCATAAATCGAGAAAGCTCTATTAGTAGTTGTCTTTGTGCACCTTGTGGTAAATTTGGGTACTATTAGCATGTTGAGTAGTGCAGGCCGTCTTACTCTGTTTTCAGGGATATTGTTAATCAGATTGCTGATAGGTGTGGGAGACTGGTTGTTCAGTGCCTTGAACGTCATGACCAGTATCTTATATTGAATTCGGGCTTGTAGCGGTAGACAGTGTAACTCTTTCATTACTGGCGTTATATGTTCCAATTTTGATACACCTGTTAGAACCCTGGCAGCTGAGTTCATGGCCAGTCGAAGCGGGCTGAGGGTTGCCTGTGGGAGGCCATGGAGGATGATGTTTGCGAAATCAAGATGTGGGATTACTAGGGCCTGAAATATCGTTCGATAGTCCGAGAAATCGAGTAGTGGGCGGAGGTGGCGGAGGGTTCGTATCTTGTGGTAAACTGATCTTGTAACGGTCTTTACGTGGGTTGTCATGTCTAGACGCCGATCTAGAGTAATTCCTAGGTATCGGATTGTGTCTCTCGTTTTGAGTTCGGCATTTTTAACTTGCAGGTAGGGAGGTGTGACGAACTTCTGGTTCCTAGTGACAAAGAGGACATCGGTCTTGCTATGATTGATCCTCAGGTTTTGTGTGAGGAGCCATTCAGCAACTGCATCAAAGCATCTGATGATAGGGGAGAAATCGGGCTGCTCAATAGTGAATGGAATGTAAAGTAGTATGTCGTCAGCATACACCAGGCATTCTACATTTAGGGAGCGGATCAGAGAGCAGATAGGCTGCATATAAATGTTAAATAGTAAAGCAGACAGGGATGATCCCTGGGGTACTCCCTGCTTCTGTAGGAAAGGCTCAGAGGAAGTGTTACCTGTTTTTACTTGCTGCCATCTATTGGTTAAGTATGATTCGCACCATTGTAATGCAGTATCCTGTAACCCTTTTTCTTGGAGACGTTGTAATAGTATTTTATGATTCACAGAATCGAAGGCGGCTGCAATGTCGAGAAAGATAAGGATGAAGCCTTGGTGTATATTATCAATTCCTGTGATTAGTTTGTCGAAAAGGGTAGTTAAGATGGTATCTATCCCATGCGATTCTCTGAAGCCATGTTGAGCTGGGTCGAGAGGTGACTCAGTGTCAACGTGTTGCTGGATCTGTCGCTGGACTATCTTCTCGATGATCTTGGCAAGCAGGGGAATACTCGATATGGGTCTGTAGGATTCGACTTTGGATGTACCAAGGCGACTATTTTTTAGTAGGGGCCTGATTGATGTGTGTTTTAAACTTTTTGGGAAGACGCCTCTTAGTAATGATTGGTTGGTTATATTGCATAATGAGTGGCTTAGTTCATGTCGAAGTTCCTTTATCCAGCTTGCTGGGCAAGGGTCATTGGGGGCCGTGGTGAGATTAATAGAGGTAACGGTGTCTTCAATTTCTTTAGTTGATACTGCAGAGAAATTGAGTAGTAGGGTAGGCTTTGGTGTACTTATTGCAATGGTTGGGTTGTAGGTAGGTGGAATCATGTTGGATTGGATCATTTTTGATTGCAGGTAGTTCGAGTAATCCTGTGGTTGAGGCATGAGTGGGCTTACAGGTGCTGGGTCACCTGTTAATGATTTTACAATATTAAATAGGTCATGTGTCTTATTCAAAGACCGTTTTAGAATGGTTGAGTGATGTTTCCTCTTTTCATTTATTTTCTCTCTGTGTAGTGCTAGATGTGAGTTATAATTGTGGTAGGCTACTGTAGTCTGATTCCTGCGCCATCGTCTTTCGAGTTTACGTAGTTGTAAGAGGGAAGCTCGAAGGTCAGTAGAGTACCAGGGGGCATGCGCACGTTTCCTGGGTACCTTGTTGGTGGATGGAATACAGGCTATAGCTCTAATACTGTTGTTCCAATTCACTACAAGTTCGTCGGGGTCAAGGATAGGAACATCGAAGCGTGGCAGTAGCTTGATAAGTACATCTTCCTTGTCGAGTGGACGAAATCGTGTTGTTAGTATTCCGGGGTCGGGGGTGCTGGCCCTGTCACTGGTCTTATGGTGGTATGTGATTGGTATGTGGAAGTTGAGGAGATTATGGTCAGACCAAGGTACTGGGGATATAGCAGTCAACAGCTGAGGAGTGGTGTCAGCTATAAACTGAGGGGAAGTGTTTGTAAAGGGGAAGTTTACGGGGACTAAGGAGCAAGCCTGGAACTGTGATATAAGCTTGTAAATCACCTGCTGCTGGAACAAGAACACTGGGGTAAGCTAAAGTAGCTATTAGAACAAAGCTTTCCTTTGCCCCTGGATTATATCTGTTTACTTGGAAGGTAGCCAAGAAAGGTTTGAAGCTGAATAGAAGCTATACTAACACGGACAGTGAATGTGATTTGTTTTTGTGCTTTAGCCAGCAAGGCTAAAAAGGAGTGCAATATCCTTGCTGTTAGACTGTGTATCCTGAACTATAGAGAACCTTTAAACAGCCATTTTTGTGTTTGGGTTTGTTTTTGGACAATGCTCCACTTCAAAGAGTCCTGAACAAATAATCCTGTATGTGGTATGTTCGAACCATTGTGTACAAAATAAATTTCTGTCATTTGCCTTACCTCCTTGAGCCTGACTACACCTTTCTGCTTGATGCACCCATACAGCTAAACAAAGACTACATTTCCCAGAGGACACTGCAGGGAAATAGTTGGAAAAAGCTGAGGAAGCAGATAGCGGAAAGTTCCTCTAATAACCACGCCCCTCTAAGCTAGAGGCGAGTGGTGGTGGCGGCATGACAATACAGATCATGTAGCCTATCCAGTCAGCCCATCCATAAGAAGTTTTATAATTCTTTTCTCTTTCTCAGAGATCCTCTGTACTTGTCCCATCTTTTCTTAAATTCAGATACATTCTTGTCTCCGCTACCTCCACTGGGAGGCTGTTCCACACATCCCTCACCCCTTTTGTAAAAATATACTTCCTCAGATTACTCTGAGTATATCCCCTTTCACCTTCATCCTATGACCTGTTGTTCCAGAGCTTGCTTTCAACCTCCTGGGCATTTATACCATGGCTTTTGGAACATATTTTCCGCAAACATCTTTGAGATGGGTCTTTTCCCTATTGTATTCCAGCAGTTTTATTGTCTCTCCTTGACATTGTTGTTCTAGCCATCCACTGCCCTTTTGTTTGTCTTTTATTTTCATTTGCTTTTTGGTGGTTTGTGTTTTAGTTTGGAGGTTTTTTGGCCTTTGTTTTGTTCTCCGGTCATGAATTTTTATTGTAAACCACTTGGATGCCAGTCTGCTGTGCCTACAGTGGAATAACACATGCCAAATAGAAATATTTCCCCCTCCCACCTTTTCTCCAAAGTATACATATTGTGATCTTCAAGTCTATCCCCATATGTCTTGGGTGTTAATGCTCTGATTTTAACACGTTTTGATAAATAGACTCCTAAAAGTGCTAGATAACTTCATACTGAGAGCTCTATTGAATTTGAGAAAACGTTTTAACAGGCAAATGCATAGAGATGACTCAGGGCACATACTTACTGCACAGTAGGCTGTACTGCTGCAGGGTAACTGATCCTATGTACTGTCAACCATGGCAGTACATATTTCGTGTTCTTCAAAGATCCATTAAAGAAATTTAGCGAAGAAAACTTTTTCCTTAATAGGTGCTCTCTTTTTCTCTTGGCAACTTTTTCATCCCCTGTGTTCCCATCTTCCATTTCTCTGGTTTTATTCTTCCTCAAGCTCATGCTACCTATCTAAATATTACAGCAAAACAGGTTAGTAAAAGAATCATTCTTCCACCAGAAGACACCAAGAGTTATATTATGAGATGATGGCCAAACTGAAATACGGAGCTTCAAGAGAGTTGCTTACATAGACGAAATACTGACTTGTAGGAGTGAGTAGGCTAATGGTTAGAGCAGGGAAGCTGAGTTGTAATTTTGGGCAAGTCATTTAGCCCTCTATTACCTCGGGTACAAAATTGCAGGCTGATGCAGAAAGCCGGCACTGAAGTTGCACGCTATTAGCTGTGTACGCGTTTACACAGCATGCCGATAGCGCGAGACCTCAGTGCCAGTATGCAGCAAAGGGCATGTATGCAAATGAGCTGTGCGCAAAACTTCAGCATAAAGTTGAAAGGAGGGGAGCCAACGCATGCACAAACACCGGTACCTACCCTGAAACAGTCTTTCCCTACAAACGCAAAACGTTTGTCACGTCAGACCGGGCATAGAGATACTGGCGCTCCTGCTGGTTATGTAATCCTCTACGCATTTCCCTGCATTGGGTGCAGACCTTATGAGTATTCCACTTTAATATGGGCATCTCATTTGCATATTATTTAAATATGCTTAGCGTTGCTGTGTGTGCATGCTTTTTGTTTGCTGTTTATGCACATGTTGATCTCTTTTCTGCATTTGCTGTGGCAGAACTTGTGCATATAAGTTGTGTTATCTGTGCGCAAAGGGCACTCTAGTCTTTTTGCATCAGCCTGTTAGATTGTAAGCCCTCTAGAGACAGGAAAATATCTATTGTACTTGAATGTAATTTGCCATGAACTTCTGGGAAAGGCAAAAACCAAATCCAATATTAAAAAAAATGATTCTGCTCCTCAGATTCTCCAGTGCAGGTAGATTGACCATATACATATGCATCACACATACATTTGTTTGAACATTTAGAGGTATGTTTACTAAACAGCGGTAGCGGCTTCCGTGCGACATCAAAGCGGGGCTGCGGCTCCAATATCACACTGAAGCCGCTACCGCTGTTTAGTAAACATACCCCTTAGTTTATATTGCCATAGATACAAACTTGCACTAAACATTCAGGGACTGATTTAGGCTGGATTTCTAATATGCATGTCAGATGCACCATAAAAGACTTACGTCCAATCTGACTGAAACAATCCTCTTTAGTCCTTTTTTTTTGTAATAAGTTTTGCTCTAATTGCTTGCCATAAAAAAATTGCTTCTTTTTCAAATAATTCAATGTATGAGATTCTTAGAGATAGAGAATATACAAAGCATTTTTCAGGCTAACGCAATGCAATATGTACCATTCCAGGTTCAAGGTAAAGAGTGTTTTAAAATAAGCTTTCTACTAACCTTTCAAAACTAATGTTCACGTTATCTGGTCAGCAGATCCTTTGTTCTCAATGTAAATAATGCTTTCCTTGGCACACCCTGATCATAACAGAAGTAGTAGCTACAACGTTGATGGTAGTCCCCCCTACACTGTAGGCAAAACTTTTGACTTGTAACAAAAACTTAATCACAGAAGTCTACTTGCATGTATGCTAAGTTAAGTGCATAATGCATGCTTAACAATAATGCTGCTCTTATAAAATCAAGAACAGTGCGCGGTCCATTCCATGCAGTATCCTTCCAAATGACTTCATGAGAAGAGAGAAGTGAGAATCAACAGACCGAGGGGGTTTTATTCCTGATACAACTACTTAAAAATGAAATCTTTGTTCACCGCATTGGATTCATCATCATTTCCTTATTGTGCTGCTTTGTTTCCAAGTAATTGTCCCTTTGACTTTGATAATTAAATCAGTCCTTCCGAGTCTACATTTGATATTTACTAATTCAATTTACTTGTGGTTGATTGACTCTAATGATTATTCTCAGTTGCTTGAAATGACTGACAAACTGTGCTGGGTGCAAGTTGGTCATTTATCACCTTTCATAAAATTTCCTGATAAAATTACTTTTTGAAACAAATAAATCTGAATTAGGGAATTTAGCTTTGTGCATACAGCATTAGCATGAGCATACTGTGATATGCCCTTTCCTTACATTGTTATATAAAAATAGATGCGATTACTTCATTCTTCCATTATTATGACCACATAGACATGAATTTCTTGCAAAACTTTACTGTAAATGGTGCAGCTCCAATTATTTGTGGTCTGGCCACTAATGGGTCCCTTTCCTTTTGCAGAATTTCAGCAGTCCATCTTCTGCAGACTTTTAGTAGTCCATTGTTTCTGTATCTAAAGGAAATGTAGCTCAGAAGGGAATGATTTTTTTTCTATTTGGCTTTCTGCAATGGGATCTACCAAGGGAGGAGCTGATGCTGTCACTGAGTTAATAAAAGGTGCTTTGGAGGGAAAGTTCTTTTACTTCCTTTTCCGTCAGGCTCAAAAAGGAGCATGCAACTCCTGAGAGGTTGAATCCTGTACTAGTTTAGTCCTTGCACCAAGCAAAATGTGAAGGGATAAAGTTTCTCGCTCCTTTTCTGCCTCTCAGAAACAGGCACAGAACTTGGCAACAAGGCCTTGTGGAATGTTAGGCCTAAAGTACCAACACTCTTGGGGTAAAGAACAAAAAGGAATATTTTTCTCTTTTTACCCATTCTTGCAAGCCCTCAAGAAGGGAGCACAGGGCTCCAGAAAAGCTGAGTCCTGGGACCTGACCTAATCCCTTCATAAAGGAAAAGAGGTTTTAGAATTTTGCCTCCTTTTAATCTTACCAAAAAATTGAAGTGGTTCCTGAATTTGGGCTATGAGCAGTGTGGACGGTTGCTGGGGAAAGGGAATTGGGTTTCGTTCATGCCTTTTTCATAAGTTCAAGGTGAGTTACATTCATATGCAGTAGGTATTTTCCTATCTCCGGTGGGCTTACAATCTAAGTTAGTAACTGAGACAATGGAGGGTTAAGCAATTTGCCTAAGTGACTTGATGGTTAGGTGACAAGGCATGCAAATATGAGTGGCTTAGTGCCTAGTACCAAAGGAGGAGTGCCCTGGGAAAAAGGACGTATGGCCTGGTCTGGTGAGTGGAAGCCCTAAGACCACAAAAAGTGTCTCTGGAAGAGAGGACTTGCAGTTCAAGCATTGCCCCTGGGTTCAAAGAACCTACAGTGAGAGAAGTGTTTCACATATTGACTGAGAGAGAGCAGGGTGAAAAGTGGAGGAGACTTCTGAAGAGATATCATGGAAGCAAAGTGTCTCAGAGTAGTCTTAATCCAGATGACAAGACTGACTTCAAGAGGAAGAGTTCATCCATCTAACCAAGTACGTCAACTTTTACAGGATTTTTTCTACTCTAAATTTTTCATGTCTGTGTTTAACTAAGTTTTATCTATTGAACAAATTTTTGATTCACTCAGTAAAGACTGTTACTATCTAATAGACTCCTGCAGTACAAATTAGACTTGTTAGGAATGAGTGGATACTAGATTGGAGGGAATGACAAGAGAGACATGATTTAGCCAATGATTGTCCACTGATCTAAAGATTTGAAGAAAAATCTTCCCCCCTCCCCTGCCCTGCCGTCACCCCTAAGGATCCATAACCAAAGGTGAGGAGCGGTCTTCTCCGCAGCACCTTTCTTGTGGTCCCAAGAGCCTCAACACATGATGCCCCCGAGGACTGGTTACATTTTTTTAAAGTGTTTTATTTATGCTAATTTTCAAGTATACACCAAGGGGTATGTTTACTAAACAGCGGTAGGAGCTTCCGTGCGATACTGGAGCCACTGTTAGTAAACATACACCCAAGAATATACAATTCTTGTACAGAAAAAGGGCAGTTAGCCAGAAAAAAGTTTTTCTCTTTAAGAACAAAAAGAAAAATCATTAAGATAATATAAGGCACCGCTCTCCCTAGCCCACTATAAGAGGGAGGAGTCATTAATAGAAAAGTGAAAAGAAATATGGATCAGATAACAACCAACATTAATAAATCATTCACAAAACTCCAGGAGAATCAATAGAGGATTCTAGACGATGGGCATTCATGAAGGCAAGAGGCTGGGAGGGCTCATAAAAGGCATAGGAAACTGAATTTAACCAAGCACTTACAGGGGTGCTTAAGAAACAATAAGCCCCCCCCCCCTCCCCAGCTGTTGGAGAAGGAGACAATCCCGGCGCCATCTCTGAGTTTCTTTAGCAAGATCTGGATAAGTTCTTACAGATAAACCACGGAATACTAAACTTTTTTTCCTAAAGAACAATCTCAAAAGCCATTCTTTATCAGATGTGAGATCAAAAGTCCCTAATAATGTAGATGGAACAACAATTTCTTCCCGAGAGGATTCCAATAATGCAGTAACATTCAATACATCTGCCAGTTGTGTCCCAATGTTTTCAGATGTGGATGACTTTCTCCCAGTAGGTAGATAGTCAACTTTAAAAATCAAGGGAAATGACTTACTCAGGACTGCTAAGACCTCTGTAAGACAATTCTTAAACATATCAGAAGCTGAAACATGAGTTGCCCGAGGAAAGTTAATAATTCTTAAATTCGCAGCTCTTGAGAGATTGTCCAGATGTTCCAATTTGAGATTTACAGCGGCAAAATTTTTAATAAAAGCATCAGAGTACCCTTCCAAATCTTTAACTTCCTCCTGAGTTTCTGTTCATGAAACTTGTGTTGACATAAGTGTAGTATTGATATTTTCTATAGCATTGGAGTTACTCACAACTTTAGAAGCTAATGTCAAGATCGAAGGAATCAATGTTTCTCCCAATGATACAATAGTAGTCCAAATAGTCCCCAAGGTAAAAGTTTCAGGACGTGCCGGATGAAAGACAAATTTCCAAATGGAGAAAGAACATCCTCCTGGTTGCTTGCAGCCATTCCTTCTCTCACCAGGGTAGCCACAGGTGCCACCTCCCAGGGTCTCTACCCGATCCGTGTGCTGTAGATCTTCCAAGATTGAAACCCCGATCTCAGTAACTCCGGCGTCTAGCCCTCGAGACACAGAAAACTTGCTCTCAGTCAGGGAGGTACTCTGCTGCAGATGAATACCCAGAGACACTTGAAAGGCATGCAGCTTTGGAGACTCTTCATGAACTGATTTCATATTATTTCCTTGTTTTCAAACACAATGCACTAGTGTGCAAGAGTCATCTTCCCACTCATGTGGGGCCTCTAGACCTACCCACCCTCCACCATGTTGCTCTCTTCAGTGTTTGCTTACTTCAACTGCAGGCCTTCATATCCTTGAAAACAACATTAACAAAGAATTTCAAAAAGATGTATTATGCCAATAAAGAATGTGCAATTCAAACTTGTGTGAGTGGCATCAATAGTCCAAGGCTTTGTTAAAATATTTTTTTCAGAAATGTTTTTGTTTTAAAATCTATGGAAGGACATTCATTTATATGTGACTCTATTTAAAAATGGTCATGAAAATATCTCCTGTAATCGAGGTACCATCTATATTTTCTCAGATTAATATTTTATGTTTTATGTGACTGTCATATTATTCCATTTCATTCTATATGTTTACTTGTGATCTTCTAACTCTGTCATTAGAGGTATAGTCTGGCCTGCATGTACATGCAAAACCCGGCTAGCTCAGTCGGGGCTTTTAAATGGAGCCATGGCGCCATGGTGTCCTGTTGCCATGGCATCGTGGCTCCATCTAAAAGCTGCGATGCCAGTCACCTGAAAAAGGGGTTTATTCCCCATAGCCCAGCCCCCAATCTGGCCTCCTAAAGCTAGGGCTGTGGGGAATGTCCCCTGGCCCCGCCCCTTGCCCCATCCAAGCCCCGGGCACTTGAAAAAACTCACGTCCAGAGAAGTTACTCCATCTCGGAGGTGGAATAACTTCCCCACATATGTCGCTGGCCCTGGACATTCAGGGCTGACATTAGAATCGGCCCTATATGTCCAGGAACAGTGACTGCCTGCTGCCTGCCCAGACAGGCTGCCCATTCCCCGCCCCTCATCTAACTTCCCTGCACAATAGGTGGGGAAGTTAGTTGGGGGCAGGAGCCAGCACGAATATATAATGACAAAGCAACTAATCCCAACTCACATGATGTCACTAATGTATATAAAAAAATGAAAAAACTGCTATTAAATACGCACTTGAAGATCATAACATTATATAAAAAATTGGAGGAAAAAGATATCAGTACAATGGAAAGGCTTTATGAGGCTGAACCATTAGTATCATGCCAACTTGCTCACACCCCTTTCAGTACCATCACAGGTCATAAAAAATCTCCCAATCAACTCTTCATATATTGAAAAATCTTTTTAAAACACTTGTCTTTTCACTTATGTCATCTCTTGTCAAACAATCTTCGGACAAAGTTCTGGCACCCCAGAATCACCCCAATAGGGGTCTCCATTAGGTATGCTTTATCTTTATCTTTATTTTAAAATTTGATATACCACCCTTTACTCAAGCAATAGGGCGATTTACAATAAAACATGGCTGCTAGGAGCAAAGACTGAAAGGAACAACAAATGCAAGACAGAACAGGAAAGAATAAAGCAAAATGCGGGAGAGGAGGGGAGGATTATGGGAGTGGGTTGGTGGGAGGTCAAGGGCAGGGGAGAATAGATAGGTCTTTAACATGGCTTTAAATCTGTGGAAGGATAGCTGAAGGTGGAGGTTGGTGGGGGAGGGGACATTCCAGAGGATAGGACTCAGGAAAAAGAAAGCAGAGGTGTGAGTGGATTGCAGGTGTGCTTGTGAGGCAGAGGGAAGGTACAACCTGTTAATATGTAGGGATCAGAGGGTGCGATGAGAGCAATGAAGGTGGATAAGGTTTGAAAGGTGCTGAGGAGAGCCGGTGTGAAAGACTTTGTGGACCAAAGTGAGAAGTTTGTACTAAATACGGAACCGAATGGGGAGCCAGTGAAGGTGAATGAGTGTGGGCATGATGTGATCTGTACGTGAGGTCTGAGTAACTATGTGGGCAGTGGTATTTATTTATTTATTTGTGAGTTTTATATACTGCTATTTCAGGTAATCATAGCGGTTTACATTTGAAATAACAGGTACATCAAAACACGTTAACGATAAAACAGGTACAAAACATTAATCATTTAAATTTTCATGATTCTATTACAATATAACGTATGTACAAATTAGTTAGTTGCAAGAGATGATAATGTTGGATGAGGGGGAGTATCGCAGAAGTGTTGAAATAATAGTTGAGATTTTTGGATTAGCTTGATTGTTAACAGTTAGAAGACTGTGTCAGGGAAGTGTTTTATGTTGGGTCAGTTTTTGGCGAGGGATCATTTTGACCAAAATGCTCTATAAATAAAGAGGTTTTGAGATGGGACTGAAATAAGGATAAGTCTGTAATATTTCTGAGCTTATCAGGTAATTGGCTCCAGAGCATTGGTGATATATATTCAAAAGCCTTATTGCTGGTGTTTTGTGTTGTTTTTCTAAAGTCGGTAGGTGTTGTCAGCATATTTTTGGTTTGACTTCATCTTAACCTGTCATTGGGTAAAGTTGGGAAAGAGTTGATGGTGCTGTATTTCTCATGATTTTAAAAGTGGTCAATATTAATTTATATTTTATTTGGCTTTGAATAGGCAGCCAGTGTAGGTCATGTAGAACTGGGGTGATATGTTCAATACAGCATGAGGGCATGAGTTGTGGATAATTCTGGCAGCCGTTTGTTGCACCATTGCCATCAGATGAAGGGATATTTTAGGCAGTCCATGAAAGAGACTATTACAATAGTCAAGGTGCAGGATTATCATGGCTTGCATTTGGGTTGTAAAGTCTGAGAGCTGCAGTAGGGGCTTAAGGTATTGTAGGAGTCTTATTTTATTGAATATTGTTCTTGATATGTTTTTAATATGAGTTTTAAATGATAGGTGCCTGTCTAAAATTATGCCTAAGTATTTTACTTCAAAACTTTTAGTTCAAAGTTATCAATAGATATATGTTTTGGGGTGGGATGTATGTTTTTTTCTGGTAATTATAAGTGCTTCAGTTTTTTTAGTAGTTTATATTCAGTCCGTGGTTATTGAGCCATGCTGCAATTTCCTTGAAACATGATATAATGAGATCAAAATTAGGCTTATTAACGTTAAAGGGAATGTAGCGCATTATATCATCTGCATAGATGGCATAATTAATTGAAAAAAAATGTATTGTGTGGCTGATTGGTTGGATATAAATATTAAAAAGTAATGCAGAAAGTGTGGATCCTTGTGGTAAGCCTGTGGTTTGTGGGTATGGATTAGAGAAAGCATGGTCAATGTATACTTGTGTTCTGTTGAAAAGGTAAGATTTAACCCAATTCAGGATAGTATTAGTTAGGCCAATTTGTTTTAGTCTGTGTATTAGTGTGCATGGATTACTGAGTCGAAAGCTGCAGCAATGTCTAGGAAAATAAGCATGAAAACTTGATTGTTATCAATGCCCTATATGATCTTATTGTAGATTGTTAACATTAGGATCTCTAAGTTATGGTAGGGTCTAAACCAAAATTGGTAATCATCCAGCAGGGCGTATAGCTCTATCTGGTCTTGGAGTTGTATATATATGGGGTTTTTTCTATTAGTTTAGCAAGAAAAGGTAGACTGGAGATGGGTCTGGAGTATTATTTTTAAGAATTGGGCATATGATGGCTTGCTTAAGGTCACAAGGTATGTATCCTTGAGAGAGCGAGAGGTTAATTATTTTCAAGAGGATGGGTGCTATTTCATTACATGCTGTTTTAATCCATTTAACAGGGCAGGGATCCGTTTTTTGATGTAGTGGTGTTCATATTTGATATAGTACTTTTGAGGGAGTCTAGGGTGGTATATGTTTAGGGCTTTGAGGATTATGTTTGTTGAGGGTGTTTATATGTTTGGGGTGATTGAGTTGGATGAGTCAGAGACTGTGGGGTAACTATATTCAGGGCGAGTGACTTAGTAAGTAAAAGTAATATGACAGGCAATGCAATGTGACTAGATCAAATTTAGTATACGCGCGTACAGTATGATTTTGGTAAAGAGGGATGTTAGTATTATTAGGCCACAGTGACAAGTATATCATGGTAATGCTTTTAACATACAGGATATGAAATGCAACTTCTACAGTCAATAATGCTGGTACAGAGAGACTGAGGATCATTTATAGTGGGCATATTAGATTAAAGCAAAATGATGACATTGGTCTAACAGATTTAGGAGCTATTTGTAAATATGATGTGTAAGCAATGTAGTATGGAAATGTTCAGATATCAGGTTAGCGAGCAGGGTTGGGAACTGTGAAATTACATTATGTTAACAGAGACTTACTGGGAGATTGGTTGCTGGAGGAGTTCTGAGGGTAGGTGTGAGCGGTGTGTCAGGCTTGACCCTGGTAGATGTCAGATTTCAACGAGAAATGTCCTCAACAGCAAATGGCATCTCAAGACTTGAGGATCGCATTCGGAGGGTGCGGCTTCTTGCAGGGGCTGGGATTATTAACTTCAAATTCTGCAGGAGTTGTTTGCGCCGTAGGTCATGCCTAAGAGCCATGCCAAAGGGCCCTCTGGTGAGGCCCTCAGGCACGGGCTCGCCTATAGCACGCCTGGCTTTTATGGAGGATCGCTGCTGCCGGTGATGATGTTTCAAGGTGGAGCAGGCAGATCATGTGCAGGCAAGGATGCTCTTTGAAAGTAGAGGAGCGGGCAGCATTGGATCGATCTCACCTTCTGCTGCGGCTGCTCGGATGGTGCAGGCTGAGTAGAGTAGCGCTGTTTCCCTGATCAAGGGGTGCACAGATGGTTCAAGGATCCCCCAGTGCAGACAAAGAGGAAGAGCTAGAGGCGGTGGATTTGATATAGTGGAAGTCCAGCTAAGGCAACATTACAGTAATCAAGTTAGGATGACGCGAGAGAGAAGCAAAGTGGTAAGAGAGGAGGTGGGCAGAAACAGTCAGATTGCAAGGATTTGATGCAAAGCAAAGAAGGAACAGTGGATGAGTGGGGAGGTGATACTGGAAAGACATGGAGGAATCTATGGTAACACCTAGGTAACAAAGAGTGGCTTCCAGGGGATGGGGGCATCGGGGAGTGTGGGGGACAGGGACAGACAAGGGGCACTGAACGTGAACCAGATGGCTGCAGACTTAGATTAAGGTGCAGGATATTGGAAGATAACCAAGAGCTGATGGCAGCAAGACAAGAATTACAGGAGAAGAGATCCAGAGCTGAAGGGGCGGTGTATTGCAGAAGTATGATATCATTGGCATATGAATAAGTTGAGATTCCATGCTGTTGGATGAGGAGCAGCAGAGGGGCCAAGAAAACATTGAAGAGAAGGGGGGCTGAGAGAGAGCCATGGTGACATCGACGTCGATGAAGCCCTTGTGGAGCATTTCCCCAGCTTTCCAAGAAAGCCTTTGGGAATGCAGGCACGCATGCGCGGTTCCCTTCCCACCTAAAGGTGCCATCTTGCTCAGTCAAATGACATAGCTAAAAACAGCACACAAAAAATGTAAAAAATAAACTATTGTGACATAGCGAGTCCTTTTAGTCAGGGAGAAACTCCCAAAGATCAGCAAAAAAGTGCAGGGCTGCAACGTAAACAACAGCACATGGCTGGTTGTCAGGGAAACCAAGCCCCAGAGAGAGAAACAGGCCCCTGCTATCAGTTCAGCAGAGAGTCAGGAGGTAATTCTGAACACCTGCTAGGGGGTGGAGTCAGGCTTTACCCGAGGAAGCTGACTCATAAAGAGGGCCCAGTTAATGGAAGAGGGGCAGAGCTGAGAGCAGAACAGAGAAGGAAGAGAGAGACGGAGACGAGGAAAGGTCAGAGGCTCGGTGTGAGAGATACAGCAGGAGCAGACCTGGTCAGTGGAAGTCCTCTCCTGATTATGAACGAGAGAAAAGGCCAGGAGGGCAATTGAATTATACTCTGCACAAGTCAGGTTGGGAACCTACAACAATTTGCAAACCTCAGAGAAAACCTTATACAGCCAGAGTAAAAGGTAAGCCCAAGGGCTTGAAGTACAATAACCACTGTGGGTTTATTGACCAGGAAAGTTGGGGCTACGGTACAGGGGACTATAATGAGAATGGTTATTTAGAGCTGTACCAAACCCCAGAGTTTATCCCAAGGCCTAGCGTGGGAGCGGGCGTGGCTCCAGGGAGAACGGAGCAAACAATTTCTGCCTCAGAGGAGGAGGGCATGGAAATTGAGCCATCTTTTGTAAATAATTCGTCGGAAGCAATGGACTGTACGATTTCTATGGCAGAGGGAATAATATCTCTGTGTTAATGTTTGATGCTGAAGGAAGCTGCTTTAATTTGTCCTTTTGTTTGCCAGAAGTGCAAGAATTTATGTTACCTTTTATCCTGGTGAAATCCACCCCGGGAGGGGAATAAATCCCTTTTTGCTTTAGCAACTTGAGTCACACTACTCTTCATTGAGCTATCAAAGGAAATACATTTCCCTACATGCAGTTCTACAGGAAATAGTAAACCTCAGTTCAAGAAGAAAACTTAACCTCCTTAAGCCCTACCTACCTACGGGTACTGGCAAGGGGGAACATCACACTATGTACAACTGCAACTCCCAGGGGAAGAGGGAGGGTTGTGAGGACTGATTCCTGCTGCTCCTGGAGAGCACCTGTTACAGGTGAGTAACTACTCTTTCTCCAGGACCAAGCAGGAAGTCAGTCCTCACATATGGGTGATTCCCTAGCTCTGGGCTACCAAGGAACCCAGGCTGAACAAGAGAACTCCCTCTAGTCCCAGCATCAAAGAAAGGCTTTTCACTGACAGAACCTCCACCGGTAGCCCAACGGAGGGCTGGAGGGCAGGAGTTTGCCTAAACGTCAAAGAGATTCCGGAGTACTGCCTGGCCAAAAGCACTGTCCCTAAGGGACTCCCTCTCCAGTCAATAATGGGCCGCAAAAGTCTGTCTTGAAGACCAAGTTGCAGCCCTGCAGATGTCCACCAACGGTACAAAGCGGAGGTGAGCCACTGAGGCAGCCATTGCCCTGACACGATGGGCCGTGACCCGACCCTGCAAAGGAAGGTCAGCCGCCCTGTAAGCCCAGGTGATACAGTCAGCCACCCAGGTGGACAAGGTACGCTTGGACACAGCTAACCCCAAATTATTAGGGTCAAAAGATATGAAGAGCTGAGTAGCCCTTCTATGCCCCTGCGTACGGTCCAGGTAGAAGGATAAGGACCTCCTACAGTCAAGGGTATGCAGTACTGCTTCAGCCTGGCTTGCATGAGGCCTAGGGAAGAATGTTGGAAGAACCACCTCTTGGTTAAGGTGGAAGGAGGAGACAACTTTAGGGAGGAACTTTGGATGAGTCCTAAGGACTACCCTGTTCCTATAGAAGCGGGTGTAAGGCCTGTCACAGACCAGGGCCTGAAGCTCATTCACCTGCCTGGCCGAGGTTAGGGCTATCAAGAAGAGTGTCTTCCAGGACAGGAAGCGTAGAGGGCAAGTAGCCATCGGCTCAAAAGGTGGGCGAGTTAGTTGCTGCAAGACCACATTCAACTCCCACTCAGGAGCAGGAGGACGGATTGGAGACTTGAGCAAAAGCAAGCCTCTGAGAAACCAGGACACCAAGGGGTGAACCGACAGAGAATGTCCTTCCACCAGTGAGTGATGAGCTGCTAGAGCTGAGAGGTGGACCCGAACCGAATTGGACTTAAGTCCCTGATTGGATAGGTGCAGTAAGTATTGAA
This sequence comes from Ichthyophis bannanicus, assembly GCA_033557465.1. Classification (NCBI taxonomy): domain Eukaryota; kingdom Metazoa; phylum Chordata; class Amphibia; order Gymnophiona; family Ichthyophiidae; genus Ichthyophis; species Ichthyophis bannanicus. The sequence continues at coordinate 383,374,158 of CM066038.1, read as the reverse complement.
GCACCACTGGTATAGTACAGGAGGAAGGATCCTCTGTACGTAGCTGACACCACACAGAAAACCTTTTCCATTTGAGAGCATAGGTTTTCCTAGTAGATTGTTTCCTAGAGGCTAGGACAACTTCTTCAACTTCCTGAGGCAGGCCCCAGGGAGCCAAAACTACCCTTGCAGCCTCCAGGCCATCAAATTGAGAGCTTTGAGATTGGGGTGCAGAAGGGAACCCTGATCCTGGGAGAGAAGGTCGGGTTGCAACCCCAGAGGCAGTGGGGGATCCACTGCCAGCTGAAGCAGAAGTGGAAACCAAGGCTGTCTCGGCCACCTGGGAGCTACCAGCAGGACCGAGGCCTTGTCCTGACGAATCTTGAACAGAGTTCGGGCCACCAAGGGCGTGGGAGGAAACGCATACAGGAGGCCCTGAGACCAGGGAATCAGAAAAGCATCTGCTGCTATCCGCAGAGGATGCAGTTGTCTGGAGCAGAACCTTGGCAGCTGTTTGTTCAGTGGACTGGCAAACAGATCTATGGATGGAAGTCCCCATTACAGAAAAATCCTCGGAACCACCAAGGATGGAGCTGCCACTCGTGAGGCTGCAGAATCCTGTTCAACCTGTCGGCCAGGTACTTTTCCTGGCCAGGGAGGTACACAGCCTTGAGAAGCATGTTGTGCTTGAGGGCAAACAAGCAAAGGTCCTGTGCTTCCTGACAAAGGAGCCTGGATCCAGTCCCACCCTGCTTGTTCACATAAAACATGGCTACCTGGTTGTCTGTTTGAACTAGGACAGACTGATGAACCAGGCTAGGAGAGAAAGTTTTGAGGGCTAACCGAATAGCCCTGAGTTCCAGTAGATTGATCTGCTGTGTGGCTTCCCAGGGAGACCACAGGCCCTGGGTGCACTTGCCTAGACAATGAGCCCCCCAGCCCTGCAGTGAGGCATCGGTGGTCAACACCACTGTGAATCCAGGGGTCAGATAGGGTACCCCTTGCAGCAGATTGGGTGGGTGTAGCCACCAGCTGAGGGAGTTCAGAAGTTGTCTGGACACCCTTATCCTGTCTCTGAGGCTGCCTGTGGCCTGTGACCACCGAGACCGCAGGCACCATTGAGCAGGCCTCATATGGAGCCTGGCATTGGGGGTCACATGTACTGTAGAAGCCATGTGGCCAAGAAGCCTCAGGCAGAGTCTGGTGGAGACCAGTGACCTGCTGAGAAACTGGTTTGCTAAGTTTATCAGTCTTTGGGCTCTGTCTTCTGGCAAGAATGCCTTTGCCAGCAGAGAGTCCAGCCTTGCCCCTATGAACTCCAAGTTCTGGGAGGGGAGCAAAGTGGACTTTGCGAAGTTTATCACAAATCCCAAACTTTGAAAAGAGCAATAATTCTGAGGGTGGCTTGTCGGGCCTCCTGGCACGTCTGCCCCCTTATGAGCCAGTCGTCCAGATAGGGGAAGACAAAGATTACCTGATTTCTCAGGTAGGCCGCCACCACTGCCAGGCATTTGGTAAAGACCCTGGGAGCGGAGGTGAGGCCAAAAGGCAGTACCCTGTACTTATTTATTTATTTAGACAGTTTTGTATACCACCTTATCCTTCAATCAAAGCGGTCACAACACAATTGGGGGATACATTTAACATGCGGAGATATGAGACACATACACTAATACTTACAGGGAACATGGGCAGTGGAGGGTTAAGTGGTTTGCCCAAGGTTGCTGTCCTCTAGTGGGATTTGAACCCCCGACCTTCTGGCCTGAAGTACCTTGCCCCAACCACTAGGCTACTCCTCCCTGTACTGATAATGGTTTCCTCCCACAATGAACCTGAGGTACTTTCTGTGGTCTGGATGAATGAGGATGTGAGTGTACGCATCCTTTAGATCTAATGAGCATAGCCAATCTCCCTGCTGGAGGTAGGGCAGAAGTGTTCCAAGAGTAAGCATTTTGAACTTTTCCTTCTCTAGGAACTTGTTGAGATTTCTGAGGTCCAGAATAGGTCGAAGGCCACCGGTTCTTTGGGGTACCAGGAAATACCTGGAGTAGAACCCTTGACCTTGTAAGTGGGGAGGCACAGGCTCCACCGCCCTGTCCACCAACAGACCTTGGAACTCCTGAAGGAGAAGATCTGTGTGTAGGGGAGGCCTTGGAGGCTCTCCTGGAAAGTATGGAGGAGGCAGTGGTTGGAAGTGTAGCAGATAGCCCTTGTGGACTATGCTTAACACTCAACTGTCTACAGTGATGAGTGGCCACTGGTGGGCAAACAGAGCGAGGCGACCTCCTGTGCAGGGCTGGGAGAGCAGGGACGGAGAGGCTATGCCTAAGGAGTCAAAAACTCCCACCCTGCTGAGTGGGAGCAGGGGCCGGAGACTTGGGAGTCCTCTGCCTTCGGAGCCCATTACCCTGCCCCTTGGCTTGCTGATCCTGAGGGGCAGTTTGGACGGCCTGGTACTGTGGGTACTGTTTGTAGGCAGTGCCCTTCCTTGGGTAAAAGGGTTTTTTACCCGAGCCCTTCTTTTTGTGAGAAGGGGCAGAAGTCTTCCTAGACAGCCTTGTCCTTGTGAGGTGCTCGGTCTCGAGCTGTGCGGCCTTCTCGGTCATGGGCTTGCCAAAAAGGTTCTCACCTCGGCAAGGGACATCGACCAACTTGTCCTGAACCCATGGCTCGAGGTCCGATGACTGCAGCCATGCCTGGTGTCAAGCCGCGATGCCGGCTGCCGCAACACGGGCCGAAGCCTCGAAGCCATCGTAGGCAGTGCGGGACATAAACTTGGAGCATTCCCGGATCCCCGAGGACAAGGACTTGAACCTCTGCAAGGGTTCCCCGGAGAGACCAGCAGAGAACCCGGCCAGTTCCTTGGCCAGGTCTCGCAAGTACATGCCCATGTACAGCTGGTAAGACTGGACACGGCAAGCAAGCATCGAGCCCTGGAAACACTTTCTACCAAAACCCACCCACTACAGGGAAGGGGGATGGGGCAGAACAAGTGGAGACAGATAGAACAGAAAAGGGTCTGGAAGTGAGAAAATAGTGGAACCCAGTGCAGGACAGTCCCTTGAACACCAGAATCATGAAGTTGAGAGAGAAAAGTGAAAGGGTCAACTAGGTCAAAAGCAGAAGGGAGGTCCAAAGAGACAGATATGGAGATGTCACCAGAGTCGTGGGGAAACATGCACCTCATTAAGAAAGGAGAGAAGAACAGTTTCGGTACTATGACCAGAACGAAAGCCAGACTGACATGGTTGGAGAGAGAGTAGCGGAAAGGTGCAAGGAAAGCTGACACAACACCAATTTTTCCAAGATGTTAGAAAAGAATGAAAGGTTAGAGACCGGGTGCCAATGTACTAAGGTAGAGGGATCAATGGAGGTTTTTTTGAGAAGAGAGCGAATAAGAGCATGCTTCCATGGGATGGGGAAGGTACCTGAAGAAAGACTGGTATTAAACATGGTAAAGATGGGGGAAGAAGAAGAGCCAGAGTGGGAACGCCCATCTTAGGCAAGCTAGCAAAGGGGACCTCCAATGGCATAGCAAATGAAAGACATAAGCCCCCATGTCCCAACAGTGTTCATTGACATAATGTAAAATACAGGAGATATTAGTGTAGCTCCTTCTTCACACTGTCTAGACATTTGCCTGTTCATGCCTGGAGACATGATTTGGGACATCCAGGGCATTTCTGAGATCAGGCAGGGATGTCCATGTTCTTAGGAACGCCCTGGCCATATCTCTGCCATGCCCCTGTTCAGACTTGGACATCCTTGTGCTGGGGACATCCACGGACCTGGCTTCTAAAATGACTATGGAGATGTGTCTGTGATTTGCACATCTGCATGCCTGTTTACAGACGTCCAACTTGCAAATAGCGCTTTTAAATAATACACATAATAAATGACACATGAAAAAACTTGACATTTTTTCCAGTTGTTTTTCTAAGTTTTTTTTCTCATGTCTACATACTGTGGCAATAATCAAAATATTTTTCATCAGGGTTTAATGAGAGCTGCATACTGCTGTGCAGAAGACCTGGGTTCAATTCCTAGGGTTAGAACTCTCTTCTGTAGGTCTATCAGAGCCAGAGCTGTGCGGAGACAGCATTCACAGCCCCTGAGGACTGGTGTAACCAACAGCAGTAGCACCCACTGGCTGAATTTAGGGCACATAAACGGACTGTAAGAGGCCAAAGAGAGATGGAAAGGTCTGGACAGTTAAAATATATAAAATCTAAAACTATTTTCTAGTTTACAAAACTAAGACTGGCAAGAAAGCCATTATAGCTGGGACGAGAATATAATTCATCGAAAAGAAAAATAGAGGGGCCAGTATTCAGTAGCAGTGGCAGCTAGGTGCTGAATATCTCATTTCACCAGAAAGTGCCATCCCTATCTGATCATCAGCAATATTCAGTTGCTAAACAGATAGCAAAAAGCAGTTAAAGTTAGGAAAGCCATTGACCTGTCCTAATTTTAACTGGTTTATTTATCTGGTTAGCAGCTGAATATCGCTGCTGGCCGAATAGTGACTGGGATCCACCCACAAAGCACCCCGGTTTTAATCTAATATCTTTGTTGCAATCTGTGGTAATGTTCAGTGGCTCTATCTGGATAGTGTCACTGAATATTGGGATCGCCAAGGTTTAGTTAGTTAACAGGTCTTCTAACTGCCTAAAACACTCCGAATATGAACCAACTCCCATGAAAGCAATTGGCTCGTATAAAAAATTATAGATTTATTATGGGATGTATCTCTAGTATTTTTGGGCAACTTACATATGAAAGAAGAAAGTGCTCTCTTGAAGACTTTTGCTGTATCAGCACAAGTTTCTTTCTTTGTCAAGGCATGCAAGAGATCTCAAGTTACTTATTTTCTCATATTTGTTGATCACTTCTCCAATATAAGCCCAGAGTGATGTATAGTATTTAAAATAACACTGAAATAAATATTCATAAACACAACTAAATTACATTTCAAATAGAAATGCATCACAATATAAAGCTATAAATTCTTATTTCTTATAATTCTGGGCAATTATAAAAGTGGCAATATGAAATTGCTTAGCCACTATCTCTTTATTTCCTTTATTCAGCTCTCCAGGATCTGTTATTTCCTCTTGGATTCTCTCTATATGGTGGACTATTGATGTTGGCGGGTTACGTTCTGTTTATTCTTATTTATATCTTATTTATATTGAGTGGAGGAGTGGCCTAGTGGTTGGGGCAAGGTACTTCGGGCCAGAAGGTCAGGGGTTCAAATCCCACTAAAGGACAGCAACCTTGGGCCGGAAGGACTGGGTTTCTAGTCCCACAGGTGCTCCTTGTGGTCTTGGGCAAGCCACTTAACCCTCCATAGCCCATGTTCCCTGTAAAATAGTTCTCTGTGTGCTGTGCTTTCCTGTCTAATCAATGTGTTTATACCTCAAAAAAAAATTTCCTGTCATGATTTGACAATTTCCAATCTGTAATCAAACCGCTGCTGATCGCTGGAAGTAGCGGTATACAAAATGTATACTAAATAAATAACTATCTATATTTTTGTATCCCCTGATTTCTTTACTTTGTTGTTCTTAATGTAAGCTTTTTAAATGCACATAAAGTAAAAATCCACATTATAAACATACAACAATAGTAAATAATAAACAATAAGATATATACATTAAGTTCAATTTTAATGCAATAGCAATTAACACATACCATAAAACTGCAGCACAACAAAATTGTCATGATCAAATTAATGTTATTACTCCTATATGCATCCTAAAGTTTGAATTAAGAAAGGAGAAGGGTTAGAGTGCTTATCTTATGCAGTACATTAACTCTTGCTATGCATTAATTGCCATGTTAAACAATTAACTTGGAAATTCTATTTGGGGGCAGGGAATATACACAGCTGCCATTAACATCACCTTCCAATGTATAGCTAACGGCATTCAGCATTAGTGGTGGGCTGTTAACACACAGTAACAACCATTGTTCCATGGTAGCAGCATGACTGCCCCAACAGTTACTGCAGAAGTTTTGCAACTACTGCAGATCAACTTTTCCAGCTAGTATGTGTTAACTGCAAAATCTCAATGTAGTTTAGTAAATGGGGACCTTAGCAGTAGTTCTCAGCCCTATCCTGCTGTACCCCCCTAGGAAACAAGTCCAGAGCAAGTTAACAAAGACAAATTTTATCGGAGGGGGACCACACAAGCCCTAACCCCACCAAAATTTCGTTATGTGTGCCCCTTCTATCGGACAGCTTTTCCCATCTGCCTAGTTCCTTCAGTACCTTCAGATTCTTTGCAGACAGGTAGGAGGTTGCTTTTTCATTCTTGCCAATCTGCCTGTCCTTTATCAGCTTTGGCAGCAAGCACTATACAGCTGTGAAATAAAAACATTTACTTCCTGTTCACAATACAGGATTTTACAGCTACAGGATGCTAATGGCCAAAGCCAAATGAGGACAGGAAGAGTTTGGAAAGTGTAAAGGTAATCTCCCACTGCTCTTCAGGGAAATTTGAAAGGTTCAGTGGTTGGCGATTGAACTCTCTTCCACCCTTGTGGATTGAACAACTCACCATCTGGGAAGGGCTACAGCAGATGTTTGGGATACAGATTAATCTTTTGAGTGGGTTCACTGTTTAAGCTGCTTTATACCTTTCCTCTTTGAATGAATACTATCTTTGCAGTGAGATATGTGTGTTTATGAGGTCTGTTTGTTGATGTAGAGCTATACTGTTAATAATAATGGAATCATTTCAGTGCACAATGAGTGAATGCTTGTAAGGCTTGAGTTTGAATTAGGTGGGAGCAAGACTGAACATTGTAGTATTGATATATGTAGGTTAAGTGCATGATGAGTGATTGCATGTTAGAGTTGGGTTTGTGTCATGGTCTGATACTGCAAATAGAGCAGGAAGAGTATTCTGATGCTGGGGTGCTAGTGGCCAGAGTTGGAAGAGTACAGGAAGATTGGGAGGGGGGGGGGGGGCGTGCAAGGAGAGTGGTCTGATGCTGATGTGCCAGTGGCCACAATCAAAAGAGGCAATTTAAGGTGTTCGTCGGATGGGGAAAGGAATCTGTGGTTGGGGATGTGGGCCTGACACGGGTCCTGGAATGGGAGAAGAGGCATAATAGAATTTGAAATGAAATGTTTTTGTGCTTTGTTCTGCTCTGTACCCATTGTTAGTTGAGTTTTATTGGTTGATTTGGAAATGTCCCATGTGAATGAATAATTAGATTCTATATGGTTTGCATAGCAAATATATGCAAGAATGACTAAGAGTAAATTGGAGTGGGAACTAAGGGCGGAGTTAAGACAGATTTGGTGCAGAGCTTGGGCCACTCCCAAACAGAAAGGCATTCCACTGCCCCTGGTTTCAAGATAAAAAGGTAAATGCTTGCAGGCCTATTTACTAATGGAGTCATTATGTCCCATAAATAACGGGGATGGACGTCCCATTGGGATGTCCATCCCCACTATTCGACCCTCCTGCCATTCTCGACTAACCTCCCCATACGAACAGGGAGTTTGTATAGGGAGGTTAGACAGGGATGGGAAAGGGGCAGAACGGAGGTGGAGACAGGGTGGGCTGTGGGCATTCTGCAGTCACGGATGTAGAGGGCCAATTCAGCTATCGGCCCTGTACATCTGGGGCCAGCAGACGGAACGGGGAACTTATTCCACATCTGAGGTGGAATAAGTTCCCCTAGACAGGGGAAGATGGCAGGCCAGGGGTACATCAAAGGGTGGAGGGGGCATAGGAGATCCCCCACAGCTCAATCTTTGCTGTGGGGGGCCAAATTGGGGGTCAGGCTGCAGGGAAAGCATGAAGTTGGTGGCGGCCAGGGATTGCGGTTCCTGAATGGAACCGCGGTGCCATGGTGCTGCGGCTCCATTCAGGAGCCTTGACTGAGTTAACCAGGTGGAGGCCTGTACATGCAGGCCGATAGGGATTGGGTCCCAGGCCTACACGTACAGGTCTATTCACGATTCTGATCCCGTGGGTGCTAGACATACCTCACAGGATCAGAATTGCGTCTGTCCCTGTGCATCCGATTCCCATCAGGCACACAGAGGCATGGATATCCTGGAAAGAATGCTGCTATAAGGGGTCTATTCCAAGCCACGAATAGCAGGGATGTACACTCTGCCTGGATGATTTCCTGCTATTTGTCCCTCTTGCCGTCCCAGTGCAAGGTTCCCTGTATGAACAGCGGAATTGTATGGGGAGCTTTAGATGGGGGCGGGAGGAAGATGGAGCAAGGCAGTGCATGGGTGGGACTGATTCTGACGTCAGCCATGTACGTCTGGGGTAGCCAGTCAGACAGGGAACTTATTGAACCTCAGAGGTGGAATAAGTCCCCCTGAACGTAGGGTAGCAATGATGTCCAGTGGGGACAAGACTGGGAGGCCTGCAGAAGGTTCCCCACAGCCGGACCTTGGCCATGGAAGGCTAGATCGGGGTCTGGCTGTGGGGAAAGGATGATCTTGACAGTGGCTGGCATTCATGGCTCCATAATGAAGCCACAGTGCCATGGCAACGGGATGCCATGGCATTATGGCTCCATTACGGAGCCAGGTTGAGTTAGCCAGGTATGTGTCTGGGCTTACACCCAATCAGAATTGGGGCTGGCCTGCATGTCCAGGCCGGTAGACCCGATTCTGATCCTGTGGGGGTTAAATGCCCCCACAGGATCAGATTCAGGTCTACCGCTGTATGCCCCGGTTCTGCCTGGCTGCACAAGCGGCTGGACGTCCAGAAGGGAATAGACCTCCACACCATCTTAAGAAGGTAATTTCAAAAACTCCCAGAGTTAACACTTATTAACACATGCTTTTGAGGCCTATTTTGTAACATGAAGTATGCATGTACTTTATAGAATAGGGGCATAACTGGGGTAAAGGAACAATCAAATGAGGCGTGAGCACTTATGCCTGCTCTATGATAGATTTGGGAGATATGGAGTGAAGGAGTAGCCTAATGGTTAGCGCACCTGCCTAGTGCCCAGAAGATCAAGGGTATGATTCCCACTGGCACGCCTTGTGATAGTGGGCAAGTCACTTTATCCTCCATTGCCTCTGAAGAAAAGGCCTGGTGATTTACTTCTGGTGATACATTGCCGAGAAAACCCATATGCAGCTGGGTTGCTAGGAGTCAGTACTGACTTGATGGCACTGAAAAGAAATGGTAGATATAAATGCCCATGCCTTGATTTTTCAAGCATGCACATAAGTTACTTCATTTTATAGCTTACATGCATAAATTTGCACTGTGCCTTGCACTGCCCCATGCATACCCACACTGAAAGTGCAAGAGATTGGATTTGCATGCAAGCTTACAGAACAGTGACTGTTTTATGTACCTGTATAAATGTCCATGCTTGAAAAAAGGTGACTTGCATGCATGAATGTGGCACATCTTTACACAAGTCCTTTTAAAATCGGGCCCCAAGGGTTTAACATGGGTGTTAACAGTTCCGATAGAGGTCAAAAACCAGTTAATGCACATTAATTGCTGTGCTAAACACCCAGTGTAGACATTCATATTAGGGGCTGTGACATCCAAGAGGTGAGGAATGTGCGCCGCAGTTAATGCAAGTATCATTAATGTGTGCTAATTGTAAGGCTCACTCCTCTTATAAGAACATAAGAACATAAGATATGCCATACTGGGTCAGACCAAGGTCCATCAAGCCCAGTATCCTGTTTCCAACAGTGGCCAATCTAGACACAGGTTCCGCAATGCTTGTACTGGGTCAAGCATTGATATCCTGGGTCCCTTCTTAATGATGGTTTATGGACATTTCCTCCAGGAACTTGTCCAAACCTTTTTTAAACCCAGCTACACTAACAGCATTTACTACATCCTCCGGTTACAAATTCCAGAGTTTGATTACACGTTGAGTGAAAAAATATTTTCTTTTATTAGTCTTAAATAGTTTACCCTGTAGCTTCATTGCATGTCCCCTAGTCTTTCTATATTCTGATAACGTAAACAATCGATCTACGTTTACCCGTTCCACTCCGTTCATTAATTTATAGACTTCTATAATATCTCCCCTCAGCCGTCTCTTTTCCAGGATAAAGAGCCCTAACCTTTTTAGCCTTTCTTCATAGGAGTATCCTTCCATCCCCTTTACCATTTTGGTGGCTCTTCTCTGAACCTTTTCTAAAATCGCTATATCCTTTTTAAGATATGGCGACCAGAATTGCACACAATATTCAAGGTGCGGTCTCACCATGGAACGGTATAGAGGCATTATAACATCTTTTGTTTTATTTTCCATTCCTTTCCTTATGATACCTAGCATTCTATTTGCTCTCTTGGCTGCCGCTGCGCACTGGGCCGAGGGTTTTAACATGTTATCCACAATGACGCCTAAATCTTTTTCCTGAGTGGTGGTTCCTAATGTGGAACCTTGCATCGTGTAACCATAGTTTGGGTTGTTCTTCCCTAGGTGCATAACTTTGCACTTGTCCACATTAAATTTCATCTGCCATTTTGATGCCCAGTCTTCCAATTTATCAAGATCCTCTTGCAATTTTCCACAATCCTCTTGGGTTTTAACAACTTTAAATAGTTTTGTGTCATCTGCAAATTTGATAACCTCACTCGTTATTCCTCTTTCCAGGTCATTTATGAATATGTCAAAAAGCAGCGGACCCAGCACAGATCCCTGGGGTACACCACTATTCGCCTTTCTCCATTGGGAAAATTGGCCATTTAGCCCAACCCTCTGCTTTCTATCTTTTAACCAGTTCCTGATCCACAGTAGTACACTGCCTCCTATCCCATGACTCTTTAGTTTTGCCAAACGTCTCTGATGAGGGACCTTGTCAAAGGTTTTTGAAAGTCTAGATACACTATATCAACTGACTCACCTTTGTCCATCTGTTTATTCACATTTTCAAAAAAACATAACAGATTAGTAAGACAAGATCTTCCTTGTCTAAAGCCGTGTTGGCTGTCTCCCATTAGGCCATGACTATCTACATGCTGAGTAATTTTATTCTTTATGATGGTTTCTACCATTTTTCCCGGTACTGACATGAGGCTCACCGGTCTGTAGTTTCCCGGATCACCCCTGGAACCCTTTTTAAAAATTGGGGTTACATTGGTGATCCTGCAATCTTCAGGTATTAGCGATGATTTTAATGATAGTTCACAGATTACTAATACCAGGTCTGCAATCTCATATTTCAGTTCTTTCAACACCCTTGGATGTATACCATCCGGCCCAGGTGATTTGCTACTCTTCAGTTTATCTAATAGTTGTAAGACATCTTCCCGATGTATCGATATTTCCTTCAATTCTTCCGCACCTTTAAATACCACTTCAGTCATGGGTAATATCCCTACATCTTCCTCAGTAAAGACTGAAGCAAAGAATTCATTCAGTCTCTCCGCTATTGCCTTGTCACCTCTTAGTGCCCCTCTAACTCCTCTATCATCTAATGGACCAACTGACTCTCCCATAGGTTTTTTGCTACGAATGTACTTGAAAAAATCTTTATTTCACGTTTTTGCTTCCGCAGCAAGCTTCTTCTCAAATTCTCCCTTTGCCTGCTTTATCAATGCCTTGCATTTGACCTGCCAATGGTTGTGCTGTTTCCAGGGTTTGTCGTTTGGCTTTTTTTTCCATTTCCTGAAAGATGCTTTTTGGCAACAACAGCCTCTCTGACCTCACCTTTAAACCATGCTGGCAGTTTTTTGGACTTCCTTCCACTTTTCTTAAAGCGTGGAATACAGCTGGTCTGGGCTTCCAAGATAGTATTTTTCAACAACACCCAAGCTTGATGTAAGTCTTTAACCTTTGCAACTGCTCCTTTTAGTTTTTTCTTAACTATTTTCCTCATTTTATCATAGTCTCCCTTTCGAAAGTTAAAAGGTAGTACTGTGGATTTCCTTACTATCCCTCCTCCACTAATTAAATCAAAGGCGATCATGCTATGAACCCTATTGCCAAGTGGTCCCAACACCCTTATCTCTTGCACTAGATCTGGTGTTCCACTAAGGACTAGGTCTAATATGGCTTCCCCTCTGGTCGGTTCATGAACCAGCTGCTCCAAGAAGCAGTCATTTATTTCAACTAGGAACTTTATCTCCCAAGCATGTCCTGCCGTGACACTGACCCAGTCGATACCGGGGTAATTGAAATCACCCATTATTATTACCACGCTGTAACTTTTGTTAGCTTCCTTGATTTCTTTGAGCATTTCATCATCCATTTGTTCATTCTGGCCAGGCGGTCGATAGTACACCCCCACTGCCATCGCTGTCCCCTTTTTACATGGAATTTCAATCCATAGAGATTCTACAGCAAATTTTGTTTCCTGCAAAACTTTAATCCTTTCTGACTCAATGCCCTCTCTAACATAGAGCGCAACCCCTCCACCAATTTGATCAGCTCTATCATTACGATATAGTTTGTACCCAGGTATCACAGCGTCCCACTGGTTGTCCTATGCGCCAACAATGCCCTGAAATTTAATGCGGCAATTTTGTATTTAATGCATTTTAAAATTGTCTGTTAATGCCTACTAAATGCAAAACTTTAACACAGTTTAGTAAATGGAGGGGTTGGTTAGAATAGTCAAAACTGAAGTTGTCCTACCACTCCTAATGTTTAAAGGTATATTAGTTCATCCCCTTCGAGTGTCTTTATCTTGTTTAAAATGTTCAACAATTTCCCTTCTTTTGCTAAGACATTGAGATCCCAATAATGTTTGACGGCATATTTACATAGAAAAAGAAACCTGGTACAACCTAGGTACTGTTAGAGGAGCGCCTCTTTGCCACCCAGCTGTTGCGTATGTTTTCACACTGGAGGGTAGACAGGTTGATGTATAGCCCTAGCAGTAAAAGGAGAAACATTTCTATGAAATATAGTAGTTTGCATTGTGATAAGTGTATGCTTTTGAAAAGTTGCATGCTCAGTAAACTCTGTTCCTTCAGATTATCAGTAACAACACCTTACTTGCTTATCATACTCTGCTCTAGCTTACAGCAGAGCTAGAAAACCATCGTTGCTGCCTAAAGCTGCAGATAATCGAGGTCAAACAGATTCTTCCCAAAAACAAAACAATGTGAGAAGTTCTGAGACTGAAAGGTTAATCTGAGGTTTATGGTTGGGCTTTAAATTTGCGTCTTTTCATGAGATGTAGTGAGCCTCGTGTAAAGCAGCGGCAGCCTCGAACGCTGTCCACCCCTTGTGGTGCTGAAAAGGGCACGATTGTGTTGGGAACTGTCGCTTTTCACTTCTAAAGCCATGCAGAGCAATAAAATGTGTGACTTCAAGACAATGCTGACTCCTGGCGATAAACTGAGGGGAAATGTCCGTTTGTATAAAGTAAAACCCATTCTCAGATTACGAGTTATGTGAATGGATTTCTTCAAATTCTGTTACTATATGCAAACTTTCTTTTCACTAGTTTAAGCACCGTCAGATCCCTGTATCGGAACTCACAACTGTCTTTTCTGGCAAAGTTGAAAATGTTCCTTTGCTAGTATGACATATTTAATTAGTATTTTTTTTTGGTTGGGGGACACAGGCACTAGATCTGTTTTCCATTTGAACCAAATGAAAAACGGATTATCCAATTGATCAGAGATCTACAGATTGCCTCCATGACAATTAGCATGCAAATCTAATTTTTTAAAAAGTGTCCTGGCTGTTTTTGATTTTATATAGAGTAAGCAACTATATACTTTCAGAATTTCTGTTAAAAATGAATGTACCAACTGAGTGTAGTACTATTGTTTTTCTAAACACTATGGGGGTTATTTTGTAAACCTTATTTGTGTTTTAAAAGTGGATGGCAAGACAGAAAAATGTGCAAGCCACATCCTTGTGCAAAACATGATTTTGGAAAGGCCACATTTTATACATTTTTGCTCTAGGTACATTGATCTATAAATGTTTTCCTGGAGGTATTGGAAGTGTTTCAGGGTGTGGCTTGGGTGGGACAAAAATCTACACGTTTCACCAAGTTCATATAAGGGATGCATGTGTAAGCCCAAAATTGCCACCTCTAAATTTAAACCTGCCCTCTGACCCCAATGAATATTGCAAAACTGTTCCTTTGGGCTATTCCTTTGGAGGAGGGATTAAGGGGGCTATCTTTCAATTGATACAACTAGACAATAGCATCCTCTGAAGTTAATCAGCAGCATCTACACATCTGTTGTTGTTAAGTGTCTTTGAGTTTGTCAGCTCATGGCAATCCTGTGGATAGTTGTCCTATACCAGCGATGGCGAACCTATGGCACGCGTGCCAGCTGTGGCACGCGAAGGCCTTGCAGCTGGCACGCGTGAAGGTCCGCAGAAAAAGAAAAAGCGGGCTCTGCAGTGTCCCGCGGGGCCCCCTCCGCCCGCTAAGCCCCTCTGCAAGGGCTTTCAGATTCGCGAGGGAGACAGCGTCTCCCTCGCGTCTCTGTTAAGCCCGCAGGGGCTAATGGGAAATTTCCCATCAGCCCCTTTAGACGCGAGGGACTGATGGGAAATTTCCCATTAGCCCCTGCGGGCTTAACAGAGACGCGAGGGAGACGCTCTCCCTCGCGAATCTGAAAGCCCTTGCAGAGGGGCTTAGCGGGCGGAGGGGGCCCCACGGGACATTGCATTCTGCCGCTGCCACGGCAGAAGCCAGAGCCAGCTGCTTTTTTTTTTTTTTTAAAATTTGCCATGGGGGTGGGTTAGGACTGCTAATGGGCTGGGGGGGGGGTTAGGACTGCTAATGGGCTAGGGGGGGTTAGGACTGCTAATGGGCTGGGGGGTTAGGACTGCTAATGGGCTGTGGGCTGATGGGGGCTGTCTGGAAATGGGTGATGGGGGGTTAGGACTGGTAATGGGCTATGGGGGGGGGTTAGGACTGCTAATGGGCTAGAGAGGGGGGGGTTAGGACTGCTAATGGGCTAGGGGGGGTTCTGACTGCTGATGGGGAGGGGTTAGGACTTGAGGTGGGCAGATGGGTGGGGTTAGGACTGGAAATGGGCTGATGGGGGGTTAACACTGGAGGTGGTCTGATGGGGTTAGGACTGGTAATGGGCTATGGGGGGGTTTAGGACTGATAATGGGCTATGGGGGGCTGGGACAAGAAATGGGCTGATGGGGAGGGGTTAGGACTTGAGGTGGGCTGATGGGGTTAGGACTGGTAATGGACTGTGGGCTGATGGGGGGGGTTAGGACTGGCAATGGGCTATGGGGGGCTGACTGGAAGTGGGCTGATGGGGGGTTAGGACTGGAAGTGGGCTGATGGGGGGTTAGGACTGGTAATGGGTTATAGGGGGGGGCTTAAACTGAAAATGGGGTAATGGGGGGTTAGGACTGGAAGTGGGTTGATGAGGGGGGGATAGGACTGGTATTGGGTTGGGGGGTTGCTAGGACTGGAAATGGGTTGGGGGGCTGCTAGGACTGGAAATGGGCTGATGCAGGGACTAGAAGGGAATGGATGCTGGGTGAGGCTGGAACTAGAAGGGAGCTGGTGTTGGGGGAGGATTAGAATGGGATGGGGCTGGGAGAGTAAAATGGAGAGGGGAAAAATATTTTGTGTGGGAGGGATAAAAAATCTACAATTGGCCGGGTATTGGGAGAGTAAGTGGGGATTGAGGATGGAGGGGTAAATTTTGAGTAGATGAAATAGGAATGAGGAAAGAGCAAAAGGAGAAAGATTAGTATGTTAAAGCAGATGTAGAGAGAGAATGGAAAAAAAAACCCAAGAAGACAGAAGAAAGGACAAATGGACAGCAGATGGAGAGTTAGCAGAAGACACGAAGAAACCAGAAGAAAGTGGCTGGAACAATTGCAACTGAAAAAAAATGCACAAAAGGTAGAAAAATATCTCTTTATTTTGAATTTATTAATTGGAATATGTCAGCTCTGGGAAATGTGCATCATTAATTTTTGCGCTTTGTTTAGTACAAGAGGAAATTAATATATAGTTTTATTTCTACAGTGTTGTTGTATATTCCAAGTTTGGCTTTTGGGGTTCCCAGTTTAATTATTGTCTTCCTGTTTCTAAATTGTGATTCCTTGTTTGGTAATGGTCTGTTCTGCATGTGTAACTGAGCTGAGGTATTCTGTTTATATAATTCCTATTTGACATTGCCACTTGTTCTTTCCCCAGTAGGTCATGTATTGTTGTTCTCTGAGATGTATTGGTTTAATATTTGCAGTGTTGCCTTTTGATAGGTAGAGTATGGTGCTTTGTGAGTCCTGGTAGTGCTGTTAGGATACGGCGGGTTTGCTATGGGTTCTAAATGGGCAGCGTTTGTAGTAGTTCCTAATGTGCCTGGCGGTTGGTACTGGATTATAGTAATGTAGAAACCTTTTAGTCTTTCTTTATCCATATACTCATTAAGAGGCATGTTTACTAAAAGTTAGTGTATGGTAACATTATGCAAATATTTATGCAAATGAAGCACCTTATGCAAATGGAGCTTTAATTGACGTGCTGGCACTTTGAGGAAATTCTTTGGTTTTGTGCGGCAGTTTGGGCACTCGGGCGCAAAAAGGTTAGCCATCACTGTCCTATACTGTGTTTGGTCTTCAGTCAGGCAGCTAATTGTTGATAGGATTGGAAAATGTCTGGGATATATGTATAAGTCCAACATATACATGTGAGCATTGCAAAATGCTGGCACTTAAGGTGTAAGGGAGTTCCTCTATCCATTTTTCTCAGATGCAAATTGGTAAAATAGCTCCTCCTACTGAATGTGGGCATGTACTTTCACAACCGCTCCATGTTTAGCAGAGTCATTTCTGGAATAACATCATGATTATAAATGTGGTGCCTTCCACATCTCAATTCTGACTTTCAAAATTGTTTCTAAAATGTTTCTTTATATGAGTTTAGCATCCATGCTTTTTTTTTTTTTTTTTAACTTTTATTTTCATTTTGCAACAAACAAAAGAAACAACACACCAAAAGAGACAAAACAAGTATACAATAAGGAAAAGTAAACCCATTACCCCCCACCCCGATGCTTCTTCTCTACCCAATTACATCAGCGTGTGAGCGCTTCCAATTAACAGTGATTATACATCAAACGATCAAAAGAGTATCTACAATACAGCATGATCATGGGACAGAGATATATACAAAGTTAGACAGTCAGATGAGAGCATTTAGCAAAATGTACATAGTCAGTGAGCATCTTCCATTGAGACCAATGAGAAGGAGTCTGAACAGAGGAAGCGAACAGACGAGGTATTTGTTCATATTTACTGTAAAGACAGGCATGATTCCACCATTCATTGGGGCTCAGATGGGAGCTAATTTTCCAGTATACTTAATTAGGGAAATAGCAATGCCAAGCATAAAGTTCGAAAGGAGATAAGCCATTTTTGGGAGAGAGGGGATCCCCGCAACAGGGCGAAATCCCACTATCCTCCAAGAAAGGGGCTCCTGAGAGTGCGAGATAGACTAAATGCGACCCCAGACCCGACGCCAGTAATACTGTGGTGCGGGATATTCATGCATAACATGAGACAATGAACCAATGGCCGCAGGACGTGTCCAGCAACCATTGCCCTGAGTAGTGTTCCGTTTGTCTAATCTGTGAGAAATGTAAAAACACCGGTGGGCTAGAAAGAAGAGGGTCGGAGTGAGTGAGGCGGATCGGAAACCCGTGTCCCTCTACTCCAGATAAGGCTCCATTGCTCCAAGGTCAAAGTCACATGCAATTCTCTCTCCCATACTTTCTGCGCTATAGGGGTATCTCTAGTTGTAGCATTACATAAGGTCTAGTAAAATTGGATGCTACACCCGGTGAACCACCGAGAGATCGGAGAGTCTCCAATCAACCTTATGTAGAGAATGCCGATGGCGGGAGTACTCCAGTGCTCCGAAGGCGATGCTGAAGTCGCACTGACCAGAGTCGGGAGTCTAAAAATTGCATAAGAGTATGAAGGCACCCAAAGTGCCTAAAAGCATTAGTGGATAGTGGGAGTCTGATGGGAGAGTCATACCAGGGAGAAAGATAAGAGGAATCGGTTTGTAAAGGCCCGCTTCTATATCTAGCCACACAGGTCTACTCGGTACTGGATCTTCCAACCAACGAGCACCTTGTTTGAGAAGAAAAGATTAAGGGAACCCATGAGTAAAATCGCCACCAAGTATTAATGGAGCATTGGCAGAGGCCAAGGCCAACTGCGCAATACTTGCATAGTAAGCAGGGTTGTCCACGTTCGGGGCATAATGCAAATACACGTGAATTCACTATCTCCAACCTCAAGGTGCACACGGGCCCATCTACCCTCCTTGTCAGCGCTAATATCAGGTACAGTAACGTGCAAAGACTTCTTAACCAGAATGGCTATCCCGTACCATTTGGAAACGGTGGGAGAATAGGCAGCTACCATGTGAGGCTTAGCATTGAGTTTCAGTGTTTCAGCAGAGTTTAAATACGTTTCCTGAAGAAACACTAAATCAACATGCTCATGGCTAAGATAGCTGAGGATTTTCTTTCCTTTGAGTGGACCATTAATGCCTTTGACGGTGAATGATAAGATTTTACATAAGGCCATTCAGAAAAGTTAAAAATTCTGAGCATGATAGCATACATAATTGCACTATGTCCCTCAAACTGACTGTATCTGGCTGTACACATGACATAGGAAAAATAAGCTAATATAATACAATGAAGCGCCCCACATTAACAAAGAGAACCGCAGTACAGTAGAGGAGAAGCAAAACCCCAAAATTACTGGCGACCATGTGTCTGCGGGGAGAAACCCCAGAGAAGGCCGAAATTGAAAAACACATAACCTGTAGGACTGTGCGTGCTCCGAATCCGACCGAGGCACACATCATGAAGGGATAGGAGACCAAAAAACAAAAGTCATATAGAGAAAGAAAGAAAGTCCAGGCTATTTCTGTGCTTGGCTATGACCGCCGCATCGGGCCCTTCAAAATGGCGGATAGAGCCGGCAGATAAGAGTCCAAGATTTGGGATTAGCGCATCTGCTCTGCTTCTTTGGAGTCTAAAAATGTTGATAGTAGATCAGGATCTTCGAACGTCCTGGTTTGGTTGTGGAGAGTCACTCGAAGCTTCGCTGGATACAACAGGCCAAAGCGAGCCTGTAGCTGTTGAAGTCGAGGGCGAAAAGCAAGGAGTTTCTTCCGACGGTCAACGGTAGGCTTTGCCAAATCAGGAAAGAAGGAGACCTTACTGCCTTCAAATTCCAAATGATGATTCGCTCGGGCAGCATGTAAAATTTGTTCCACTTGTTGATATCGTAACAAGCTAAAAATAATAGGCCGGGGGGTCGTGCTGTTGAGCGCCATGTGGGCAGGAACACGGTGTGCTCGATCGATTTCCAGTTCTCTGTGAAAAGTGATCTTCAGCAAGGAGGGAAGAGTTTTGAGCAAGAATTCTCTTATATCTCCTGCTTCCACCCCCTCCGGTATTCCGAGGAGCCTCACATTGTTGCGACGGGCTCGATTATTGCTATCTTCTAACTCCTTTTGAAGATTCTGTATCTGGCGCTCAGCCTTGTCCAGTTTGCCCAAGCGCACCTCGTGCGAGTCGAGGACCCCCGCCATGTCGTCCTGCCGTAATGAAAGACTTTCAAGTCGGTCCTGGAGCACTCCAAAGTCTTCTCGCATGGCTCGAAGCGCTTCTCCATTGGACTGCACCAATTCCTTCACGCCGCGGATTTCCTCCAAAATCTCCAGGTGCATTTCGGGGTTATCACGAAATGGAACCATCTTCTGTGGGGAGGACACCTCTGTTTTGGAGCGTTTTCCGTGAGAAGAAGAAGGAGACCCGAAGTCCAAGCGCGCTGGTTTATGGGCCGCCATCCCCCCCGAGGTACCCCGGTCAGCTCGGAGCGAAATAGTAAATTTGTATAGGTATTAAGTCAGGATTCTAAGTAGGCCTCTCGGGAGCTTCAACGCAAAGCGTCCTACCCGCTGGACATCAGGCTCCGCCCCCTCCTAGCATCCATGCTTAAAAAGCTATTTTCCTAATGACAGTTATTTTGCGTAGATATTTTAGGATAAAAACACTGTAGTTAGACAGCTACATAGACTAGCCATTTTTGAAGGCAAATCATACCAAATAAAGCTATTGCTGATGCTAGTGAAATTCAAAGCAAATAAAACTTATCTATAGTGTATCTAGCATAAGAGGAAACAATCCTGGAATAAGTCCATGATATTTAATTGCTGATTTTTCTAGTTCTGTAGAAATGGAGCTTTCTGATTTAAAATGAAGATAAAGATTATCGTTATATGTTACCTCATAGTTTAAAATTGGCAGTGTTGTCTACTGTAGGTCTATATGAGCAGGATCTGTTGATCCTGTTCATGCTCTGGAAAGATAACATTTACATTTATTTACATTTCAGTAAACAAGATTTCAGACAGGGAAAAGTATTCTGAACCTTGTATGGTATTTGATGCAAAAATTGTAGTTTCATTTGGTTTCTCAACTGTTGTTAACTATTCTCCAATTCATTTTGTTGTTATTTTGTATCTGAAAGTCTAGAGAAATGTGAAATATATATTTTCACAGTGCATTTATATTATTAAGGTTTAATATCCTTTGTTAATTTAAAACTGTTATGAAAATAATTTTGCTATCTTAAATCTCTTAAACGCACTATAGTTTTGGAGAGTCAGTATTTTTTCTTAGCTCAGCTATGCCACTTTCTATATAATAAATAGCTAAGATACATTTTATCGAAAAAGGTAAAAAGAAAATGAGCGAGTGCTTGGTATAATTTGTAGCTATCCTTATATCCTATATACCAAATTTTATATTTCATTATGGTTATCTTTTGTCTGTCTCACATTTCTTCCATACTTGAGGCCTCATCCCTTAACCTCGTTTATTGCCATCTGTGTGTTGGTGGTGACGGTGGAGAAGTGGCAGGAGGCAGATTGAGGGGCTTTCTAAGCTGAAGAATCTTGTACTTTCATTCGTGGCCGTCATAGACTTTCCATGATTGTGCTCCACCTTCCTCCCTCTATATTGCAGGCACTGCAGCATCAGTCTTTGGTAGGAGACAGAATTAATTTCAGAACCCAGGACTCATGAACAGTGCAAGCTACTTGTAAGTGTCACTTTTGAGCAATGACTGAACTTCCTTCCTCTCCTGAGTGCTGTGATCACTGCCTTGTCAGTGCGCCCAGGCCCTGATAGGGCCATGTTTGGTTTGGGGCTTGAATATGGTCTCTGTATGGCAGTACCATAATGAAATTTGATGTCTGGAACTATTTCAAATTTGAATATTGGAATATTGAAACTATTTCACGTGAAGAAATAAATATTGGACCTTTGATTGCGAAGAGGGCCATTTTCAAAACATTTTTCCACGGACAAACAGTTGCTACCCACATAAAAAGGCCCCTGAAAATGTCCCTACTTCTCTGTAGGTGAAAGTATTTGTGCTGACAACATAGGTACTTTTACCCATGGCAAAGGGGACGGATCTTAGGAGCAGACCAATCACAAGTGGAGATTTATGAGGAAATCCCTGTGAATGCTTTGAGCCGCATACTTTTTCCATGCCGTAAAGCAGCTGGCAAAGTCAATGAGTGCTCCCCTATCTGCAACAGGGCCATGGGTACTCATTTTCAAAGGGAAACCGTGGGGAGTTTCCCTTTGAAAATGAGCTTGCAGTCTCATAGGTGCAAAGAGACCCATGGGATCTTAAGCTCCCCGTGGGCTTTCAAACGTGCCTCATTTATAATTATATAATAATTAATGTTATGTTTTTTGTAAGAACAATCTTAAGCTAAATAGTTGAAAGTGTCCAAGTACTGGTTTAGGATCTCATTATCCATATATCATGGCATACCTTTGAAAGCTGTTATGTAAAAAGAACTGTGGAGTTAAAGTACCATTAAATAGTCCTAGTTCTTGAGATATAATAATGTACAAAAAATGTTGATTGCTGATTCCTAGCTGTGGGATTGCCAAAATGTTGCAATACCATGCAGCATATGACCCATATGTTAATAAGCCAAATTGCATCCATCTTAGGAAACATTTCCATATCTGAGACAGCCACTGGAATGTTGAGATACTGAGAACCGTCACTGAACAGATATGCAACCCTAAACACTCTTCAAAGAGCCCTCATCCGAAACAATCTGATAACCATATTGTAATATGGTAGCATAAGAAGATGCTGCCCTCGGCAAGCTTCAGACAACTGCAAGGTCACTCAGAATACCCTTAAATTGCTTTCTCAAAGTATTTCTTTATTTTTTTAACATCTGTTTCTTTCCATACTGCAGTATAGTGGCATGCCTCTGAGGTAGCATTTAAACACAGGTTGTCATAAGCTCTGTCAAACACCATCAACTTTCTCCACTTTCTATTCTAGGGAGGGTTCTCTGCAGTGAAGGTCAGGAGCAGAGGTGCACTAGGCCCTGACAAAAGTTCTGGTCCACTTCCTTAAATGGTTTGCGACATACTGATAAGACTGGTAAATGGGCATTAAAATGCTGAGATATGCTCCCCCGCCCCTTCTAACATTGTGTCTGGTTGGATTAAATGTCTGCTAAACTGGAAGCGCAGAAGTTAGAAAAAGCTAATTAGTGTCCCAAGAAAAATAGGCCAGTTGTGGTCCTTGAAGAGTCTGCAAACCATTAAATGAAGAATTTGCACTGTAATTTTAAAAAATGCAATAATAGATGTATCTTCCAATTAAGAGTATAGGAAAATATTAATTAGAAACCCTGACTTGCCGAGAGAAAGTACACTTTTGTTTCTGGTGTTTCATAAGACACTGTAATTTGGATGTATAAGACTCTGGAAATATGGATGTGTAAGACTTTGGAAATATGGATGTATAAATGTGTTTATATTAGATAGGAGAGGCAAGTTGAGAATCAATAAATGGTATATGAGGCAACTCCAAAGAATTCAGAATCAGGTGCAGTAAATAAATTATTTTCAAAACATAATTCTGGAGGTAAAAGGGAATTTCCAATTTTTACTCTGCAAAAGCATTGAAGAAGATGATTCCAGAGAGTACAGAATTTCCAATGAAGTTAGCATCAATTGCAGTTAATAAAAAATAGATAACTAGTCATATGATCCCTACCCCTTTAATTGGCTTGCAGTCTGACAAGAGGTGTTAATCTGATGTACAAGGTGTTAGCTTGAATGCTGGATGTCAGCAGAGTGTTTATTGCATCATCTTTCTCAAACATGCACAATGTCAGTGCTCTCTGCTTCAAGTACGAATTCCCAAGAAAGCACAAGACTTGTTCACTAAGATGTAACCGATGTACAGTAAACGCAGTACAATAGGTTATTCATGTTCAGGTCTCCCATTTACACATTTTGCAGAATAGATGCAACATATTATCTTATCGTCATCTCCATGGAACCCTGTTCAGACAGAATTTGTTGTAAGTTCATGGGACAAATCTTACTGAATGTGTTCTATCAACAATATTGTTTTGTTTAGCAGAACAAGAAAAAGATGCACTAGGTTTACTGAGGTTTTAGTGCTACAGACAAAGCACAATTGGATATAAAATTTGCCAGACTCGGTCAGACTAATGGTCCATCAATTCCAATATCCTGTTTCCAACAGTGGCCAATTCAAGTCACAAGTACCTGGCAGAATCCCAAAAGGTAGACAGATTACACGCTGCTTATCCCAGGAACAAGCATTGGATTTCCCTCAGTCTATGCACTTTTCCTTCAGTAATGTGTGCAAACTCTTTTTTTAAACCCAGCAACACTAACTGCTTTTACTATATCATCTGGCAATAAATTCCAAAACCTTTGAGTGAAAAAATATTTTTTTTGCACATGGTGAGTAAATAACTATATTATTTTATAAAACAGTAACACATTATGCTTCCATTGCATGCATGTAAGTAATGTCACCTAATGGTTTCTGATATGATTCAGTGTAAGTAAAATGGATACTTGATATCTACTGACCAAGAGCAAACCACATAGATTAAAAAAAAAACTGTAAATGAAGGCCAATGGCAGGTGAAGAAAAAAGGGACCTCAGAAGATAACAGAGCATGACATCAATATAGTTTGTCAAGACCTAATAGAAAGGTGAGCCTGCATAAAGAGAACACCTCTGTGCGATATTATTAGTCTGCTTAAATAAACAACCACATGATATAATAATAATGTTCCATAGTAAATGATTATTCAGCAAACTAAATACCCCCAGCCAGGTTAAAGTAGTCAAATACAGAAACAAACCCTGGTGCTTAGAAACCCATTCTTCAAAATCATTTCAAGTAACCAATTTTTTTGTCGGAAAGGCCAACCAAGCTAAGAGGATCATGCCGTCGTGGCCCGTCCATTTTATTTAATTAAAAAGAGAACACTTATAAACCATTTATAAACAGGTTCCTCCCCCATTTAACTTCCTATGTATATAATTACCCTCTCTTTCCAAGTTTCATTCCCTGTTCAATGTAATGACCAGACATTTGTATATTGTCGGATGTTGTTGTTATTTGTAAACCGCGCTGATCATAAATAGTGCGGTATATAAGAATTGTAAATAAATAAATAAATAAATTTCGGAAGCAGCGTCAAAACATGTTACTTAGCTGAATCCTTTGCATGTAGAAGGCTGTATAATAATGCCGCAGTCAGCGGAAAGACGACGTGACACGTTTCGGGGTATATACAATAATCCCCTGCTTCAGGTCAAAGCTGCCGCGCAGTAACTTCTCAGCCCCTTAAATGATGGCACATTAAGATCAAATGGCTTATCCACTCAGCCAGTTGAGATTTCTCAAGTCTGGGTAGATCCACATAAAATTTCCTATGTGTAACTCAACACTGACACACTTTTTCCATGCCTTTTATGTGACTTCTCAACCCTCTTTCCAACACTGTCCTCCCTATCAGTCCCAAGCATGCCAAATATCTGTTATAGCGCTGGCCTCCATGATCTCCATTAGTGGGCCATTCCAGACCTTGCCAACTTCAGCATTGCTTCTTGCAAGATCAGTACTTATGCCAACATCCAAACCTCCTCCTATGCTACGTTACAAAGTTTTGAGGCATGGGAAGTATGATACAGAAACAGAAACATGATGGCAGGCAAAGACCACATGGCCTATCTACAGTAGTCTGCCCTTCCATATCAGCTACTACAATAGTCCCCTTTTTTCCTTTATTTTATTTATTTACAAGTATTTATATACCGCCTCTTCCAGCAATCAGGGGAGGTTTACAGAGAACATAACAAGTAACTTTATATTAAAAGATTGGTAGAAGTCATAACAAACTAAGGTTGGTAACAAAAACTATATACAATTAAGCAATTTGCTGTGCCTTGAGAATTCTATTATTTAAGATTTAAGTTTGATAAGCGTAAGGGCTAGTGGTGAGGCTAGGTTGTTTGAGACTGTGGGTTGTGGATGGATGAATCATAGTGTTCAATAAAAAGGTTTGTCTTGAGTTCTTTGCGGAATGTTTGAAAGTCCTTTATTGCTCTTAAATTGTCTGGAAGAGCATTGGGGCAATACATGTGAAGTTCAGGAACTGGTAGTCTTATTGGTGTTGCAGATGTGAGTAGGTATTAATAGTGTGTTTTGGGAACAACTCCTCCTAGTTCTTGAATTGTCAGGAAAACTGAGGAGGGAGCAGAGGTATGATGGGGCTATTTCATTGTACAGTTTGAAGACTATCATGATGTATTTGTATTTTGTTCTTGTTGCAATGGGCAACCAGTGGAGGCTATGGAGTAGAGGAGTGATATGGTCTGAGTAGTGGGCCTTGTAGATTATTCATGCAGCTAGATATTGTGCCATCTGGAGTTGTTGGATAGTTTTCTTGGGCAATCCATACAGAATACAATTACAGTAATCGAAGTGGAGTGTTATCAGGACCTGCAGCACTGATCTAAAATCATGGTTCTCCAGTAGGGGTCTAAGGTAACATAGAAACATAGAAACATGATGACAGAAAAAGACCACATGGCCTATCTAGTCTGTCCTTCCATATCAACAACTACAACAGTCCACTTTTTACCTTTAGAGATCCTCTGTGTTGGTCCCATGCTTTTTTGAATTCAGTTACTATCCTCATCTCTACCACCTCCACTGGGAGACTATTCCATGGATCCACTACTCTTTCCGTAAAGAAATATTTCTGCATATCACTCCTGAATCTATCTCCCTTCACCCTCATCCCATGTCCCCTCATAGCAGAACTTGCTTTCAATTGAAAGAGGCTCTCTCCCTGAACATTTATGCCACGGAGGTATTTAAACATCTCAATCATATCACCTCTATCCCGCCTTTCCTCTAAGGTGTACATATTAAGATCCTTAAGTCTGTCCTCATATGCTTTATAATGAAGCCCACTAATCATTTTAGTAGCCACCCTCTGCATCGACTCCATCCTGTTCACATCCTTTTGAAGTTGCGGTCTCCAGAACTGCAGACAATACTCCAAATGAGGTCGCACCCAGAGACTTATACAGTGGCACTATCACCTCCTTTTTTTCTGCTAGCCATTCCTCTCCTTATGCACCCAAGCATCCTTCCAGCTTTTGCCGTCACCTTTCTACCTGTTTAGCTACTTTAAGATTGTCCGACACAATCACACCCAGGTCCTGCTCTTCTTTTGTGGACAGAAGTATTTCACCCCCTATACTGCATCGCTCCCTTGGATTGTTGCAGCCCAAATGCATGACCTTGCATTTTTTAGCATTAAATCTCAGCTGCCAAATCCTTAACCATTCTTCAAGCTTAGCTAGATCCCTCTTCATGTTATGTACACCTTCCTGGGTGTCTACTCTATTACAGATTTTGGTATCATCTGCAAAGAGGCAAACCTTATTTGACAGCCCTTCCACAATATCACTAACAAAGATATACAGCATACCACTGGTAACCACCTCCTCCTCAGAGTGAGCTCCATTTACCTTTATCCTTTGTTGCCTCCCACTCAGCCAATTTCTAACCCAATCAATAACTTTAGAGTCCATCCCTAGGGTGCTCAGTTTGTTTATAAGTCACTTGTGCAGAACGATGTCAAAGGCTTTACTGAAATCCACGTGAAATCCATCTAGGGGTCTCACTCGGTCCAACTACCTGGTCACTCAGTTAAAGAAATCAATCAGATTTGTCTGACAAGACCTGCCTCTGGTGAATCCATACTGCAGTGTATACCTGATCGCTTGTTAAATAAAAGTATAAACATAAGATAACTATAGTATTTAATTATTGCTAAGGAAGTCACCTCCATCGAGGGTCAGCCCACTTTCTGAGTCCTATATAAAAACCCTCATTCACTTGTATTAGTCTGAGCTATGTGAGATTAAGTTTTATCTTAAAATTAGCAATAGGTGATGTTAAGATTGTGTGTGTGTGTGTGTATAGATATAGATAAAAGGGTATGTTTACTAATCTGTGCCTATAGCACTTGCTGTTGGGCTACATTAAAAGATAAGGCAGAAAATTGTTGTGTTCTCTGCAGAGCCCACAGTAAATGCAAGAGGGGGGAGGATATAGGTGGAGAGTGGGTGTGTCTGCAACACACAGTTACCACAGGTGTGAACAGTGCGTGGTCACTGTCAAAGGTGCAGGTTCAGATAACACCACCTCAATGGGAGGCCGCCTGTGCATCCACAATGCTGCCAGGCCATGCTCTCTACAATTTTGGTGCGTTATCTGTTGAAGAAATGCTGTGCATGTGCCCAACAGATAGGTATCACATCTGCAGCTAACGTGGCACTGTTTCCATAATAACAGCATGTTAGCTGACAAAGCCTAATGCAGTTTAATAAGCATACCCCATAGTACTGCAGAACTCCAAACATTGCTTTACTAAAGTATTGCTCTCAGTTTCTTTAGCATTTTTTAAATTGTTATTTACTAATTCTTATTTCTGTGCATTTGAAGAAAGTGTCAGTAGGTAATAGCATATGCATTATTTACTAACTCTATCCATAAGGATCTTTTATTAAGCGGCGCTAGGTTTTGCACCTAACACACTAAAAGCACCAAAACTATGGCACATTAGGTGCAACACCATCGAGTTACCTATTGGCTGGTGTGGAAAGTATTTCCCCGGCAGTTAATGCAGACCACTTCCCCTAATGCAGACCACATTAGCACAGGTAGACTTAACTCCACCTATTGAGGTGGTATTAGGTGAACCAATGCTAATGTAATTAATGCATGGTGTGAACCCAGCACTAACTGCTCTGAGCTCACCGCGCCCACTCTCCACCTCTAACTCGCCCACTCATGACCCTAATGCAGATTGCACAGTTAGCATGGGAATCGTCCCAATCTATCTGTCATGGCCTCATACTAGCTTGCAACACACGTCCCAGCATGCCTTCAGTGTATACCAGAGCATGTGCTGCCAGTTAGCCCCCTTTAATGAAAGACCCCCATAGAGTCACTCCCTTAACATCCTATAGAAAACATTCTTACAACCAAGAGAAGAAAAGGTTCCCCCAAATTCCAGTTAGATTTACTAATATGCACTATTATCGTAGCATGTAGTGACATTAGCACGTAAATAGGGCTTATTGCATAAAATGGAACGTGTGACAAAGAATACATGTTAGTGCATGCCAACAGGGTAGGGAACTTTACCAAATCTAATCCTAGGAGCCAAAGTTCTGAAAAGTTGGAACTGAGAACTTAAGTCTGATTGGGGAGAGGGGGGGGTTAATCTTTTCCATTGCTTAAAGCAGCTTTTATAAAATTGCCCTAGGGCCTATGCACATAAAACTATGTGCAGTGACAAGAAGGTACATACGTTTATGTGACTCACATGTAGGTGTTTTCTGGGAAATATTTTGGGTGAAGCACGGGCCGAGTCATGAACTATGAGCGTATTTTAGGTGTTATCATTGGCACCCGCTCACGAGCAGGCATCAATGTCTGTGGCTTCCATCTTTCTACTGGTCTACCTCTACAGTAGTCTATGTATCTTTATAAAATAGGCACCTAGTTGCCCTCTCAACCCAAGCAACTTGTTATAAAATTATCTCCCTGTGCATAATTTTAAGTTTCTAAAATTTGGGAAACTTTTCAAAGATTATCATCTACCTGATCTTGGTGCTGAAATTCTATCACAAAGATGTTTAGGGTATAATTTTCAGAGATTTTGGTGGATAACTGAGTGGATACCCATGGCAACACCCCCCCAAAAAAAAAAAAACGCTGTGTGAATAAAACTTCATGCATTGTCTCTGCACATGTACATTCACTACTGGGAATAGGAGGATCATCGGGGATGGAGTTAAGGCCGACTCAGTAAAGTATATGCAGGGATTTCATTTTCAAATCCTCACTCATCCTTTACCTTATTGCACTGGCCCACTGTGGGATAAATCTAGTCAACATTCTGCTGCTCGACTAATTTTCCATCAGCATCGCTTTTCCCATATCACTCCTCTTCTCAAGCCCCTTCATTGGCTTCCCATCCGCTTCCAGATCCAATTCAAACTCCTCCTCTTGACCTATAAATGCATTCACTCTTCAGCCCCCCACTACCTATCATCTCTTATCTCTCCTTACATCCCCTCTCGCATTCTTCACTCTTCGAACAGCCTTCGTCTATCTATGCCCGCCTGGAACAATCTACCTCTGTCTGTGCACAAAGTGTCCTCTCTGGACCTCTTCAAGTCCAGATTGAAAACCCATCTCTTCTCTATTGCTTTCTTTTCTTGATTCTTGTTTTTGCTCTTCTTGTTATTGTATACTTTGTCTTACTTGATTGTATTTGTATTTTGTGATTTTCTTGACTAGATTGTGAGCTCTGATGAGCAGGGACTGTCTCTTCATGTATGTACAGCGCTTCATACGTTTGAAGCGCTATATAAATGTTAAATAGATAGAATGGATGTCCAAATGGCAGATGAAATTTAACGTGGACAAGTGCAAAGTTATGCACTTAGGGAAGAACAACCCAAACTATGGCTACATGATGCAAGGTTTCATATTAGGAACCACCATCCAAGAAAAAAAATTTAGACATCATTATGGATAATATGTTGAAATCCTCTGACCAGTGTGCAGCGGCAGCCAAGAAAGCAAATAGAATGCTAGGAATCATAAGAAAAGGAATAGAGAATAAATCAAAGGATATTATAATGCCTCTGTATCGTTCCATGGTGAGATCACACCTTGAATATTGTGTGCAATTCTGGTTGCCAAATCTTAAAAAGGATATAGCAGAATTAGAAAAGGTACAGAGAAAAGTCACCAAATTGTAAAGGGAATGGAAGGATATTCCTATGAGGAAAGGCTTAAATGGTTACGGTTCTTCAACTTGGAATAAAGACAGCTGAGGCGAGATATGATAGCAGTCCATAAATTAATGAATGGAGCGGAACGGTTAAATGTAGATCGGTTGTTTACTCCTTTAAAAAAATAGAAAGACTAGGGGATATGCAATAACTAATAATCGAAAATATTTTTTCACTCAGCTGTGGAATTCATTACTAAAGGATCTAGAAAAGCTGTTCGTATAGCTGGGTTGAAAAAAGGTTTGGACAAGTTCCTGGAGTAAAGGTGCATAAAGCATTAGAGGAGCAGGGAAATTGACTGCCTACCCAGGGATAAGCATTGTGTAATCTGTGTACCTTTTTGGGAACCAGACAGGTACTTGTAACCTGGATTGGCCACTGTTGGAAACCAGATACTGGGCTTGATGGATCTGGTCTGACCCAGTATGGCATTTCTTATGTTCCATTTGAACTGGAGGGAAAGGGCGATGTGCATATGTGCACCCCAGCCAGCACAGACAGATATCCTTATGCTCTCCTACTGCTAAAATATATAGGCCTGATATTCACCTAGGTTGGCTGTGCGTTGCTACGGTGAATAGCCATCTGTGCCAACCCTTAACCCTGGATGTTCAGTGCCAGAGTCATATGCGGCCCCAGCATCGATTATCCGGGTTTGCTGCACTGCCTCCCAGCCACAGTAGCTGACTGGGCAGCGGCGATAATGCATGGCCCAGTCAGCTGCTCGCTTATCGACTGTTGCTATCTCTGCTCCTCCCCAGAATGTCCACAACATGCCCCGATGCTAAGCAATTCTCATCGGGGTGTGTAAGGGAGAAGATCGGGGATATTCTGAGGTACTATTTCGAATATAGGGCCGTACATATATACATATTCAGAGACTTGATATTCGGCACCAGTGGTTAGCACTGGGGCTTGCCAGGGACGTTCCGGGGTGACACTCATTGCTAGCCAGCCAGCAGCAATATTCAGCCACTGCCCAGTTAGCATCTGCGGCAAAAGGCTAGGGTTTCCTATGCCTGACTTTCAGCACATATCGCTAACCAGGCAGCAGCTGAACATTGCTGCTGTCTGGGATCGCCCTCCTCCCCCCCCCCAGCACGCCTCAATGCTAAGTGGTTAGCATCTGGACCTGTAGCAGTAGCATCCATGGATATTCTCTGGCACTAACAGTTTTAATGCCACTGAATATCCCGCAGAGTGGCATTTACACCATGTAAATGCCTTTGAATATCCCCCTCAGTTTTTAATATGATTTACATATTCATAAGAACGTAAGTAGTGCCATACTGGGTTGTACTAATAGTCTATCAAGTCCAGCATCCTGACTCTAACAGTAGCCAATTTGGGAACCTTGGAAGAACTCAGGAAATTTAAAATAGGATGAGCCTTTCCTTACTTCAATACCTAAGTCCACCTAGCTAATAATTATTAAAGGACTTGTCCTCCACAAGTTTATGTAAATCTTTATTTGTAAAGTCAGCTATACTACTAGACCTAACCACATTATTTGCATGCAGATTGTGAGAACTTGCAGAAGGAACTTGTGAGAGTGGGAAACTAGGCATCCAAATTGCAAATGAGATGTAATGTGGACAAGTGCAAAGTTATACGCATAGAGGCCAATTCCATGCTGTGCATCCCTGGGCCGTTCGGATATCCAGACATCTGGATGGCCCGGGGATGCACCTGATTCATCTCTCGTGGGGCTAGACATCCCTGTGGGAGCAAAATCATGGTATAGTGGTTAGATGTCCGGGATGTGCCCCGATTCAGGCACCATGGATGTTCAGTCAACTACCTGGCTAGCTCAGCCAGGTTCCGGCATGGAGCTGCAGTGTCATGGTGTCATGTTGCCATGGTACTATTTCTCCATGCAGGAGCTACAATCCCCAGCAGACTATCACTAACATCTAGGGGGACTTAGTCCACCTCCAGGGTGGAATAAGTTCTACGTTTAGATAGTCAACCCTGGACATACAGGGCCGACCTTGGAATCGGCCCTTCATTTATTTTATTTATTTATTTGTATGCTTTTCTATACCACCCCTTCCAGAGATCAGTGGTGGTTTACATAGAACAGAGAAATATAAATGACATAGAACATTTTGAAAATTTTTGAACCTTTTGAAAACTATTTACAATGAACAGGAAAAGCTTATAGTTCAATGAATACATAATAACAATTTAAACCAAACAGGAATATATCAGTTATTTACAAGTTTGCATAATACAGCATGTATATATAGCTTTGATTTTGAGTGAGTTGAGTGAATAAAGCGGTATGGACTATGGCT
The DNA here is from genome assembly GCA_033557465.1 of Ichthyophis bannanicus. NCBI lineage: Eukaryota > Metazoa > Chordata > Amphibia > Gymnophiona > Ichthyophiidae > Ichthyophis > Ichthyophis bannanicus. Next base: position 383,341,672 of record CM066038.1, on the reverse strand, counting down.
GAGAGTAGGCTGGAGCCGGGGGAAATTGATACCTGTATTAGGTAGGGTCAGCTTTGGCTAGATGATCAGCATGCTCTTGTGATACCTGATCAATTGTGTGTTGTGGGTTATTGAAGTGCTGGATGAAAAGGTATGTTTTAAGCTCTTTTCTGAATGTTAGGAGGTCTTTAATCTCTCTTAAATTGGTTGGTAGATTGTTCCATAGACTGGGTGCATAGTATGAAAAGCAGAATTGCTTGTTATCTGCTTTGTTTTCCGTATAGAGTCAGGGATTAGAAGCATGTTAAGATTCATTCTTCTTCTTGTTCTGTTTTCAGGGGGGGGGGGGTCTGGATTAAGGCTGAGAGGTGAGAAGGGGCTATTTTGTTAATGAGCTTGAATGTGGTCAATATGGATTTATATTGGATCCTACTGGCAACAGGGAGCCAGTGAATAGAGTATAGAATGGGAGAGATGTGGTCAGATAGTTTGGCTTTAAAAATAATCTGGGCAGTGACATTTTGGGCCATTTGTAGTCAGGGGCGGCCCAAGGGGGGTGCGGGGCCATGTGCGGAGACTCGGTGCGGGGCCTCATTTGCATAAGGGGCCTCATTTGCATAAATATTTGCATAATGTTACCATACACTAACTTTTAGTATACATGCCTCTTCATGAGTGTATGGATAAAAAAAGACAAAGATTTCTACATTACTATAATCCAGTGCCAACCGCCAGGCACATTAGGAACTACTACAAACACTGCCCATTTAGAACCCATAGCAAACCCACCGTATCCCAACAGCACTACCAGGACTCATAAAGCACCATACACTACCTATCAAAAGGCAACACTGCAAATATTAAACCAATACATTTCAGAGAATAACAATACATGACCTACTGGGGAAAGAGAACAAGTGACAATGTCAAATAGGAATTACATAAACAGAATACCTCAGCTCAGTTACACATGCAGAACATAGACTATCACCAAACAAGGAATCACAATTTAAAACAGGAAGACAATAATTAAACTGGGAACCCTAAAAGCCAAACTTGGAATGTACAACAACAATGTAGAAATAAAACTATAAATTAATTTCCTCTTGTACTAAACAAAGCACAGACATTAATGATGCACATTTCCCAGAGCTGACATATTCCAGTTAATAAATTCAAAATAAAGAGATATCTTTGTACCTTTTGTGCATTTTTTTTTCAGTTGCAATTGTTCCAGCCACTTTCTTCTGGTTTATTTGTGTCTTCTGCTATCTCTCCATCGTCTGCTGTCCATTTGTCCTTTCTTCTCTTCTAGTTTTTTTCCATTCTCTCTCTACATCTGCTTTAACATAATAATCTTTCTCCTTTTGCTCTTTCCTCATTCCTATTTCATCCACTCAATTTTTAACCCTCCATCCTCAATCCCCACTTAGTCTCCCAATACCCGGCCAATTGTACATTTTTCTTCCCTCCCACACAAAATATTTTTCCCCTCTCCATTTCATTCTCCCAGCCCCATCCCCTTCTAATCTCCCCCAACATCAGCTCCCTTTTAGTTCCAGCCCCACCCAGTATCCGCTCCCTTCTAGTCCCCACATCAGCCCATTTCCAGTCCTAGCTCCCCCATCCATTTCCAGTCCTATCCGAGTCCCTTCATCAGCTCATTTCCAATACCAGCCTCCCATCAGCCCATTTCTAGTCCTTTCCTAGCCCCACCATCAGCCCATGTTAAATCCTAGCTCCCCTCCACTCAGCCCATTTCTAAACCAAGCCCCCCATGAGCCTACTTCCAGTTCTAGCCCCTCCATGAGTCCATTTCAATCCAAGCCCCCACCACAGCCCATTTCCAATCTTAGCTCCCCCCAACACCCAATTCTCAGTTCTATCCTAGCCCATCCATCAGCCCAGTTCCTGTCCTAGCTCCCTCCCCTAAGAGCCCATTCCAAGCCCCCCTTCCCATCAGCTATTTGCAGTTCAAGCCCCCTTCCACTCAGCCCATTTCCATTCCAAGTCCCCCTCCCCATCAGCTATTTGCAGTTCAAGCCCCCCACTTCCCCACAGCCCAGTTCCATTCAAAGCCCCGTCCACATCAGCTATTTGCAGTTCAAGCCCCCCACTTCCCCTCAGCCCATTTCCATTCCAAGCCCCATCCCCAACAGCTATTTGCAGTTCAAGCCCCCTTCCACTCTGCCCATTTCCAGTCCTAGCAACCCCCCAACCCATTACCAGTCCTAGCCCCCCCATAGCCCACTCCCAGTCCTAATCCCACCAGCCCATTTCCAGTCCTAATCCCCCATCACCCAATTTTCAGTTTAAGCCCCCCCATAGCCCATTACCAGTCCTAACCTCCCCATCAGCCCACTCCCAGTCCTAATCCCCCATCACTCAATTTTTAGTTTAAGCCCTCCCATAGCCCATTACCAGTCCTAACCCCCCATCAACCCACTTCCAGTCCTAATCCCACCAGCCCATTTCCAGTCCTATTCCCCCATCACCCAATTGTGAGTTTAAGCCCCCCAGCACCCATCACCACTCCTAACCCCTCCCCAGCGCCCATCACCACTCCTAACTCCCCCAGCCCAGCACCCATCACCACTCCTAACCCCCCCCGCCAGCCCAGTGCCCATCACCACTCCTACCCCCCCCAGCCAGCCCAGTGCCCATCACCACTCCTAACCCCCCCAACCAGCCCAGTGTCCATCACCACTCCTAACCCCCCCCAGCCAGCCCAGCCCATCCCATCACTACTCCTAACCCCTCCCCCCCAGCCCAGCCCAGCCCATCACAACTCCTAACCCCCCCCCAGCCCAGCCCATCACCACTACTAACCCCCCCCCGCCCAGCCCATCACAACTCCTAACCTCCCCAGCCCAGCCCAGCCCAGCCCATCACTACTCCTAACACCCCCCCCCGCCACGCCCAGCCCATCACTACTCCTAACACCACCCCCCAGCCCAGCCCAGCCCAGCCCAGCAGCACTTCTAACCCCCAGCCCAGCCCAGCCCAGCACCACTCCTAACGCCCAGCCCAGCCCAGGGAAATTTTTTAAAAAAAGAAAACCTGTCTCCTGCCGCTGTCGGGGCCGCCGCGGCAGAATCGAGCGTGCCGCGGGGCCCCCCTGTACCCGGCAGAGCCTCTCCTCCCTGTAGCAGCTCTCTCGTTGGAGCTGAAGTCAGACGCGCCGGCTTGCAGAGCGCGAGGGAAGAGTTTTTCCCTCGCTGCTCTGTTAAGCCCGCGGGGGCTGATGGGAAGTTCCCATCAGCCCCCGCGGGCCTAACAGAGTCGCGAAAGGGAAACTCTTCCCTTCGCGCTCTGCAAGCCGGCGCGTCTGACTGCAGCTCAGAAGAGAGAGCTGCTACAGGGAGGAGAGGCTGTGCCGGGTACAGGGGGGCCCCGCGGCACGCTCGATTCTGCCGCGGCGGCCCCGACAGCGGCAGGAGACAGGTTTTCTTTTTTTTTTTCAATTTTACTTTTACAAAAGAATGTTTTTTGCGCGGGGCCCCCTGAAACGCGGGGCCCTGTGCAAAAAACATTCTCGCTCAATGGACGGGCCGGCCCTGTTTGTAGTGTGTGTAGGTTTTTCTTGGTTGTCCCTTGTAGTATACCGTTGAAGTAGTCTAGGTGTGGTGTAATAAGCGCTCGGACAACGGTTCTGAAATCGTCTATGTCAATGAGGGGTCTGAGCTGTTGAATGGTCCTAAGTTTAAAGAATATGGTTTTAGCAGTATGTTTTATATGGGAAGTTTAGTTGAGTGTCCTGTCAAGGGTAACTCCTAGATATTTTACCACGGATTTGACTGGGAGGGTGATGTTTCTAAGCTTGACAACTGATGGTGGGATGAAGTTAGAGATTCTGGATGCAAAAATCACTTTTTTTTAAAGTTAATGTTCATGTTCATTGAACGGAGCTATAGTTCAGCTTCAGAGAGACAGGTTGCTATATTGTCATGATTGGGGTTAGCTATGTCAAATGGGGAGAACAACATGATGTCATCCACATAGATGTAGTAGTTTATATTATGGCGTTTAAATATTGAGCAGATAGGTTGGAGATATAGATTAAAGAGTAAAGCGGAGAGAGCAAAGCCTTGTGGAATTTCCTGTTCTTGTGGGAATGGGACTGAGGAGACTTGGTCTATTTGTACATATTGAATTTGGTTAGCCATATAGGATTTGAACCAATCAAGTATTTTTTCCTTTATACCTAATTGAGTAAATCTAGCGATGAGGATGATATGATTTACACTGTCGAAAGCTGAGGAGATATCAAGAAATATAGAAACATAGAAATATGACGACAGAAAAAGACCACATGGCCTATCTAGTCTGTCCTTCCATATCAACAACTATAACAGTCCCCTTTTTACCTTTAGAGATCCTCTGTGTTTGTCCCATGCTTTTTTAAATTCAGTTACTGTCCTCATCTCTACCACCTCCACTGGGAGACTATTCCACGGATTTCCCCATATCACTCCTGAATCTATCTCCCTTCACCCTCAACCCATGTCACCTCGTAGCAGAACTTGCTTTCAATTGAAAGAGACTCTCTCCCTGAATAGAGGTATTTAAACATCTCAATCATATCACCTCTATCCCGCCTTTCCTCTAAGGTGTACATATTAAGATCCTTCAGTCTGTCCTCATATGCTTTATAATGAAGACCACTAATCATTTTAGTAGCCACCCTCTGCACCGACTCCATTCTGTTCACATCCTTTTGAAGGTGCGGTCTCCAGAATTGCACACTATACTCCAAATGAGGTCGCACCAAAGACTTATAGAGAGGCATTATTACCTCTTTTTTTCTGCTAGCCATTCCTCTCCGTATGCACCCAAGCATCCTTCTAGCTTTTGCCGTCACTTTTTCTACCTGTTTAGCTACTTTAAGATCATCAGATACAACCACGCCTAGGTCTTGCTCTTCTTTAGTGGACAAAAGTACTTCACCCTCTATACTATATTGCTCCCTTGGATTGCTGCAGCCCAAATGCATGACCTTACATTTTTAACATTAAATCCCAGCTGCCAGATTCTAGACCATTCTTCAAGCTTAGCTAGATCCCTCCTCATGTTATCTGCTCCTTCCTGGGTGACTACTCTATTGCAGATTTTGGTATAAAGGCTTGCTTAACGTTATCCATGCCTTTTATGAGCGAGTCAAAGAGAGCTAAAAGTAGGGTTTCTACCCCATTAAATGGGCAGAAGCCGTATTGGTGCTCATCTAAAGGGGAGGTTGTGTCGATATAGTCCTGCAGTTGAATTTGGACGACCTTCTCAATGATTTTAGCAAGGAAAGGTATACTAGCGATGGGGCGATAAGAGGAAGGGTCGCTGTTGTTAAGGGTTTAATTTTTTAGTAAAGGGTGGATTGCTGTACGTTTGAGGTCATTTGGCATGAAGACCTGTAATAGTGATAGATTCACTATATTTAAGATGTAAGGGGCTAGTTCTGATTTTGCCACTTTAATCCATGCTACTGGACATGGATCAAGGAGTGATGTAGTTGTATTGAGTTTTGAAATGGTCTCTTGCAGTTGTTGTTTGTAATTGTATGGAATGAGCTCCATTCATTGGGATTATCTGCTGTAGGAGATAAAAGTACAGGTGCTGAAAGGAGACCCTGCTTAAGCTTGTTAGCAAAATGGTTAGCTAAGGTCTGAGGGTTGACAGGAATTTTGTGGGGGTTGGCCTCAGGAGCTTTAGTTAAGGATTTAATAATCTTGAATCGCTCCCTTGGATGATTAATGGCTTTCGATAGGGTTTCCGGGGTCAGCTACCTGCCCACTGCCTGCCCTTGCTCTTCCCCTGGCTCACTCCCTCCTACCCAAGAACAGAGCTCCCCGAACAAGTCAGCTTTATGTGCAGGGAGCTGTGTTCACGCCAATGCGATCCAGGCATTTAGTGGGTCTGGACATCCGGATCAGATGTCCAGATCCACTAAACGAGGACTGGAATGATCCCCGTAGAGAAGAACAACCCAAATTATATCTACAGGAAAATAATCTAGGCATCATCATGGACAATAGGTTTGAAATCCTCTGCTCAGTGTGCAGTGATAATGGTGGTGGTGGCCCAAAAGAATCAAACAATGTTAGGAATTATTAGTCTCTGCTCTGTTCTCTATTCTTTTCCTATCATAATGCCTCTGTATTGCTCCATGGTATCATCACACCTTGAGAATTGTGGATAATTCTGGTCGCCGCATTTCAAAAAATATACAGCGGAATTAGAAAAGGTAGAGAAGGATGACCAAAATGATAAAGTGGATGGAAAAATTCTCATATGAGGAAAGGCTGAAGATGTTAAGACTCTTCAGCTGGGAGAAGAGAGCAGAGGGGAGATATGATAGAGGTCTGAGGGGAGTGGAACTTGTAAACTAAAATCCATTGTTTATTAATTCAAAAAGTACAAAGACTAGGGGACATGCCTTGAAGTTACTAAGCAGCACATTTAAAACAAATCGGAGAATATATTTTTTAACTGAACACATACATAATTAAGTTCTGGAATTCATTATTGGGAGATGTGGTTAAAGCAGTTAGCATATCACATTTAAAATATGTTGAAGGGTTCCTGGAGGAAAAGTCCATAGACCATTATTAAGATAGATTTGTGGAAAGCCACTGCTTATCCCTGGGGATAAGTAGAATGGCATCTGTCTACATTTTGAGATCCTGTCAAGTATTTGTGACTTGGATTGGCCTCTGCTGGAAACAGGATACTGGGCTTGATGGACCTTTGGTCTGACTCTGTATGGCAATTTGTATATTTTTTCTTTCCTTCTTTATTTGATCTACTGCAAATTAATTTCGTAGAGCATTATTCAATCATAGCACGATTTGCAAGAGTAAATAACTGATTCCCATTTACTTGTTCAACACTATTCATGATTTTCTAAACCTTTTATCAAATTGTCTCCAAATGTCTTTTCCCCAAGTGAAAGAACTTTCACCCATCTATGCTTTTTTCCTAAGGGAGTCATTCTACCCTCTTTATCTAATTCCCTTTTCTCTAGCCCTTATCACTTTTGTCACCAGTCTCCATATCTTTTCTATTTCTGCTATATCATTTATGAGATGCAATGGCCAGTACTGCACATAATACTCAGGGGTTATACATAATGCAAGATGTGGTCACACCATGGATATATACCGAAGCATGATTATATTTATATTTATATTTATATTTTTCCTCTCTGAATAATTCCTAGCTTCTCTTTGCTTTTTATAACTGCTGCCACTGAGAATTTCAATGTACTGTCCACAATGACTCCAAGGTCTTTTTCTGGAATGGAAGCAGTAACTCATACTGCGGACCGCATTCTATGCATACAGAGAATTATTTTTCTGTATATGCATCATTTTGCTTTTGCCCACATTAAATTTCATCTGCTGTTTAGATATTAAAACAGATATGAGTGCATGAAAAATTACCCGGTAAATAAATCTGCAGGTGAGTTAATTTTGCATAGAAAAAATGTTCACATGATGGCAAACCAGTCAAGATTCCTCAGCTTTTGCTTGTGTCAAAGGAAAACAAGCACACCTCCTAAGATTGAGCTTCACAGCATGTCATGAAAATTGAACTGTGAGAAGCTGTACTGCCTCACGGACCTCAGGTGCAAGTAATATTTATGAATAGAATTCCACTGAAAACCTAAACTCAATAAATCATCCACCATACAAAGTTAGATTTCATACATTATCACAGAGCACATGAATAGTCCAGTATTAAGTGAACTTCTTTTTGCTGGAATCTTTGTTGAGAAAGGCAGAATGCCTTTTGAATTACAGTGTCTCCTATTTATTCTATTTAAATGACACCAAATCAAGAGTCAAAACTGTGTAAACACACCAAGTGAAAACCAAAATTAAATAGAAGTTCTACTTCATTTTGTGCTCTGTGATAATTATTTATGAAAGCTAACTTTGTATGGTGAGTAATATTTATGAAGCAAGTCTTCATCAATGGAAAGAATGTTCTAATGTAGAGCAAGGAACTATGATATAAGAATCTGACAGGGTAGATTTGGGAAATAAGTTTTCACCAAAAGGGTGGTGGTACTTGGTATTCATTCCTGGAATGGGCTGTGTGGATTCTCTCTTTTATCTTGAGAGCCCTCCGGGACGGTAGCTTTCCTGCATCTTTGGGAATGATAGGAATTAAGCCAATAACATTGATTTGAACACCTCTGGAAACTATCGCCCTATTACAAGTGCACCACTATTGCCAACTTCTTGGAGCTTGAGGTTGCTATGCAACTAAGTCAGCATTTAGATAGTTATGATCTATTACATCTGGTTCACTGGATTGTCAGCATTTTATAGTATTGAAACTATTTTATTATCTCTGATATATGAATTGAGATTAATTTTGAACAAATGGGTACTTTTATTAAAGGCCGATAAGGGTGCAAAGGACAGGTGCTTGCATTATCGGCGCCCGGTAGCGGTTACTGCTGCAGAAACCGAACAATAATGCGGGCTTACCGGCTGGTAAAATGTTAGCAGTGTGTGGGGGTGAGGGTGGTGGCACAGCAGCAGTGACTTGTCTGGGTCAGAAGACACCTTAGTCGCTGCCTTGAGTGTCACATGCAATGCTGCTGTGTCTACAGTCAGGAGCATGGCAAGCATGTCACTGGCAGGTATAGCAGAGCCCATGGTGATTCCTCCCTTCTGTGGTGGCGAGGCAGGAATGGCATGCTGTGACTAGCTGCATGTGCACCACTGCTTGAAGGACACCCACAGCACTGAAGTGGTGGCTGTGCCATGCTTGCAGGGAGGGAAGGATCGGCCAGCAAGCTGTCCACCATGATCGATAGATCTAGGCACCTACCTAGTGGATGTGCCAGTGCTGGGTACTGTGAGCCATGAGCAGCTGCGTTCGGACTGACCATGCATTTCCCAATGAGAGACAAAGGTGTGTGACCTGTAACCTGCAGTGTGAGAGAATGCACAGGCAAGCACAATGAATGGTGCCTATACACAGCACACATGTGGCACCTGTAATACCCAGAGACTGGGAAGTGGTGTCTGCCAACCGCCATTGTCTTCATGCCCTGATTGTGCATGTGGTGTCTCCCGGCACATCATCAGTCCCAAAGTGGTGCACAGGTTACCTGTGCCCACCCATGACCCCTACAGCCTGCAGGAATCAGCAGTGTCACAGCACTCCGACAGGGGAGGGTTAGATCAGGATGCCCCTCACATGCACATATTGAGTGGATATGTGCATGTGAAAACAGAGTAAACAAAAATGGAGTATTTTCCACAACATCGATGTGCAGCAAACCATCAACATACTAACCTCCATAAATACCACCACCTCCCCACTCGACCCCTGCCCAACAGCATGGATAAAAACAGCAAAAAAAGAGATCAGCCAGCAAATATCCCACATCATAAACCAGTCACTAAATCAAGGAATAATGCCTGACCAACTGAAACAATCTATAATAAGGCCAATCCTAAAGAACAACTCGCTCAACAAGGAAGACCCGACATCATACCGCCCCATCTCCAGCATTGCATTCCTTGCAAAGATCATTGAAAAAGCTGTGCTAATACAGCTTCAAGAGCATCTCGAGGACTGTGATACCCTAGATAAACAGCAATACGGGTACAGAAGAAATCATGGAGTTGAGACGCTTTTGATAGCACTAATGAACAACCTCATCCAAGGCCTAGAGAACAGAGAGAAAATGTTTATACTCATTTTCATTGACATCTCTGCCGCCTTCGACACAGTACACCATAAGATCCTCCTCAACAAACTAGAAGATATAGGAATTGTGGGAACCCCCCTCAAATGGTTCTCCTCCTACATAACGAACAGAAGGCCGCAAGTACAATTTAATGGCGAAAAAGCTGAACCTTTCGCTCAAACGCAGGGCATACCCCAGGGTTCTGCCCTCTCGGCACTTCTGTTCAACATATACATGCGACCCCTCTGCGACATCTTCAAAAGACATAATATTAAATACCACATCTATGCGGATGATATTATGCTTTATACGCAACTAGATGCGGCCGACCCTCAATATACACTTCTCGAAAAATGCCTGGATGAGATGTTAGGCTGGCTACAGAAAAACAACATGACAATAAACCATAAGAAAACAGAAGTCATGTACATATCCAGCAAACCAAACTTCAACCCCCCCCCTACAATCACACTGTGCAATAACACGTACAGCACGAAAAATGAAATAAAATATCTGGGAGTCACACTCGACAGCAACCTGAAAATGGAGACACACCTACGCAAAACGAATAAAGCCATCTTCCATAAACTAAGAGTGTTACAACCACTAAGGAAAATAATAGAACCCGGTGATTTTCGGTCGGTAGCACAAGCTCTCATTATACCGCACTTAGATTACTGTAATGCCATCTTACAAGGGCTGCCTTAAAAATCTCTAAATATCCTGCAGATGGCCCAGAACGTAACAGCCAGGATCATAATGGGAACAAGCATTGCTGAACACATTACCCCCATTTTAATAGAGCTACACTGGCTACCAATAGCAGCCAGGATTCAATACAAGATATTAATGACCACCTTCAAGCTAATAAACAACTTATCCCCATCATTCCTATCCTCACTTATCAGCATGCAACCCACAAATAGGGACAGAAGAACCATCAACTCAGGAACCCTGCAAGTCCCCATCAACATCAGGACAGTGAAAACAACTACGAGTCATAGAGCCTTCTCTTTCTCTGCACCAACTATCTGGAATCAACTCCCCTGTGAGCTGCGCCTAACCAAGGACATCACCAAATTCAGAAAAGAGCTAAAAACACACTTATTCCGATGTCATTACAATCAAATATAACCTTCTACTGCTAGTGATTTGTAAAAACTGATATATGTTTAAATATGTTTTAAATATGTAAATATGTATATATAAATGTAAAAACGTATGATTCGTCCCCGAAGACGCCAATCATGTGTGCTGTGACCTCAGATCTATGTATATACCCCCCCCCAAGTCTTGATTGACTACCCCACAAAGATTAATCAAACCGCTGCTGATCGCTGGAAGTAGCGGTATATAAATGTGTAGTAAATAAATAAATAAATAAAATAAATAAATGTGGGGAGGAAAATATGCCAGTGAGGCCAGAAGATTAGGCAATATGATAACACCCCATCAGCTAAAAAAAAAAACCCACACTGCTTTCTCAGTTGCCAAATGATGACCAGGGCCTGTGGGTGAACTGGTGACCCTTTCATGAGTAAGTACTCATTTAGAGGCCACCTGTATCTGAGCCACATGGGAGTCCAAACTACTTAGGGAAACAGGGATACCTGGAGTAAGGAGTGCCCTCCCTCTTTCTTTCCCTTACAACTGTTCTGTGTTGGTTGCGTATTTTCTTGGATGTCAGTAGTGTCCAAGACTCCACTGAGTCCACCGGGGGGATGTTGGCATGAATCTAGTGCTTTTCCCATATTTGCAGATGTTTGCAGATGACTCGAGTGTCCATCACCTTTCATCCACATCCTAAGTTACCTTATAGACAAGCTATGTGTCATGAAAAGGTGGCTCCGCTTGAGTGGCTTGCAGCTATTGATGAATTCAAATAGCTCCATCCTGCGTCCTCATCCTCATCAACTCCCATATCTACATATAGGGAATCCAGGAAGTGTCTGCATTGGCCTGAGGATATGGGCAGTATAGGGCTTAACAATCTCTAGTTGGCACCTTCTTGCAAGAGGAGATGTAGCCCAGTGGTAGTGGCACTGCCTTTCAAATCACAGGATATGGGTTCCGTTCCTACCACTAGCAAATGTGAGTTTTGGGCAATCATGATCAGCTCCATAGGTTGATAAGATATGTCAATCTGGGATCACACTGGACAGAGCAGTCAATAGCAGCAGCATCGCTAGGAGTTAGCATGTAGTGGCAGGGGCAGGCAGAAACATACGCACACAGAACAATATCAATCCCAATCTAGGTTGACGATCTGAAGTGGCTCATACTGCAGGAAATGTGTAGTTGGGCTCTGTAACATGCTGTGTGTTCAGACTTGCTCCAGCTTGGAAACAGAGAGGTGGTTTTCTACCCAGCCTCAGGTGCGACATTTCACCCCAGTTCTGATTCCAGCCTTTCTTTGTATTATGCTCCTGCCAGTGATGTACAGGAATGCATGTAGGAAATGGCCGTTATAATATGTGCGCACCCTTTTGCAACAGGCATTGTGGCAATACATGATGTCTGATGTCACGACGCAGGACCACACGTTAAAATGGCTGTCCATTTGCAGGCTGGAATCAGAACTGGGGTGACATGAAAATTTGCAACAGAGTGCACTCCCCTGTGGGTGTGGATAGCATATGGAAAGATCTACAGAAGCTGGAAGAATGGTCTAATGCTTGGCAGTTAAGATTTAATGTGAAGAAGTGCAGCAGTGTCATGCACTTGGGATGCAGAAATCCAAGGGAATTATATGTGATAGGGCAGTGATGGCTAACCTTTTTGAGCCCGAGTGCCCAAACTGCCGCACAAAACCAAAGAATTTCCTCAAAGTGCCAGCACGTCAATTTGCATAAATATTTGCATAATGCTAACATACACTAACTTTTAGTAAACATGTCTCTTAATGAGTGTATGGATAAAGACAGACTAAAAGATTTCTACATTACTATAATCCAGTGCCAACCGCCAGGCACATTAGGAACTACTACAAACACTGCCCATTTAGAACCAATAGCAAACCCGCCGTATCCTAACAGCACTACCAGGACTCACAAAGCGCCACACCATACCTATCAAAAGGCAACACTGCAAATATTAAACCAATACATTTCAGACAATAACAATACATGACCTACTGGGGAAAGAGAACAAGTGGCAATGTCAAAAAGGAATTACATAAACAGAATACCTCAGCTCAGTTACACAGTTGCAATTGCTCCAGCCACTTTCTTCTGGTTTCTTCATGTTTTCTGCTAACTCTCCATCATCTGCTGTCCATTTGTCCTTTCTTCTCTCTTCTAGTTTTTTTTTCCATTCTCTCTCTCTACATCCGCTTTAACATACTAATCTTTCTCCTTTTGCTCTTTCCTCATTCCTATTTCATCCACTCAAATTTTACCCCTCCATCCTCAATCCCCACTTACTCTCCCAATACCCGGCCAATTGTAGATTTTTTATCCCTCCCACACAAAATATTTTTCCCCTCTCCATTTTACTCTCCCAGCCCCATCCCATTCTAATCCTCCCCCAACATCAGCTCCCTTCTAGTTCCAGCCTCACCCAGCATCCATTCCCTTCTAGTCCCTGCATCAGCCCATTTCCAGTCCTAGCCCCCCATCAGCCCATTTCCAGTCCTAGCAACCCCCCAACCCAATACCAGTCCTAGCCCCCCCCATCAACCCACTTCCAGTCCTAAACCCCCATCACCCCATTTTCAGTTTAAGCCCCCCCTATAACCCATTACCAGTCCTAACCCCCATCACCCCATTTCCAGACAGCCCCCATCAGCCCACAGCCCATTAGCAGTCCTACCCCCCCAGCCCATTATCAGTCCTACCCCCCCCCCGCCCGCCCGCCCGCCCGCCATTAGCAGTCCTAACCCCCCCTGCCCATTAGCAGTCCTACCCCGCCCGCCCGCCCGCCCATTAGCAGTCCTAACCCCCCAGCCCATTAGCAGTCCTACCCCGCCCGCCCACCCGCCCATTAGCAGTCCTACCCCCCCCCGCCCCCGCCCCTTAGCAGTCCTACCCGCCCCTACTAGATGTCCTAACCCCCCCCGCCCTCCCGCCCGCCCATTAGCAGTCCTAACCCCCCTATTAGCAGTCCTAACCCCCCCCTGCCCATTAGCAGTCCTACCCCCCGCCCGCCCATTAGCAGTCCTAACCCCCCCCGCCCGCCCGCCCGCCGCCGCCGCCCATTAGCAGTCCTAACCCCCCGCCGCCCATTAGCAGTCCTAACCCCCGCCCGCCGCCCATTATCTGTCATAACCCCCCTCTAGCCCATTATCAGTCCTAACCCCCCCCCGCCCATTAGCAGTCCTACCCCCCCCCGCCCATTAGAATTCCAAACCCCCCCCCCCCCCCGGCAAATTTAAAAAAAAAAAAAAGCAGGCTCGGGCTGCTGCCGCGGCAGAGTGCAATGTCCCGCGGGGCCCACTCCGCCCGCTAAGCCCCTCTGCAAGGGCTTTCAGATTCGCGAGGGAGAGCATCTCCCTCGCGTCTCTATTAAGCCCGCAGGGGCTAATGGGAAATTTCCCATCAGTCCCTCGCGTCTAAAGGGGCTGATGGGAAATTTCCCATTAGCCCCTGCGGGCTTAAAAGAGACGCGAGGGAGACGCTCTCCCTCGCGAATCTGAAAGCTCTTGCAGAGGGGCTTAGCGGGCGGAGGGGGCCCCGCGGGACGCTGCATTCTGCCCTTGCCGCGTCCGCGGCAGCAGTCAGAGCCAGCTTTTTCTTTTTTTGCGGACCTTCCCGCGTGCCAGCTGCAAGGCCTCCGCGTGCCACAGCTGGCACGCGTGCCATAGGTTCGCCATCGCTGTGATAGGGGGACAGACCAGGAGAAGGATCTCGTAGTAATTGTTTCTGAGGATCTCAAGGTGACGAAACAGTGTGACAAGGCGGTGTCCAAAGCCAGAAGGATGCTGAGTTGCTGTGGTACAGATGAATTTTGACTATTGATTATGCCTCAGTAGTGAATATGCCTCAACTGTAAATAGGGGCACTTGAAACTGTTGAAACAATTTACATAACTACAGATACTGGAAAGATCAGGGAGGAGACCTTCTCCTAGCAAGCAAATGGAGACCCATTACAGAGAACAAAAGAACACTTCACCTAGGAGCCTTTCTACTAGCAGACAAATTGAAACCCATTAACAGGACAAAACAGGACAATTCACCTTGCCTTGGAAACATTTCTCCTAAGAATTCATCAATTGTAATGTAGACCAGGGGGGTGGGGGGTTCCCTTGAGCATTTTCAAGCACCTGGCCAGTGTCTTGGATGTGCTTAATGGATAACTGACTCTATACTACGTATGTGTCACATGATAGGAAATAACTGGATTGTTCTTGCAACTGGATAAAATGGGTACCTGTTTTCAGCTAGACAGAGAGAAATGGATTCATCTAGGAATGGACGCATTGCCTAGAGAAACTCCCGATTGAGAAGTCTCTCTTGTCTGGTTGAATCAGGGATCCATTCAATCGACGTGTGACAAGGGATGAAGTAAAGCTCTTTCGGTGAAGTATATTCTTCTTCTGTAATTATCTTTCTAGTTATCTATTCTGTAATTAAGTGCTTTTATTCTAATAGTTTTCCAGATATCTTTTTAACTAATCATAGGTAGATATATGAATTACTTGCCTTTCTAAATAAGTACGAATTAAGAAGTTAAATAAGTGAAATTTAAGTTATCCCTGCTTTGTATTATAAATAAACGCACGTCTTCATTAACAAGGTGTGTTAGCCTTTGTTGAAGTAAGACAGTTGCATACAAAGAGGAATTTCCAGCAGAAAGGAGGAGGTACTAATACCACTATACAAGTTGCTGGTGAGGCCTCACTTGGAAAATTGCATTCAGTTTTGGAAACCATATCTCGCAAAGGATATAAAAAGACTGAAAACAGTTCAGAGGAGTACCACCAAAATGATTTGGAGCCTGCTCCAGTAGACATGAGAAGAGACTTGAAGACCTAAATATGTATACTCTAGAGGAGAGTAGGGACAGGGGAGATATGATTCAGACCTTTAAATACTTAAGTATTAATGAACAAACAAAGCTCTTCCAAAGACGGGGAAGCTGCAAAACTAGAGGGCATAACATGAAGCTGCAAGGGGGTAAATTGAAAGGCAATGTAAGGAAATACTTTTTCACTGAAAGGGTGGTGGATGTTTGGAATGCCCTCCTGATGGAAGTGGTGGGGGCAAACACAGTGACAGAATTCAAAATGGCATGAGACAGACACTGTGCATCCCTTTATAGCAATAGGATAAAATCAAATAACCTTAACTGTCTCTTATATGTGAACAAATAGGAGTAACCTACATGGAGCGGTGGGTTCACCCCTAAACAAATGCATGGGGAGGGGGAACCTTCACGGAGCGGCAGGTGCACCTACTCTTGCCGCCTTGCTGGGCAGACAAGATGGTCTTTATCTGCCATCATTTACTATGTTACTATGTTTTTCTGAAAAAGATCTGCGCCTGTTGGCAGAATTAATAGGCCCCAAGCAGCATGTGCTGTTCCCCAGCTCTAAGGTACAGCATGATCAGGAGTGGCTGCTGCGGTGTTGGCAGAGCATGCTGCACCACTACAGTCAGTGGGCTGACTACCCCAGAGCAGTGAGTACTTGCAAACAACTTCCCTTTAAGGCAGCGGTTCTCAACCTGTGGGTCGCGACCCCCACGGGGGTCGCCACAGGATTTAGCGAGGGTCACCTCACTCCGCCAAGTTAAAAAATTTTTAAAAAAAGTGCACAAGTTGCTGCCGCTGCCGAGTCCGCTTCTCGGCAGTGGCAAACTCACCGCCTCCCTTCTAATGCAGCCGTGGCTCCCTGCCTCCTAGGGAACCACAGCTAAGCCTGTAAAACCATTGTGGAGCCTTCCTGCCTCTCGATGGGCTCCGTGTAGCATTGTCCCACCTCCAAAGGAAGTTGTTTATCACTTCCTTTAGAGGCGGGACAATGCTGCATGGAGCCTGTTTAGAGACAGAAAGGTTCCACAACAGCTTCATAGGCACAGCCGCGGTTCCCTAAGAGACAGGGAGCCGCGGCTGCAGAAGAAGGAGGCAGACATGGGGAGAGGGGAGGAGGGGGCAGGGAACCTGCAACGGGGCTGACATGGAGGGAGGGATGACATGGACAGAGGGGGGCTGACATGGAGGGAGGGAGGGAGGGAGGGAGGGGGGCTGACATGGAGGGAGGGAGGGGGCTGATATGGAGGGAAGGGGGCTGACATGGACAAAGGGGAGAGACAGGGGGACATACTGGACAGACAGGGGATAAATGCTGGACAGAGGGGAGAGACAGTGCGGGTTAGGATTATAATGGGCTGATGGGGGAGCTAGAACTGGTAATGGGCAGATGGGCAGATGGGAGGGCTAGGACTGGTAATGGGTTGATTAGGGAAGGCTAGGACTGGTAATGGGCTGATGGGGGGGGTAAGACTGGTAATGGGCTGATGGGGGTAGGACTGGTAATGGGCTGATTAGGGGAGCCTAGCACTGGTAATGGGGTTGAGGGGGGACTAACACTGGAAATGAGCTGATTAGGGGAGGCTAGGACTGGTAATGGGCTGATGGGGTGGGGTAGGACTGGTAATGGACTGATGGGAGGCTAGCATTGGAAATGAGCTGATCGGGGGGGGGGGCTATGACTGGAAATGGGCTGATTAGTGGAGGCTAGGACTGGTAATGAGCTGATGGGGGGGTAGGACTGGTATTGGGCTGATTAGGGGAGGCTAGCACTGGTAATGGGGTTAAGGGGGGACTAGTACTGGACGTGAGCTGATTGGGGGGCTTTGACTGGGAATGGGCTGATTGTGGGGAGGGGAGTATAGAGCTGCTGGCCCTGGAAGAAAACTGGGGGCTAAGGCTACAAATGGGCTGATACGAGGGGATGGGAGACTGGAACTGGAAGGGAGTGGATTTGAGAGGGGCTGCCATGGTATTTGTACTAGAAGGGACTGGTCAGTGGGGAAGGAGGGGGACTGGAAGGGAATGGACACCAGTGGCAGTCATGGGAATGCAAGTTGACATTGGAAGGTACTGGGAGTGAGGACTGGAAAGGGGCTGATACTGGGGAGGGTTACTGGGACTGGAAATAGGCTGATGGAAAGAAGTGAAGAAAACGAAAGAAGAGATAAGAAATGGCAGATGGACCATAGACCACAGAAAGAGGGCTAAGAGAAGACAGGAAAGCAGAAGCCTCAGATCGAGACCAGCATGATCAGAGAATAAATTGGTCAGACAACAAAGGTAGAAAAAAACCATTTTATTTCATATTAGTGATTTGACTACAAAATCATAATAATTTTGAAATCAAATATTGTTACTTGTTATTGGGATTAATTATTGTGGTTTAAATAAGTACATTTTATAAATAAAAAACATAAAGCAAAGGCCTATAATATATTAATAATTCAACAAATGATTACAGCGACAATGCGTTAATGGTAAAGGAAGAGAGATGCAGTTGATTTTATCATTTGGGGGTCATCACAAGTTGACCAATGGTAAAAGGGGTCACAGTACAAAAAAGGTTGAGAACCACTGCTTTAAGGTGTAGACAGTTTCCCAAATGGCTCAGAGTTAGCCCGACGGGTTTTCATCATTCCGGGTTTTACACCATTGCTTGCATGGACTTGTAGTTCCACAGTACCTATGGAGTACAATGGGAAGATCAGAACTACATGTCCATGCATACCTTGGAATGAAGCCAGGACTGCACCGAGGATGACGGGTTCATCTCTAGTCATTTGGCAAACTTTCTGACAAGCCCAGGTCTCCAAATCTACCATAGGATTTCATTGCCATGTTTCTGCGCCTACTTACATTGCAATGCCCAGGTCCAACCCAAGGGCTTCTTCTGCCCTAGGCCAAAACCTTGGCTGTGCCGCCCCCCCCCCCTACTCCAAGCAGCCCCCCCCCTGAGCTATGCCACTGCCCTTGCTGTTTCTGATTCCATCTTGGGGGGGGGGGCAGGTGGTGGCGGCGGAAGTATTTTAAAAGTAGCAGCATTGTGCCACCGCTTTGTTGCCATGGCTGGCCATGTGCTTCAGCACACATGGCCTGCTGTTTCTGACTCCCCTCTGACAGTAAGTTGTTAATGGATGGGCCGGACCTGGCAATGCTGTATGGCATATGTGCTCCCTGATGTGATCCATTTGCCATCATTTCTGTCTGTAGGCTTTGTAACTGGCTGCAGATGTGCCCTACTGCCTTGATCTATTCCAGGATTTACCCCAGTACATGCAGGGATTGGTAGTTCCAATTCCTCCATGGCACTCCATATACAAAGTTAGATTACAAGTCCTCACATCCAATGGGGTCAACCATGGATGACATCAAGCATGTCAGGCACATCTGCAAACAGTTGTAAACTCCAGCTGCATGTCCCCCATTGCATCAGGATAGTCCTCTCATAAATATGGTCACGGATTTTATATGACTTCCTGGAAATGGGTGGGTGCACACATCAGGATAGGTGCTGCATGATTGTACAGATACACAAATGTCACTGTAAAATGACTCCTACGGGCCTATGAGAGAGTTTTCATGTTAGGCACCTCCATGATTGTCTTGTGTGACCACTCATTCATTTTCAACAATCTCATCAGGATGCATTATCATATCGGCAGCACAGTATCACAACAGTATGATCAATGCCATTTGCCACCCAGTACAGTCAGGGCTGACCAACTATTAGGCAAACCAGGCGGTCGCCTAGAACAGCAAGCTCTGGAGGGCAGCAAAAGCAGGCCATTCAAAGTAAATTAATAGTTTTTGACAAGCCAGAGGTGGTGTAAAGGTTGAGATTTGCCTAGGGCTTCAGTACTTAAGGCCAACTCTAGGGGTGACCCTGACTGCAGTCACAGTATCTGACTGATGGCACTACATGCCTTAGCAACTTGGCAGAGTGCAGCTGCCAACAGTCTCGCAACACACCCAGTGTGCCTAATCCTGTCATGCCTTTCCCCCAATACAGATTGACAATACACCTAATGGAGTCCAAACATCTTCACCCATGTCCCTAATCAAAATGTGGATGGAGAACATGGCTCAATATCTTTCCCAAAGCTTGTCCTGTGTTCCTCATTGCTCCATGGCCTTCCATATCATGTTGCTGATCTACCTCCAATATCATACATATGGCAAGTCACAAACATCAACAGTATGCAAATTATATCCCAAAGGACAGCATACAGGAACTCCAAGGGTCGTCTTACAGGTCACAACAAAGGAACCCTGATATAGACATTCCACCATCATTGCCCCAATTTGTAATATTTGTATAGATTCTACAAGTGTTCCAGCTACTCAGAGGATATATGGGAATAACTTCTCTTACATCACAAAGTGGCTCTAATTGGCAAGCCCTCATGTGCTAACAGCCACTATGCGACCTATGATTTGTTGTTTCCAAACATCATCAGGCAAATGGAAGCGCTCAGGAATTCCATATCAATATGAAGATGTGGGACAATGAAGACAGACTGGGAATGGCAGGTGGAGTATTTTGGGTCCACTAACACCGCCTGTTAGTCCCTTAGATATATTCCTTTGTGACCTTGTTGATGCACTGCAGAGGTTTGTGTCTTGCCATGTGTATGATGTTAGAATAACATTTGAAATATATCATATGGTAGACAATACAGGAATATGTCAAACATGATATATTTTGGTCAGATATTGACCCTATGTTTGGCCCACGCCAATACATGCTGGGATACTTACTTCTCATGTCTCTGAATGCTGTCTCTGAAAGGGCAGCCTACCTGTCTCTGCATACTATGCAGTTCAACCAGGATGATACATGAGACAGCAATTCACTGAATATATGGGCTTTGCAATATCAGTTGCTTGGGACAACTTCCCTTAAGAGTTAATGATGATTTCACACATCTATTTGTATATATTAGCTCACTCACATATACATATCAAATGCCTTTACATACATTTGCACCCTCATAGTTCAGAGTTCTCTGATTTCCCTGGTCCATGAACAAGCTGTTGTTGGGAGTAACGCATCCTGATGCATTTAGGGACTTGCAGCAGAACAGAACATGAGTACAAGCAGAGTGTACACATACCACACAGCATTGCTATGTGACATTTGCACCACAACTGCCAACACTGCTCAATCCTTGGCCTGCATAATTTGACAGTCTTGTCATTTCCAATATGCACCTGGCTATTGCATCTCATGGGGCTAGATAATAGTGTGTGGGCATTGACTGTGTACATGTTTTTGAGGTGCTTGCTATGAATAGATGTGCATTGCTGTACATCCCTTACTGGGGCACACCTGTCTGCCACATCCATACTAGCCACATTAACACATAGCAGCAGTGAGATAGGTTGCCACTTCCAGTTGTACCTGTGCTTTGCTATGCACTCTGGTATTTGTACTCCCATGTTTAAGCATTGACAGCAGTGCTGTGTCACATGATGTTTCAGAGTAAGCAATGCAGGTATTCTGGACTTTATTCTAAGTGCATTCCTGATAGTAGATGACTTGGCAAGGTCGCACATATGGGGACAATGGCCACCCTCAGCAGCCCCGGATGTGGGGAGGAAGCAAAGGATTGCCCCATATCATGGTAAGGCAATGCAGGTGCCCTTCTGCACCTTGCTCGCAATCCAATATGCTTGACCAAGTTTGGTACAGCCTAGATGCAGCTGAGTTGGCAAGTGTTACAGCTCACACAGTGTTTTGGGGATACTCTCCTGGGAACATGGGAATCCCATAGCAATGGAATTAGGTCCCTGGCACAGTGATTTGCTGAGAAGAGACAGGACAAAAAGATCAAACGTTTTCTGACAGTGGGAATGAGAGACCCCAAGATGGAGCACATATTTCATCTCGGCAATTTGGGCAGAGGTTCACACATACCCTGTTCCTAGAATGATTTCAGAGTGCAGTCCAGGATGTCTCATGATCTGTACCTTGTGCATTCTAGAACAAGCAGGGCTCATTCACATGCCAAACACCATCCAAAACGCATAAGTGAAAGTTTGTGGAGGCACATTCACACCTACATCTGGCCTGGTTGTCACCTACGCAGGTATATAACCACACACAGCCAGAGACACAGAGTGGATTTTATTCAGCCTCATGAAGGCCATGTGGTTGTTGCATGGTGGCCACAACACTGGTCTGATGGCACACAGCCTCTGGACTGCATTCCAGCTAGTTTCAGCCAGACCACAGTTCCTTCCATGGCACTTTGGGGCCACATTAATATTACAGACAAGCTTTACACTTGGGATAATGAAGGACATGGAATAACTGGCCTCTGTTATAATAGAGACATATATTTGACCAACATACTGCTACAGGACGCATGTGGGATGCAGGAAGGGGAAACTGCTAGGTACTTCTGACCTAGATTGGCCACTGTTGGAAACAGGATACTGGGCTTGATAGACCTTGGTCTGACCCAGTATGGCATATCTTATGTTCTTATGTTCTTATGTTCAAGTGACAAAGGGCAGCATTATGTGATGGCAAGCATTGAGGGAGCAATGTGCCAATAGTCCAATATGCTTAACACATCTGCAGTAATCCTGCATCTGAGCATACTGTATTATCTGTTTCAGCAGGCCTGTCATGGGAGTTTAAGGGAGGAGAGGCCTAGTGGTTAGGACACAGTCTCTCAGGCTGGAAGGGCAGGGGCTCAAGTCCCACCTGGGGACAGCAATCACAGGCTTGAGAGACTGGGGTTTCTAGTCCTATAGGCACTCCTTGTGGCCTTGGGCAAGCCACTTAACTCTCCATTGCCTCAGGTACACATAGATTGTGAGCCCTTAGGGAACAAGGGAATGTATCCAGTACTTCTCTGTAGTGATTAGATAATGTAAACCACCTTGGCTAAAGGATAAGGTGGTATAGAAAACTGGTTAAATAAATAAATTAAATAAATAAATAAATATGTATCACCTATGTGACATGTAACTCAACTCTGCAATCTTTCCTTGACAGCTTAAGAATCTGAGGAAGAAAGCCCAGGAGCTGCACCGCAAGCAGCCAGGCTTCATTGCCGAGGTGCTGAATGAGCTGTGGAACCAGCAGGAAGGTGAGCCGATATAACTCCCATCCCCCCCCCCCCCACACACACACCACACTTAGCAGTGCATAAGTTCCCAGCAATTAGCTAAGCAAAATTGGCCATTGGGCATGTCTTCATCCAGCTGTGATTTATGGCCACTTTGCCCAGGGGGATGTTGCAAGGATCATACATGCAGCCTTGCCATATGGCACATGTTTGCCAGTGAAACCAGTGTGGCTTGCCACTATGGCCAAGAGCTTCATCATGCATTGTGAGGCAGTACAGATAGTACATATGTTCACACTGTACATCTTCTGTGTAGCCCTGTCCACCATCTCTAACTGGACATAGTTCACACACATGAGACAAATTCAGCTGTAAGAAATCTCAGACCATCCCCATAGTGCATGCCCTTTTACTATATCTGGCTATGAGCTCTATAGGCATCACATATGGTGTGTGAGCTCAGCCTCTTCTCAGTATATGTGCAACTACTGTAGTTGCAAGGACACGAACCACTTCCATGTTACACATCTTGTGATTGTCTCATCTGTGGCCATACAAAAGAACACACTGCCATCCTAGCAGTGGGGGAGGTAGACACATGCCATCATGCTCCAGGAATGTGGCTCACAGTGTTGTATGTTGATCCAAAGTGACTTGGTATGCAGTGTGTCCACTTGTCTGTATAGTGGGTTTTACCACCTTGCCAAAGATGCCCTTTCTTCTTTCTCTGCTTGGTTACTTTGTGGCCCTCCTCCTATTGTTAAAACAGACACCTTTCTGCAATGCCACAGTACTACACAGCCTTTGGCACAGTTAGCTGTGCTGTCTGAGCCCAATGTGCAGGCAGCCATATATTCAGGAGCTGCTACGACAGGTGGGACCCCATACAGGGAGAGCTATTTTGCCTGACCTTACATGTTCTATCAGCTGAGCTAGACTTGTCAGAATGGGCGCAGATCATACTTCTCATTAGGTATGCTCCTTTATGGGTGTGTAGATTTGATTTGACTCTGTCCTAATATGCCTGGTAGAACACCCTCCATATGTATAGTAATACAAAAATAATAGTGGTCGTCTCGGAGTATAGAATCTAAAATCAAGTTGAAATTACTCCAAATAGAAACAAACACAAAAAATCAAAGTGGGATAATCTCTTCCCGATGGATAGAGGTTTTATGAGCAATTCTTAATTAAACAACAGGAGGTCTCAGACCCATGTGTGCGCTCGAGCTGATGCTTGATTGAAAGTCTAGCATTGGCGCACGGTAACATCAACGACCAACCTGAACATTTCCATTTTTTTCTTTTTTATCTTGCTCATAAAAAACCTCCTTTCCCCACCGCTTGTACTTTCAAACTGATAATATTATTGAAATCTTTTAAAGCTCTTAGCTTATTGATGCTTTGATCTTCCGCCTCTACGCCTCCCCCGGCACCTTCGTAGCATTTCACTCCGCTAGGAGTTTCATCAGGAGGGTCAAAAAATATATACAAAAACATCATTATCATTGAGCTCTGAACTGTCAACCCACTGTGCCTTCGACACCCTGGCATTAACAGCAGCAAACTTTGACTGTCATTGAGAACACTTATGACCGCCGATCAGTTCTATCAGTAGCACAGCCATATTGACAGCAATATACAGGGATGTCTGCAGATGTTCTTGATACCTGGGTTGGCACTCAAACCCACGGGATCTTTCAGGACCTACTTGATCCCTGTCAAATGATTGTAAAGGCTGCCCATGATCTATATGTGGCACCAGGTCTCCAGGTGAAGGGGCTCACAACACATGCATACATGACACAGTTGCAGTGATAAGACACAATGACTCTCTGGAAGCAAGAGAGTACAGTCTTCTGACCACAACAACCTGTACTTGCAATGTTATAACTCATATGCAGATATTATGTGTGAGTGCAACCACCTTCTCCAGATGCTTGACTGGAGTCCTTGTGGGAGCACAGCCATCACAGTTCTGAGCATGGGACACAAGTATAACACATGCCTAACCACCTTTATTCCATCTTGCAATGTGGTATCCCATCCCTTGGACCATTCTCAAGAGATATGTCGATACTCCTGGAGCAGCTCACCATGAGCATTGATTAACCCTGGAATTACCGAGATTTTTTGCACACACTGAATACCGTTGGGGTCATAAATGACCCCACGATGAATTTTAATTGTTAACCATGAAAAATTTAAACTAAACAGACAAAATATTATTCTGAATTAATTATTTATTATATGAAGGTTAAATGTTTTGAAATTTAATGCTTTATCATAAAATTACACGAAGAAGAGTTGCCATGAAAGCAGTTTTTCCATGCGCTTGATGAACACAGTAAAGTACTAGTCATTTGCATGAGACACAGACAATTTCTGAATGTTCTTTGCAAACAATGCACTTGCAGGAGGTGCAAACTATGTTGCTTTTCTTGTCTTTTTCTCTGGAACTGCCGTGACACCTTGCCCTTTTCTTTGGGATCCCGACATTGCAAACAGCATCAGTGGCTTCTTCAATGCTGGAAGAAGTCTTGCTGCAATTACTCTGAAGCAGCTGCTTTCCTAATTCCAAGAGGAATAGACGACGTCTGTGCTTTGACTTGGACTGCCATTCTGTATTTAGTGACATCCAAACAATGAAGGCATTCAAAGCACTGATGTCCAACATGTTGTAGAAGATTGTCACTGGTCAGCGTCTTGTCATTCGTTTTGTGGTATACGTGCGCAACATTTGATCTGCTGTATCTACTCCACCTTTACTAGAATTATAGTCCAAGATCATGCTTGTTTTTTTGTCTGGATGTGTGTTATCTACTTCTTCTTGATCATGTAAACTGCTCAGAAGAACAACCACTTTTCCTTTCTTCGGGCAATAGGAAATCAGAGTGGCGTCATCGCGAAAAGGAAACAGTGAAGGTAATTCTTTTCTGTTCTTTCGAATTGTCCCCAAAAGTGTCATTTGTTTTTCTAGCAATTTCTGTGATACCTGAAGATTGGAGGATCGCCAATGTAACACCAATTTTTAAAAAGGGTTCCAGGGGTGATCCGGGAAACTACAGACCGGTGAGCCTGACATCAGTACCAGGAAAAATGGTAGAAACCATCATAAAGAATAAAATTACTCAGCATGTAGATAGTCACAACCTAATGGGAGACAGCCAACATGGCTTTAGACAAGGAAGATCTTGTCTTACTAATCTGTTATGTTTTTTTGAAGGAGTGAATAATCAGGTGGACAAAGGTGAGTCGGTTGATATTGTGTATCTGGACTTTCAGAAAGCCTTTGACAAGGTCCCTCATCAGAGACTTTTGGCAAAACTAAAGAGTCATGGGATAGGAGGCAGTGTACTATTGTGGATCAGGAACTGGTTAAAAGATAGAAAGCAGAGGGTAGGGCTAAATGGCCAATTTTCCCAATGGAGAAAGGTGAATAGTGGTGTACCCCAGGGATCTGTGCTGGGTCCACTGCTTTTTGACATATTCATAAATGACCTGGAAAGTGGAATAACGAGTGAGGTTATCAAATCTGCAGATGACACAAAACTATTTAAAGTTGTTAAAACCCAAGAGGATTGTGAAAAATTGCAAGAGGATCTTGATAAATTGGAAGACTGGGCATCAAAATGGCAGATGAAATTTAATGTGGACAAGTGCAAGGTTATGCACCTAGGGAAGAACAACCCAAACTATGGTTACACGATGCAAGGTTCCACATTAGGAACCACCACCCAGGAAAACGATTTAGGCGTCATTGTGGATACCATGTTAAAACCCTCGGCCCAGTGTGCAGCGGCGGCCAAGAGAGCAAATAGAATGCTAGGTATGATAAGGAAAGGAATGGAAAATAAAACAAAAGATATTATAATGCCTCTATATCGTTCCATGGTGAGACCGCACCTTGAATATTGTGTGCAATTCTGGTCGCCGTATCTTAAAAAGGATATAGCGATTTTAGAAAAGGTTCAGAGAAGAGCCACCAAAATGGTAAAGGGGATGGAAGGATACTCCTATGAAGAAAGGCTAAAAAGGTTAGGGCTCTTTAACCTGGAAAAGAGACGGCTGAGGGGAGATATGATAGAAGTCTATAAATTAATGAACGGAGTGGAACGGGTAAACGTAGATCGATTGTTTGCCTTATCAGAATATAGAAAGACTAGGGGACATGCAATGAAGCTACAGGGTAAACTATTTAAGACTAATAAAAGAAAATATTTTTCACTCAACGTGTAATCAAACTCTGGAATGTGTTACCGGAGGATGTAGTAAAGGCTGTTAGTGTAGCTGGGTTTAAAAAAGGTTTGGACAAGTTCCTGGAGGAAAGGTCCATAAACCATTATTAAGAAGTGACCGAAGATATCAATGCTTGACCCAGTACAAGCATTGTGGAACTTGTGTCTCTTGGGGAAACTGCTAGGTACATATGACCTAGATTGGCCACTGTTGGAAACAGAATACTGGGCTTGATGGACCTTGGTCTGACCCAGTATGGCATATCTTATGTATAGGGATAAACTGCAGAAGAAATTGTCAACAGTAACATTTCTGCCAGATCGCGTCAATCCTTCAGTGAGTTGCAGCACAACCCTTTCACCCTGATTCTGTTCCCTGTTTTGTCCGAGTTCCCTTCCTGTATATACTTGAAGACGCAGAACATATGACGTTGCACTGTCACACAACATCCATAGCTTTATGCCATATTTCCCAGGTTTGCTGGGAATATATTGTCTGAACGGAACACGGCCACGAAATGTAAGCAGTTGCTCATCCACGGTAACATTTTCACCAGGAACAAAGGCGTCACTTAGAGTTGCTTCCCAGGTATCAAAAATGTGTCTGACTGGAGCAAGCTTATCCACGCCTCGTTGTTCACGTCTGTTGGTTGCATCATCAAATCTCGAGAGCACAAGAAATTTGCTGAAAACGGTTACGGGCCATATTTTTGCTGAAAACAGAATGACCATCTTCAAGGTTCCACAGCTGAACTATGGATTCATTTCATGACTTGTACACGCCTGAGAGGATCAGAAGTCCAAGAAAACATTGAAATTCTCCATCTGTCAAATCTTTCCAGGTGTCGTCATAAATGTGTCTTTCTTGTTTGCTCGTGCACATTATGATTTCATTCAATAGGTTCTTCCTCATGAACAAGTGGAATGCTGCAAGAAGGCCATCAACATTTCGTACAGCATACCTTGTAGGACCTCGTTGTACGGGCATGACATTAGCTCTGGCGTATCTTCCAGCAGCTTGCTTTATAGGTTTCCTGTTCCATGATGTGGCATCCTTAGATACATAGGCTTCAATGGCAACATTTGTGCTTATAGTTGATAACCTCTTAGCTCCTCTATGACCACAACTAAGATTCCTCACAGATGATACTGACACCGAGGACTCCTGCCTTCTTCCCCGTCAAGCACAGCCTCGACCTTTGCCTCGACCTGTAACTTGACTCTTTGCTGCAGGTGATGTTACCGGCTCAACATCAGTCTCACATTCACTTGGCGACCAACTGCTGTCGCCATCTGAATCATTAATTAAAAATGTGAAAAATCCACTCTATACTATTATCATCTTCAACCTCAATATTTTTAATATTTTTTAACTTTTGCCAACGGTCTCAGATAAACGATACCTTTCTTTACACCTTAATATGGGTACTTGAATTCACCCAGTACGGTGTTCGTTCACATCAATGACCGGAGGCTGTTTTTTTATATGTGAGATTTTTTTGTGCTTTTCTAATTAATCTTCATCCATTTAACTTAAAAGATACTTAAAAAAGAGAGAGAACAAGACACCATCCTACTTATCTTTGAGCAGAACGGTGCTTAAACAATGTATGAAGATTAATTAGAAAAGCACAAAAAAATCTCACATATAAAAAAACAGCCTCCGGTCATTGATGTGAATGAACACCGTACTGGGTGAATTCAAGTACCCATATTAAGGTGTAAAGAAAGGTATCGTTTATCTGAGACCGTTGGCAAAAGTTAAAAAATATTAAAAAATATTGAGGTTGAAGATGATAATAGTATAGAGTGGATTTTTCACATTTTTAATTTTGATAGTAGTTCACTCTTTCATTGGATCTGACTATAGTATTTGTTTAGCCATCTGAATCATGACTGTCATCATCAGATTTATTGCCTGAACTTGGCTGATATGCTTCTTCGCTTGCTGAATATGCTGCATCATCAGACGACGCAGAGCCGTCACTGTCAGCATCTCGTTGCAATATTTCTGTTACTTGGGCAGCTGAATACTTTCGTTTTGACGACATAAACAATAACCTAAAATAAATAAACAAAGATAAAGTTGAATAAAACGCAAAGCAGTTTTACTATAGGTGTACAATAATCGTGATGAACGAGCTGAAAGCCTTTAGATTTCATCGGAAATAATGAGAGAATGTATGATATCAATTACAGAAAATGTGTAATTTTCATAAAATAAGAGTACAAAAAATAAATGATATATAATTAATGATAAATACCTTTGTCAGATCAAAAAATTCACAAAATTGCAAATTGTATCACGATCCAAACCGGACGTAAGCAAAAATGACCCCACTGGTACTCTGTGCTGCAATTCATCACTAACGTCACCTAGCGGATGAAAATTATTCCTCTCATGGCGCAATATAAAGAGAATATTGACATGTGAAAAGTCATAAAAAGAATGCATTCTTGAACAACTAGTTTCCGAGATACGCGTTGTGAAACTTGCAGTGGGGTCACTGTTGACCCCATTGGTACTCCCAGGGTTAATGGTGTTACAGGTGACCCAAACTCAAAGTCGCATAGGCAGAGCAATGGTAGTTATGCATACAGTTAACACACATACCAGCTTTTGTGGTTCCTGCTCCTCATGTCAACACATGATGAGCATGTAGGCACTTGACATGCTTTCATGATGTTCATATGATGGTTCATATTATCCCACAGGATAATCATCACACATATGTGCCACAGGAACACTGAACAGTACAAGTCTGTGATTCACATGTTTTGAGCTTTGCCAACCAGGGCTTTCACAACTAGGTAGAGGACCTCACACGCCACCTAGACAAGGTTTTAGATATTATTGGGGGGGGAGTCTGCTGTCTTGGTAGATGTTGGCACCAATGGCATAGGAATGGCATGGGAGGGAGGTTCTGGAGGCCAAATTTAGGCTTTTAGGTAGGAAGCTGAAATCCAAAACTTCCAGGGTAGCATTCTCTGAAATGCTTCCCATTCCACATGTAGGACCCAAAAGGCAGACAAAGCTCCGGAGTCTCAATGCATGGATGAGACAATGGTGCAAAGAAGAGGGTTTTGGATTTGTTAGGAACTGGGCAACATTCTGGGGAAGGGAGGGGCTCTTCCTAAGGGATGTGCTCAACCATATCCAGAATGGAACCCAGCTGCTGGCAAGAAAGAGAGAGCAGCTTTTAAACTAGAAAATAGGGGAAAGCCAACAGCTGCCCAGGATCACATGGTTCAGAAGGATATATCATTGAAGGATATTAGCAAAACATAGAAGTTCGGGCATCCTGACAGAGAGGTTCCAACAAAGATATAAGTAACCCAGATGTCCTTCAGTACAGAGCTGAAGGATTCCAAATTACACCTATCAACTGATAACTAGATTAATATGAATAAAATACAACCTCTAAAATGCTCGTATGTAAATGCTAAAAGTCTAAAGAATAAGATGGCAGAGCTAGAATATATAGCACTAAATGAAAGGTTAGATATGATTGGCATCTCAGAGACCTGGTGGAAGTAGAACAATCAATGGGACACTGTGATATCTGGGTACAAACTACATCACAATGACAAAATAGATCAAATTGCTGTAGGGGTTGTGTTGTATGTTAGAGAGGGCATTGAGTCACATAGGTTTAAAGTTTTGCAGGAAACAAAATACACTGTGGAGCCTCTACTGATAGAAATTCCATATAAAAAGGAGAAGGCAATGACAGAGGGGGTGTACTACCGACCGTCTGGCCAGAATGAACAGATGGATAATAAAATGCTAAAAGAAATCAGGGAAGAAAACAAAAGTTACACCATACTAATAATGAATGGTTTCAATTACCCTGGTATTGACTGGGTCAATGTCACAGCAGAACATGATAGAGAGATAAAGTTTCTAGATGGTGATACCGGACCCCCCTGATGCTCAAGCATGCGCAACATATCTAACCACCTTTACCACTCCGTCTAAGAGAACTATTGAAGACACCATTGCTACCCTAAATACCTCCACTTCATACTCAGATCCATGTCCGGCATTCTGGATAAAAGATCTGCGATCTGACCTTGCCCCAATCTTAGCTAAAATGATAGGACTATCATTTAGCACCGGGTCGTTCCCATCCATGCTCAAACAGACCTCTGTTAGACCGCTGCTTAAGGACACCAAATTAGACCCTCTAAAAGTCGAGTCTTACAGACCCATATCCAGTATCCCGATGCTCTCTAAAATTGTGGAAAAAATAGTCTACAGGCAGCTACAAGACCATGTGGACACCAATGCACCTCTAGATCCATCACAACACGGGTTCAGAGAGTCACATGGAGTGGAAACACTACTCACTACTCTTTTCAACACCATAATCTCAGGCATTGACAACTCACGTACAGGTTTCGCACTTATCTTTTTAGATATTGCGGCAGCCTTCGACTCAGTCTGCCACGAGATCCTCCTGATGCGGCTACGAGAGAAAGGAATCACTGAAACAGCGCTGGATTGGTGCAGATCTTACTTGTCTGGAAGATGGCAACACGTACGAGCAAATGGAACCACATCCGAGCCATTCCTACAAAGTCAAGGAGTCCCTCAAGGATCCTCCCTATCGTCACTTATGTTTAACATTTATATCCAACCCATTTGTAATATCATTAGATCCTTTAATGTGAGTTGCATGATTTACGCTGACGATGTCCTACTGTACCTGCCAATATCCCTGGATTGCCCGGACCTCACCCCACTAACTAAGTGTTTCAACGCAATATCCGAATGGCTCCTCTCCCAAAATCTGCGCATCCAACATAAGAAAACAGAGGTCCTATTCATCTCTAGAGATCTTAAGTTTATTCCACCTAACCACTTGGAAGTAGACAACGCCAAGTTGCAAGTTAAATCAGCCATACGGTATCTCGGAGTCACATTGGATCAGAACCTCAACATGAAGCAGCACATAGCAAAAACAGTAAGAGCGATCTACTTCAAGATCAGATCCCTCAGACACATACGCCCTCTACTCGAGCTGAACGACTTCCGTACCATCTACCAAGCCCTCATCATCCCTCATTTTGATTATGCAAACGCCATCCTACAAGGTCTCCCTCAGGCAACCTTACATCCCTTACAACTCGCTATGAACAGCGCTGCGCGAATCCTCTTAGGAGCACCAAGGAGAGAACACATCACACCCCTCCTGATGCAGCTGCACTGGCTCCCCATTCAAGCCAGGATTAGCTTCAAGATCTTAGTGATGACTTTCAAGGCCATCAATGGGTTATCCGCTTCTTCAATATGTGACCTCATACAACTACCCATGCCCAACAGGATAAGAAGAACTGCTACAGCCAACATGCTAGCAATACCAAAATCTATGACAAGATGCGCCATATCAACTTCTAATAGAGCCTACAGCCTGAGCGCCCCAAGCCTCTGGAACTCCCTACCACCACACATCAGAACTATCCCCAACTTGAGCCAGTTCAGGAAGGCCTTAAAACACCTCCTCTTTATTAAACACCTCACAGCCTCCCCCGAACCCCAGCCACCAGGTATGAACAACACACAATAACTCCATCTCACATATATACAGTTACCTATTTCAATGTTTCAAATATGTATATAGTTTCCCCCGTTATCCAAGTTGATTGCTCCTGTTCATTGTAATGACCTGACTCTTGTTTATTGTCGGATACTGTTTGTTTTATGTAAACCGCGCTGATCGCAAATAGTGCGGTATATAAGAAATGTAAAATAAATAAATAAAATAAATAAATAAATAAAATAAATTAATGACTGCTTCTTGGAGCAGCTGGTTCATGAACTGACAATAGGGGAAGCTATTTTGGACCTAGTCCTTAGTGGAACACAGGATCTGGTGCAAGAGATAAGGGTTTTGGGGCCCCTTGGTATTAGTGATCATAGCATGATCACATTTGATTTAATAAATTGAAGAAAGATGGCAAGGAAATCCACAGCACCGCCTTTTAACTTTCAAAAGGGAGACTATGATACAATGAGGAAAATAATTAAGAAAAAATTAAAAGGAGCAGCTATGCGCCACCCCCATGGTATGCAGATGTATCTCATGTATATTCATGAGGGACAGCATGAAAATCCGAACAGTGTTTTGCAACGCAGGACTGGAGTTGGGAACCTCTGCCGTAAAGCAGCAGCCAACAGGGGCAGACACACCCGCACCCACAGGCCCCATTATCCCAAGCCTCCTGGAGAGGCAGGACTTTGGGCTCTGCGTGCATCTTTCAATACTAGCACTTGCATACCTTAGTAATGCCACCCTAAACCTGGGAATATGGTACACATCTATCAAAAGGTTGCTATGATTACTGGCAGATAGCAATTCCTAGGTTAAGTACACTTTTCGGAGTGAGCTGCATCATAGCAGCCTTTCTGATGTCTGTGGAGTGTGCTACAGGTTTTGTGTCTGACAGTGTTTACCAATCTGGGGAGTGACTCCTACAGTATTGCGTACCATAGCCATGCCTGCACTGTGCCCAGGACTGTTGTGGTGGCCTGGGCTGCCCAACACCTCTATAGTTGCACAATGCTGGCATAGGTGTGGGGAGTGTGTGTCTGTCTATCCAGTGTGTGGTGGCTGCCAACACCCTCCACAGCCCACACTGCTAGCACTGTTGCCAGTATTGGCCTGCCAATGTGCATAATGAGGAGCAAGGTACCGTGGGAATAGCCTGGATAGGGTGGCCTGGCCTGGCCGCATCTGCACAGGGCATAGGGCAATGAGTCGGACATTGTAGTGCCCGGTACCACCTGCACGGACAGGGTGGCCATAGCATGTCCTGCTGGGAGGTCACTCTCACCCTGACTGAGCATTGACCATGGCATGGCTAGTTTCCCCGATAGTGCTATATAGCATTTTTCTCATGTGATATTTATGGGGGGGTTTTTGGGGCCCGATCACTGACTTATCTGCTTGGTGTGTATGCTGATATCCCCGTTCTGGGTACATTCATCTCCTCCAGGACCATGCACTATGGACTAGCTGGCGGACTGTCTGCAGCTAGTATGTGTCTTGCTGGAACACCTTGCAGGGTGCAGCGGCTGGAGGCTTGCTGCTGGAGAATGTCAGATAATGGTGGGGGGCAGCTGAGCATTTCCAGACCTGCCGTCTGTCTGCTATTGCGTTATGGATGTGTACTGCTCTGCATTGCCTGCCCTGTAGGGTGTTTGATTCCTAGCAGGACTGGGGTGATGGTCCCCTCTACTGCCACCATTGCAGGGGGGTCAAAAGTGGATCTGTTAGCGGGAGATCCTGTCCCCCACCCTGAGCCCCAGAGGGTGCGTTGGGTGGTGGGTATGTAATCTCCCTGTGGGTCCCAACACCCCCCTTCACTTACATCATGTGACCATGGCACCCACACAGGGTATGCACTTTTCTGGGTGCATCATAGTCCACAAGGGCTAGATGTGACATACAGATGAACACAGGCATATCCTAGCGGTGTTTGCAAGGACTACCTATCACACATTGGCACTGATGGGGACCTGCAGCATAGCCTATCTCAGTACAGCCAGGTGCTGTGAGAATGGTGCTGGGCACCATACCTCTTCCTCAGGATGAGCACAGGACCCGCACACTGTGACGGTCTGTAGCTACTCTGTGCCACTAACACACACCGTCGGCACCCCCTACTAGGCTGAGGTGCTGTGGGGTGCATACCCCATCTTGTGATCATCTGTAGACTGCTGATTTACATGTGCTGTGCATCCTGGGTACGGATGGGTTGACCCTATCCTGGTAACCACAGCAGAATGTGGGTGTGGTGCCGTGCAGTCCTCCTGTAGCCAGCCAGGTGTTTATTAGCAGCTCTAGCCCACTGGTTATTTCACTGCCCACGGAGCCAGAGGTCATGGGTTCAAAACCCACAGTGGGGTTCATCGATAGGGCTGTCTTAGGCATTGTATATTTTTATTGTATATTAGTGCTGCCAGCAGAACCACCCTCAGGGCACTGTCACCTTAGGGTGGCTCATAAGGCGCCCTATAGGGCACCTTATACGGTGCCCTATAAAGTGCCTTATAAGGTGCCTTATATGGTATCCTATAGGGGACATTATAGGGTGCCTTGGCAGACAGCGCACTTTATAATGTGCCCTATGGAGTGCCTTCTAGGGTGCCTTATGTGGCACCTTAGGTTACGCCACTGTGAGGGTGTGTTTGCTGGCAGCACTATTAAAGTACAACTAAACTTCCTCACAGCCCAATACTTAACCCTTTCCAGGCCAAGTCCAAAACTTTCGAGATCCAAACTTCTGCCTAAATATTCCTATCAAATGGCATATAATACATGACCATGGCAGAGGGAACGTCACTATTGGAACATATTGAATAAGACGGGTACAATTTTCCTGACATATGCAAACTTTAACCTGGCTGCAGAATGTGGATTAAAATATTATAGTAGGCCTTCAAAGGGTTACACATGACGCCTCAGCCAGCCTTATTCATTAGGCACACTGGTTAATCAAACCCATGACCCTTGTACCATCAGTCTGTGTAGTAACCATTGTGCTACAGCTCTGTTTCTGTATTTGGGTGTCAGCGCGCCTTAAGCTTAACGCACAGTAACGCGCCCTGTAACGATCGTTGCTGCGCGGCGCCTTATAACACGCGTTATCGGTAACGATGTACCACCCATGTCCTTTTTTGGCATTTCTTCCACTAACGCGGCTCCTAACACGAATCACACTAACACAGTTTCGTAAACATACCCCTATGCTTGGCTTCCTCACATCCAACTTTTTTTTGGTCAAAATGGGAATGTCCCAGGCAATCATAACTTCTTCATTTTCTATAATTCTTTTATGGTCGCGATACTGATACTTTCCCACTACAATGACATTGCCTGTGGATGGGAGGTGCCACCTTGTTGTGTCTTTCTGTATGGAAATTTTCTGTCATCAGAACTTCTCAGTCAGCTGTGAGATGAGTAACTATTTCCAGCCGTTTCTTACACAATCTACATGGTTCTGTTTTACCAGTTTTTTTCTGTTTTCTAAGTGTGGTTTCTTGTATGTAAACTCTCGTAGTGTAGCAACCTATTCTTATCAGTTGGCTTTTTATAAATTGTTGTATTAGAACCATATGTATTCAAAAATTCTTTTATGCTGTTTATAGATTTATGGATCCTTGATACAGACACTCAGCCAAAACACAGCCATGTTGGGCCATTGCAATGATAGCCTAATTTACAGTTTAACCACAAATTGGCACAGAACTACCTTTCTTCAGGCCACCTCCACTCTACTTGTTTTGATTTTGTACTTGTGGACTTTGTTCCTTTCTTCTTTGGTTTCATATAACATGGCTTTTTTTGTTTCATTTTATTTATATATCACTTTGAACCAGCAGGGTAAGCAGTAAATTAAAACAAAACAAAATAACCAAAGGGCCTCAGAGTTGATATCGCCATCCTTCAGCCCGGCTGCAGAGGTTTAAATCAGATTTTTGGGGACCGATTTAGACTTGCTCATTAGCACCTCTTGGATGTAGAGGGCACATGTTCCCTCACAGTGATTATGAATGAAGAAATTTGCCAGCTTTGTCTTGTTGGTGTACATCTCCCTTCTATTTTTTGTGGTTTATTACACATTTAATATCCCGCTTTTCCATATACAAGTGTTTTACAAATTAAAATCGATCACAGACAGACAGGATAGAAAAAGACACGTGGAACAGATTAAAGGTACAGAGAAAGAAGTGGGACACTGTGATACCTGGATACAAACTATATCGTAATGATAGAGCTGAACAAATTGGTGGAGGGGTTGCACTCTATGTTAGAGAGGGCATTGAGTCAGAAAGGATTAAAGTTTTGCAGGGAACAAAATATGCTGTAGAATCTCTATGGATTGAAATTCCATTTATGAAGGGGAAGGTGATGGCAGTGGGAGTATACTATCGACCACCTGGCCAGAATGAACAAATGGATGATGAAATGCTCAAAGAAATCAAGGAAGCTAACAAAAGCCACAACAGAGTAGTAATAATGGGTGATTTCAATTACCCCGGTATCGACTGGGACAGTGTCACAGCAGGACAAGCTAAAGAGATAAAGTTTCTAGATGAAATGAATGACTGCTTCTTGGAGCAGCTGGTTCATGAACCGACCAGAGGGGAAGCCATACTGGACCTAGTCCTTAGTGGAACGCCAGATCTGGTGCAAGAAATAAGGGTGTTGGGACCACTTGGCAATAGTGATCATAGTATGATCATGTTTGATTTAATCAGTGGAGGACAGATAGTAAAGGAATCCACAGTACTACCTTTTAACTTTCAAAAGGGTGACTATGATAGAAGGAGGAATATAGTTCGGAAAAAACTAAAAGGAGCGGTTCCAAAGGTTAAAGACTTACAGCAAGCTTGGGTGTTATTTAAAAATACTATCCTCGAAGCCCAGACCAGCTGTATTCCACGCATTAAGAAAAGTGGAAGAAAGTCCAAAAAAACTGCCAGCATGGTTTAAAGGTGAGGTCAGAGAGGCTGTTGCTGCCATAAGAGCATCCTTCAGAATATGGAATAATGAGCCTAATGATGAATACTGGAAACAGCACAAGCACTGGCAAGTTAAATGCAAAGCATTGATAAGGCAGGCAAAGCGGGAATTTGAGAAGAAACTTGCTACGGAAGCAAAAACACGAAATAAAGACTTTTTCAAGTACATTCGTAGCAAAAGGCCTGTGAGAGAGTCAATTGGACCATTAGATGATAGAGGGGTAAAAGGTGCAATAAGAGGAGACAAGGCTATAGCAGAGAGACTGAATGAATTCTTTGCTTCGGTCTTTACTGAGGAAGATGTAGGGGTGTTACCCAAGACTGAAGTGGTATTTAAAGGTGATACTGCAGAGGAATTGAGAGAAATATCGCTACACCGGGAAGATATATTACAACTATTTGATAAACTGAATAGTAGCAAATCACCTGGACCGGATGGTATACATCCCAGAGTGTTGAAAGAACTGAAATATGAGATTGCAGACCTGTTATTGGTAATCTGTGAACTTTCATTAAAATCATCTGTAATACCTGAAGATTGGAGGGTCGCCAACGTAACACCAATTTTTAAAAAGGGTTCCAGGGGTGACCCGGGAAATTACAGACCGGTGAGCCTGACGTCAGTACCAGGGAAAATGGTAGAAGCCATCATAAAGAACAAAATTACACAGCATGTAGATAGTCATGGCCTAATGGGAGACAGCCAACATGGCTTTAGACAAGGAAGATCTTGTCTTACTAATCTGATATGTTTTTTTGAAGGTGTGCATAAACAGGTAGACAAAGGTGAGTCGGTTGTTGATATAGTGTATCTGGACTTTCAGAAAGCTTTTGACAAGGTCCCCCATCAGAGACTTTTGGCGAAGCTAAAAAGTCATGGGATAGGAGGCAGTGTACTATTGTGGATCGGGAACTGGTTAAAAGATAGAAAGCAGAGGGTAGGGCTAAATGGCCAATATTCCCAATGGAAAAAGGTGAATAGTGGAGTACCCCAGGGATCTGTACTGGGTCCGCTACTTTTTGACATATTCATAAATGACCTGGAAAAGGGAATAACTAGTGAGGTAATCAAATTTGCAGATGACACAAAGCTGTTTAAAGTTGTTAAAACCCAAGAGGATTGTGGAAAAACTGCAGGAGGATCTGGATAAATTGGAAGACTGGGCATCCAAATGGCAGATGAAATTTAATGTGGACAAGTGCAAAGTTATGCACCTAGGAAAGAACAACCCACACTATAGTTACAAGATGCAAGGCTCCACATTAGAAACCACCACCCAGGAAAAAGATTTAGGAGTCATCGTGGATAACATGTTAAAACCCTCCGCCCAGTGTGCAGCGGCGGCCAAGAAAGCAAATAGAATGCTAGGTATCATAAGGAAAGGGATGGAGAATAAAACAAAGGATATTATAATGCCTCTGTATCGCTCCATGGTACGACCGCACCTTGAATATTGTGTGCAATTCTGGTCACCGTATCTTAAAAAGGACATAGAGTTATTAGAAAAAGTACAGAGAAGAGCCACCAAATTGGTGAAGGGGATGGAAGGCTACTCCTATGAAGAGAGGCTAAAAAGGTTAGGGCTCTTTAACCTAGAAAAGAGGCGGCTGAGGGGAGATATGATAGAGGTGTATAAATTAATGAATGGAGTGGAACGGATAAATAAACGTGGATAAATTGTTTACGCTATCAGAATATAGAAGGACTAGGGGGCATGTAATGAAGCTACAGGGTAAACTATTTAAGACAAATAGGAGAAAATATTTCTTCTCTCAACGTGTAATCAAACTCTGGAATCTGTTACCGGAGGATGTAGTAAGGGCTGTTAGTATAGCTGGGTTTAAAAAAGGTTTGGACAAGTTCCTGGAGGAAAGGTCCATAAACCACTATTAAAAAGGGACCCAGGATATCAATGCTTGGCCTAGTACAAGCACTGCAGAACCTGTGTCTTTTGGGGAAACTGCTAGGTACGTATGACCTAGATTGGCCACTGTTGGAAACAGGATACTGGGCTTGATGGACCTCGGTCTGACCCAGTATGGCATTTCTTATGTTCTTATGTTCTTATGTTCTTATGACCAGGGCCCACACTATTACAAACCCCCAAATGTTGCTGTAAAGGAATAAGTTTTGAGAAGACTCTGGAATTTAGAGTGAGAAAATTCAGCTCTGCGATTAGATGGAAAAAGGTTCCATAGAAAAGGGGCAGTAAAGTTAAAGGCAGGTGAGTGAGTAGATTCACGATGATTATATGAAGCAGATGGAAGAATGAGTCTGCTGTCATGAAGTGCCTTACAAGAACATCCATGGCAGTGGGGAGTGATCAGAGAGGCCGGGTAAGGGCGACAGGATGTATGAAGAGCTTTATATGCCAAAGTGAGGATATTGAATTGAATATGGACATTACGCCATTTACGACCACTGCTTGACCCCAGTGACTTTCGAACAGTCTACCAAGCCCTAGTAATTCCTCATTTCGATTACGCTAACGCAGTCCTACATGGTCTCCCGCAGGCAACGCTAAGCCCGCTCCAGCTTGTGTTGAACACAGCCGCAAGAGTTCTATCTGGGGTATCACGGATGGATCACATCACCCCAGTTCTGAAAAAACTCCATTGGCTACCTATACAAGCCAGACTTCTCTACAAGATATTAGTACTGACTTTCAAAGCATTAAATAATCAGCCCCCTACATCCATCAGCCAGATGATTCACACCGTACCTCCCAACAGAACCAGAAGGACCACAATGACAAACACATTGGTAATCCCAAAGGCAATGACAAAATGCACAAAGGCAACGACAAACAGGGCTTTCTCGATCTATGCTCCGAGAGCTTGGAATGCCCTCCCCACAGACATGCGAAACATCACTAACTTGACCCAATTCAGGAAATCGCTGAAGTATCATCTTTTCACAAGATTCTACCCAGAAATCAGCTGTAGAGATCAAGCAACGAGCACTATGACCAGTCATCTAGAGCACCACAATAAATATATCCAGCAGGAAAAAGGGTAACCAGTTCAATTGTCTCAGCCCAAACAGAACAGAGCAAGAGAATAGATGCATCAGTGTAAAATTTGTAGATAGTTACCCCTAGTTAGATCCAGGTTATTACCCCTGTTCATTGTAAATACAATGCGGCGCGACTGCATGTATAATGTTTGTTGAATGTAAACTGCACTGATGTGAATAGCGCGGTATAGAAGAAAAGCTAAATAAATAAATAAATAAATATGGGAGTTAACTGGGAGAAAATGGAATTGGTTGAACAGGGGAGAGGCCAGATTGAATGCCAGAATTCAGTGTTTTGTATTGTCTGTAAGCGCCCAAAGTCCTGTGTAGACAATATTGCAATAATCCAATCTAGAGGAGATAAGCATGTGAATCAAAGTATGGGGAGCAGAGGTTTCAAGTAAAGTACGTAAAGTATAAATTTGGCATAAGGCCGGGAATGTAGATTGCACAACTGAAGAGATTTACTTCACAAATGAGAGCTCAGAAATGATCAGCACACTAAGGTATTTGAAAACGGATGTAAGAGTGACGGATTGACAAAGTAAAGTTGGAGAGATGAAAGGTTGTAGTTCTGAGCCAGTAATCCATGTGGCTGTGGTCTTGGAAGAGTTTAATTTCAATTTGTACAGTACCAGTCAGTTGGAAATCTGGCCCAGGCAGTTATTTAGGATAGAAATATCCAGGGTGTGAGACTAGTATAATGGATCAGGAAGATCATCGGCATAGAAACTGAAAGAGAGACACCCATGTTTTGGATAGTTGTAGCTAATGGACTTAGAGAGATGTTGAAAAGCAAAAATGACCAGAGTTTGAATTGTGCCTGAAATACTTTCCAGAGTACAGATTATTGCTCAAAAAATATGCTGATAGATTTTCAGTACCTCACATTACAAAGGAAAACAAAACAAAAACAAGGAGTACCTCAAGGATCCGCACTCTCAGCACTCCTATTTAACATCTACATCCAACCAATATGCAACATCATGAAAGAGAACAACATTCAATACACAATATATGCAGACGACATCATGATATACACCCCGATATCAATCGACAACCCGGACTTCTCCAAGATAACAGACTGCCTCACCCTAATGGCGAGTTGGTGTCAAAACAACAACCTCGCAATAAACTACAACAAGATCGAAGCTTTAATCATCACTCGGAACCAAAGCTTCATACACCCACCAAATATAAAGATACAAAGCACTACTATACCAATAAGATCAGAAGTGAGATACCTTGGAGTTACTCTGGACAATAAACTCAATCTCAAGCCACACATAAACAAAACAATCCAAAAAGCCTACTACAAGATGCGAATCATCAGGAGACTGAAACCGCTCCTCGCCCCAGAACACTTCCGTACCATCTGTCAAGCACTGATAACCCCACTACTGGACTTCTGCAATCCGATATACCTTGGACTACCGAAACAAGCCCTCAAACCACTCCAACTGGCACAAACACTGCAGCACGAATCATATCAGGAACCACAAGACAGGAGCACATCACACCCACCTTAAAGGACTTACACTGGCTTCCAATCAGTGCACGCATCAGATACAAAACAATCATAAACCTATTTAAGATAAAACAGCACACATCAGCCAATAGCCTGCACACCCTCATACAATCAGACACCAGCACACGTCCCAGAAGAAAACATACACACAACCGAGTCAGCACCCCAAGTGAATACAAACACACTCGCAAAGACACAACAGACAGAGCACTCTCCATGGCTGCTCCA
Source organism: Ichthyophis bannanicus (assembly GCA_033557465.1). Taxonomy (NCBI): domain Eukaryota; kingdom Metazoa; phylum Chordata; class Amphibia; order Gymnophiona; family Ichthyophiidae; genus Ichthyophis; species Ichthyophis bannanicus. The sequence goes on along the minus strand of CM066038.1, from coordinate 383,299,398 downwards.
ACAATATGGAACAAACTACCGGACGATCTGAGGGCTACTACAGACCTCAAGGACTTTAGAAAACAGCTGAAAACCATGCTGTTCATAGAACACTATGGACACATCACATAACCTCAGAGAATGTATAACAGCACATGATACCGCCTAAACAATGTATGTATGGAATATGTTTTTTGCACCACTGTATATAGCCCACTCTGTACATAGCTCATACCAATCTAGCACACAATACAACACACACTCAACTTCACCCTCACTGCATGTATAACACACTCACTTTACTCGATTGTTTGCTGTGATACCACCTTGATTATTAAGATAAGGCGGTTTAGAAATACCGTTAAATAAATAAAAATAAAAATGCATGACCACATAGAGTGTGGCTAACAAAGTTATATCTAGAGCTAGGTGATGCATGGCACAAGTATATATGGACACCGAGGGTACATAATTCTTTGAAGGTCATTTACTAGCAGAATATGCTGATACCATTAATGCACATTAATTTGTCACAGAGCCCATTTTATGTAATTGGCCCGGTAGCAAAATAATACACGCTAACAGCATTAGTGTGCTGTAAGTTAATGATTCCATGTATGTTTTATATACTATTTCCAAGCAGAGTGCATTAACGAAAATGCAAAATGTGTTGGGAATTCTGTCATTCAGAATGAAAATACTACAGATGCTACGGTAAACTGCTTTTCATAAATCTGGCCTGCATTTCCCTTTAACTAGACTATATTGCTTTATTTTGGAAAGCTAAATTGTTAATTCAAGGAGCTCACAGGAAAGAAGTGTGACAGTTCTGCAGGAAATTTGGGAAGGCAAGTGAGAATGTATGCAGCGTTTAAAAGCAACACTTTAGACTGTCAGCCTGATGAGGACTCCAGATCATTACAATTTTGGTGTAAATGTTTACTCACAGGTTCTAATGATAGTGCTTCACACCTGCTCTGAAGGAAATGGCATGCACACACCTGTCTAGGTCCAGGGCAGACTTCCCTGAACTGGAATTTGCTGGAGGGTATCATTACAGCAAATGGTTCGTCCACTTTTTTTCAACACTGGGCTACATGATCAGAAACCTATGTATCTGCAGGCTGCACAGATATATTTGCCTGTTGGAGTATGATTTATACTCATCAACTGTGACCAAATAACCACTAAATAGCTCTTGGGATGCTTCAAAATCATGTGTGTTAGCTAATTAGCAAATGTTTTTGTTAAAAATCTCAAGCGTGCCACAGCCCAAGGTCAGATGCATTTTGGAGGCCCCTGGGTCAGAACCTTCAGAAGACATTGAGCATAATGGCCTTTTGTGTGAGCAGCCTTTCCATCTGACAGCTAGGGTTGCCAACTGGCTCCAGATGCGCCCAACAGGCTTGGAGCAGAGGAGTGGCCTAGTGGTTGGGGCAAGGTACGTCAGGCCAGAAGGTCAGGGGTTCAAATCCCACTAGAGGACAGCAACCTTGGGCCGGAAGGACTGGGGTTTCTAGTCCCACAGGTGCTCCTTGTGGCCTTGGGCAAGCCACTTAACCCTCCATAGCCCATGTTCCCTGTAAAATAGTTATCTCCAAGTTATAATGCCCTGTTCAATGTAATTTCAGTTTGTTTGATGTAAACTGCACTGATGCAGAATAGCGCGGTATATAAGAGAATGTAAATAAATAAATCCAGAAACAAAAACAGGAAGCAGCAGGTTCAACACCCAACACCTTTATTGTTACAAATTAAGTGGCCTGTAGTTTTTCTTTTCTTATGGAGTGCAATGGAGAAATCAGAACTACCTATCCCTGCATGCAATGAAGTAAACCCAGGACTGGATCAAACCTGTTGGGCGCATCTGGATCCAGTTGGCAATCCTACTGACAGCCCAGCCAAAAATGATGACTGCCCGACCTGAAACCAAGGAGTATTAGAAACGGGCACTTCTTCATTGCTTAAAATGACTGGGGTAAATGAAATACTAACAAAAAAAGGTAGTTTATGATCATCTGTTGCTGCTCTGAGGTTTTACTGGTTGTCATGGAAACCATGGTTTTTCGACACATAGTGACCCCAGCAAGGAAAATTCCGGCCAATCAAAACACAAGATCATTTTCGTGCTCTTTAGGCCACACCCCGCCCACTGACTGGTTTTATAATTTATTCTCTTCATTGACAATACAGGGCCAAATTAACTGGAAGATACATCCCAAAAAAATGCTCTGCATGTTGCATCTGCCAAGTAGTACAGTAGGAAGGGCGGTATGTTAAGTACCTAATAAACAATATCAAAAGTGAACAGTATATTAAAGCAGAAGACAGACATTTTGATAGATTATTGAGTGATTATAACAAGAAACTTGAGGAATATCGCAAAGAAATTAAGAGAGGCAAACTTGAAAAACAGACATGATGAGTTAGATTATAAGAATGGTAATGTTTATTTATGGCTTAAATTTTGTCCTCTATATAATGCACAATGACAGGTTAGTTTTAAGGATAATGGTGGTGAGCATAGCAACATTGCCCCTAAATGATAAGACCAGTCTGATTATAGGAATAATTGCACACAAGATCGAAGCAAGAAATTTATTAGGGGCAATTCGGAAGAACTGTTTGCCTCTCCTAGCTCCACACCTCTCCCCACTTCCCCCAGTACTTCTAAGGATTTTTTGTTCAAAGATCTTTGGGAACAAGAGTAGGATCTTTGGGAACAAACCCCCACAGAAGCAACTCTTCCCCCGCCAGTTGGAGTTCAGAGGGAGGGAGAGGGGCAGGGGCAAAAACAAGCGTCCCCACCAGAATCGCCCCCACGATCTTTATTGACACTTGACACTGACCTTCTTGTCATTATTCTCTCTAATGTCTCTCTCTCAAAATCTGAATGTGACTTACTCAGAAAGGACTGTCCTTTGTTCCCACAGCAAGATACGACCCCTTTCAGACATGTATTAATCCTGCAATCCAATCCTTTATGAATTGTGTTCTCCATGAGAAAAATCATAAATGTAGATTCAATCTTTCACACGAGGAGAGACAAGCCATGTAGTCCTTTCACCACTGTTCCCTCTAAGCTGTGCGCATGTGCGCACGCACACACCTCGCCGAGTGAGCGCACATACTTTACAACAGAGCGCACAAAAATTACGGCTCTGATTCTGATAGAAAACAACACAGCGCACAAAAATTTAACCTTCCTTCAAAAGCTGCACACAGCTGATATTTTATGTGCACACAGCCTACAGAAAATTAGAGGGAACATTGCCCTTCACCAACAGTCAGACATCATTATTAAACCTGCGAACAAAGGAGGTGGTATCGTTATCCTTGATTGATCTTATTATATTGAAGAACTTAAAAATCAGCTTAATGATGACAACTTTTACCAAGTCCTCAGGTGTAGCCCTACATCTAGTATTAAGGAAGAAATGGATTCTCTCCTCTCCTTGAGTTCCTCAGCTGTTTTTTTGACAGACAATGAAGTTTCCTTTTGCGTTTTTCCCATCCGATTATAACTACCATATATACCCTGCCTGAGATCCACAAATCCCTTACCCATCCCCCAGGGAGACAAATTGTTTCCGGAATCGGGTCAATGCTCGAACCCATTTCACAATTTGTAGACTACTATCTCTGTCCTTTTGTTCCTCAGATTCCCTCATATGTCAGAGATTTGGCAGATGTCATGAACTTTCTTGAAACCTTTGAAGGTGACCTTTCAGGGTTATGTCTAGTCACTCTAGACCAGCGATGGCGAACCTATGGCACGCGTGCCAGCTGTGGCACGCGAAGGCCTTGCAGCTGGCACGCGGGAAGGTCCGCTAGGACAGGTGTCTGCCTCCCTTCGTCTGCAGCCGCGGCTCCCTGCCTGTTAGGGAACCGCGGCTGTGCTTGTAAAATCGTTGCGGAGCCCTTCCTGTCTTGACGGGCTCCGTGCAGCATTGTCCCGCCTCTGAAGGAAGTTGTACAACTTCCTTTAGAGGCGGGACAATGCTGCACGGAGCCCATCAAGACAGGAAGGGCTCCGCAACGATTTTACAAGCACAGCCGCGGTTCCCTAACAGGCAGGGAGCCGCGGCTGCAGACGAAGGGAGGAAGACATGGGGAGAGGGGGGCTACCATCGACATGGGGAGAGGGGGGGGCTACCATCGACATGGGGAGGGGGGGGGCTACCATCGACATGGGGAGAGGGGGGGCTACCATCGACATGGGGGGGAGCTGATATGGATGGATGGAAGGAGGGGGGCTAACATGGAGGGAGGGAGCTGATATGGATGGATGGAAGGAGGGGGGCTTACATGGAGGGAGGGAGCTGATATGGATGGATGGAGGGAGGGAGCTGATATGGATGGATGGAAGGAGGGGGCTTACATGGAAGGAGGGATAGATGGAGGGAGGGGGCTGACATGGACAGAGGGGGGACTGACATGGAGGGAGGCTGACATGGACAGTGGGGCTGACAGGGAGGGAGGGAGGGAGCTGACATGGACAGATGGAAGGACGGGGGCTGACATGGAGGGAGGGGGGCTGGCATGCACAAAGGGGAGAGACAGGGACATACTGGACAGACGGGATAAATGCTGGAGAGAGGCGAGAGACATTGCGGCTTAGGATTATAATGGGCTGATGGGGGAGCTAGCACTGGTAATGGGCAGATGGGAGGGGACTAGGACTGGTAATGGGTTGAAGGCTAGGACTGGGAATGGACTGATCAAGGGGGGGGGTTGGGACTGGTAATGGGCTGATAGGGGGGTATGACTGATAATGGACTGATGGGGGGCTAGCATTGGAAATGAGCTTTTCGGTGAGGTTAGGACTGGAAATGGGCTGATGGGGGGATAGGACTGGTGATGGGGGGGGGTAGGACTGGTGGTATTGGGCTGATTAGGGGAGGCTAGCACTGGTAATGGGGTTGAGGGGGGATTAGCACTGGAAGTGAGCTGATTGGGGGGCTTTGACTGAGAATGGGCTGATTGTGGGGAGGGGAGGATAGAGCTGCTGGCCCTGGAAGAAAACTGGGGGCTAAGGCTACAAATGGGCTGATGCGAGGGGATGGGAGAATGGAACTGGAAGGGAGTGGATCTGAGAGGGGCTGCCATGGTATTTGTACTAGAAGGGACTGGTCAGTGGGGAAAGAGGGGGACTGGAAGGGAATGGACACCAGTGGCAATCATGGGAATGCAAGTTGACATTGGAAGGTACTGGGAGTGAGGACTGGAAAGGGGCTGATACTGGGGAGGGTTACTGGGACTGGAAATAGGCTGATGGAAAGAAGTGAAGAAAACGAAAGAAGAGATAAGAAATGGCAGATGGACCATAGACCACAGAAACAGAGCTAAGAGAAGACAGGAAAGCAGAAGCCTCAGATCGGGACCAGCATGATCAGAGAATAAATTGGTCAGACAACAAAGGTAGAAAAAATAATTTTATTTCATATTAGTGATTTGACTACAAAATCATCATAATTTTGAAATCAAATATTGTTACTTGTTGTGATTAATTAACCGTATTTTCCGGCGTATTTTTTTTGGTGTGCGCTGGAAGAGGGGTAGTCTTATACGGCGAGTATAGGCCAAACACCTATATTTTAACAGGAAAAGTAGGGGGTCGTCTTATACGCCCAGTCGTCTTATACGCCGGAAAATACGGTAAGTAAATTTAACGTTTTCTATGAAAAGTAGTTCTGAGGGGGGTCAAAAAAATATTAAAAGAAAAGTGACACTAATATAATAATATATTTATAATGTGGATTACATTTGGGCCCTCATATTTACCTCAGGCTATGATTGTGATTGTGATTATGATGGTACACTGTAAGAAACAATATATGCAGTGTTAGATTTGTTTTAAATGTCGCAATGGTTTTGCGGCTCCCAGTTTTTTTTTTTCCCTTCGGAAACGGGTCCAAGTGGCTCTTTATGTCTTAAAGGTTGCAGACCCCTGTGCTAGGAGAAAGGCCCCAGCCCGGCCCCGCGCTTCCCCTTCCGGTCGGAGCTTCTGCGCACCTCTCACCGAGAAGCTGCACGCTAGGGCTCGTGCGCCGTCCTCTCGCGAGATTATAGGACCCGCGCGGGAGCTGGGTTCCAAAGAAGAGCAAAACCTACCACTTTCATGATGAATGGGAAATGGACTACTTCTTCATCATGGTGAAAGACAAGTGTTGTGTAATTTGTAACGCCCCAGTATCCTTGCCCAAAATGGGTGATCTGGAACATCATTATAAGCCTCTAAAATATTGTTGTTAAGGTTTAATTGACGTGCTGGCACTTTGAGGAAATTCTTTGGTTTTGTGCGGCAGTTTGGGCACTCGGGCTCAAAAAGGTTAGCCATCACTGCTCTAGACATTGAGTCACTCTATACCAATATCCCTCAGCAAGGTGTCTTGACTGTAATACACAAATATCTAAATTTACTTCCTGTCCCTCAACACACACCCACTGAATTTTTAGTTGAATTAGTCCGTATAGCACTCACTAAGAATTATTTTATTTTTGGCGGGGCATTCTATCAGCAGATTGAAGGTATTGCCATGGGTGCTGCCAATGCACCAGACATAGCGAACCTTTATGTTGCTGATTTTGAAGCAACATACCTTTTGAATTTTCCATTTTCCAATCAGGTGATATCCTGGAAACAATACATAGATGACATTTTTATTCTTTGGAGAGGAGATACTGATCAGCTTTTGCAGTTCTATGACTGGCTGAATACATTGGATTCGAACCTTAAATTTAAAATGCAGTTCAGTTTGGTTGAAATTCCTTTTCTAGACATTCTTATTAAGAAGTCTACATACGGCTTTGTTAGTACTAACTTCCGTAAACCTACTGATCGTAATAAACGCCTTAGGTTCGATAGCTTCCATAGCAGCAACTTGAAGAGAAATCTACCTACCTCTCAATTCTTACATCTACGCAGACTCTGCACAGATGACACGGAATACAATAAACAGTCTTTAGATATGGCAAAAAGGTTTGCTGCACAAGATTATTCTGCCTTATGCATTAATAAAGGCTATAATAGAGCTCGTCTTGCCTCTTGACAAGAGCTGCTGGCATCAAAGAAAAAAATCTCTGGTAATAAATATATTGGTATCATTCGATTTTCATATCTCTCATCACGTATTTTACAAACTCGTCCTTGCTATTCAGACAAGCAGCTTGTCATTGCCCTTAATAGAGAGCCTAATTTAGCTGACACTTTGGTTTATTCTTTTTTGCCAGATTCCCTAAATACCTGTTTTCAGACTGAGGGACACTTTAGATGTGGCAGCTGTTCTGTTTGTCATCATGATGTGGTGTTAAGTAGCTTTTTTAAGCACCCTAATACCAAAAAGAAATATAAGTTTCAATACTGGACTGAATGTAGGTCTCCACATGTGGTTTATGTTATCATTTGCCCCTGTAATCTTCTTTATGTGGGTAAAACAATATGAGAGGTAAAGAAACGTTATCCAGGAGCATAAGAGCTGCATTAAACGGCAAGTTCTCACAGCACCACTGGTTGACCATTGACTAAAAGAACAACACTCTCTGAGATATTAAATTCCTTGTTATAAAGAGGGGTTTTCCCTCAATTCGGGTGGATATATAGACCATGCTTTAATGCAGGAAGAACAGCGATTAATTTTTGAATTGGACGCAGTCCAGCCCAAGGGACTTAATAAGGAAATTGAATTTCAAGTTTTTTTATAAATCCACTCTTTCTAATTTATCCTTTCAATACTAGTATCCTGATTATTTCTCCTCTATATCTTGTATTTCAATGTATGTTCTATACATGGGTCCTCAATAAAAGCTTTTTAGGTTTCCTCCCAGTGTGGTATGGTCCTTCTTCACAACCTGGTTCTTGAACAGTATATTAAATGCCAACTGTTAAATCTCACTGCTTACCCAGGTAAATGACTTTTAGACCTTTCACAGCCTAGATGCAGGCAAAAGGCAGCAGTTCTCAACTCAGTCCTCAGCCTACACAGCCAGTCAGATTTTTAGGATATCCATAATGAACATGCATGAGATAGAGATGCATATTTTGCATTCTTTGAATGCAAGATTATCTCATGCATATTCATTGTGGATATCCTGAAAACCTTTCTGGCTTGATGTGCCCCAATGACTGGGTTGAGAATCATTGCCTTAATGTGAGGAATTCCCAAGGGTGGGAATGGCAGCAAATGTGCATATTTTTATATTTTTAATAGTACATCTGTGATTTTGCTTGGATTAAGACACATCTTTTCCAGCTTTCATTCGACCATGTTCTGTAGCTGCTCATGGGCCTCCCTGCTAATGCATATCTCTTTTCAGACTGTAAATAGTTACCTACTTCAGGTCATATGTTAGCTATTCAGCTTATGGAAACATTCTATTCTTATTCAAACATGTTCAATGTATTGTATACCTGTTCTATGTATTATTTGTACCTGTTCAATATATTGAGGAGTTGTTATGTTAACCGCGCAGATCTTAAAAAGCGCGGTATATTTATTTATTTATTTACATTCTCTTATATACCGTGCTATTCTGCATCAGTGCGGTTTACTTATTTATTTATTTATTTATAGTCTCTTATATACCGCGCTATTCAGCATCAGCGCGGTTCACAATAAAAAGAGTTACACAATTCAACGGTACTTTGTGTTTACAGTAAAATAGGAAATACAACTCGGATAACAGGGTAATTAATTAATTATAACATAGTCATGATCTCATCCTGGTTTACATTGAACAAACTGAAATTACATTGAACGGGGCATTATAACTTGGAGATAACTATTTTACAGGGAACATGGGCTATGGAGGGTTAAGTGGCTTGCCCAAGACCACAAGGAGCACCTGTAAAAAAAACCCCAAAAAACAAATAAATAAATAAACCACATAAAAGAGGAAAACGGCCACAGACATTTAGGGGTATGTTTACTAAACCGTGCAATTGTGCGGGGCGCACTTGAGCGTGCGCTAAGGTACCTTAGCGCACGCTAATAGTGTGTTTTTGTGCCCCGCACACACGGGAAAAATGGTAGAAACCATCATAAAGAATAAAATTACTCAGCATATAGATAGTCATGACCTAATGGGAGACAGCCAACATGGCTTTAGACAAGGAAGATCTTGTCTTACTAATCTGTTATGTTTTTTTGAAGGAGTGAATAAACAGGTGGACAAAGGTGAGTCGGTTGATATTGTGTATCTGGACTTTCAGAAAGCCTTTGACAAGGTCCCTCATGAGAGACTTTTGGCAAAACTAAAGAGTCATGGGATAGGAGGCAGTGTACTACTGTGGATCAGGAACTGGTTAAAAGATAGAAAGCAGAGGGTAGGGCTAAATGGCCAATTTTCCCAATGGAGAAAGGTGAATAGTGGTGTACCCCAGGGATCTGTGCTGGGTCCGCTGCTTTTTGACATATTCATAAATGACCTGGAAAGTGGAATAACGAGTGAGGTTATCAAATTTGCTGATGACACAAAACTATTTAAAGTTGTTAAAACCCAGGAGGATTGTGGAAAATTGCAAGAGGATCTTGATAAATTGGAAGACTGGGCATCAAAATGGCAGATGAAATTTAATGTGGAGAAGTGCAAGGTTATGCACCTAGGGAAGAACAACCCAAACTATGGTTACACGATGCAAGGTTCCACATTAGGAACCACCACCCAAGAAAAAGATTTAGGCGTCCTTGTGGATACCATGTTAAAAACCCTCGGACCAGTGTGCAGCGGCGGCCAGAGAGCAAATAGAATGCTAGGTATGATAAGGAAAGGAATGGAAAATAAAACAAAAGATATTATAATGCCTCTATATCGTTCCATGGTGAGACTGCACCTTGAATATGTGTGCAATTCTGGTCGCCATATCTTAAAAAGGATATAGCAATTTTAGAAAAGGTTCAGAGAAGAGCCACCAAAAGGATAAAGGGGATGGAAGGCTACTCCTATGAAGAAAGGCTAAAAGGTTGGGGCTCTTTAACCTGGAAAAGAGACGGCTGAGGGGAGATATGATAGAAGTCTATAAATTAATGAACGGAGTGGAACGGGTAAACGTAGATCGATTGTTTACCTTATCAGAATATAGAAAGACTAGGGGACATGCAATGAAGCTACAGGGTAAACTATTTAAGACTAATAAAAGAAAATATTTTTTCACTCAACGTGTAATCAAACTCTGGAATTTGTTACCGGAGGATGTAGTAAAGGCTGTTAGTGTAGCTGGGTTTAAAAAAGGTTTGGACAAGTTCCTGGAGGAAAGGTCCATAAACCATTATTAAGAAGGGACCCAGGATATCAATGCTTGAACCAATACAAGCATTGTGGAACCTGTGTCCCTTGGGGAAACTGCTAGGTACGTATGACCTAGATTGGCCACTGTTGGAAACAGAATACTGGGCTTGATGGACCTTGGTCTGACCCAGTATGGCATATCTTATGTTCTTATGTTCTTATGCGCGCTGCACTAACGGGCCTGCACAAGTGCGCGGCGCGCTGAAGTGCGATAGAGGCGTGGAAAGGCATTCCGAGGGCGGAGGAAGGCTCCCAAGGGGCAGAGGGACGGGGTCAATAGGTGAAGAGTGGGAGGGGAGAGGCTCCCCACACAGGAGTGGGGCTGAAATTCAAGCTAAAAAATACCGCGAGTAAAAACCTCGCGTTAGAGCCGATTTAAAGGGAAGAGAAACCATTTCCGTCAGCAATGTACAGCAAAACCGGGGAAACCAACAAAACGTGAGCAGTGTGATACATGTGCACAGAACAAAATAGCAAATAAAACTTGAAAATGACCACAACAAAATTCTAAAAAATTATAATCCAGCTGGGCAACAGTGATATCAATGGGCAACATTAAAAAACACTCCCTGGAAAGCTCCCCCCAAAAAAAGAAATGATTTTTGGAAGGGTCTACGCTCCGTAGACCCTTCCAAAAATCATTTCTTTTTTTTGGAGCTTTCCTGGGAGTCTTTTTTAATGTTGCCCATTGATAGCACTGTTGCCCAGCTTGGTTATGGTTTTGCCCCTTTTTTCGAGGTCATTTTTGAGGTTTATTTGCCCTTTTGTCACCATACAAGGCGAATGAGCCCACAGTCAAATTGTGCAGAGCAGGGTTTCTGACCCGTTCGGCCAGGTTTCCTATCTCCAGGGACTGCATTGTCTCTGTGGCCACAGTATGGTGCAGTGGACACAGCCAGTGCCTGTAGGACCAGAGGGTCACAGGTTCAAATCCCAGCTGGGGCCCCTGCCAACCCAGTCCCCATATTTTACCCACCACTAAACAGAGATAGTAAAGACACTCCTTTATTGCAGAGAACATAAGCATGGTTCAAACACCTATATTTTACCCTACACCGCATACACACCATAACAATGGGCATTACCTACAGCCGAGTCCCCCAAATGCAGTCCTGGAGTGCCACAACTCAATCAGGTCATATGTTGTTTCCAAGATAAGGACATGTCAGCATGTTGGCGGAAGGGTACAGGTGGTGGAGGGGGCAGTGGCTGCTAGCCACAGCAGACAGTGGCCTAGCCCTGTGCAGGCTGGCACCGTCCACTGCAACAGACAGGCTCTGTCGGATGTACAGTCATGGACTCCCCAGGGAATGCAGCTTATCTGTGGCAACACGGTGGTGCAGTGCACACAGACAGTGTGTGCAAGAACAGAAGGTCACAGGTTCAAAGCCCAGCTGGGGCTACTGCCAATCCAGTCCACATATTTTTCCCACAACTAAACCATGATAGTAAGGACAAAACTTTATTGCTGAGAACATACGCATGGTTAATACGCCTATATTTTACCCCACCGAGCACAGACACCATAAACAGGCGCATTACCTAGAGCAGAGTCTCCCAAATGCAGTCCTGGAGGGCCACACACCATTCAGGTTCCATGCTGCCTCTAATAAAGATGCCTGTGCTGCATATCTATGCACCACCCCCATGGTATGCAGATGTAGCTCATGCATATTCATGAGGGACAGCATGAAAACACGAACAGTGTTTGGCACACCAGGACTAGAGTTGGGAACCACTGCCGTAAAGCAGCAGCCAACAGGTGCAGACACACCCACACCCACACCCACAGGCCCCATTGGCCAATGCCTCCTGGAGAGGCAGGACATTGGGCCCTGCGTGCATCTCCCAATACTAGCACTTGCATACCTTAGCAATGCAACCCTACACCTGGGTATAAGGTACACAACTCTCAAACGTTTGCTATGAGTACTGACAGATAGAAATTCCTATGTTAAGCACAGTTTGCTGATTGAGCTCCATCATAACAATCATTCTGATGTCTGCGGTGTGTGCTTCAGGTCTGGTCTCTGACAGTGTTTACCACCCTGGGGAGTGACCCCCAACAGTATTGCGTACATATCCATGCCTGTACTGTGCCCAGGACTGGTGTGGTGGGCATGGCTGCTGAACTCCTCTATAGTAGCACAATGCTGGGATAGGTGTCGGAGTGTGTGTCTGTCTATACCAGTGGTTCTGAACCAGTCCTCCTTGAACCCCTAGGCCAGTCGGGTGTTCAGGATAGCCCTAATGAATATGCATGAGATATATATGCATTAGAGATATCCTGCCAACCTGGCTGGTTCGTGGCCCTCTAGGGCTGGATTTGGAGACCCCTGCCTTACACCTGTCATTTAAGATTGTGAGTGGGCAAGGTGCAGATCACCAAGACATCTAAAAGGTTAGATAGAATTTGTCACATGCCTCTTTGCTTCTCACCACCACCAAAATATTGTCTATTAGACAACTTTTTGGTGGTGGTGAGAATTGAGGAGGCATGTGGCACATTCTGTCTACCCTTTTGATGTCTAGGACATCTGCACCTTGCCCACTCACAATCTTAAATGACAGAGGTATAAGGCAGGGGTCTCCAAATCCAGCCCTAGAGGGCCACAAACCAGTCAGGTTGGCAGGATATCTCTAATGCATATATATCTCATGCATATTCATTAGGGCTATCCTGAACACCCGACTGGCCTAGGGGTTCAAGGAGGACTGGTTCAGAACCACTGGTCTATACAGTGTGTGGTGGCTGCAAACACCTTCCACAGCCCACACTGCCAGCACTGTTGCCAGTATTGGCCTGCCAATGTGCATAATGCGGAGCAAGGTACCATGGGTATAGCCCGGACAGGGTGGCCTGGCCAGGGTGCATCTGCACAGGGCATAGGGCACTGACTGGGACATTTTAGTGCCCGGACACCACCTACACAGACAGGGTGACCTCAGTATGTCCTGCTGGGAGATCACTCTCACCCTGACTGTGCAGTGACGACAGCATGGCTAGGCACCCCCATAGTGCTATATAGTATTTCTCTCATGTGATATTTATGGGTTTCCTTTTGGGGTCCAGTCATTGATTTATCTGCTTGTGTGTGCTGCCATCCCAGTTCTGGGTGCATGCATTTCCACCAGGAACATGCACTATGGACTAACTAGCAGACTGTTTGCAGCTGGTATGTGTCTTGATGGAGCGCCTTGCAGGGTGCAGCGGCTGAAGGCTTCCTGCAGGAGAATATCAGATAGTGGTGGGGTGCAGCTTAGCATATACAGGCCTAGTGTCTGTCTGCTATTGTGTTATGGTTATGTACAGAGCTGCTTTGACTGCCCTGATGGGTGTCTTTTCCCCAGCAGGACTGGGGTTGATGGTCCCCTCTACTGCCACCATTGCAGGGAGGTAGAATGTGAATCTGTTGATGGGAGACCCTGTTTACCACCCTCAGCCCTGGAGGAGGAGGGTGGTAATCCTCCTGGGGTTCCATAGGGGCAACACCTGACTGAGACAGACAGATATATCCAAGGTGTTTCTGCAGAAACTACCTATCTCACACATTAACACTGCTTTGTACCTGCATCATGGCCTCTTTCAGCTATGGACGGTGCTGTGGATCTGGTGCTGGGCGCCTCATCGCACCCTCAGGGTGAGCACAGTACCCGCACAATGTGACGGTGTTTAGCTACTCTGTGCCAGTAAAACACACGATCTGTACCCCCTACCAGGCCGAGGTGCTGTGGGGGTGCACATGGTCACTTCCCCCTACCAGGCCGAGGTGCTGTGGGGGTGCATACCCCATCTTGTGTTTATCTGTGGACAGCTGATTTGCATGTGCAGTGCATCATGGGTACGGGTTGGCTAACCCTATCTTGGTGACCACAGCAGACTGTCTGTGTGGTGACATGCAGGCTCTCTGCAGCCAGCCAGGGGCTTGCTAGCAGCTGTAGCCCAATGGTTACTTCACTGCCTGTGAAGCCAGAGGTCATGGGTTCAAACCCACAGTGGGGTTATTTGATAGGGCTGCCCAAAGCATTCTCTCTTTTTAATGTACATTTTTGCTGCCAGCAAAAACACCCTCAGCATACTGTACCCATAAGGTGCCTCTGAGGGCGCTTTATAGGGCGCCCTATAGGGCACCTTATGGTTCCCGTCCATATAAGGTGCACTATACATTATCCTGTGACGCAACTTATAGGGTGCCCTATAGGGGACATTTTAGGGTGCCGTGGCGGACAGTGCACTTTATAATGTGCCCTATGGAGTGCCTTATAGGGTGCCTTATATGGCATTTTCAATTACAGCACGTGAGGGCGTGTTTGCTGGCAGCAATTAATAAAATAAAAATAAAGTGCTGCAGGAAACAAAACGTACATTGCAAAGCTGATGCCTCAGCCAGCCTTACGTATTAGGCACCCTGGGGAGCAAACTCATGACCCCTGTATCAGCAGTCAGTGCCTGAACCATTGTGCTCCACTGCTGCTCCTCTTTGCATGTCAGCGCACCTACTTATGCTTTTCAGTCCTTACACTGCACAGTGCTGCCATCAAAAACAGTGCTATGACCTTGCGGTACCTCATATGGCACCCTATAAAGCGCCCTATAAGCAACATTCTAGGGTGCCTTGGCAGACAGTGCACTTTAAAATGTGCCTTATGGGGCGCCTTATGTTAACAGGCTTTGAGAGTGCGTTTGCTAGTAGTGATAATTAAAATAAAAATAAAATGCCTCCTAAAGCAATCTTCCCCATAATACATAATGCCTCAGCCAGCCATCTTCATTGGGCACTGTGGGGGATTGAACTACTGATCCCTGCACCATTGGTCAGTGTCTTAACCATTGTGCTGTGGTTTTGTTCCTGTGTTTGCTCATCAGCGCGCCGCCTTATGCCTCCCAATATTAAAATGCCTCCTAAAGCAATAGCACACCGCCTTATGCCCATCAGCGTGCCGCCTTATGCCGCCCAATATTAAACTGGCTCCTAAAGTAATGCCTCAGCCAGCAGTCTTCATTGGGTACTGTGGGGGATTGAACCCCTGAACCCTGCACCATTGGTCAGTGTCTTAACCATTGTGCTGTGGCTCTGCTCTTCTGCTTGCACATCAGCGCACCACTTATGCCTCCCACACAGCTTTCTCATGCGCTAATGTGCGGGGCACACATGGGCGCCGCGCGCCTTAGCACATATGTAAATCACGGTTTTTCTTTTTCACAAAGAAACGCCCACTCCTTATATGGCACCCGCACACTAGCGCGGCCCGCACAATAGCGGGGTTTTAGTAAACATACCCCTTAGTAAACAAAGCCCCAAGGGGAGTAGGACGTCATTGTTATCTCCATGCAATCCTCCAGTGGATACTAGAAACATGTGCAGGAACCAGGGCATTTTTATACAACTCGCTTATTCGCGCCACAGAAGGTCAAAGGTCCCTAATTTGCATGCAATTTTAAAAAAGTCTTACGTGTATTATAAAGTCTTAGCAGTCTTTTCTACTAAACCAAGGAAAACATGCAGTCATAGCCACAGTTAGAAACTATGTGTCCTTTTTTATTTTTTTTATTAAAAAAACGGCATAAGAAAGCCCTGAAGGCAGACGATGTATTTTTACAGTCCTATGCTGTAGTATGAAGTCAACCAGGGCAGCCAATACTGAAATAGTGACCCAACCTTAACAAAAACAAATGGCATGAGCTAACACCAAGGGCAAATAATACATTTATATACAGCCCCATGTATTACTTGAAATAATCCCGATCCTTTAATTGTAACCTGACAGGAAAAGTGAATCAGTGATGAGGGAGAGGGAGGGGGAGGAAAAGGGGAAAGGAAGGAGACTCAGGAAAGGGAGAGGAGGGGGGAGGGGAAAGGAGGAGAAGAGAAGGAGAAATAAAAGAAAGGGGAAGGGAGAAGGGGAAGGTGGAATGAGAAGGAGGTACACAGACTTGTGCTAAAATAAGAGCCCAGTTAAAAGGCAAAGAAAGCTTAAAAAATATAAATAACCTTCTAAAGCATAAACATAAATAACCATTTAAAAACCTAATAGAATAAACATGAGTGGATGGGGCATAACTAGAAAGTGAAATAAAATAAAAATAAAACATAACGCCAAGAACCTGTTGGGTAAAATGTTAAAAGATGTATTTGTGTGATTGTTTCCAACAATAAAAGAACTTAAAATGGCGAACAACTGAAAAAGGGAAAGGAAAGGGGGAGGGGGAGAGGGGGAGAGAAGGGGGAGGGGGAAGAGGGGGAGGGGGAGGGAGAGGGAATGGTGAGGAGGGAGAGAAGGGGGAGGAGAAGGGAAAAGGGAAGGGGGAGAGAGGGGAGGGAAGGGGAGTGGGAGGGGGAGGAGGAGGAGGAGGAGGCGGTGGGGGGCAGGAAAGGGAAAAGTAAAGGTAAAAGGAGCCAGAGGAACCTCTCGACACTTCAGAGGAACCTCTCGACACTTCAGCCTCTCTCTTTTCATCAGGGATTCTTCCACTTCAGAACCAGGATTTTCTAATGGATTCCCTATAGAAAGGAGGAGGTTGGAAAATTTACCAGTACCAGTCCAAGTCACCAGAGTACCACAAACACAAAACTAATACTGAAATAGAGGTTTTAGAAAAGGAATTCTCTTTTGTCCCATTTACAAGACATGATGAGTTTGGAACACTGTTGATTTATATAAATTCTTCTGCAAGCTCAAGATTATTGACTTTTTTGATACACAAAATAAATTCCAGGAAGATACATCAGTTATTAAAAAACTATCCACATGGGTGCCACCTGACAATTCCAATGTCCTGATCAATGCATATGAGAAAATTGTTTTGACACGAGTGAAGCAATTATACACAAGGAAGCGGCTTATGTTCCATAATTTATTAGCCCCGCAGAAAACTGCATTATTAGACCTAAAGAACAACCAGTCTATTGTCATTAAACCAATTGTTAAGGGGAGTACATTAGTTCTTCAGGATAGATCAGCATATGTTGCAGAGGTCCTTCGTCAAAATAATGATACCTCCTTCTATACTAAGATTTATGATGATCCAACACCTTTATTGAAGCACAAAGTGGAGACACTGTTATATATAGGGCGAGAAGCTGGCTATCTTATGCACAAAGAGATTGATTTCTTAGCTGTCCCATATCCAGTAACTCCCACAATTTACATGCTGACGAAAATCCATATATCTATTGACAATCCACCAGGATGCCCTATTGTGTCTGCTGTTGGTTCATTATTTGAGCCGATATCTAAATTTCTGGACTTCTTTCTCAGACCGTTTGTGGTTCGGATTAATTCATACATTCGCGACTCTTCACGTATAATTAACATTTCACGGGATTTTACAGGGTATCATGAACGGCTCATTTTAGTTACTTTGGATATTAATTCCCTTTATACAAATATCCCTCAGAAGACCGCACTTAACATTATATCAGATGTCCTTATACAGAGGGACAAGCCTGTTCACACTCCAACTTTCTTTTTCACACAGTTGGCTAGTTTGGCAATGACAGAGAAATGTTCTGCTTTAGAGGGTTTTTTTAATAAACAGATTAAAGGACTAGCCATGGGGTCGTTGATGGCACCAGATGTGGCAAGCTTATATGTCGCGGATTTTGAGAAACACTATTTTACAAGACATCCTTTTCAGGCCCAGATAAAACTCTGGAAGTGCTACATATTTGATGTTCTAATGATATGGGATGGTACAGAATCGGATTTACAAGAGTTCTTTGACTCAGTTCTTTAGATGAGAATTTGCAATTTGAAGGCACATGCAGTTTGGACCGCATTGCATACCTTGACATTGTAATTAAGAAGGATCAGTATGGTTTTTTAATGGACCTTCATCACAAGACAACAGATAGGAATTCATTATTGAGATTCAATAGTTTCCACAATAGATCCTTGAAATATAATCATCTTACGGGTCAGTTTTTAAGCATAAGAAGACTATGTGCATTGGAACAAGATTTTGAACGGAATGCTGTGGATATGGGCAAAAGGAATGCATTCAAAAAGCTTATAAGCAAGCCATCTCCACAGATTGAGCTACTCTTCTTTCAGGTACCAACCGGACAGCACAAGACAGGTTTATGTGTGCTATCACGTTTTCTAATCTCTTGAAAGATATTGTCAGTATTCTCAAGCAAGAGTGACATCTTTGGACACTGTTCCAGCATTCGTCTTGAAACAACTCACTATTGCTTATAAGAGAAATCGGAATTTGGTGAATATTCTTGTTCCATCAGCTTTGTCAAAACCCCAAGTAGTATATAAGATGAAAGACATTTCAAATGTGGATGCTGTTTGGTTTACCCCAACGTTCTGGTGACAAAGGACTTCAATGATCGCATAAGAAGATTTTTTATCTACATTGAGAAGACCAAGAGGCCAGTGAAGACCAGAATTATAGAACATAAAAGCTGCTTGCACAGACATGTACCAGAGAAACCACTGGTATCACATTGGGAGGAAAAGAATCATCAAGTCACGGACTTGAAATACCTTGTGCTCAAAGCAGTGGAGCTCCATTGGAGAGGAGGTGACATTGACAAGACTCTTTTGAAACTAGAACAACAATACATCTATGAGCTACATACTCTGGAACCACATGACTTGGACCAGAAAATCAATCTTAATGTTTTCCTCTCATTTCGTTTTGGCTTTTATTTTTATGGCTTTTAATATGATATACTTATTTATTTTTTACTTTTGATTTTTTATACATGCTATTGTAATTTATTTTTAATTTTTTTCTTTTTCTTTTTCCTTTTATTTCTTCGTACATCTACATTTGTGCCCCATGGCTACCACAGCCCCAGTCATTGCCATGCTTACATGTTTGTCTCTTCCCCCTCCCCCACCCTCCTTTTCCCTTTGCCCTCCTTCCCCTCCCGTTTCATCCTCCCCTTACCCCCTTATCCCGTCCTTCCTCTTTCCTTTCCTTATTCTCCTCCCCCTTCTCTCCATCTCATCTCCCTTTACCTTTCCTGCCCCTCCCCCTCCTCCCCTCCCTATCCACTCCCTTCCACTCCCCCTTCCCTCTCTCCCCCATCCCATTTATCTTCTCCTCCCCATTCCCTCCCTCCTCCCCTTTCCCTCTCTCCTCTCCTCATCCCTCCACTATACCCTCTTGCACCCCTAAGTTAACCCTCTCCCTCTCCCTCTCCCCCTCCCCCTCCCACACTTTCCTTTCCCTTTTTCAGTTGTTCGCCCTTTTAAGTTATTTTATTGTTGTGATCTTAAATATGGTTTTAAACAGTCAAACAAATACATGTGTTTTAGTTGATTTTATTTCAGATTTATACTCTCATTTTACCCAATAGGTTCTTAGCATTATGTTTTATTTTTTATTTTATTTCACTTTTTAGTTATGCCTCCTCCATTCATATTTATTCTATTGGGTTTTTGATGGTTATGTTTTTTAAGCTTTCTTTGCCTTTTGATTGGAATTTTATTTTAGCAGAAGTCTGAGTACCCCCCTCCTCCTTCCCCCTTCCCCTTTCTCCTTTCTTCCCTTCCCCCTCCCCCCTTCCTCCCCCTTTCCTGAATCTGCTTTCCCCTTTTCCTCCCTTGTCACTGTGTCGCATTTCCTGTCAGGTTACATTTAAAGGATTGGTGCCCTCAGATTATTACAAGTAATAACATGGGGCTATATATAAATATATTATTTGCCCTTGGTGTTAGCTCATGCTATTTGTATTTTTAAGGTCAGGTCACTATTTCAGTATTGGCTGTCCTGATTAACTTCATGCTACAGCATCTGCCTTCGGGGCTTTCTTATGCCGTTTTTCATAAAAAATAAAAAAGGAAGCATACAGTTTCTAATTGTGGCTATGATTGCAAGTTTTCCTTGGTTTAGTAGAAAAGACTTACTAAAAGTTTCCAGTACACATAAGACTTTTTTTGAATCACATGCAAATTAGGGACCTTAGACCTTTTGTGGACCGAATACGAGAATTATATAAAAATGCCTCGGTTCCTGCACATGTTTCTAGTATCCACGGCAGGATTGCATGGAGATAACAATGATGTCCTACTCCCCGTAGAGTCAGAAACATAATTGATAATGTCTCATTGGGCTTTGTTTACTAAATGTCTGTGGCCATTTTCCGCTTTTACGTGGTTAATCGCTCCTTTAAAAAAGGACTTCTATTGTGAGACTGTCCGTGTTAGGAATTCCTCTGGTTCTGACCCATCGTTTTACCTCAGATTGAGACAATGAGAGGCATTCATATATATTTCTGTTCCTTCACCATTTGGCTAGAATCGGCTCTATATAAAAACATTTTTTGGCTGGAATACAACCAGGTTTGACTGTCCATGCTAGATTCTTCCTGGTTCTGACCCTCCTTTGTATTTTGGAATGCATACATTCATTCTCTGCCCCTTACCATTATTTGGCTAGAATTTGTTCTCTCTGATATAGCATAGATGAATTTGACACTCTGCTATTTTATGCAGGATACTGTGATAACGAGATTGAGCAAGGCCGCGGGCAGGGTCCCGATGGCCGGCATTAACCGGGCGCATGGCCCGGTTGGGGGACCCTGCGCGCGGCCGCTTCCTGGGGCCGGGGAGGGGGGGGAGGTTATCCTTTTAAACCATTGGCTCCCGGCGAATGCGATCGCTCGGGAGCCAATGGGTGAGCGGCTGGTGGGGAGCGCGGCGGATTGAGGGGCTGCTGCAGGTCTCCGCGTGGTCAGTCGTCGCTGGAGACCTGCAGAGTGCCGGCTTGTTGCGGTTAACTTACCCGGGGCCTGCTCTTTCTTTGGCGGCTGATCGTCGTTCGTGGTTGCTGGCAGGCGGTGCTCTTTGTTCGGTGAGCTGGGGGTGTGCGGGCCTGCGGGGGTTTTTGGTGGCGGGTGTGGGGCTAGCGCGGGTCTGGTGCGGGCCTAGTGCCTCTCGTGGTGGTGCTCCTAAGAGGGTGGAGGCTAGCCCTTCTTGGAAGGGGCTGGTGTTAAACGGCCTGTACGTGGGATATCTGCAGCAAATTGCACTTGTGGTTTAAGCATGCCGCCACGTGGGGGATGAGGGGGCAGGGAGAGGGGGCTGAGCAGGTCTTCATGTCGGTGGCCTGTGCCTTCTAGGGCTGGGGGGGGGGGTAAGGGGGGTTGAAGGGGTGGTGGGGGATACAGCTGGGGAAAGGGGGTTGCGTGGGGGGGGTGCCTATGAGAAGGGGGGTCTCGAGGGGTCGGGGGTTGGCTCGAGGGCGTGGGAGCTCTCGGGGGGAGCGGAGGGCATCTGTTGGGGGGGCTCAGAGGGTAAAAGCGCAGGGAAAGGTAGGGGGGAGGCAACGGGGGGGGCAGCGGGCTAGCGCTGTTATGCTGGGAAGGGGGGAGGCTCTGGGAGCGGGTGCCGGGGGGAGGGTGATGGAGGAGGGGGATGGTGGTGCTGGGGGGGCTGATGCTGTTGGCCGAGCGGTGCAGGGGCAGTGTGGTGCGTTGCCGGTTGGCGGGCCCCCTGGTTTGCCTGGGGCACCTCCTGCGGCAGTGTGGCCATCTTTCCTGGGGGGCTATATTCCGGCGAGGGGTACTTCGCCTTGGGACCATTGGGTGAGTGGGGGGCAGGGCACTTCTTCAGCTGATTGGCGAGCGCCTTGGTCCCCTATGTGGCCTGCGGCGGGTGCCCCCCCTGTTTTTTCTTTTTTGTCTCCGCAGGTGCAGGGGATGGTGCAGCTCGGCGCTGCGAGCCCGGATCTGGCTCCGGCGGTGGATGGCAATGCAGCGGCGCTGAGCGGTGCCTCGGAGGTGTTGGAGGCTGGAGTCCAGGTCGCTGCAACCCGAGGAAGGTGTCGCCAGAGGGACCAAGCTGCGACTTTGCCGTCGGGGGTGGATGGACAGGCCGCAGGTGAGTTGTCGGGGGACCAGGGTGAGGATGGGTTGCGGTGGTTGGCCCTAGACAGTGTGGAGCGCAGGTCGCAGAGGAAGCGGCGGCGAGCTTGTCGTAGGCGTCGTAGTTCTGATTCATCTTCTTCTTCTTCAGCGAATTCGTCTTCGTCTTCCTCTGGTCGCGAGGTGGAAGTTGAGGAGGCGGGGTCTCGGTCGGGTGGCGGGGCCCCGTCGGTGGTAGCTTTTCCGGAGTTGTGGAAAGGGGTTCCGAGGAAATTGCGGAGGAAGATTCGGAAGCGCCGGTACATAGATATTTTTAGGTTGTTGGAGGGCAGAAAAAGGTCCGGCGAGAGCCGGAAGAAGCGGAAGGAGGACGAGAAGGCGGGTCGGCTTCGGAAGGTGGCGCGCAACGTGGTCAACTGGACACGGGCGTTTTTGCGCCTGGCCAGTGTGTGGGGGCATTCTTCACCAGAGCATTATGGGATGTTGCTGGCGTATGCCGATTCTATTTTTGAAGCCTCGCAGACGCACGAGGGTTGGGCGTGGCTCAATTATGATGAGAAGTTTCGGGATAGGATGGAGGGAGAATAGACTCTTGTCATGGGGCACGCAGGACATCAACCTATGGTTGACTCAAATGTCTGCTCGGTCGGGTGTGGCCTCCGGGGGGAGAGGGGGCGCGGCAGGACCTTCGGGTGGGGGCCGTTCCTTTCGATCGGCGGGGGGTGGAGTGCAGCAGAAAGGTGGGTCAGGGGGTGGCAGCGACGTGTGCTGGGGCTTCAATAGGACCACCTGCCCCTTTCCTGATTGTAAATTCAAGCACCTCTGTTCCATCTGCGGCGGGGGTCACTCCGCCGTTAAGTGTGGTAGACGCGGGCCTGAGAGCGTCGCCGGGCCAGGGCTAAAGACCCAGTGAGTGGGCTGACGTGGCCCCGACTCCGGTTCGGGCGGATTCCTTACGGTTTTGGCTGCAGCAATACCCGCGGAAGCGTGATCGGGAGCTGTTGGGATCCGGTTTTCAGTTTGGTTTCGTTATCCCGGTTCGGGGGGTGGTGCAGGCTAAGCGGTCAAGGAATTCCCCTTCGGTTCGGCGGTTTGTAGACGTGGTGCAGAGCAAACTGGCGGCTGAGTTGCGCTTGGGCCGGATCGCGGGGCCTTTTCTTGGGCCGGATCGCGTAAACCAGCCGCCTTTTCCGGGTATGGTGGTCTCTCCTCTGGGGATTGTGCCGAAGAAGGCGCCGGGAAAGTTTCGGCTCATTCATAATCTGTCCTGTCCGATGGGTGCGTCTGTGAATGATCATATCCCGCGGGAGCTCTGCACTGTGCGGTATGCATCTTTTGACAGGGCGTCGGAGATGGTACAGATGGCTGGGCGGTCAGCTTGGATGGCGAAGGTGGATATCGAGTCCGCCTTCCGCTTGCTGCCGGTTCATCCTTCTTCTTTTCCGTTGTTGGGTTTTCACTTTTTGGGGAGCTATTATTTTGATAAGTGTTTGCCGATGGGCTGCTCTGTTTCTTGTTCTTTATTTGAGAAGTTTAGTACGTTTTTGCAGTGGGCCTTGAGTCAGAAGACTGGGTTGCGGAATGTGGTCCACTACTTGGACAATTTCCTGTTCATAGGCTCGTCCCATTCCGATGAGTGTCAGGCGTTGTTAGCGGGGTTCCAGGAGCTATCGCAGGAGTTGGGTGTACCATTGGCGGTGGAGAAGACGGAAGGGCCTACGACCAGGCTCACATTCCTAGGCGTGGAGCTCGACTCAGTGGAGCTTATCGCGCGCTTGCCCCCGGAAAAGGTGGCTGGTTTACGCGCGTTGGTCGCTAACGTCCTTGCGTCCGCTAAAATCACCTTGCGGGAGATGCAAGCCTTGTTGGGCTCTCTGAATTTTGCGTGTCGGGTTATCCCCATGGGCAGGGTTTTTTCCCGGCGACTTGCTGCTTCGACGGCCGGGGTGCTGAAGCCGCACCACTGGATCAGAGTTACCGTCCCGATGCGGGCGGATCTTCGGGTTTGGAGCCGATTTTTGGAGGAGTTTAATGGAACTTCCGTTTTGTTGGGCGCAGAGGTGTCTAGTGCGCAGTTGGAGTTATTTACGGACGCGGCTGGGAGCATCGGATTCGGGGTGTACTTCGGGGGGGCTTGGTGCGCGCAGCAGTGGCCCCAGCGCTGGCACGAGGCGGGTTTGACCTCCAACATCACCTTCCTGGAATTGTTTCCCTTTTTGGTAGTCTGAAGTTGTGGCCTGAGCGGTTGCGGGACAGGCGGGTGGTGTGACAATGAGGCTGTGGTCAGCGTGGTTAATCGTTTCTCGCCAAAATGCTTGCGGGTGACTCGATTGATGCGTGAAGTGGTGTTAGCCTGCTTGTCCTTGAATGTATCTGTTCGTGCCAGGCACCTTCCTGGTTGCAAGAATCATATAGCTGATGCGCTTTCTCGTTTGCAGTGGGATCGTTTTCGCGAACTGGCCCCGGAGGCGGACCCGGAGGGAGCCATGGTCCCCGATTCCTTGTGGAGCATTGGCCTGGAGAGATGCTGAGCTTACTGCGAAGTTCGGTAACGCCGGGGACGTGGTCGGTGTACAGGCGTGGCTGCGACGAGGTGGCGGAGTTTCTAAGGGAGCGGGGTTGGTTGGCGGGTAGGGTGCCTGATGCCCTCATTGGTAGTTATATAGCGGAGGCTAAGGGTCGCGGGCTGTCCCGCGCGTTGGTGCGTTTGTAGCTGGCGGGTTTTAACTTTTTTGCCGGCGCCGTGGGCTGGGGTGGTGCTGCTGGGGGGGTTTTGGCGCGTCGCCTGCTTCGTGGGTGGGAGTGGCTGCGGCCGTCTCCCGCGGATCGCCGCAAGCCCATTACGCATGGATTGCTGATGCGCCTCTTAGGAGTATTGCCCCAGGTGGCCTCGTCAGCTTTTGAGGTGTTGCTATTCCGGGCCGTTTTTTGTCTCGCGTTTTTCGGGGCTTTTCGCATGGGCGAGCTGGTGGCCCATTCGGGTAGGTTGGGGGCTGGGGGAGGTTTGCACAGGCGCCACGTGTTTTTGGAGGACGGCCAGATGCGGATCCTGTTGGAAAAGTCCAAGAGGGATCAGCGAGGGCGGGGTTTGTGGATTGTATTGCGGGAGGTCGCGGGTCTCGTTACTTGCCCAGTGCAGGCGGTGCGGAGGTACTTGCGGGTGCGCCGGAGCGGGCCGGGGTTCTCTTTCGTCATGAGAATGATCGGGTGTTGACTCGTTTCCAAGTGGTGGCTGTGCTGAGGTTGGCTCTAGGTGCCTTGGATGAGGACCCCGCCTGCTTTGCCTCTCACTCGTTTCGTATAGGTGCGGCCACCAGTGCGGCGGGGACCGGAATGTCGGACGATGACGTGCGGTGCATGGGTCGTTGGCGGTCTCGCGCGTTCCAGGGTTACATACGGTTATAAGGGCTTGTCTTGGTTGGGGGTGGGGGTATGCTGATTGTTTATTTGTTTTTCAGATGGGGGCATCGAGCCTGGTATTGCCTGGGTGGTGGGGCAATCCTTTGTCCACTGGGCCGGTCAGCGTGCTGCCATTCGACCTGGGGGACTGAACTTCCAATTGGATCCTGCAGTGGTGTCGGTCTCATGGCTGGGACAGAGAGGACTACGGTGGCTGCAGCTGCTTCCTTTGCTCCGTCACCACATGAGGATGTCGCGGAAACCGGCGGTGCTGCTGCTGCATTTGGGGGGCAATGACCTTGTCTCGTGGTCCTGTCGTCAGCTGATTAGAGCGGTGCAGGACGACTTGGCAGTGTTTTTGCAAATGCTCCCTGGGACAATTTTGTTGTGGTCGGACATTATCCCTCGGCCAGCATGTTGGGGACAGCGGCGCTGGTCGAGGGGGCTGACTAAGATAAACCGGCAAATAGGCCCGGTGGGTCTGTGTTAATGGGGGCTATCAGATCATGCATACGTGGGTGGAGGTCGGTTGCGCTGGTCTTTATAGGAGTGATGGCGTCCATTTGTCCCCAGTTGGCTTGGACCTGCTCCTTAATGACTGGCAGGAGGCCTTAGAGTATGTTGTTTTGCGGGACAGACGCTGGTCGCAGCTTTAGGCTTGGGGGGGCGGCGCATCGACAGATTGTCGTGTGCCGGTGGCGGGATCCCGGAGGTCCGGGGTCCGGTGCCTCAAGGTACACTTGGGCGGGGGTTGGAGTGCCCCTGACCCGGATATACCCTGGACGGCTTTTGCTATGGGCATGGCGAAGTCGGGAGAAAGGAGGGAAAACTTGCCGGGGGGCAAGTGTCGGGCCGTTGCGGTGGTAGGCACTTTGCTAAGACATGGCTGGTGTGGCACTACTCCGCTAGGGGGCCTAGTTATGTTTTCTGTGGTTGAATATTGCTAATAGTTATTACTTAATAAAGCTGCAACCAGTTATTTTCCCATAATAATGGTGTGGTGTTTTCTTGGAAGTGGGGGTTTGGTGGGGAAAGTGGGGGGAGAATTGGTGGCAGGGCCCGGAGCACCGGGTATGCTTGCCTCGGTTATGAGCAAGGCCGCGGGCAGGATCCCGACGGCCGGCATTAACCGGGCGCGCGGCCCGGTGCGGGGACCCTGTGCGCGGCCGCTTCCTGGGGCCGGGGAGGTTATCCTTTGAAACCATTGGCTCCCGGCGAATGCGATCGCTCGGGAGCCAATGGGTGAGCGGCTGGTGGGGAGCGCGGCGGATTGAGGGGCTGCTGCAGGTCTCCGCGTGGTCAGTCGTTGCTGGAGACCTGCAGAGTGCCGGCTTCCCTCCCGCCCGCCCTGGGGTGGACAGTTTGGGGTGTTACAGCTGGGGTGGGGGGGGTTTGGGGCGGGATCCCGGAGGTCCGGGGTCCGGTGCCTCAAGGTACACTTGGGCGGGGGTTGGGGTGCCCCTGACCCGGATATACCCTGGCCGGCTTTTGCTATGGGCATGGCGAAGTTGGGAGAAGGGTGGGAAAACTTGCCGGGGGGCAAGTGTCGGGCCGTAGCGGTGGTAGGCACTTTGCTAAGGCATGGCTGGTGTGGCACTACTCCGCTAGGGGGCCTAGTTATGTTTTCTGTGGTTGAATATTGTTAATAGTTATTACTTCATAAAGCTGCGACCAGTTATTTTCCCATAATAATGGTGTGGTGTTTTCTTGGAAGTGGGGGTTTGGTGGGGAAGGTGGGGGGAGAATTGGTGGCAGGGCCCGGAGCACCGGGTACGCTTGCCTCGGTTAAATGTTGTTGACTCCGGTTTTATTTTGTCTTATTTCCACAGGCCTGTTTTTTTTTCAGTTACTGGTGTTTTGATCAAATTATTTTCATAGTGTGCCATTAAAAGTATCCTCTCATTTTATATAGCTGGTGCACTTTGGTTCCTCCTTATCTCTCCTTTATGACTCCTTTTTGGAGTTAGTATATACAGGGTGGCCCAAAAAAAGTGAGAACATCTCGTAGCATATAAGTTATTTAAAAATTCAAAAAGACAGATGTAAACGATTGACAAATTAAAACAAAAAAAAGATGGTGACCGAAAATTGTCGAAATAAAGACGTTATATAGCTAAAAAAGGTAAATAAGTAAACTATTTAAGCTTTTAATTTATGAGATGTTCTCACTTTTTTTGGGCCACCCTGTATATATATATATTTTATTATCTGCATTATGTTTTTAATGTGTGCTCCAAGTGGTTTTAGTTTTTTCAATGTTTTTATTATGTTTTGCTATTCATTATGTTATTTTTATAGCTTTTTTTATTTGTAATTGTTCTTAACAGTGTTTTTAATTATGTTTTTAATATTTATTTTTCATTTTTTATTTTCCATGAGGATGCGTATCCCCTGAGGAAGGCATCTGCCGAAACGCGTAGGGGTTGTTTAGACAATAAAATCACCTGTGACCATCATACACCACTCACTCTTGGGTTGTTGAAATAGATTTGCATGCACTGCTTTGAGGACTAAGTGGAGAACCCTTGGTCTAAGTCATTCATGGTGGATTAAGAGACTCACAAGGAGAGTCAGTGGAAAAAGCAGGATTTGCTTCCATGGTTTGGAGCCCACTGCTGTAATCACTAGGCTGCTCCTAGGTGGACACTTTCTCTTATGGCAATTTTCAAAGTGAAAGCCCAAGGTTTAAGGTAGAATTAACAACCTTGCTCTTTGGATGGCTGGGTGGAGGACACTGAAAAATGATTTCTACTATTTTTATCTCTTCCTGAGACTACTAATTTGGCCTATCCTTTCTTCATTTTCCTACCTTTCTTTTGTACACTGTGGGATATGTTTACTAAAGCACAGTAGTTTACTGCTTGTTCAGCCCCAAAACATAGGGCAGGGGTGGCAGTTAGTGTGTGCTGTTATTACTGTGGGTGCAGTAACCACCACCCACTGAGGAAGCAGTAAGTGTACCCCACTAATTGTAACATTGATGGTGAGCGCACACTAAAGCCTCCTGTGCTGCTATGTGCACTCAGAGTCCACATTCTATCTCTAACCCACGCTAAGCTGTTAGCATGGGATTTTAACCATAGCTG
This sequence comes from Ichthyophis bannanicus, assembly GCA_033557465.1. Lineage (NCBI taxonomy): Eukaryota > Metazoa > Chordata > Amphibia > Gymnophiona > Ichthyophiidae > Ichthyophis > Ichthyophis bannanicus. The sequence continues at coordinate 383,270,822 of CM066038.1, read as the reverse complement.
CATATGAGAGGGCTGATAAGTCTCTGGACTTGTAATGAAAAGAAAGCTACGGGCTCAGTTCGGATCCGGAGATTTGAATGATCACTCTGCAGTTTTGTTTTATTTATTTAACAGGTTTTAAGATACCGTTTTTCTACCAGGCAAAACGGTTTACATGGAACAAAACAAAACATTTTACAAAGAACAATTGAGAACGTGTACGGGCAACTTAAAACAGATGCAGTTAACTTATAAACAGCATTTAACATGGAAGGGAGTAAGATACAGGGATGGTATAAAATTAGAATCTATATTACAGGATGCTTATGATGTAGTGGAGGACTGGAGTGGGGAGTTTATTTGCCCTAAAACAGCCCCACGGTGCTTACCTCAAAACATCAGTGTCACAGGGCTGTTTTCTTCCACCTCCACTGATACCTGCTGCTGACTTCCTTTTATATGGGAGCAAAAGCTACTTCTGCCCTCATGCAAACAGAAAGTTGGCATCTGTGGGGGCGGAAGCAAACAGCCCCGTGGCATCGAAGATTTGATGTAAGCACCGTGGGGCTGTTTCAGGCCATCGCCGCTGCTGTAGGTCCAGAAGAGGGGTAGCAGCGATGTCAGTGGATGCCCTTGCAGGGGTGGCACTCTGTGTGGCTGCTCAGTTTACCTAATGGTAGCACCAGCCCTGGTGTGGCCAGCTGGTTTTCTTTTCTCAGGCTTGTTGGAAAGCAGTACTGAGGACCAGTGCTTTGGCACTAACTCTCCAATGTGTGATAGGAGCAGCTCAAAGAGTGTGCGAGCCTTCCTGATGAGTGAGACATGTTCCTAATGAGTGAGACTTGGCATCTCAGGGAAATAAGACAAAACTGTTTGAAATTAGTTTCTCTGGCTGATGAGTGTTTGCAGGGGAGAATGACCGATGTGGTTGGAAGCCACAGGAAACAATGAGTTAAAATGGTCTAAACAGTTCTCTTGTGCTCTGGTGACCGTCCCCGAATTTAAAGTGTTTATTTCTTTGTGTACAGTTTCACTGTGCCCAGAACATACAAAAAAACAACCCTGAGCTGTAGTAGGTTTTCTTTCTTTTTAAATGAAAGATGGAAAAACCCTTTGTAACACTCTCAAAAACGTTTCAATGGTGCTGACGCACATTAAAATGAAAAAGCTATGTGAAAACTCCTTAGAATGATTGAGTGTGCGTTGAGTTTGTTTTATGTTTTTGTGCTTGTTTTCTATTGATATGCCCATCTGGGGCAAGCGGATGTGAAAACAAATTTCCTGACATTTGTGTCTCCTGCTCCTGGTACAGCTGTCTAAATGTTCTCATGTCTAGACATCCTCTCTGTGCACTGCAGACTTCCCCAATGGTTAGAGCATGAGGCTGAGAACTAGGTAAGCCAGGGCACAAATCCTACTTCTCCTCTTTAGGATACTGAGCAAGTCATTTTGCTCTTCGTGACCTTAGGTACTGCTTAGATTGTAAACCCTTTGGGGGAGGGAAATAACTTGTACAGTATACCTAATATAAACTCACCTTAAGCTTAAATTTGTGAAAAGGCCAGTGTTGCAAAAATAATTAGGTACCCTAGGCAAATAATCAGTTTTGCACCACTCTCAATTAACTTCTTGGCCTCTAAGTCCTCTCTCTTTGGCATTTGTTTGTTTTGTTTTTTTCACTTTTTTCTAGTAGTAGTTCAAGGCAACATACATTTTTGTACAGAAGCTATTTCCCTGTCCCTGGAGGGTTTCCAATTTAAATTTGTAAATGGAGTGTTAAGTGACTTGCTCAACATCAAAAGGAGCTCTGGTTCTCCATGGACCAGCAGGATTGCATCAGCCACACTTGGTGATGTCCTCCGGGCGGCGCCATGCATACGGAAGTGCTCTCCAGAGCTCAGAAAGGTGAGCCTTTCTGAGCATGCCCAGGTAGCCCATCCTACCGGTCCGCCCCCTAGCCCGGCCAGTATTCTTCCTTCCGCCTTGCCAGCAAGAAGGACCCTGCTCTCCTACAAACAATCTTCACCAAGCTTTCATCAGAACTTTCACCATCAACTATGCCAAAACCTGGCTTTAAAAAGTGCCTTCATTGTCAAGCGCAAGATGAGCAGCGCAGACACCCACGACACTTGCTTGCGCTGTTTGGGCCCACACCACGACATTGAGGACTGCAATCGCTGTGGCAGAATGTCCCCAAGGGCCCGCAGAATCAGGAACCATGCCTTACAAGATTATCTACAAGCAAACGCAAGTACCTTTGAAGTTGTAGCTGTGTTGCCAGCTCCGGATGCACCTGCCATGGCCTCCATCCCCTGCTGCGCTATAGATGCCCCCTCCATGCCTCGGGTGTGCATTCTGATACCTCCAACACCATTGGACTCCTCGGGGCTCGCTCCGGCAGAAGCTTCATCCAGGCACACTTTTCCTGCATCGCACAGCCATGCTGCCCAAGATGGCGGCAACCTGCAGTCCTCCCAGGCTCGGCTTCGGTCCTCCAGCTCCGCCCAACTCGGGGGCAAGGCTACTGTGCCTGAGAGCTCGGAGCAGCGCCAATTCAAGGAAGCCAACCCTCGGCGCCTCCCCTCAAACTCTACTCTGACTCTGCACCCTCAGCTGACCAGGCCGACAAACCTGATCGGCGCCGGAGAATCCATCGGTGCCGTAGAAATACCTCGACGCAGCGCTGACAGGTGCAGCAGCAGTGCCTCAGAACGGTGCAGAGCACATCCGCGCCCTCAGATCAACACTTCCCGGGGCTCAACAGGCGCCCTTAACCCTTCAGGCGCCAGTGCACTGCTGCACAGCGCTAGCAGCCGCAGCAGGAGTGCCTCGAGCTGTAGAGCTTACCACTACAGGAAACGGACCAGACACAGCAGCAGCAGCGATTCCGGGCACGAAGCCCATCGCTCAAAACGCCGCAGACACTCCAGGCACCACCGCCACCGCTCTCAACACCGCAGAGACCGTGTGGATCGCCGCCATAGCAGTGATAGCAGACACCGGAGTTCTTCAGGCCACAGCAGATCCAGGAGATCCAGCCACAGCAGTTCCTCAGCTATCATCAGCTTATTAACTCAACTTGTAAGGCAGTCTGCCTCAACAACACCTATGGCGCGCATTTCGCCCCCACTTGCAACTGATCCCGCGCAGAAAGCTCCAGGAGAAAACCATACATCCACCCCGGAGGAAAAGGCCAGAGACACCCCTCCCCCGTGGACTCTCGCCTGATCCGGATCTGGAAAATCCGTCCCCAGACAGCATCGCCGATGATCACGACATCGAAGCAGCGGTGGTGGGGTCTGCTTCCCTGGAACAATAAATAAATAAATAAAATAAATAACATACGAACTCAGAGAAGACACAATCCGCAGAGCCGGAGGACCCACCTCCTTCGGAGGATCTCACGTACCCCAAGTTCCTAACCAAACTTGCCTCTGCCCTAGCTTTGAATATCGCTGACGAGCTAGGAGAACCAGTTCCGGAGGTTCTAAAATACCTTGCAACACCAAAACCTGCCTTTGCACTACCTGTTCACCAGAGGTTACTGGACAATCACTTAAAACTGTGGCAGACACCAGCATCTGGCCGACCGTTTCCCAGGCGGCTCGACTACAAGTATCAAGTGAAGCCTGTACCTGGTTTCTCTCAACCTCAGCTGCCACACAACTCCATAGTCGTGTCTTCAGCGCTCAAGCACATTAAGTCCTCACGCACTCACGCCAATAGCCCCCCGGGCCGAGACCACAAACTTCTTGATGACATCGGGAAGAAGGTGTTCCAAGGGGCTATGCTTAGCGCAAAAATCACAGCACACCAATTCCAGCAAGTTCTCTTCCTGGACACCTGCATGGCAGCCTTGAGGACGGCCGCCACATCCCTTCCCAAAGAATCTCAAGCACTAATGTCCTCCAGTGCCCTCTCGGATATGTCGGAGTGCAGCAAACACCTGGCCAGCGCAACCTTTGACTCTTTCGACACGGCCTCGCGTACTGCCGGTACGGCGATCTCAGCGAGGCGATGGGCATGGCTGAGGGCCTCTGGCCTGCGTGATGACACCCACGACAGTATTGCGGATGCGCCCTGCACGGGTGAATCGCACTTTGGGGACAAAGTCAAAGACACCGTCAATGACATGAAAGAGCACTGCACCACTCTACAAACCCTTGCAGAGGACGGGTTTGAGTGCCATAGCAGAGGCCATAAAAGCAACTTCCAGAGGAAATCTTACTACTCCTCCAACAAGAAGTACCCCTCTAATAGGAAATGGCCATATAACAAGTATAAGAACAACTCCTACCGCGGCCCCTCTCACCAGTGCAACTTCCAGCGGGACCGCAAACAGAAGAAGAACAACAACCCACCCCCTGCAAAAGGTGGACCATCCTTTTGACGCTTATTCACCGGTGGCCACCCGGATCGGGGGTCGCCTGACTCACTTCCTACTGGAGTGGCGAAACATCTCCTCCGACTCCTGGGTTCTCAAGATTATTCAAGAGGGCTACCGAATGCGTTTCAGCGTGACACCTCGCCAAGGCACTCATCCCGTCAGCAACACACCCCCACACCTGCGCCTAGCCATGTCCGCGGAACTGATGCACCTGCTGTCCTCCAATGCTATCGAGCAGGTACCATCGGCCGAGATAAACTCTGGCTTCTACTCCAGATAATTCCTCATTCCCAAAAGGACAGGCGGTGTCTGCCCCATCCTCGACCTCCGCAAACTAAACAAGTTCATCATCAAAGAGAAGTTCAGGATGTACTCTCTCAACTCCATCCTGCCCCTGATTCAACCCGGCGACTGGATGGCATCCCTGGACCTACAGGATGCCTACACCCACATCCGCATCCACAAGTCACACAGGAAGTACCTTCGCTTCAATGTCCTCAGTCAACATTACCAGTACAAAGTCCGTCCTTTCGGCCTGTCGCCAGCTCCATGGGTCTTCACGAAGTGTGTGGCCGTAGCTGCAGCGCATCTCCACAAATGGAACATATCCATCTTCCCCTACCTAAATGACTGGCTCCTCACGGCCCCCTCAGCACCGGAGCTTCAGGAGTCTCTGAGGATAACCGAGTCCCTGATCTCCTCCCTGGGGTTCGTTATCAACTTCAGCAAGTCACACCGCATCCCTTCCCAGAGGCTGGAGTTCATCGGAGCTGAGATCGACACCAAACTCTCGAAGGCACACCTTCCCCAACGCAGGCTGGTCGCCATGACCTCACTCGCATCCAGTTTGGCCTCTTCGGAGACCTCCTCAGCGAGATCCATCCTACGCCTTCTAGGCCACATGTCCGCCACCACGTCTGTTGTCCACATCTCGAGGTTGCAGATGTGGCCACTCCAGTGGCACCTACGTACCCACTGGAACCAGCATTCACAACCCCTCTCCACCCGCATCCCTATGCCCTCCAAGATCAAGACTCAGCTGCACTGGTGGACAGTTCCGGGAAACCTCTCGGGGGGGAAAGGCATGCATCCACCCGAGCACCAAGTGACCTTAACCACGGACGCATCCAACTTAGGCTGGGGCGCTCACATTCTGCAATTCAGCATGCAAGGGACCTGGTCGCTGCAGGAGAGACTCCTGCACATCAACCTCCTAGAGCTAAGGGCCATCAAATGCGCTCTCAAAGCGTTCCTAACACACGTACAAAGGAAATCCGTCCTCATCCAGACGGACAATCAAGTGGCCATGTTCTACATCAACAAACAAGGGGGCACCGCATCTCGCTCCCTCTGCAAGGAAGCGCTGCAGATATGGTCCCTAGCCCTGATGAACGGGTGCAATCTCCGTGCCTCCTACCTGCTGGGTGACCAGAACACCATAGCCGACAAGCTCAGCAGACAACTACAACCACACGAGTAGACGCTCCTTCCGGAGGTCGCCGATGGTCTCTTCCGTAATTGGGGGTACCCGAGCATCGACCTATTCGCCACGGAGCGGAATACAAAATGCCCTCTGTTTTGCTCCAGACACCCGTCCAACAGGAGGTTGGCAGCGGATTCATTCGACGTGTGGTGGGGGGAGTGGTCTCTGGTGTATGCCTTCCCCCCGACCCCTCTCATCCCTGCAACACTCCAGCGGATAGTTCGCAACAAAGCTCGCGCCATCCTGGTGGTTCCCTACTGGCCCCGCCAGATGTGGTTTGCGCTTCTCCAGCGCCTAGCGCAAGGGGAACCGAAACGCCTGCCACTCAGACCGGACCTACTCACGCAGGACGGAGGCAAGACGAGACACCCCAACCTCAAAGCCCTAGCTCTCACTGCCTGGAGGTTGAGTGGCTAAGCCTTTCTATACTCAGGCTGCCGTCAGATGTACAGGACGTTGTCCTAGCAGCCATAAGGCCCTCTACCAGAAAATCCTATGGTCTCAAGTAGAAGAGGTTCACCATCTGGTGCACAGCGAAAGGGCTTGAGCCCACCACTTGCCCGCTTCCCGATGTCCTACAGTACCTTACTTCTCTATCCAACCTTGGCCTTAAGACTCAATCCGTCAGGGTGCACCTCTCTGCGATTGCTGCTTTTCACGCTCAGCCTAAGGGAGCAACCTCTATTGCGGCGCTGCCCTTGACCACCCGCTTCATGAAGGGCCTGGCAAATATGAAACCCCCGATCAGACACCCCGTTCCTCCCTGGGACCTCAACACTGTCCTCCTTCGCCTGACCCAGGAACCCTTCGAGCCACTTCAGTCGGCCGAAATGAAGTACGTCTCCTGGAAAACTCTGTTTCTAGTAGCCATAACATCTGCCAGGAGAATCAGCGAATTGCAAGCATTAGTGTCGCACCCCCCTTACACGCAGTTGCACCAGGACCGCGCATCCTTGAGAACCAACCCTAGGTTCGTACCCAAAGTGGCATCTGCCTTCCACATCAATCAATCCATTGAGCTTCCATATTTCTTCCCAGAACCTCATGCCTCTGAGGAAGAAAGCCACCTGCACACGCTTGACTGTCTCCGGGCCCTCCAGATCTACCTGCTCCGAACTCAGCCAACTCGCAGAGGTGAGCAACTGTTCGTATCCTTCGACCCAAGCCGGCTGGGTAGGCCTGTCAACAAGAGAACCCTTTCCCACTGGGTCGCCTCCTGCATCTCCTATTGTCTCGACCCTACAGGCACACAGAACCTGCCAAAAGTGGGCCCTCACAAACTAAGAGCGCTGGCCACCACAATTGCCAACCTTCGATCTGTCCCTCTGATGGACGTCTGCAGAGCAGCCACCTGGGCCTCCCCGCACATGTTCCAGAAACACTACTGCCTCGATCTCAGGCCCCAGGAAGGCTGCGCCCTCGGAACAGCCGTCCTCTCCACTGCGACGGATGGGATAGAGGCTGCACAAGCCCTGTAGTTCTGGACTCCTGGATTTGCATCCTTCCGTATCATGTTCATGTTGATTGCACTGTTTGCACAACCACTTTTACTGCACTAGTTGTTTGCACTGTTTGCACAACCACTGTTTTGTTGCACTACTTGCACAACCTGCTACTGCATTCGCACCTTCTGCAACCTGTTACTTCACGCTTATTGCTGCAATAAATATGTGTTGCATTAATCTGTTATGCCTCTGATCCTTGATGAGCTACTAAGCTTCCTCCTCCACCTCAGCATGTTCTGCAGCTAGGGAGGCACCAAGTGTGGCTGACGCAATCCTGCTAGTCCATGGAGAAAACGAGGTTACTTACCTGTAATGGGTGTTCTCCGTGGACAGCAGGATAAGTCAGCCACACAATCCCGCCCGCCTCCCCTGGAGGAGGTCAGCCTGCCGTATCTGCTCCCTACCCGGGAACTAGCTAGCTAGGAACACACTGGCCAGGCTAGGGGGCGGACCGGTAGGATGGGCTCCCTGGGCATGATCAGAAAGGCTCACCTTTCTGAGCTCTGGAGAGCACTTCCGTATGCATGGCGCCGCCCGGAGGACGTCACCAGGTGTGGCTGACTTATCCTGCTGTCCACGGAGAACACCTGTTACAGGTAAGTAACCTCGTTTTCCAGTTCACTGCTCTAACCACTAGGCAACTCCTCCACAATTGTTACCATTAAAACACTACCCCTCCCAGAATGATCCTGTAAAAAAAGCATAATTGGTTATCAAGGGGCTGAGCACACAGGACAGTTTGCATGTAAAACTCACAAGGATTTAAGAGCATGAATGGGCTCTTACACATGCACTTTAGGTAGTTGCTATTCTGTAAGTGTGCAAGTAAATCGCATTGCGTGTACTTTCAGCTGGGATGTGCTTGGGACAGAGAATGGGCAGGGCCTAGATTTAAGCATATAGGTGGTAATACACTGACACGAATAGCGGTAATGGACGTCCAGACTGGACATCCATCCCTGCTATTCGCCCCCCTGACATCCCCGGCTAATGCCTCCCTGTACGAACAGCTCGTTTGTATGTGGAGGCTTGGACAGGGGTGGGAGGGGATGTTACTGAGGCCGAGCGAGGGCGGAGCAAGGGCAGGCTGTGACCCCGGATGTACAGGGCCGATTCTGAGGTCGGCCCTGTACGTCTGGGGCAGTGAACATCAACGGGGTACTTATTCCACTACGGAGGTGGAATAAGTCCCCTAGACGTCGGGAGATCCTGCAGCCGGGCCCGAACAAAGAGGTAGAGGGGCGCAGGAAGATCCCTGCAGCTGGACCCTGGCCATGGGAGGCCAGATCGAGTGTCTGGCTGTGGGGAAAGGAGATAAAATGCGGGGCCAGCATTTGCGGCCCCTGAATGGAGCTGGGGTGCCATGGCGATGGGATGCCATGGCACTGTGGCTCCATTCAGGAGCCTGACTGAGGTAGCTGAGGATCTGCTGGATGTGCAGGCCGATTGGAATCAGGGCCTGGCCTGCATGTTCAGGTCATAGACCCAATTATGATCCTGCAGGCACTTCTAGCCCCCACGGGATCAAAATCGGGTCTAACTCTAGGCAACCCGTTTCTGATCGGCTGCACAGAGGGCTGGACGGCCAAAGCAGAATGTGCCTCATAGGTAATGGACTCTTATGGCTTACACTCATCATATGCCAATTTAGGTGCAGGCATTTACACCTGCGCTATACCAGGTTTATTTGCTGCAACTAGACTCAGGTATATCCGTATATCCCTATTCTGTAAAGTAAAGTCTGCACATGCTTTATTTTATGGAAAAGGTCCCAAAGACACATGCACCAACATAATTTGCCCATAAACAAGATTATAGAATTACCCTCCATATGTTTAAATGTTAGCCTTTTTTAAATATATGTGTGTTGGGTGGGTGGGTGTATTGCATAAGCAAACAAAATGTCATTACTTTTCAATTTTTCATGATTTTTTCCTGATTTTCTGGTGTTTTTTCAATGAGTTTCACTCATTTGTTTTAACTGGAAATTTTTAGCATGCTATTAAGGACACTAAAAACAACAAATACTGTCATTTAGGGGGTGATTTTATAAAGGTGAGTTAGTCTAACACACAAGATTTTAGATCAGTAGTCAATACCCTCATCACCCCCCACTTCGACTATTGTAATAGTCTCCTAGTTGGTTTACCGCTAAAAAGCATCTACCTACTTCAAAGAGCCCAAAACATATGCGCCAAGATGATCACTAAAGCTAAAATAACAGATCATGTCACCCCAATACTGTTAGACTTGCATTGGCTCCCTATAAGTAGCCGAATAAAATACAAAATCCTCCTAACTACCTTCAAACTCCTTAATAACATCTCTCCCTCACATTTGACTACCCTAATGCACCCCCCATCAGAAACTAGAATGCGCAGAAAAAACGCAATTCATTCCCTCAACATAAAAACAACCATCAGAAAAACTAAAGCAACTACAAGTGACAGGGCCTTCTCCTTCGCTGCCCCCACTCTCTGGAATGATCTCCCACTAACCATTCGCATGATAAAAGACCTTTATCAATTCAAAAAAGAACTTAAAACCTACCTTTTCACAAACCATTTTGAAATCCCCTATCAACAGAGAACCTCTCCCCAACAATCACAGAAACACATCCACAGCACCCAAGATAGGACAAACGACTAATACAAGAAAACCTTCCATTACATTACTTACATACTTTACCCAACACACAAAAGTCTTATCCAATCTGTTGTTATTACTGCTCTTGTAAATAACCTTTTGTAATTAAGTTCCGTTATGTTTTATGCATTACTACCTGTATATAGTTAAAACCATGTTCCACATAGTTAATACAATGTTCCATGTAAAGTATACACTAGTGTACGAAATTTGTTAACTGTTCAATGTAAACCGCCCTTGACCTCTGGAAGGGGCGGTATAGAAGAAACTATTAAATAAAATAAAATAGAATAAATTGTCACGTACATATTTCACAATTTAGAGGAAAGGCGGAATAGAGGTGATATAATTGAGACGTTTAAATTCCTCTGTGGCATAAATGCACAGGGGGAGAGCCTCTTTCGATTAAAAGCAAGTTCTTCTCTGAGGGGATATGGGATGAGGGTGAACATAAGATATGCCATACTGGGTCAGACCAAGGTCCATCAAGCCCAGTATCCTGTTTCCCACAGTGGCCAATCTAGGTCATAAGCACCTAGCAGTTTCCCCAAAAGACACAGGTTCCTCAATGCTTGTATTGAAAAGGGATAGATTCAAGAGTGATATGCGGTAATATTTCTTTATGGAAGGAGTGGTGGATCCATGGAATAGTCTCCCAGTGGAGGTGGTAGAGATGAAGATGGTATCTGAATTCAAAAAAGCATGGGACAAACACAGAGGATCTGTAAAGGAAAAAAAAGGGACTGTTGTAGTTGTTGATATGGAAGGGCAGACTAGATAGGCCATGTAGTCTTTTTCTGTCGTCATTTTCTATGTTTCTATGTTTTATTTTATGTGCATACTTTATAAAATGGGGGCATAAGTGATAACATATGTGTGCCAAATCTAGGTGTGACCAGTATACCAACCCTAGACTTGCTGTAAATGTTCACACCTAGATTTGTAGAAAACACACATAATATATAATATTTTATACTTTATGTGAGTAAATTTAAGCTATTCCCCTGTGCTAGCCCATTCTGAAAGTACACATCATTGCCTAGAAGCATACCAAATAGTGCTTGCCAAAACTGCGCGCGACAATGCCCATCCCTGCACATAAGTAATTGAAAATAGATGACTTACATGCATTGATGAAATGCAACTTTATATGCTTGTTATAAAGTATCTTCCTTAGTGTATATTAAATCAGTTAGCGCATGCTAAATTTTTTAAGGTGCATTCACAAACTGAATGTTCACTAACTATTGCATACCCCAACCAGGGCCAGCCCATCCACTAGGCAAACTAGGCGGTTGCTTAGGGCAGCAGATCCTGGTGGGCAACATTGTTAACCCAACCTCCTGGAAATCGGCAGCTGAACAGCTGCTTCACTGCCATGGTGGGCTTTAAAATGCCCACACACATGTGCGTAGTTCCAGCCTGCCTCTCCTGCCCACCCTCCAAGAAAGTTGCGGGGCAGGAGTGGCAGGCCATGAGCGTGCATGTGCACAGGCACTTTAAGGCCCAACGCAGCACTGAAGTGGCAGTTCAGTTGCCACTGTTTCAGCTCAAGGTGGGAGCAGCCTGGTGGGCTGGATGGAGGCGCAGACGTTTGGTGGGGCGGCGGCACAAAAGGTCTGCCTAGGAGAGCAGAAGCCCTGGTGCCACCACTGACCCCAACACATACACACACACATACAATATGAGGGCACTATCCAAAAGCCTTTGGAAAATCGCTTACCTTCCCTGAGATTAAAAGTATACACTGATGGTTCCATAAGTTGGTGTGCCTGTCGGGACCTATCATATTGATTGCAGCTACCCATTGCCATCTTTCAGAATCTGCCATGCTAGGTGATTGCCTAGTCTTCATAATGGATAAACTGGCCCCAGAAAATGGGAATAAGTTCTCTCCATACCATTACTGTTATCGCACCCACTTTTATGCAGTAGGATGGCCATTGCAAGATTCAGTTGTTCATAGAAACCTTCCATTTATCACTTGATTATCTCATCTATTCACTTCAGTACATGTCATTCTTTGCTTCCTATATTTCATTGTAATTACTATATGAACCTTCTCATAGCTGTTGCGGTTGGTATATAGTATTTTTATTAAGAAGCCAATTTAGAAGCATAACTCTCAAAGTTAGGAGCTTAGCAGCTGATTTTCAACATGGCTGATATTCAAATACTATATTATTTATTATTATTAAAGACTTATAAAGCGCCACAACATACGAAGCGCTGTACAAACATAGAAGAGAGACAGTCCCTGCTCATCAGAGCTCACAATCTAATAAGACAGAAAACAAAATAAGTTACATAATACAAATAACAAAAATGTACAGGACAAAGTAAGCAAATGTTGATAGAGAGATCAAGATAGGGTAAGACAGGAACGGAAAGCAATAGTGAAGAGGTGGGATTTTAGTTTGGACTTTAAAATGGCCAGGGAAGACGCCTGGCGCACAGAGATAGGAAGACTATTCCAAGCAAAGGGTGCTGCCAGTTGGAAGGAGCGAAGTCTGGAATTGGCAGTACGAGTAAAGGGCACAGATAAACAAAGACTGGTAGAAGAGCGAAGCAACCGAGAAGGGGTGTAAGGAGAGATGAGAGATGAAAGGTATCGGGAGGCAGAAGAGTGAATACATTTATAGGTCAGAAGGAGATGTTTAAATTGGATACGGAGATGAATGGGAAGCCAATGAAGCGACATGAGGAGAGGAGTGATGTGGGCAGGGCCGGATTTACCTATACGCCATGTACGCCATGGCGTAGGGCCCACAGCCGGCAGGGGCCCACAAAAAAAGAACAAGTTCATTTTTTTTTAATACAATTTAAAAAAAAACCTGGTGGCTGCCGCCGCGGGGCCCCCTCTGCTGCCGCGGTAGCACCGACTGACCAGCGGGGGCCCCGTCTACAAGCTGAAGCCGTCGGTTCGGTTCGTTCCTCCCTCCCTCCCTCCGTGCAGGCTGCAGGCTGTGAGAGACACGAAAGGAGAGTGTCTCCTCACATCTCTGTTAAGCCCGCAGGGGCTGATGGGAAATTTCCCATCAGCCCCTGTGGGCTTAACAGAGACGCGAGGAGACGCTCTCCCTTCGCGTCTCTCACAGCCTGCAGCCTGCACGGAGGGAGTGAGGGAGGGAGGGAAGAACGAACCGAACCGACGGCTTCAGCTTGTAGACGGGGCCCCCGCGGGTCAGTCCGTGCTGCCGCGGCAGCAGCCACCAGGTTTTTTTTTAAAATTAAATTTTACTTTAGGCCGACGGGGGGGGGGGGGGGTAGGACTGGTAATGGGCTATGGGGGGGGGGGGCGGACGGGTAAGGGGGGGATTGGGGGGGCTGGGGGGGGAAATGGGCGTGGGGGGGTTAAGGCTAGAGGTGGGCTGATGGGGTTAGGACTGGTAATGGACTGTGGGCTGTTAGGGGGGCTTAGAACTGGCAATGGGCTTTCGGGGGGGGTTAAGACTGGTAATGGGCTGTGGGCTGATGGGGGCTGTCTGGTAATGGGCTATGGGGGGGCTAGGACTAGAAATGGGCTGGGGGTTAAGACTGGAGGTGGGCTGATGGGGTTAGGACTGGTAATGGGCTGTTGGGGGGGGTTAGAACTGGTAATGGGCTTTGGGGGGGGTTAAGACTGGTAATGGGCTGTGGGCTGATGGGGGTTGTCTGGTAATGGGCTATGGGGGGCTAGGACTGGAAATGGGCTGGGGGGTTAAAACTGGAGGTGGGATGATGGGGTTAGGACTGGTAATGGGCTGTGGGCTGATGGGGGGGGGTAGGACTGGCAATGGGCTATGGGGGGCTGACTGGAAATGGGTTGATGGGGTTAGGACTGGAAGTGGGCTGATGGGGGGTTAGGACTGGTAATGGGTTATAGGGGGGGCTTAAACTGAAAATGGGGTGATGGGGGGTTAAGGACTGTAAGTGGGTTGATGGGGGGCTAGGACTGGTATTGGGTTGGGGGGTTGCTAGGACTGGAAATGGGCTGATGGATGGCTAGGACTGGAAATGGGCTGATGCAGGGACTAGAAGGGAATGGATGCTGGGTGAGGCTGGAACTAGAAGGGAGCTGATGTTGGGGGAGGATTAGAATGGGATGGGACTGGAAGAGTAAAATGGAGAAGGGAAAAATATTTTGTGTGGGAGGGATAAAAAATCTACAATTGGCCGGGTATTGGGAGAGTAAGTGGGGATTGAGGATGGAGGGGTAAAATTTGAGTGGATGAAATAGGAATGAGGAAAGAGCAAAAGGAGAAAGATTAGTATGTTAAAGCAGATGTAGAGAGAGAATGGAAAAAAATCTAGAAGAGAGAAGAAAGGACAAATGGACAGCAGACGATGGAGAGTTAGCAGAAGACACGAAGAAACCAGAAGAAAGTGGCTGGAGCAATTGCAGCTGAAAAAAATGCACAAAAGGTAGAAAAATATCTCTTTATTTTGAATTTATTAATTGGAATATGTCAGCTCTGGTAAATGTGCATCATTAACGTCTGCGCTTTGTTTAGTACAAGAGCAAATTAATGTATAGTTTTATTTCTACAGTGTTGTACATTCCAAGTTTGGCTTTTGGGATTCCCAGTTTAATTATTGTCTTCCTGTTTCTAAATTGTGATTACTTGTTTGGTGATGGTCTATGTTCTGCATGTGTAACTGAGCTGAGGTGTTCTGTTTATATAATTCCTATTTGACATTGCCACTTGTTCTCTTTCCCCAGTAGGTCATGTATTGTTGTTCTCTGAAATGTATTGGTTTAATATTTGCAGTGTTGCCTTTTGATTGGTAGAGTATGGTGCTTTGTGAGTCCTGGTAGTGCTGTTAGGATACGGCGGGTTTACTATGGGTTCTAAATGGGCAGTGTTTGTAGTAGTTCCTAATGTGTCTGGCAGTTGGCACTGGATTATAGTAATGTAGAAATCTTTTAGTCTTTCTTTATCCATACACTCATTAAGAGGCACGTTTACTAAAAGTTAGTATATGGTAACATTATGCAAATATTTATGCAAATGAGGCCCCTTATGCAAATGAGGCCCCGCACCCCCCTTGGGCCGCCCCTGCTGGGGGCCCACAATTTTTGTTGGCGTAGGGCCTCACTCAAGGTAAATCCGGCCCTGGATGTGGGAAAAACGAGACTGGCAGAAAATGAGTCGAGCAGCGGAGTGTTGAATTGACTGAAGAGGAAAGAGGTGGCTTGCAGGGAGGCCGGCAAGGAGAACATTACAATAATCAAGACGGGAGGTGATTAAGGAGTGGACAATCAATTTAGTGGTGTCAACAGAGAGGAAGGGGCGAATTTTGGAAATATTGTATAGAAAGAAACGACATGTTTTAGCAATGAGCTGGATATGTGAAGAGAAAGAGAGAGAGGAATCGAAGATAACACCAAGGTTACGTGCTGAAGAAACAGGGAGGAGTACAGAGTTATCAACAGAGAGAGAGAAAGGGTAAAGAGGAGGGGAAGCATTCAGGGGAAAGATAAGAAGCTCAGTTTTGGCCATGTTCAGTTTTAAGTGCTGGTGGGACATCCAGGCAGCAATGTCAGAGAGGCAGAGTGAGATCTTAGAGGGGGCAGTGAAACAGAGTTGAAGGTTATGTGAGGAGGTAAGGGGGAGAAGCTTTAAAGCAGGGGGATCAGAAGGGCTGTCAACATGAATGTTGAAGTCACCAAGAATAAGAGTGGTGAAGAAAGGTAGAAAGCCAAGAATCAAAATCAGAAAGAAAAGTAGAGACGGAAATGTCAGGAGGACGATAGATAACAGCGACTCAGAGTGGAAGAGGAGAGAAGAGGTGGATGGGGTGGACTTCAAAGGAGAGAGGGGAATGAAAGTGAGGTGGCATGAGGGTCTGGAAGTGACATGAGGGAGACAACAGAAAGCCAGTACCCCCACCGTGACCAGTAGGATGAGGAGTGTGGGAAAACCTATAGCCGCCATGACATAGAGTGGCAATGGATGCAGTGTCATCAGGAAGAAGCCAGGTCTCAGTTAGGGCAAAGAAATGAAATGAGCGGGAAATAAAAAGGTCATGAACCAAAGGAAGTTTATTATAGAATGAACGTTCCATAAGGCACAAGAGAAGGGGAGAGCAGATGGGGAGAGAAGAGGAATCAGAACAAGGTTAGATAAGTTGCGAGAAGGCCTAGACCTAACGTGAGAGAAATAATTAGGGAGCGCAGGAAGCCTAAGAGAGCGAGAAGTACGTCTAGGGAGACCAGAACTAGGGAAGACATAGATAAAGTTCGCTAGATTACGTAAAGGCCTCATTATAACAATATAAGACTTGGGAGTAGCGTACCCGAAATGAGGAAGAAAGGAGGAGCAGAGTACGAAAGAGACAAGAAGGGCAAATCAAATGTAAATAAAGAATCAAATATAGGGATGGGAGCATACAGAATCAGCAGGTTAGGGAACACGAGAAAGTCACAAAGTAGAGAGAGCATAGTTCAAGGTGCCCAGCATACCAGTGGAGTAGATGTCGCTGGAAGCGGCTAAGGTCCCGCGCCTAAGGGCCACGCCAAAGGGCCCTTTGGCGTGGCCCTTAGGCATGGGTTCGCCCTCTGGCGCTGTTCAAAAGATGCCTATCAGCTGGGCTGCAGGAGGGGACTCTCTTCCAGCTCCCGATCAGGCGATCAGCTGGTGTGCACTGATAGAGTGGGACACAAACCGCCCTCTGGCGCTGCAGTTCAAAAGATGCCGATGAGCTGGGCTGGGGGAGGGGACTCTCTTCCGGCTCCCGATCAGGCGATCAGCTGGTGTGCACTGACAGAGTGGGACACAAACCTCCCTCTGGCACTGCAGTTCAAAAGATGCCGATCAGCTGGGCTGGGGGAGGGGACTCTCTTCCGGCTCCCGATCAGGCGATCAGCTGGTGTGCACTGACAGAGTGGGACACAAACCTCCCTCTGGCACTGCAGTTCAAAAGATGCCGATCAGCTGGGCTGGGGGAGGGGACTCTCTTCCGGCTCCCGATCAGGCGATCAGCTGGGCTGGGGGAGGGGACTCTCTTCCGGCTCCCGATCAGACGATCAGCTGGTGTGCACTGACAGAGTGGGACACAAACCGCCCTCAGTCTGCTGTGGTGCTTGATACTCACCTGCAGTATCCTGATAGGAGCTGCCACTGAATATTTGGCTGAGTAGAGCTAACCGGATAAATGTCAACGTTATCTGCTTAGCATTGGTTTTCAGCTGGTACTTATTTGCCTTGCAACTTAGGTCTTCTTTTAAAGTGACTTAAGTCAGGTGGACCGAATATCTGGCTAAGTGCATAGAGATGCCATTTATCTGGTTAGCACCGACACTGCCCTTGCCCTGCCCACAGATCACAACGGCATTAAGGCAGTCTGTGGAGATATTCAGCTACACTCTGCTTAGTGCTACTGAACGCTGCAGTGAGCACCTGGAGCCAGCCTTCTTCCTGTTGGCCGGCTGGCTAAGAGCTTTGAATATCAGGTCCATAAATCCTTTGCATATTGGCTTCAAGGGTTGTAGCATAAACTTAGCTCTGCAGGAGACCACTTCATTGTAATTAACCCTCTTTACTTTTTCATTAACTTCTGTGGTCTATCTCCTGCAGCAGTCCAGAAGAAAGGTCACCCAATGGAGTCACATCATGAGTGGATGGGGTCACAGAACATGGCTATTTCCCCTTCCCTCTGGACTTCCACTGTGTGACCTATGCCAAGTAGTGACAATCACAAGTCAGCATGTGGCCTGTGAGCCAGTGAACATTCATAGGCCCGTGCCCCGTCTTGGGTAAGCTTCCTGTTAGACAGAAAATCCATGCTGAGCACTGGGGTCTGTAAGCACACACTGTACACCGATTCAAAGGACACTGTACCGACTTATGCTGCTTTTGTTGCCACGATTGTTGCCGCTGCTTTTAGCTTTAAATGAGTGGAGGGAGGGGAAGGAAGCTGAAAACCTGCTATTTTGATTTCATCATCATCTGGGGGTCACATGAATTTCCAGTTGTTAAAATGGGGTCATACTGGATAAAGGTTTGAAAAGCACTGGCTTAGAATGTGAGGCAACAGAGAGTTAAGTGGCTTGCCCAAGATCACATGGAGCTGCAAATGGATTCAAACCCTGGCTTCCCCAGTTCTCAGCTCACCATTGTGGGGCCCTGTATCCCACAACAATGTTTTTCAGATATCACCAATCATCAACAAATTACTCAGGACAAACTTCTGCTCAAATGCAAAGCTTCTTTATTCGGTATACCAAGAGCAAAATAAATCACCAATGCAGAGAGCAAAAGACTCAGTCTGAGAGTGTGGCAGGCAACCCCCTCTCTGCTCCAGGATCAGAGAACAGATTGCCCCCTGAGTTATGGAGCCGTTCTAAACATTAGGCTGCTATAGAAGTGCTGGGGGCAGTTTCTCCAAATGGATTAGGTTTGCACATACCATGACAGTCATGAACCTCACCTCTAAGCCAGGGTATATGGACTATGATCTCAGTCTCTCAAATTTACGGCTAATGCTCAGCGTAGTACTTGCTTTGTGCCCAGGAGAGCTTCCTTCTGGAGTTCGTAAGATGCAATATGCATAGGTAGTTTGTTAAGATGTGCCTGGAAATTCTTTGTGGGGAAGCTCATATTGATTCCTGTTTTAGATCTCCTGCTCTCTAGACAGAGCATCCAAAACTGAGGGATATTGCAAGGAGGCATTCAGTGCTCAAGGGAAAGGCGAGCGTCTTAGTCATTGCACAACAGTGGCAGATAGTTGCTGGATTGAGAATCTACATAAATCAGGTTCTAGAAGGAGCCATAGTTTGTGGCAGAACCCTTCCTCTCCTCTCACCTCGCCTCACTCTGAGGATTTTTGTTGTGATGACTGATGAGTTGGGAGAGCATATAAATTAGGGAAAATGTTCTGGGTTGATGTCCATGAAGACTCCCAGCAATGTAGTCCAACAGAGGCCATTTGAGCTGAAAGCCCAATGGAGGGGGAAACAAAAAAAAGCTTTATATCTTTAATTAAAGGTGATAATGACATGTATTGTATATAGACAAAAGACTGATAAACATTGCTCCTATTATCAAACCTCTTTTCACAACCATATGCTCGTCAAATTTAATAGCTATCTGACTGGTACATAATTATAGCAGACAAAAGCTAATCTCTTGCATAATTAGCACTGGTATTAACAGAGTTGATAATAATTACTCAAATAGCTTGATTGGAAGCACAGAATTAAGAAATGGCATACAGTATTTATTGCTTAAGTTTATAAACCTGATTCGCTGTTCATGTTTAATAAAATCACAGAATTTCAAAAAAGATAATTGCTAGTATAGTGGGGTAAGTGGCACACTTGAACTGGAAGCAGAGCCTATGCTTACTGCAGGAGGGTCCACCTGCCCCCAGTTTGGAGTTCTGAGTAGGAAAGAATAGGAATGCTTGGTCTCATTTAGGTATAATACTATGCTGAGTCAGTTTGACAAATAAGGCAGTAATTGTCTTATATGGCAGACTGACCCTCACAGTATATCCTTGGATGCACAGTGTAGGATTAGTCTGTACAGAGGCAGGAGAGTGTGGGCAGTGCTCTTACCTACCAATGAGAAAGTACCAGGGGGGATCAGAGCTTTGGGGCATCAGGGCCACTTGATTATTTTTTAGGGTGTTTCGAAGGTGGGGGATCAGGGCCATTGGGCCATGTGACATCTTTCCAGGGGTTTTGGGGTTGGGTGGTAGGGTCCGCCTGGACCACTTGTGAGTTTTTAGGGGATTTGTGGGTAGGGAGTCGTGGCCATCGAGTCACTTATAAAATCTTTGAAGAGGATCAGGACTGGGAGTTTAGGAATACTGGAGCCACTAATGATTTGTTTGGTATCCGGTGGGAGATTAGAGGTCTAAGTCTGCTTAGCTCATTTGAGGTGAAGTGTCACACTGCTCTTCAGATGATCCTTGGACTCCTTACTGTATCTTTATATTAGCCCTGGACTGATGAAAAGTTCAGCATAAAAAGAGGTGTAAAAAGGTCATTTAAAAAATCTTAATAGTGATTTGGATGTCTGAAGACGTGCATATGGATGTCCAAATCATGGAGATGTCCCTGGAGCCATTTTACAAATGACTTAAAGATGTCTCCTGTGTAGGGACATCCAAGTAGGCATGGTGGAGGTGTCTCTGGGGAGGTGCAATGAACATAGATGTTCCTGCTTGATTTAAGAAATGTTGGGGGATATCTGTGACCCTGTACGCCAGGCAGGTATAGGCATCAGGAAAGTGCTTGTTTTAACCTTAAACATCCAGAGGGTGTAGAGAAGATGGAGAGTAGCCTAAGATCACAAGGAGCAACACTGGGATGTGAACCCTGGCCACCTAGATTCTCTACTCTAACCATGATGCTATTAGACATCTCCTTCCTGACATACTATTTTGGTGGTCTATCCATATTGGGCATGTCCAGGTTTGTGAAATCATGCCTGAACTTGCACATGCCTGCTTTTTTTTCAGGTGTTTTTGCTTGGATGTCCCAGTTTGTACTTGGCCATCCTTTGTGCCTTTGCATTTGGATGTGAGATCAGGACTCATTGTTGGCCAGTTTAAAACAATCAATGTTGTCCTTTTTAACTATTCTTTTGTACTCTTGGATGTAAGTTTGGGTCATTGTCCTACTGGAGGACCCATGACCTTCGACCCAGATCTAGCTTTCTTACATTAGGTAGCACAGTTTGCTCCATATTACATTGGTAGTCCTCTGACTTCATGATTCCTTTAATACATTCCAGGCCTCCAGTTCCTGAGGCAGCAAAACAGCCCCACAACATTATGGAACTTCTGCCATATTTAACTGTAGGAAGGGTGGTTTTTTTCCCTATAAGCTTCATTTCTTTGTCTGTACTCGGATGTATCACTGGTCTGCATTGCCAAACAGCTCAAGTTTGGTTTCGTCTGTTCATAGAATGTTTTCCCAAAAGGATTGTGGTTTTTCAAGGTGGATTTGGGCAAAGACCAAGTGTACATTTTCATGTCTGTTTTTGAGCAGTGGGGTCCTCTTTGGCCTTTGCCCATGAAATCGTTGGTTTAGTGTGCAGCATATGTTGCGGGTTGAAACCACTATTCCAGATTGCTCCAGGTCAGCCTTAAGCTCTTTGGATGTTGTACGAGGTGTTTTTCCAACAGTTTGCACTAACTCTTGAAGACTTCATGGATTAATTTTCCTCCTCCCACCATGTCCTGGGAGGTTCTTGACAGCTCCATGAGCAGAAAACTTCTTAATAAGATTGCAAACTGTAGACACAGGAATTCCAAGGCCTTTTGAAGTTTCATTTTTGCGATAATAGCTTTTTGATGGTCTCTGGCAACTCTCTTGTTTTCACCATTGTGAAAATGGAACAGGAAGTGAACGTGGCCATTTTAAACATTAGAGACATCATTCAATGGTTGATTCAAGTCATGTGAGTATTGACAATTGATCACAGGTGCATCTAATTTTACTGCAATGGGCATGTGGTTCTAACTGATTTGAATTGTTTATAAGGGTGTCATTAATCATGTCCTAGCAATATCCCAGTTTGTATACTATTTCATTTTTCTTTTTTTTCATTTTAAATAAACTTTATTTAATAATAAAGACAGGAAACACCAAAGTCCATGTCAAGAGGAAAGTCAGCACATTACTACAAACCAAATCAACATATTATCATGTTACTACAGACCAAATAGTCAAATCAAGGCCCCCCCCCAAATAAACAATGCTAGCCCACATTAATTAAGCCAAAAGTAAGTAATTATTAATTTAAAAAAAATAAAACACTTAAAAGTGTTGCTTCCCAGAAATGAAAGCTTCTAGTTGGAACAAATCATAAAACTCATACTTAATCACCTTGGAAGGTTATAATACATTTTAAAAAATACTTAAAGTAGAAAGACGCCCCTTGGGCCAAGACATGGGGCTTCAACGTTAAGAAAGCCTTCCTACACTACACTTTTGGGTAGCCTTACAAACATCTGGGAAAATCTGAATTGTACTTCCACAAAAAACTACATTCTTTTTAGAAAAATATAATCTCATAACCATGTCTTTATCAGTCAATGAAACAAAGGTTACAATTAATGTAGTCCTTGTTGAAATAACGTCCATTGACAACTCCAAAAATACAGAAAGATCCAATGTTTCTGACTGAGACATATGAGAAGCCCCATCGAAGCCTCATATCAACATCATTTATCAGCAAAACCTCTTTCAAGTACTTCTGAAAAAGGATAAGAGAAGACAAATAATAAGTATGAGGGAAGCTAGATGAAGATTTCTAACTCAAATTGAATTCTCCAGTGCTTCAAGCTGGTAATATACCACCAAACAATCTCAAACATTGGACGAATGTGTAGCTTAAGCTATTGCCCAATTGTCCCTCCAACTTAGATAAAGAAGAATTACATGTAGAAATTGTAACATGCTCAGAAATGTTATCAACCACATTAAATGAAAATTGCATGATCTGGGCAAGAGACAACCACAGTGAAACCTCTGTGCATGTCACCACTTCCAAGGTATCACACAATGATATGTCCTTAGGTGAAGACATTGTCTCAACAGGATCAGAAAAAACAATGGTGATGGCATCTTAACAGTGGATGACATGAACCAACCAAACAAGCCAATTCCAACTGGGAAGCAAGGGGCAAAGAGGCCACCCCTTCTTCAGAAACAGGGGGGACACATGCCCCAAAGAAACATTCTGCTGGCTGGGTGGGGCAAACCCCAACTTTAAAGAGGAAGATACATCTGAGAGAGAACTCACAGTACCAGAAGATAAATCCATACCAGGAGTAGAAGCATCAGGAAGAGCCACCTGGAGATGTCTGTCCATCGGGCCTAAGATCTTGATGTACTTTGCCATGGTTTCAGGAAACACCTTCTTCTTATGCTTCCCCATAAAGCACTCTCCTCAAATGAAAATGCCTCTGGGCTCTGAAGGGGCGCCAAAGGGGCAGAGCGTGCCCATTTGGAGATGCGCCCATGGGCATGTGGCTGCAGCCGCGTCCCTTGGGATGCCAAAGTTTTTAAAGTGACGAGGGTGACGTCAGCACTACTGCTCCTTCTTTTCCCATGGTGAGGAGGGGTCCAGGAAACAGCACCAGGTAATTGCAGGAAGTAAAGGAGTACTTCCCTGTCCACCCCGCAGTATGCCAACATTTTTAAAGTGGCGAGGGTGACGTCAACAGTACTGATCCTTCTCTTCCTGCAGCGAGCAGGGGGTCCAGGAAACAGCACCAGGTACTGTAATTGCAATAAGTAAAGCAGTACTTTCCTATTATTTCCTTTTTTAATTTGTCTTGTTTTATTGGATTTGTTTATGCGTCATATATGTGTGCAAATATAGTCCAAAGCCATTTCACTTATTTTTAGGAGATATTGGACATTAAGGGGTTGAACTTCAAAGGTGCCAATAATGTTGACCACTACTGTAATTTAGTACTACTGTATAACCTGATTTAATTGCGGATACTTCTGCAATTATGCAAAAAACGAACTAACTTCCTACCAAATTTCCCTAAGTAACAACACCTTATACTCAAAAAGGTATGCTGGTTGACCAAAACAGGAAGAAAAGACCTCAGTAAAAAAAAAAAAAAAAAAAAGCAGCTTAAAAGTTGTAACAGTTCAAGCTGGCTAACATTTTTTTACCAGCAATGAGTCAAGGCTGCAAATTTCTTGATCAATTGGTCTAAAAACCTTCAAAATTCAGCAAAGTCCTTAATCTGCCCCAATATTTCACACTAGTATTTATCTTTTGAATACATCCATCCATCTCATGTCAATTGATCTACGGAAGAAAAAATCTTTAAGAATGTCCACCAAAATAAAAATCAGTGTTCATCATTTCACCAAAAGACTGGTGCTTTGCTGCCATAGATTCAGTCTGTGAGCCCTGTCTTGATTTGGTTTGTATGTTTTTGTCTTTGTCTTCTTAAAATTTTCTTTTGAAGATGGTTTGAGGAGAGGTGTAACAGGGGAAACCCGTTTGCGGCATTGAAGCCTAAATATCCCTTTCTGCGTGTGTTTCCTTGCAGAGATTGGGAGGAGGTAACCGCGGTTCCCGCCTATTGGAAATAACATCATCGTAAAGGTGCACGGGACCCTTCAAAAACAATGTTGCCACTCTGGAGCCGTGGATGCGCAGTTGCGGACATGCTACTGAAGGGTTGTGAGAGCATAGGGTGATGCTCCTCTGGTGCCACTAGAGGGTCATGTTGGGCTCTGACCCTGGGTGTGTTTAGGAAGTATGTCTAAAGATTGGAAGAGAAAGGTGAAAGGTAGAGTGCTGTTTCTTCTGTTGCTACTGTTACCGGTCCAATGGATAAACATGTGACAACAGTGGTCCCTGGGACGGGGCTATTAGCCTATTCCATAGGGAATTTTATTTTTCTTCCCCTTTGAAAGTTTCCTTGAGCCCAATTGTACTAACCTCATGACCTTGTCCTGGGGAGAGGCAACTACTTAATGGGGGAGGGTCTCCCCCTCAGATATCTCAGGAGTGGGGGAGGAACCAATACCCCTATATTAGAACTCACACCTATGACTAATGAACTTCTGTCTTCGCCAGTGGTTATTCCGGTGTTAGAAGAAGTTGTTTCTTCTGCATTACCTATAGTATCTAAGGATATTAACCTTGACGGACATTTAGAATGTGTTTTCCTCAGCAAACAATTTGTTTAAAGGAAAAATTGAACAGATTCACATTTTTTCTCATTATACTGTGGCTAAATTACAGGAGCAAAATAATAGACTGAAAGCTCTTGAGCAAAAAGTAGGGAAATTCGATTCTCAAATGGGATCTCTTCAGGCAGCAAGTATTTCTACAATTAAGGATAGTTTATATTTGCATGCTCAAATAGACTCCTTGGAAAATAACTTAAGGAAGAAGAATTTGAGATTTATTAATTTCCCAAGAACTCATTTCTTGTCTCCCAGGATTCTGCTTAATATATTTTTTTGGAATGCTTAAAGTTAACCAATGTGGATGCTATAATGATATGAATCTTTTTTTACTTAGCATCTCAGTCTTTGACTGAAGTGGCCCCTTCTCCTGGAGGAGGTAACTCCAAGTTTCTTTGGATCTTACTAAATTCCTTGAGGATTCTCGGGATACTATCTCAACCAGGGACACTTTGGTGGTGACACCAGTCAGAAATGGATATATATTGGATTTGATTTTTAAGGATTACTTTGCTAATAAAGTTTCTATTTTCTGTGGTCAAACAGTTTCAATCTTTCCTAATGTTGCTAGAGCAACTCAGGCATATCAGAAAAGTTTTTCTTCAACTTAAATCTCATGTTTTGGAAATGGGGGCTACTTTTTTCCTTCATTTTCCATAGAAATGTCTGGTTTCCTCTCAAGGTTCTATGTTTTTTCAGATCCATTGCAATTGGAGAATGTTTTGCTTCGTAAAATTATCTAAGTAGTTATTGTCCCTCAGAATATGGGTGTTTGAATTTCTTTTCCTGTTGATTTGTGAGTTGGGAATATTGCTCTTCATGAGTCTATTTGTATTTTTCTCCTATGCTGTATGATTAACTCTCTCCAGACTTCTTGATATGGGTTAGATTTACTAACTTCTTTTGTTTATGTGAAAGCACATTTTACAAAAGATGTCCAAATGCAATCTGGGACGTCAAAGCTAGAACGTCTGGAAAAAAAAGGCAGACTCGGCCAATTTCACAAATGTGAATGTGCTCGATAACATCTATGGAAATGTCTACATAGACATCCCCAGCGTACCACTTCATGACAGCAACATCTACTAGCATAATGGTTAGAGTAGTAGCTTAGGAACAGGGTAGCCAGGGTTCCAATCCCAGTATGAGCTTTTGTGGTCTTAGGCTAGTCGCGTAACTCTCCATCTTCTCTAAATTCTCTGGGTGTTTCAAGGCCAAAACAAGCACTTTCCTGATGCTTGTATGTAGAGCAGGTCTAAACATAGACATGCCTGCAGACATCCCCAACAGTTCTGAAATCAAACAGGGACATGTAATTCTGTTGCACCATCCCCAGACATTCTTTTACCCACCTCCTTGCCTACTTGGATGTCACCACACTGGTGACGTCTTCAAAAGCCATTTGTGAAGTGGCTCCAAAGACGTCTCTGTGATTTGGACGTGCACGTCTTCAGAAATCCAAATCACGACTAAGCAGTATGTTTACTAAAGGGTGGTAAGGGAGAAAGTGTGCCGTTAGTATGCGTTATCAGCACTTGTGAATGGTTAACACCGCAGAAAGCACCGATAATGCTGAATTAATGATCGGAAGTGGGGCCCTTAGTGTTAAAGTGAAAGGAGCTAGAGAGAGGGCAAGGATAGGGTATACACCCCTAACATCAGGTTATGGTATCGTGCGTTAGAGCCCCCAGAGCTGAGAACTCTAACACGAACTGAAACCTCATGGAAAGGACTCTTTCTGAAGGGAGAGAGCCCATTATATAGTAACATAGTAAATGATGGCAGATAAAGATCAGTATGGTCCATCTAGTCTGCCCAGTAAGATGGCAAGAGTAGGTGCAACTGCCGCTCCGTGCAGGCCACCCCTCCCCCTGTCTTTGTTTAGGGGTGAACCCACCAATCCGTGTAGGACACCACTGTTTGTTAAGAAATTAGATAATTAAGTTTATTTTGATTTTATCCTGTTGCTGTAAAGGGATCCACTGTCTGTCCTATGCCATTTTGAATTCTGTCACTGCATTTGCCCCCACCACTTCCATCAGGAGGGCATTCCAAGCATCCACCACCCTTTCAGTGAAAACGTATTTCCTGACATTGCCTTTCAATTTACCCCCTTGCAGCTTCATGTTATGCCCTCTAGTTTTACAGCTTCCCCGTCTTTGGAAGAGGTTTGTTTGTTCATTATTTCTCTTTAAGTATTTAAAGGTCTGAATCATATCTCCCCTATCCTTTCTCTCCTCCAGAGTGTACATATTACGAAGTATGCAATGTGATAGTAGTGCCCCATTAAGAAAGGGCACTATGTTGTTGGTGCCAAATGGGCAAAGGAGGAGTCATGTGGATGATGCAGTGGGGCTGGCTGACCCTCTAGGCTGACAAGTCCACTGCCTAGGGTGTACATCTGTGATGTCTGGAATGACTCCACTGTGACAGTGGCAGTACACATACATGCTGCTGCAGTCAAAAAGGAATCGCGCCAACCCCACTGCTACCATGCTGCTATGGGTGGTGGTCGCAGTGGCTGTGACCTGCTGCAGACAAAACCTTGTTCCAGCCCTGTGTGTTCATAGCAAAGTTGCAGTTGCCATTGTCGACTGGATAGCAAGCATGTCAGCAGCAGGTACAGCAGAGCACATGGTAATCCCTCCCTACTGAGGTCTAAGGCAGCAGCATACGTGCCCACATCCCTTGGTGGAGGGAGGCAGGAGCAACAAGGTGTGACGAGCTGTATGTATGCGACCTCAATATGGCTACCTGCAGCACTGAAGAAGTAACTGTGTCATGATGGCAGTGAGGGAGAGATCAGCTGGCATGCTGTCCTCCATGATTGGTGGACTCTGGCACCCTCCTAGTATTCTGAGTGGATGGGCTGGCCCCGGGATCAGGATTTCCCCAATGTGTACATATTGAATGGATATGTGTATGCAGGGGTAAAATAATGCCACAGAGGCAGGAAGGGTATGCAACACAATAACAGCCCTTCTCAGAGGAAAAATGCCTACCCTGCCCCTCGTCTGCCAAATCATAACTATACTCTGTGTATGAACCCATCATTTGTAAGCACTTAGTCAGTTACAACCATTGGAGCCATATGTGAATCCAAATAAGTTATGTTGGTCTGCCAGATATCAGTTCATTCCATGACTGCCCCACAAGCATACAACAGAAAATGGGAACGATGTCATTCTGCTAGTACACCCATGGTTTGCAATGTGTGTTCATGTA
Source organism: Ichthyophis bannanicus (assembly GCA_033557465.1). NCBI lineage: Eukaryota > Metazoa > Chordata > Amphibia > Gymnophiona > Ichthyophiidae > Ichthyophis > Ichthyophis bannanicus. The sequence continues at coordinate 383,242,938 of CM066038.1, read as the reverse complement.
TCATGGCCTGCCCTTTGACTGGACAGATCCCATATGTAAGACATGAATGTCATTAGAACCAGCAATATAGCAAGGCAGTGCAACATATGCCTAACAAGATGTCCCTCTTCCATGCCTGCCAAACATACCTTGTCAGACAAGTATAGCACAGAGCCTGCAGAGATCTAAGCTGACATAGGCATACCCTAACACATGTCTGCAGGCATCCTGACAATTACCACATATATAACCATGGAATGATGACTCTACATGGCCATTGTATGTATGAGAGAAAGGTCACAGGTTCAAGACCAGCTTGTGGATCAGGAAATGTATGTCTTAGCCAGCATTACCAGAACTGTATCAGCATGTGCAACCTTCAACATTTTGTCCAACAAGAGTCCACACATTCAACTGCCACACTGAGAAGCTGCACCAACCACGACTGGAAGGCAGAGCATGCTAATAGCACCGGCACACTGAGAGGGTGTTGACAGTGCCCCACTGAGCAGGCTTTGTCAGCACCTGAGCATTACAAAGCACACTAATAGCGCTTGCACACTGAGCAGGCGTTTACAATGATGAAGCATATAAGAGGCAGTTAAGAATGCCAACCTACCCCACTTTTGGAAAGCGGGCTCATATGTGTGAGTCTGTGTGTGTCTCTGGAGTAGTATGAGCCTCAGCAATGCACTGTGCATGCATGTGGTGCCCAGGCACCATGACGGTGCATACAACATGCTGCAGGTCAGCTATACAGCAACCTCACATACAGTGTGAGACACCATTTACAAGTGGAAGGTTAGTTTATAGTATGTAGTTGCAACCCATGGAGAAGTGGCCTAGTGGTTGGGGCAAGGTACCTCAGGCTGGAAGGTCAGGGGTTCAAATCCCACAAGAGGACAGCAACCTTGGGCCGGAAGGACTGGGGTTTCTAGTCCCGCAGGTGCTCCTTGTGGCCTTGGACAAGCCACTTAACCCTCCATTGCTATGTTCCCTGTAAAATAGTTATCTCCAAGTTATAATGCCCTGTTCAATGTAATTTCAGTTTGTTCAATGTAAACCACCTTGATATCATGAAAGGTGGTATATAAGAAATATTAAATACATAAAACCTGTGGCTGTGCTGTTGTAATGCATTCTCAGTTACACCATCAAGACCCATCCCCTCAACAAACCTCTACACTTACCTCCCAACATGACACTGTTGTGCAGCTCCCAAATTGTCTGCTGGCTTGATCTGAGTGAGCAGAGGGCACACATGTGTGTGTTGCAACCCTCACCTCAACTCAACCTCCAAGCCTCAGGACACACCTGTTTGCACAGGTGAGAGGCCAGAGTAATGCCAATTGCCATAACAGCTATGTCCATGGCAACAGTGTCAGCCCACCTGGCACAGCTGCAGCCTATAGGGACCTAGGCTCAGGGAGAGGGCTGGTCTCTGTGAATGTGCAATCCATTCACTTAGTTGGTGACACAGGCAGGGATCTGCAATTTCCCTGCATGCATGTAGCTCTTGTCCCATGCTGCAATCACAGAGTGCAAGCGAGGGGACTCTGTGCTCCATGCAGTGTATGCACATACAGGGAGGTACATATCAGGCACATTCGCACACAAGAAGCATCACCTTGACACTGTCTACTCATCATTGGCCAAAGCATCAAGCAGTATATTACCTATTACCACAAATGAGAGTCCAAATGCACCTGTGTGCCTGATTGGGACAGTGAGACATTGACCTCTGAATGGTGCATGCACACTTCCAGCTGCCGAAATGTGGCACAGAATGTCATGTTGGCCTCTGCATCACCTGCCACCATATGGGAAGGCAGTGCTTAGAGATGAATATTGGGGTGAGGGTAGGCATGCGGGGAACAGTACCATACATGTTTGGTATGTGCCCTTCATAGGTGGGATTGCTGGCCAGAACCTAGGTGGCCCTACTCAGTGTCTGCAGGTTTTACATCAGAGGGCCTGCATGACAGCCTCACTGGTTTCCCATGGGCACCAAGTGTGACAGTCACAAGGATGTTGATAGAGTACAAGGAGGCAGGATATGATGGTGTATGTGTCACCAGCAACTATTCCTATATCCAACCCCATATCCAAGCTGTCCTGATTCTGTGTGCCTTTTGGGGGTGGAGGGGGGACAATGTATCTGGAGCATGAGAGAGTGCATGTGCTGCCCTGGCCTTTTTTGCAGTGTCCATGGTTAGGAACATGACATTTTATGCGAGTACAGGCATGGAACTAGGTGCAATGTCCACTGCCCAGAGCTGTGTAGGGGGCCACTGTATTTGTGTATGTGCCAGGCATAGACCACTGTGGGCCAGCAAACACTTTCTACCTGTCTCTGGCCTACATTCCACTGTCCCTCACATTGCATGAGCTTTCCCAGGTGCAAGATGAAAGGGTATATAATGAGGAATACAGGATTCTGGATTTTGCCTAGAACAGAGCGGTTTGCACAGGATGTATATGTGTCAGAGAGTAGCTCAATGGTTGAGCCATCTTATCATGGGTCTGACATGGGTATTACCGGGGAGTACACATCAGTTCATGCTGAGAGGCCACTCTCACCCTGACCAAGCTGTGACCATATCACGGCTATGCTTTCACATAGTGCTATATATGGTCAGGCTGTGGTGATATGAGAGCTGTTTTTTTTCATGACAGGCTAGTTATTATTCAGGCTGCTGGTTGTCCATGCTTTTTTGTACAAAACCAATGTGTTCATGGTGGCTATGTGCACATGCAGTGTGTGGTAACTAACAGACTGAACACAGATGGTATGTGAGTGGCCGACACAGGACAGTGTTGCCCAACATATGTAGGCTTCCTGGGATTGATCTGGGTAATTTGAATTCCCAGAAAGTGAGGCTAATAGCTGTTCCTGGGCTACTGGTAACTATGGTCCTGGTAGGCCTTTCTGTTTGGTATCAGCACCCTGCCACCCTCCTGCCTAAACAGCACTCACAGCATTTGGGTTCCTTGTCAACAGCTGCTGTAGCCTTAGGGAATGAAATAAGATGTTATAGGAGAGTCCATGGCCAACAGGAGCAGGACACAAAACACAGATAAGACAGGCCATTCTGGCATGCCACAATTATACAGCATACCAAGTACTACTACAACTGAGCATTTATATAGTGCTTCAAGTCATACACAGCGCTGCACAGACATGTAAGAGATAGTCCCTGCTCATCAGAGCTTACAATTTATTCAGGACAAACAGAGAAGGTGTAGGCAGAGATAAAGCAAGGGGAAAGAAAGAGGAGATCAGGAGAGTCAAGATCCAAAAGCAGCAGCGAAGAGGTGAGTTTTCAGCCTGGATTTGAAGAGGGTTAGAGAAGGTGCCTGGTGTTCAGACACAGGTAGTTTGTTCCAGGCGTAAGGCGCATCAAGGTGAAAGGAGCGAAGTCTGGAGCTAGCAGTAGAAGAGAAGGGCACAGATAGAAGCAGTTTGCTAGAAGAGTGGAATTCCCGAGGGGGGTTACATCACAAGCTTCAGACAATATATGTAGCACACAGGCAGAGATAGAGATCTGCTCCAGAATCTGAAGAGTCCATCTATTGCAGAGCTTGCTCTGGGGACCAGGTGATGTGTGCCCTTCTTCACAGTCAGGGTGACTGCAGAAACAGGTCATTTGCACATATGGCAGCTGTCATATGTATGAAGCGCACCTTGTCCCTGCATAATACGGTGCTGATGTGATGGGTTGCTGCTTTCTCTATATGGCCATAAGTTGCATATTTATTTTATTTTTTTATTTCAGTGCTTTTTTATACCGCCCCTTCCAGAGATCAGGGGCGGTTTACAAGGAACTTAAACAACAATATAGCAGAACATTGCAATATTGAATTACATTAAACATTAGTTGAGCAAAAACAAGGAACTTAAACAACAATATAGCAGAACAGTGCAATATTGCATTACATTAAATATTAGGTGAACATAAACTAGGTTGCATAATAACTAGGTTAAATGGAAAACAATGTGAGGGTTATTAACATAAAGGGAAGTATGAAACTATGTTACAAGGAGTCATAAAACTATGTTACAAGGAACCAGAGGGGTAGATTTACATGGTTAGTAAGAGACTATAATAGTTATTTGTGATCATAAATAAAGAATTGGGAGTAGACTAACTTGAGTGGATGAGAAATGAAGTCCGGCATTAGGTGGGGTAGACCTGTGTTTGGTTTGTTGCATGTTTTTGTGTAGTAAATTTGGTTCCAGGTTGTAGGTTGCTATAGTGTTGACTAAATAGGTAGGTTTTAAGTTCCTACCTATATGTGCTCAGATTGTGTGGTGCATCATGGGTAATGGAGGGGCTAATCCATACTGGCACCTAGGCCCCAGTTGCAGTCATAGCAGTAACTGTGATCACTGGAGTATTTCCCAGTACCTATTTGTCATCTATGATGGTGGTAGGCGTGTACATGGCTCCCAAGGAAGGTAGGGTGGTCAGCGATAGACCACAGGGTCATGCACATGGTTGCATTAGGTGTATGTGCATGTGTGCCTATCTTGCTGTTTATAGCAGGTGACAAGGGACTGCATGCCCTGCACATGTGCTGCCTCAGTGGTTACTGCCACACTGCTGTGCAGAGGACCTCACATATGGCTTGACCTTTGGACAAGGGATGTATTCTGCAGCAGTGTGTCTGTTATGCAGCTAGTGTAATGAGTGTGCAGTGCAGTGCATACTGCATGTGCACTGCTGTAGGTAGGTCCTAGGTGTGATGTACCACCGTCTAAGACTGTAGCAGCCACGTTGTTGCATGTCCAAGGTTTCACCCATTGCAGGCAGGGAGCTGCAGTCTCTTTGCTTCTAAACAGTGCTATGGAGAGATGTGTAGAAGTGTAGCCTTATGGTTAGAATACTGGCTTGGTTAACAACAGACCAAGGTTTGACTCCCACTTGTTCTCTTTGTAGCTGTGGGACACTCACTTCCATATGCTGCCAGAAACAGTCCCTGGTCTGCATTGACCGGAGAACACACATTCTTATACTTTTTAATGCGTTACAATAGCATATTGGATCTGCAAACACGCAGATTGCGATAATGTCCATCTGACAGCATGAATCTGACATGTTCACCCAGCAGATGTATGACTCATGAGTTGTTGATGATTGGTATATTTCCTCATAACTGTGACTGAACAGCTTTGGAACTATCACATATCTGCAGTACATGCAAGCACATCCCACTCCTGGGATGGCCACCTGCCGGGATCATCACACGTCCCTACTTGCTCCATATGGCCAATACGAGAGACACTTATCCAGGTGTTATATGCACATGTGTCAGGAGGATTGTGTTTCATTTATTTATTTGGTTCTTTTTTATACCGCGCTTTTTAGAATCACTGCGGTTTACAAGTAACATCAATTTGTACAATGCAGGCTGAAAACATACATTGAACTTTACAAAAAACAGGTATTTCAACTCAAATAAAAGAAATAGGAAAGAAATAGAGAGGAAAGAGCTGCCACAATTTCTCTGTCAGTGGTACTGCAGCACTAATGCACCTTAAAAAAAAATGGCCGTAGTTTGAATTCCTCCAGCCCGGAGCCTGACAGCACCAGGAAGTATCACAGAAGTAATACAGCTATTTGATTGAAACAGGGTTGGCACTGCTGATTGGAAAGAAAGGTGCGAAGTGTACTGCTTGCTGGGATTGCTTCAGTGCAGTCTGAGAGCAGATGCAGGCTCATTTGCACACAGCCAGACAGATGATCTCTTCCTTGTTTACAGCCTCCCATCAAGTGTGCTGGGCAGCCCTGTGGTAACCTAGGTAACAAACGGGCTTCATAAACTGGGGCAAGTAACGCTGCAGATGTGTTCTTTTTCTTTTCCTCAGATTTACCTTCTTCAAACTGGACTTTTAGAAATGGGTATGGTTCATATCAAACTTCCAAATGAGCCTTATGAAACATTAAAAAATTGTTTAGTTTCAGAAACTTTCACACTGATCAACTGCAAAGCCGAAGCCTTCAGAGGCCCCCTCCTTTTCGTCCCCCTTTTCTCACTGCAGGCCAATACCTTTCTGATCCATCTTCCTTAAATATTGCAAGCTGCTACCAAGAAACCAGGAACTTTGCTGTGGATGACTCTATCGGACTTGATGGTTAGAATGCTGCAGAACTGAGATTAATTACCTGACAATCTGTAGTGATACTGTCATCACACCAGTATCAATATATTGATAGGTAATGATGCGTCTAGCAGCCGCTTCTGCCTCCATGCAAACAGGAAGTCTGTGTCAGAGGGGTGGAAGTAGGAACAGCACACAGTGCCAGAGGTTTAGGTAAACATATGAATCCAAGAGTTGCCATAACTTCGAAAGTTGTACGCTCTGCTGACAAGACATCATGCTAGCTATCTCAATTCGGCGAGTTGGCCATACAAGGGACCACCAAGTGTTAATATGAATAGTAGCGCTGCTCTTATAGCTTGACAAAATAACTTGGCAATATCACACAATTTGCTAGTTTGGTCCACTCTATCTTGAGTTAGATCTTGTGATCTCCAAACTACAATAACTGAGGACAGTGGCCCAGAAATGCCACATATAACTTTAATTTTTTCCCACACTCATTGCCAGTATTATTTAAGGCGCACACATTTATAAAGCATGTGCAGCAATGAGACAATCTGTGTCTTACAAAACCAAAACCTGAGTGACGGCCAGTCCTAAAACATTTTACATCAGTCCAAATGGTTCGATGAGCAAAAAAAAACAGAGTTTGAGAGAAGCAGAGGTCAGGCAAATTTTAAAATACTCACGTCCGTGAATAAAACATTGTTCTTTGATATTACCCTCCATTTGATTTTCCATTTGCCTGTTCTTTTCTATCCTAGGATATAGGAGGGTGTACTAAGTTCTGAATTTTAAGTAAATTGGGTACCTTGTCATTCTCTATTTAGAGGGTAAGTTTCAAAACTCTGTGACTTGTTGCAGGCCTGCGAGCAAATATTTGAAGGGAAACTCACCAGTAGGTGCAAAGTCAGCACCATAATCAATGCATGGGGAAACCCCCACGTGCTATCTGCGGTCCACATTGCCACCACCCCAGCCCTGCTCTTTTTCAGCCAACAAATTTACCCATCTAACTGTTTAGCTACTGGGATAAAAATATTTCTCCTCATTATTTTTCTGTTATTTCCTTCTTTTTTCTTACTAGATCTCCACCGGCGTCAACATTTATTTAATATAATTAAACACCTTGCAAGAGTATGTTTACATAAGAACATAAGATATGCCATACTGGGTCAGACCAAGGTCCATCAAGCCCAGTATCCTGTTTCAAACAGTGGCCAATCTAGGTCATACGTACGTAGCAGTTTCCCCAGAAGACACAGGTTCTGCAATGCTTGCACTAGGTCAAGCATTGATATCCTGGGTCCCTTCTTAATAATGGTTTATGGACCTTTCCTCCAGGAACTTGTCCAAACCTTTTTTAAACCCAGCTACTCTAACAGCCTTTACTACATCCTCCGGTAACAAATTCCAGAGTTTGATTACATGTTGAGTGAAAAAATATTTTCTTTATTAGTCTTAAATAGTTTACCCTGTAGCTTCATTGCATGTCCCCTAGTCTTCCTATATTCTGATAATGTAAACAGTCGATCTACGTTTACCCATTCCACTCTGTTCATTAATTTATAGACTTCTATCATATCTCCCCTCAGCTGTCTCTTTTCCAGGTTAAAGAGCCCTGATGAGGGACCTTGTCAAAGGCTTTCTGAAAGTCCAGATACACTATATCAACCGACTCACCTTTGTCTACCTGTTTATTCACAGACTCACCTTTGTCTACCTGTTTATTATAACAGATTAGTAAGACAAGATCTTCCTTGTCTAAAGCCATGTTGGCTGTCTCCCATTAGGCCATGACTATCTACATGCTGAGTAATTTTATTCTTTACGTTGGTTTCTACCATTTTTCCCGGTACTGACGTGAGGCTCACCGGTCGGTAGTTTCCCGGATCACCCCTGAAACCCTTTTTAAAAATTGGTGTTACATTGGCGATCCTCCAATCTTCAGGTATTAGAGATGATTTTAATGATAGTTCACAGATTACTAATAGCAGGTCTGCAATCTCATATTTCAGTTCTTCCAACACCCTTGGATGTATACCATCCGGCCCAGGTGATTTGCTACTCTTCAGTTTATCTAATAGTTGTAATACATCTTCCCAATGTATCGATATTTCCTTCAATTCTTCCGCACCTTTAAATACCACTTCAGTCATGGGTAACATCCCTACATCTTCCTCAGTAAAGACCAAAGCAAAGAATTCATTCAGTCTCTCCGCTATCGCCTTGTCGCCTCTTAGTGCCCCTTTAACTCCTCTATCATCTAATCGTCCAACTGACTCTCTCACAGGTTTTTTGCTACGAATGTACTTGAAAAAATTTTTATTTTGCGTTTTTGCTTCTGCAGCAAGCTTCTCTTCAAATTCTCTCTTTGCCTTCTTTATCAATGCCTTGCATTTGACCTGCCAGTGCTTGTGCTGTTTCCAGGTTTCATCGTTTGGCTTTTTTTTCCATTTCCTGAAAGATGCTTTCTTGGCAACAACAACCTCTCTGACCTCACCTTTAAACCACGCTGGCAGTTTTTTGGACTTCCTTCCACTTTTCTTAAAGCGTGGAATACAGCTGGTCTGGGCTTCCAAGATAGCATTTTTCAATAACACCCAAGCTTGATGTAAGTCTTTAACCTTTGCAACTGCTCCTTTTAGTTTTTTCTTAACTATTTTCCTCATTTTATCATAGTCTCCCTTTCGAAAGTTAAAAGGTAGTACTGTGGATTTCCTTACTATCCCTCCTCCACTAATTAAATCAAAGGCGATCATGCTATGATCACTATTGCCAAGTAGCCCCAACACCCTTATCTCTTGCACTAGATCTGGTGTTCCACTAAGGACTAGGTCTAATATGGCTTCTCCTCTTGTCGGTGCATGGACCAGCTGCTCCAAGAAGCAGTCATTTATGTCATCTAGGAACTTTATCTCCCTAGCATGTACTGCCGTGACACTGACCCAGTCGATACCGGGGTAATTCAAATCGCCCATTATTATTACCGCGCTGTAACTTTTGTTAGCTTCCTTGATTTCTTTGAGCATGTCATCATCCATTTGTTCATTCTGGCCAGGCGGTCGATAGTACACCCCCACCGCCATCGCCTTCCCCTTTTTACATGGAATTTCAATCCATAGAGATTCTACAGCAAATTTTGTTTCCTGCAAAACTTTAATCCTTTCTGACTCAATGCCCTCTCTAACATAGAGCGCAACCCCTCCACCAATTTGATCAGCTCTATCATTACGATATAGTTTGTACCCAGGTATCACAGTGTCCCACTGTGTTTAACCACTGCTCTTGTCACTGAAAAGGAATCTCAATGTATAATTTCCATTTTTTATAGGTAGCATGAACAAAGCCATGATTCGTTGCATTGACCATTTCTGTGAGAGTAGTGTGCAATGCCTTGCTAAAGCATTTCAAGGACTTGCAGAGGTAGACAAAATCATTCTTCTTCTCTACATGTGACGCACTATGCTGAACAATGATGATCTTGACTCTTAAATTTATTTACATTCTCTTATATACCGTGCTATTCTGCATCAGTGCATTGAACAAACTGAAATTACATTGAACAGGGCATTGTAACTTGGAGATAACTATTTTACAGGGAACATGGGCTATGGAGGGTTAAGTGGCTTGCCCAAAACCACAAGGAGCACCTGTGGGACTAGAAACCCCAGTCCTTCACAGCCCAAGGTTACTGTCCTCTAGTGGGATTTGAACCCCTGACCTTCTGGCCTGAAGTACCTTGCCCCAACCACTAGGCCACTCACTTAAATCCAAATCTCACAGACATCTCAAGGTCAGAACTCTATTTTTAAGCTATTCATGCTCATCCCCATCTCATTCTCATGACCATTCTATGGTACTAGCCTTAGACTTAACTCAGTAGGATGAAGTAGTGGTCCTTCTGCATACCAAAGATAGCAAAAATATGGAAGATTTCTTTGAGGGCCACAGGCATGGCAAGTGTGTAGCAGCTGGGGGGCCCTGCCAGAGCTGCATGGAGGCACGTTCTGAGCAGTGGTGGCACCGGCATTTGAGCCCTCCTGAAGGGAGGTGGTGTGGGATGTACAGATTCCAAGAACTGATCACATTAGGCCATATGTTGGCTGGGCCAGTGGAGCTTTCTGCAAGTGGTATCAGGAGTGAGAGCAGCAACGACTGAGCTCAAAGATAAACATTTTATGGACAACTCTGCACAGAAGAATGAGGAAGTTAATGACCAGGCAGGAAGCCGAGGCAGTACCAGTGCTGATGGTGACCAAGCTGGTCACTCGAAGAAAGGAGGGAGGGGATGGGAGGTAGCAATACCAGTAAACCCCAGATCTTTGCTTTTGCCAGCACAGGCTACGAGAGGAGAGGGGCTGCGTATTCCACTGAAAAGTTTGCTGCTCTGGACAATGGCCTAGTTTTCCTCTTGGAAGAGCCAGCCCTGGAAGGGGAAGAAACCAGAAGCTGGGGCTTGTGGGAAGCTGAAGGATAAGGTGGGAGCCAGATGTTGGGATTAGAAGGAGGAAGAATGGATAGGTGAGAGCCAGATACTGAGAATGAGGGTGAGAAAAATATTGGGGAAGAGAGAAGGGGGCAGGTCAAACAGATTGCTGGGTTGGATATATGGGAGGAGGAAGAAGGCAGGAGGGGGAATGTTTGGAAGGAGATGCAGGAAGGCAGATTATGGGGAAAAAATGGAAAAGGAGGCGTGATATGGATGAGGGATGATGTTGAATGGAACTGGAAAGGGCTTGAGATAAAAGAAATGGAAGGGTAGGAGAGAGGAGAATAGACTGGAGGGTTAGGTGAAAGCTCAAAGATGTGAGAAAAGCAAGAGATGGGAGCAGAGAAGAGAAAACTAGAGCTTGAGTCCTCAGTGGTAGGCTAGTGGCAGTGATCTGTGAAAGTACTATGGCAGAAACAGTTCAAGAGGGGAGGGGGAGAAACACTCCCCTACTATTTATTAGCAAAGGTTATGGGGGGGGGGGGATATTCAGCAGTGGCGGCTAGTGCTTGTACAGTGACTAGCCATCACTCCTGAACTTTGCACCCAGATATTCAATGCCAGGGTCATATCTCGCCACCAACATTGAATATCTGAGTTGGCCGGATAGCACCAAAGCTAATTGGGCTGCAGCAATATTCAGCCACTGCCCAGGTTGCTTCAGTGGTGAAAGTTAGGCAAGCCTTTCAGGTTTCTAATATCTGCTGCTTTGGGACAAATGACAAGCAGCTGGGTGCCACCTCGGCTCTGTCCCCACAATGCCCTGGCTTGGGGCATTCATTGGCAGCATCCGGGGATAATATCTGCGTTACTACCACTGAATATCCGGCAGAGTGCCATTTAGGCTGTTTGCAAGTCTACAAAATGTCCCCCTACGTGTCCAACCACAGGGCAGCTGCCCTGATCCTAGAGGGAAATTAAAATGTTTAGGACCTGGCCATACTGAGAGGATTAAATCTTCTGTAAAAAAAACCTCAACTGTCACCCCCCGCCAATTTCTGAACTAGTAAATAAATAAGAAAGAATTAGGAACAGGAGCAAAGCAAGTTGAATACCTGGAATTGTGTCACTTCCAAAGACAAAATCCAGTCTTACTTTCATGATATAATAATACTAGCACTCCTTGTGGCCTTGGGCAAGTCACTTAACCCTCCACTGCCTCCAAGTTTTCAATGTCCATGTTTAATGTACATTACTAAGTTTAAGTTACAATGTAAACTGCTTTGATTAAAATGATAAAGCGGTATATAAAACCTGATAGATAAATACAGAAATAAATAATACTAGCAATTCTTGATAGTAAACTTTCTCAGGGTGAGTTTCTTTTCAATGAGAAGCAGTGCTCTGCCTAGGGGCAGTAGTCGATGATTCGGAGATGCCCTTCTGTGTTTTCCCTCATCTACCAGCGTGGGAAGTAATGTGTGGGCACCCTTAATCTATAGAAACACACAGGGAATCCCCTATTTGGAGACTGCAGGAGAAGGAAGAGGAGGAAGTGAAATGAGTCATGTTTTTGAGGTGTAGGCGAGAGAAATGTCTCATTTAGATAACCTAGACTACCTGTCAGGACTGAATGATTTGTCTGCTGGAGTTCAGTGCTGATTAAATCTGTAGTTTGTATCATAAGGAAAAGTCCTAAGAAAAGGAATTATTTCAAGGTGAACTACAACTGCTTCTTTTTCTTAGCAAAACTGGAGCATCAGCTCTGTGTAATATGCATCCACCGAACTTCTGCCTATCTTTTTGCCAGCTATTTATTCCTGAACACATGGCTGCCCTTGTAATTAGAGTACAGTGTACAACAACTAGGTTGGGCATTGACAGGCTACTACTGTATGCTGTCTTTATCGTTTCACATAATACTGCTGAGTTTTGGATTTCTTTCTCATTTCTCAAGAATTAACTGTCCTCCATTCTGAGAATGGAAGGAATTATTTTCATTTATCATATTCTTACTGTAGGAAAGGTCCAACTAGCCAGAAGGGATTTAAACATGTGAAGTGGCATTTCAGAAGGAATATCTAGTACGAATCTAGAATGTCCAGAGTAGAATGTCCAAAAATCAGGGGGAGTGTCAATAGATTATTCTCGTTCACAAGGGAGGCAGATAAGAGTGTCTTCTGAAATCACTCTGCTCCTGTAACTCTGTGGTTCCCTAACTTAGGGTCAGGACTCCAAATGGGGTCACAACTTTAGTGGCGTGGTCATAGAAACATGGCGCTTTCCCCATCTCTCTGGGCTTTCACTGTGACCTATGCCAAGTCACCAGTCAGCATGTGGCCTGTGAGCCAGTGAACATTCATAGGCCATTGCCCTCTCCTAGGTGAGCTTCCTGTTAGGCTGGAACCCATGATGACGTCTGGGGTCTGTAAACACACTGCACACTAACACAAGGGATCCTGTGCTGACCGTTATTGCTGTTGCCATTACAGTTGCTGCTGCCTTCCTGCTTCAGATGAGTGGAGGGAGGCTGGAAATCTGCCAGTTTGATTTCCTCATCATCTGGGGTCACGTGAATTTTCCATTGTTAAATGGAGTCATACAGAATAAAAGTTTGAAAAGCATTTCCCAAATGTAGACATTCCCAAATTGCACAGCCTCAGAACCAGGTACTCGGACACGCCAACAGGGTTTTTTTCATTTCTATACTCCTATACTCGCTATACTCCTTCCACCGAACTATAGTCAGTCCTGTTCTGGCTGTTGTAAATAGTTAATATGTTTATTATCGATGTGCATATTTGTCCTACTCTCTGTAAATAATGAATATGTGCTCAATCTATGTAAAATAGTTAATATTTTTCTCTGTAAAATTGTTATTATGTGCTCAAAAATGTTCTATGTAATTGATTTTTACCATGTTCTTTGTAAACCGCCCCTGATCTCTGGAAGGGGCGGTATAGAAAAGCGCACAAATAAATAAATAAATAAATAAAGGTGGGCGACTAAGCTATAAGACCTGCACATCTGGCCTGCCATTTTAGATACTTGGACGTGGGCAAGTAATATATTTGGAGTATGTATTTATTCTCCGGTTTCTTCAGGCAGGAAATAATTAACTGTGACAATGTAAGTGCATTTTGTGCTTTCCCCTGGAAGAGTTACATCCATGAATCAAGCACTTTTTCACCTTATTTGTGGTCAGGAGCAGGTTATAGTTATAGACACTTCACCAATCAGGGCCAGACATACTTGTGCCATTCTGAAATTGCATTGTGACATGCATCTCACTTGTTCCACCCTCCAGCACGCCCCCATGCTACATGGATATTCTCATGCAGGAGACGTCTATATACTTGGCTCCTAAAATGTCTCCATGCTTAAGGCTTCTAAATTACCTCTAATAGTGTGGGAAAGATGATATTTCCCAGAGATTGAATCTACCTGTAATACAAAGCATAATGGTTTGTATCTCCGATATATAAGACTTCTAGTGCTGGGTCAGTCCTAGTTCATTTAGACTTGAATAAAGAAACATGAAAACTTTTTGAAGGTACTTCTATAAGGTGCACGCAGGCAGTTATGCATTAGAAGCACACCGAGTCCCATCATGCGTACTTTCAGTTTTTAATGTGCACAGGGGTGAAGTTTGGGAAGAGCACTGGTGAAACCTAAATTTACATGCATAAGTTATAAAATATTATAACTTATGTGTGTTTCTGAAGGATCTAGGAGTGGGCATTTATACATGCTCCAGAGAAGGCATAACTGCCGCGACTGGGTTCAGATACAACGTTATGCCTCTATTTTATAAAGCAAAGTATGCATGCACTTAGCTTTATAAAATAGGCCCTACATATGCGCTTGGAAGCATGGTTAACTGCACAGGAGATTATAAAATTGTTCTCTTTATGCCATCACTTCCTTACCCAGAAAGTACACATAGGGTTATGTTTACTATACGGCGCTAACGGCGCAGCTGCGACGTTATCACGCAATAATGGCGCATTACCATGCGAGAATGTCACGTATCATGCGATAATGTCTGCGGCGGCCCAGACGGTGGAGTAAGGCTCCCCAGGGGCGGAGAGAAGGGGTCAATGGGCGGAGAGTGGGCAGGGAGAGGCTCCAAGCACACTAACGCCGTGAAATGAAGGTCTGAAAATTAGCACCAGTGAAAACCTCGCGCTAGGCACATTTGCAGGACAGAGAAACCATTTCAGTCAGCAATGTACAGCAAAGGCAGGGAGACCTTGAAAGTGATAGTAGTGATACATGTGCAGCAACCAAAAAGGCACAAACCATGCATAATGACCACAACCAAAATTGAAATCCAAAATACCGAGCTGGCCAATAGAACAATAATGACAAGCAGTAATGAATACAACCTATAAAGAGGAAAAAGGATGAGCTCTCTCTTGGAAGGGTCAATTCACAGTCCCCCCACAAAGTGAATGTGCCAACATAGAAATAGTGCTGATGAGGGTTTTCTGTGGTGTGTGTGGGGTAGCTTGCCTTTGTGGCTTACACATGTGCAGCAACAGCAGAGTGGGCACGTGGGAAAGGGCACTATGGTGATGGTGTAACTGGGGTACAGGGAGCTGCATGCGTCACATGCAGTGGACCAGCTGGGGCACAGTGTGGACTAGGCATATGCCTACCTGGAACATAGGAATGTAGAAGCAGAAAAGCAGCAAGACAGCAACTGACCAGGGTCCAATATGGCCACGAGTGTGTGTCCCACAGTGTCCCAGGGGACAATACCCAGCAAGTACCCCAAAGGGCACAGAACATTGGCAGGCGGTGCTGGGGGAAGCGTGGATGTCTATGCAGGCACCCCTACCCAATATCAGGCACCATAGGCAGCCGCCTACTGGCACACTGGAAGGCCTCAGACTGCACACCACCAGGACAGGACCACCGGCACAAGGGCATGTCAGCATGGTGGCGTAGGGGTGTTGGTGGTGGAGGGGGCATTGGCATCTGCCTACAGCAGACAACGGCCAAGCCCTGTTTAGGTGGGTGTCGTGCACTGCAACAGACAAGGTCTGTCTGACAAACAGTCATGGTATCCCCAGGAAATAATCTGCCACTGTGGCAACAGTTTGGTGCAGTACACACAGCCAGTGTGTTCAGGGGCAGAAGGTCATAGGTTCAAGTCCCAGCTGTGGCTCCTGCAAAACATGTCCCTATGTTTTACACAGTACTAAACTGTGGTAATAAAGACGGAACTGTTATTGCAGATTAAATGAACACGCCATAAATGCCTATATTTTACCCTACAGGGCACAGAACCCATAAACATGTGCAATCCCTAGAGCAGAGTTTCCCAACTACAGTCCTGGAGGGCCAAACACCATTCACGTTTCATGCTGTCCCTAATAAATATGCCTGTGCTGCATTTGCATGCACCACCCCCATTGTATGCAAATGTATCTCATGCATATTCATTAGGATTCATTAGGGATAGCATGAAAACCTGAACAGTGTTTGGCCCACCAGGACCGGAGTTGGGAAACTCAGCCCTAGAGCAGAGGCCAACAGGGGCACAAACACCCACACACACAGGCTCCACTATCCAGCGCCTCATGGAGAGTCAGGCTGTTAGACCCTGTGCGGAGCAGCATCTCCCAAAACTGGCACCTGCTACCTTAGCAATGCCGCCCTAAACTTGGGAACACGTTACACATATATCAAAAGGTTGCTATGATTAATGGCAGATAACAAATCCTAAGTTAAACACAATTTGTTGACAGAGCTGCATCATAGCAACCTTTCTGATATCTGTGGAGTGTGTTTCATTTCTGGTTTCTGATAGTGTTTACCACCCCGGGGAGTGACCCCAACAGTACTGCGTACCATAGCCATGCCTGCACTGTGCCCAGGACTGGTGTGGTGGCCAGAGCTGCCAAAAACTGTTTATGGGTTCCCTTTTCTGGGACCCAATCACTGTGTGTGTGTGTGTGTGTTCGCATCCCATTCTTGGGTGCACACAGTTCCTCCAGGAACATGCACTATGTACTAGCTAGCAGACTGTTAGTATGTGTATGGCTGCACCACTTTGCATGGTGCAGCGGGTGGAGCTGGACTGTGCCCTCTGCTGGAGAATGTCAGATAGTGGTGGAGGGCAGCTGAGCTTTTCCAGCATTCTGCCTGTCTGCCATTGCCTTATGTGATGCATACAGATCTGCATTGACTGCCCTGTAGTGTGCCTGTTCCCCAGCAGAACTGGGGTTGATGGTCCCTTCTATTGCCACCATTGCAGAGATGTAGAATGTGGATCTGTTGGTGGGAGATCCTGTCCCCCACCCTGAGCCACAGAGGGCAATTTGGGTGGTGCTACATAATCCGCTTTTGGGTCCAAACACCCCACTTCCCTTATAACATGTGACCATGGCACCCACACAGGATATGCACTATTCTGGGTGCATCATAGTCCACAAGGGCTAGATATGACTGTGAAATACAGATGGACACAAGTGTATCCTAGGTATGTCTGCAAGGACTACCTATCACACACTGGCACTGATGGAGACCTGCAGCATAGCCTATCTCAGCCAAGCCAGGTGCTGCGGACCTGGTGCTGGGCGCCCCACCTCACCCTCAGGGTGAGCACAGGACCCACACAATTTGACGGTCTGTAGCTACTCTGTGCCAGTAACACACACGGTCAGTTCCCCCTACCAGGCCGAGGTACTGTGGGGGTGCATACCCCATCTTGTGATCAGCTGTAGACTGCTGATCTGCATGTGCAGTGCATCATGGGTATGGGTGGGTTTACCCTATCCTGGTAACCACAGAAGACAGTTGTGTGGTGACCTGCAGTCTTTCTGTAGCCAGCCAGCAGTGTGTTAGACACTATAGAGATATAGCCCGCTGGTTATTTCAATGACTGTAGATACAGAGGTCATGGGTTTGATCCCACAGTGGTATTATTTAAGAATGCTGTCTGATGCTTTTCCTTTTCATTTCAATCAGTGCTGCCAGCAGAAACACCCTCACAGTTCTGTAGCCTAAGGTACCTCATGGACGCCCTATAAAGCACCCTCTGAGGCACCCTATACAGCACCCTATAGTGCACATTATTTATTTATTTATTTATTTATTAACATTTCTTATATACCGCACTATTTGACATCAGCGCGGTTTACATGGAACAGAAACATCCGACAAAATACATTATAGGGTGCCTTGGCGGACAGGGCACTTTATAATGTGACCTATGGGGCACCTTAAAGGGCGCCTTATGAGGCACTTTAGGTTACGGCACTGTGAGGGTGTTTTTGCTGGCAGCACTGATTTAAATTAAAAGTAAATGCCTCAGACAGCCTTTTCAGATTGCACCACTGCGGGATCAATCCCATGACCACTGTCTCCACTGTCATTGCAGTAACCAGTGGGCTATATCTTTATAGCTTCTAACACTGCGCTGTCATGTACTTAGGGTTAATGCGCGTTAACGTGCCACGGCGCCCACTATCGTGCGATACAGATTCTTGCTACCTTAGGACCGGAACGCCCACTCCTTATATGGCATTCTTCACATTATCGCTGCAACTAGCGCCGGTAACATTAAGACGGTTTAGTAAACATACCCCATAGTGTTACTAATAAAGTTGTACATCCAGGATGATGTGCTCTCGTATGTGCCTAGGAATCTGATATTTTAGCAGGTAGCTGCTAGAAAGATATATTTGGCTGTATATAAAGTAAGAGATATTGGTCTCAGAGGTACAGCAAATCATAGAAAGGCAAAGCACAAATAGTGTGGCAGCTAAAGTACTATAGAACAATTGTTAGAAAGGAGTGCCCCCTCTGGCAAAAAGAAAAATTGCAGTCATTTGCAACATAGATGCTTCAAAGCCGCCACCTGAGTTGAAGCATGCAGGAATTCTTGAAAGATCCAGTCAGCGCTTTTGGCAAAAATTCCTGTTGTACCGAAGAGTAATACAATGTCATGAAGTTGAGGATAAATAGAAAATAGCTCTGTTCCTGACAATGGCAGGCCACAAATTGGCAAAATAACTAACACTCTATACTATATATCCAAAAACAAAAATAGAGTGAAACATTTAAACATATGAGCCAGCATATGTGTAAAACATTATGTCGGAAGATCAGCCATGAGGTTTAAACGACCTCTCGAAGCTATACTTCCATTTTGCTCAAATTTTTATAAGCCCACTTGGGATCCCTATGTCATGTGGCTCCCAAGTGGGCTCATGCTGGAGTGAAGCCAGTAAGCTGAGAGGAGGCATAAAAGGCTGGTGGGATTGTGGCAAGCAGCTTCAGGCACACATCCGAAGAGATGTGCCTTAAATGGAACACCCCTTTTAAGCCCCTACAGAGCATCTTGCTCTTGGCTGCTGACTGTTTGAGACAGTCATCGAACTGTGATGGCAAAAAGTGCAATGTATGCTTTTGAGTCAAGGCTGACTCCTTGTGACTGAGCAGCATGTGGGTTTTCTTGGAAATGTGACTGGAAGTAGATTGCCAGGTCTTTCCTCCAAGGCAATGGAGGGTTAAGTGACTTGCCCAAGGCCACAAAGACTGCTAATGGGAATTGAACACTGGTCTCTTGGTTGGTAAGCCAGTGCTCTGGCCATTAGGCTACTCCTCCACTCTGAATTCTGATGGGCAAAAGAAATAATAAAGGAAGAACTCCTGTGGCTTCTTCTCCCAAGGTCAGCAGTCCGATGGATAAGCACATGGTGGTTACGAGCATTACACCTCCGAGGGATTCCATATACCAGTTTTCACCAGTAGAGATAGCTTTGAATTCCAGAGAAAGATCCCTTTCTCCTCCATTGATGACTTCCTTAAATATTTCTATATCTCACTCCACTGGACAGCTGCTTCCTGGCGAGGAGCCATTGCTCCTTATCCAAAGCCCTGATACTCTTGCTGTGTCTACTACTTCACTGATATATTGAGTGGTTTCTTTACCTAACATAGTATATGATGACAGGTAAAGACCAGCCTGGTCCATTTAGTCTGCTCCTGCTTTGACTAAATGTTTGCAAGGAGATATGGTCACTCGTAGTGACGTCTCCGTAGTGGATATATAGAGAGTAGTTACACAGAGGAAATGTTACAGTAGACCGTTTTACAGCTGGGCAACTTTACCAAGGAGACTGTGGGGAAGCTGGGGGAGTTGGATTCAAAATTTTTCTTATTGGATAAATACCTTAATAAGATGTAGCCACAAATTCCTTCCCTGCAACGTGTGGGGTTGTCGGGTATTGAAGACTCCCTCACAATTCACCATAAGCTTGATACTGTGGAGAACACAGTGAGGGGTAGGAATCTTCAGTTTGTAAATTTTTTTTACACATTTGCTTTCAGATGAAATAATAAAAAAAAATACTTGAAGAATGTTTTTGAATGTTTCTTCTACAGATGAGATAGTGATCTCTCATTCTTACAATAATTTTGGACAGATTTGGATGAAGAGTGAAGCAGAGGATAGCATGGATGTTTTAACACTATGGAGTATGTTTACTAAAGGGTGTTAGCTGCTACCACAGGGCTAATGCTGGATTAATGCCCCACAGGGGCAGCTAACCCATGAAAAATCAGATATTGCAGGGAATTTTCTGTGATATCTGATTTTTGCATTGTAGATGTCCCTTGGAGTGGACTGGGGCAGGGAGTAGGGATGGCTAAAATTAGGAGCCACCGCGTGAAAAAGATTTCACACTGTGGCTGACAAAATCAGGTCCGATTGTGACAGCAGATAATGCTATCTCGAGAGGTGATGTTATCTACAAGGAGGCACAAGAACACGGGCTCTGCCCTGGAGACAATCAGGCATTCTACTGCCGTGATTGGTCATCTACCCTCTCCACAATATTGTCAGTGTTGCAGTGCTGTGATCCACGGCACTGACAATATAAAAAATAAAAGTGGTGGCTCCCCCACAACACCAGTCCCCCCTGGAGAGCTCCCAGTCCCTATTGGGAGCTGCCCAAGGGGGATAGGTGCACCATCTGAATTTAGGTTTTCTGGCTAGTCAGTTGGGCTAAGGCCCCCATAATGCACTATTCAAAGGGTGGGGGTCCCTGAAGGAGAGACGAGCTCTCATATGCCCATATCATAAGCCCAAACAAAGATGATCAAATGACGAGGCATGAGCCTAGAGGAGTGCTCCTGCCCCATTTGTTCAGTAGACCACCAGAGTCATTACAGGTATGTGTTGGGGGACAGGGTCTTTGAGGGGTCATGGGGCCCCCCTTTGCCATCTGGCTAGCTGGAACATTTTCTTGAATTGGGTAGGTGGGAGGGGGGAGGATGGGGACACAGGGCCCCCTACCCTTGAATAGTGCATCAGGGTGGAGGGAGGGAGAGTTAGTCCAACTCGCTAACCAGGAAACCTTTAAGTTTGGTGGTGCACTGTTCCCTCCTGGGCAGCTCCCAATGGGGAGAGGGAGCTGTCTGAGGGATCGGTGCAGCAGGGGGACTACCACTTTTATTTTTGATATTATTGGTGCTGCAGATTGCAGTACCGTGACACTGACAATATTGGGGGGAGGCCCAATCGCAGCATTTAGGGTGGACAGGTGAGCAATTGGGCAAGCACCTAATCGATACCATCCCTCCTCATGGATTTACCATAGGGACCCGTGGTACCTGCTTTGGCAGGCACTGTGAGAGACTTCCCATGGAATCTGATGAGACAGGTAACATGGGTTCTCCGCAGGAAATGCAAACCTCAGCGGTACCTGCAGGATCTCCCCTGGGAATGACCCCTGCAGATACCGCGGAAGTTTCTTGCTTACCATGTGATTTTGGCTGCTAAAGTGGTCTAATGCAATTTAGTAGGCATACCCCCATGTGATACTTTGAATTTAATGAAAATTCTTCAAAATTATCAGGACTGAAATGCCAGCCATCCCACCCTTATTGCCACGTTCTCCACTAGTAGAGAAAAATAGGTTGTTTAGTAGTTAACTACTCTCTGCAGGAGATGCTGGTATTTGTTAGAAAGCAGTAGTGCGTTTACACAGATTCCTTAAGATTTATATAAGGTTTTGATAGAATTCTACTTCATATAAGCTTCAGAATCTGAAAATTTCACCTGCTGTGGTTTTCCTCTATTTTCTTTTAGGTCATAGGGTGCAGGTGGCAAATTCCAGAGTTTGATTACTCGTTGAGTGAAAGTCTATTAGTCTTAAATGAACTATATTGTAGCTCATTACATGTCCCCTAGTCTTTCTATGTTTAATGATAATAAACAACCAATCTATGTTTACCATTCCATTGCATTCATTATTTTATAGACATCTATCGTATCTCCCCTCAGCCATCTTTTTTCCAAGTTGAAGAGTCCTAACTTTTTAAGCCTTACCTCATCCTTCCATCCCCTTTACGATTTTGGTGGCTCTTCTCTGTACCTTTTCTAATTCTTCTATATCCTTTTTAAGATATGGCAACCAGAACTGCACACAATATTCAAGGTGCATTCGTACCATGGAATGACAGAGAGGCATTATAATATCCTTAGTTTTATTTTCCATTCTTTTCCTAATGATTCCTAGCATTCTATTTCCTTTCTTGGCTACTGCTGCACACTGGGTGGAGGGTGTCAACATATTATTCATGATGAAGCCCAAATCTTTTTCCTGGGTGGTGATTCCTAATGTGAAACCTTGCATCGTTTAACCGTAGATTGGGTTGCTCTTCCCTAAGTGCATAAATTTGTACTTGTCCACATTAAATTTCATCTGCTATTTGGACATTGAGAAACTGGCCATTTAGCCTGACTCTCTGTTTTCTTTTAACCAGTTCCTGATCCACAATAGTACACTGCCTCCTATCCCATGACTTTTTAATTTCGCCGTCTCTCATGAGGGACCTTGTCAAAGGCTTTCTGAAAATCCAGATACACTATATCAACTGGCTCACCATTCTTTACCTGTTTATTCACACCTTTAAAATATATAACAGATTGGTAAAACAAGATGTTTCTTGGCTAAATCCATGTTGACTTTCTCCCATTAAATTATGACTATCTACATGTTCAGTAATTTTATGCTTTATAATGGTTTCTATCATTTTGCCCGGTACTGATGTCATGCTCACAGGTCTGTAATTTCCTGGATCATCTCTTTTTAAAAATTAGTGTTACACTGGCTATTCTCCAATCTTCAAGTACTACAGATGATTTTAATGATAGTTCACGGATTACTAATAGTAAATCTGCAATCTCATATTTAAATTTTTTCAGCACCCTGGGATGTATATCATCTGGTCTAGGTGATTTGCTACACTTTAGTTTATCAAACAGTTGTAATACATCTTCTTGTTTTATCAAGATTTGTTTAAATTCTTTTGATATATCACCTTTGAATACCATATCAGACATTGGTAACTTCCCATAGCATTGGTTAGGGAAGGGGTTCCTTCCCGAAATTTCTTGCTTTGTTTAATATTTCTTTGTAAATGGGATAAAATTTACAATTTAATATTTTGGCACCCATAGGCAAGACCAAACAGGAGATCCCAGAGAATGGGGGGAGGGGAGTCGACAGAGATCCCCAAGATCGGAGAATCAGAAGAGGAAGACCATTGTACCACAGTGGTACCCTTTCGAAGCAGCCCATGCATCTGGCCCTAAAGTAAGCAGGAACCGACTCCTCTTTGGCCTGGGTATTTGGCACCTTCAAAATCAGAGGACCCAGGGCAGTTGTCTTTTTTGCCTATGCCTAAATTTGGGCCTGCTGTTCCTGGTTGCATAATTGTGTCTTTAAATATTGTGTGATATTTGATTTGTCATACAACATCAGTTTCTATTGACTTCTGTTTTGGAATATAATTTTCAAAATCTAATAAAAAGAAAAAGAAAATATACTTTTAACACTCCAAATAAAGGGTTACCAGATGTCCCTGATTTTTGCGGTTTGTCCCCGATTGATTTTACAGCTGTGTCCTTGACTCCCACCTAATTGGAGCAGAGGGGTAGAAAAGAAATTTTATTACATCCATTATCTGGGTGGCTACTAAAATGATTAGTGGTCTTTGTTATAAAATATATGAGGACAGACTTAAGGATCTTAATATGTACACCTTAGAGGAAAGGCGGGATAGAGGTGATATGATTGAGACGTTTAAATACCTCCGTGGCATAAATGCACAGGGGAAGAGCCTCTTTCGATTGAAAGCAAGTACTGCTACGAGGGGACATAGGATGAGGGTGAAAGGGGATAGACTCAGGAGTAATATGTTGAAATATTTCTTTACGGAAAGAGTGGTAAATGCATGAAATAGTCTCCCAATGGAGGTGGTAGAGATGAGGAAAGTATCTGAATTCAAAAAAGCATGGTACCAACACAGAGGATCTCTAAAGGAAAAAAGGGGACTGTTGTAGTGGTTGATATGGAAGGGCAGACTAGATAGGCCATGTGTTTTTTTTCTGCCGTCATATTTATATGTTTCTAATTTGCACAATACAGGGGAAATGCATCCGTTTCTAGTTCTCTGTCAATTTGTCTGCTTGGAATTGATATTGTCACTGTGATGGGATTGCTGGGGGAGTTCAGGGTAATGACTCCTCTTATCTCCTCCATGGCTTATTGCTCAAACCTGAAACTAAGATATCCCTTCCTCCCTCTTTCCACCCCACCCCCACCCCCCACAGTCTTCAGATAAGAGTCTCAGATTTGCCTACAAAATTTCTGATAGCTCTATCCATATAGGCAGTACTGTTTCAGTTTCATGTCTTTTGGATTATATTCAGTCCCAGAGGTGTTTCACCACACTGTTTGGTGGCTGATGGAAGCTCTTCAGTGACAATGGTATATATGGAGAATCCACCGAAGAAGAACATGACAAATTCTTGAAATTTGTATTGCAGGGGCACATAAGATCAGTTTCAAATGCTGCAAACAGGTCACGTTTTCAGGGTATCCCTAAATAATACAAATCCTACTCCTCACACTCACAGAGCAAAAACCCTTCTCCCAACATACAATTCAAAAACAGATTTTTAATGTATGTAAATCACTTACCATGAACTTTATTTAGCTGTGTTTATATCCTGCTTTTCACTGGGTCAAAGCAGTTGGGGAATACATTTAACACAAGGGGATATGAGACACATGCATTAATACTTACAGGGAACATGGGCAATGGAGGGTTAAGTGGCTTGCCCAAGACCACAAGGAGCACCTGTGGGACTAGAAACCCCAGTTCTTCTGGCCCAAGGTTGCTATCCTCTAGTGGGATTTGAACCACTGACCTTCTAGCCTGTGGTACCTTGCCCCAACCACTAGGCTACTCCTCCCTTGTTATCCTAGCTATAAACAATCAGCAGAGACTCAGTAGTGAGTAGACAAACAAACTAAACAATGGGTATGAGAAAAGCCTCAGATAACTTAACCTCCCTCAATGTGGCTACTCAGGGTCATAAGGGAACAAACAGCTCCACATCATAGGCTGAAAAAACTCCTCCCCTCAACGAATTCAAAAATGTTTTTATTACAAAATACTTAAAAACCTCTAAACAACATCTACAACAGAGGTACCCCAGGGTGCCCTGACAGTAACAACCCCTCAAGTGGCATTAGAACACCAGTTATATAGGAGCTATTTAAACCAGAATCACAGACCAACATAATGGCCACCTATAAAGGAATAAAGTAACGAGCAGTCACAGAACGTCTCAGACACAATTCAAAGCCTGCCCGCAGCTCCATACTTAGCTCAGGACAGCAGCTCGTCAAACTCTTCAGCAGTTCTTCAAGCTTGCAGCACTCCCAGCTTCAAACACTCCTGCACAGGACGCCGAGAATCCAGGAAATGCTGCTACACTCGCCACTGAATCCACCACCATACCAGCTCTCAGGTATATTCCCTCTGTGGTAGGGGTGATTAGTGGAGCTTTCCTCACATGGGTGCTCCAGGCCTCAGAGCTTTTCTCATGGGACCCTACCAGAAGAGGGGAGCGGGATTTTGACCACTGAGTGTGTCTGCCGCGTGGTGGCTGAGGTTCTTCCTCTGTGTGCCCTAGGAGTTGTGGATGCCACTTTTCAACATTCTTAGGTGCTGAATTGTGGCACTAGGTCTCTGCTGGCCGAGAATAGCCAGTTGGCCCTGAAGGATCATGGAAGTATGTAGGCTGTAGGCATTGGCTGGTTCACATTACAAGACAAAGCCTATGTTGGCCTTCTGACTCAAACTCAAGCTATTTCTCAAGCTAGCAAGGAGTTGCTTGTCTAGAAGATTTGTCAATGCAAACTACAACAAAAACACATCAAAAATAGTATTTGCCATACATGGAGTACCAGAAGATGCAATAAATAAATTTGTCAGTGTCAATGAACTTGTGTAATTGGGTAGTAGGATCATAAAGACATTCCTCAAAAAGGCCAGAGATGCCACTGAAGACCCTTGTTTTGTTCTGATCAACTAATGGGTATTCACACTGCAATGTGGAAAGTTACCTGCTGAATTACAGTTTGTAAGACAATTAGGTATAGATCTTCCTGTGCTCTCTTTATGGGTATCCTATCCATAAGTTCTCAGCAAAAACGTAAGGTGAAAATCTCAGGATTGAAGGAGCCAGATGATGGGGACCAGGGCCGGCCCGTCCATTGAGCAAGAATGTTTTTTGCACAGGGCCCCGCGTTTCAGGGGGCCCCGCGCAAAAAACATTCTTCAGCATCCCACATTTAAAAAAAAAAAACCACACCGGCTGCTTCTGCCTCGGCAGCAGCAAGAGCGCTGCCGCGGCAGCATCAAGAGCTCTGCCGCGGGCCCCCCCTGCCCGGCAGAGCCTCCGTGCATCCTCAGCAGCTTTCTTCATGTCCACAACGCGGGCTGCTTTCCGCGCCGCGTGAGTTTCCTTTCTCGCGGCTCTGTTAAGCCCGCCGAGGGTGATGGGATTTCCCATCAGCCCCGCGGGATTAAGAGAGCCGCGAGAAATGAAACTCTCGCGGCTCTGAAAGAAGCCCGCGTTTTGGACATGAAGAAAGCTGCTGAGGATGCACGGAGGCTCTGCCGGGCAGGGGGGGGCCCCGCGGCAGAGCTCTTGATGCTGCCGCGGCAGAGCTCTTGATGCTGCCGCGGCAGAAGCAGCCGGTTTGGTTTTTTTTTTTTTAAATTTGGACGGATAGGGGGGGGGGGGGTGGGACTGGTAATGGGCTATGGGAGGGGAGGCTAAACTGGAAGTGGGCTGATGGGGGGGGGTGGTGAGGACTGGTAATGGGCCGGGGGGGGGCTGGTTAGGACTGGTAATGGGCCAGGGGGGGGGTGTGGTGGTGGTTAGGACTGGTAATGGGCCATGGGGGGGAGGCTAAGACTGGAAATGGGCTGATGGGGGGGGGGGTGGTGAGGACTGGTAATGGGCCGGGGGGGGGGGGCTGGTTAGGACTGGTAATGGGCCCGGGGGGGGGGGGTGGTGGTGGTTAGGACTGGTAATGGGCTATGGGGGGGGGGGCAAAGTGGGCTGATGGGGGGGGTTAGGACTGGTAATGGGCCATGGGGGGTGGAGGCTAGGACTGGTAATGGGCCATGGGGGGGGGAGGCTAGGACTGGTAATGGGCTGATGGGGGGGGTTAGGACTGGTAATGGGCTATGGGGGGGGGGTTAGGACTGGTAATGGGCTATGGGGAGGGGGCTAAGGCTGGAAGTGGGGGGTAGGACTGAAAATGGGCTGATGGGGGGGCTAAGACTGGAAATGGGCGGATGGGGGGGTAGGACTGGTAATTGACTATGGGGAGGGGGCTAAGACTGGAAGTGGGGGGTAGGACTGGAAATGGGCTGTGGGGGGGGTTAGGACTGGTAATGGGCTATGGGGGGGCTAAGACTGGAAGTGGGCTGATGGGGGGGTGGTTAGGACTGGTAATGGGCCATGGGGGGGTAGGACTGGAAATGGGCTGATGGGGGGGGGTTAGGACTGGTAATGGGCTATGGGGGGGCTAAGACTGGAAGTGGCTGATGGGGGGGGATGGTTAGGACTGGTAATGGGCCATGGGGGGGGTTAGGACTGGTAATGGGCCGGGGGGGGGGTTAGGAGTGGTAATGGGCTGATGGGGGGGAGGGTTAAGACTGGTACTGGGCCATGGGGGGGGGGATAGGAATGGTAAAGGGCCAGGGGTGGGTAGGCTAAGACTGGAAGTGGGGTGAGGGGGGGGGTTGGACTGGTAATTGGCTATGGGGGGGCTAAGACTGGAAATAGGTGATGGGGGGGCTAGGGACTGGAAATAGGGTGATGGGGGGGTTAGGACTGGTAATGGGCTATGGGGGCTAAGACTGGAAATGGGCTGATGGGGGGGTAGGACTGGTAATTGGCTATGGGAGGGGGGCTAAGACTGGAAATAGGCTGATGGGCTAGGACTGGAAATAGGGTGATGGGGGGTTAGGACGTAATGGGCTGATGGGGGTTAGGACTAGTAATGGGCTATGAGGAGGCTAGGACTGGAAAGGGCTGAGTGGAAGGAGGGCTTGAACTGCAAATAGCTGATGGGGACGGGGGCTTGGAATGGAAATGGGTTGTGAGGGGGAGGGAGCTAGACTGGAAATGGGTGAGGGGGGGCTAGGACAGGAAATGGGCTGATGGAGGGGCTAAGACTGGAAATTGGCTGTTGGGGGGTGCTAAGATTGGAAATGGGCTGTGGTGGGGGTTTGGATTGAAATGGACTCATGAAGGGGCTAGAACTGGAAGTAGGCTCATGGGGGGCTTGGATTGGAAATGGGCTGAGTGGAGGGGAGCTAGGATTTGACATGGGCTGATGGTGGGGCTAGGAAAGGACTAGAAATGGGCTCATGGGGGGCTGGATTGGAAATGAGCTGATGGAGGGACTTGGATGGGACTGCAAATAGATGGGGGAGCTAGGACTGGAAATGGGCTTATGGGGGGCTAGGACTGGAAATGGGCTGATGCGGGGACTAGAAGGGAGCGGATGCTGGGTGGGACTGGAACTAGAATGGAGCTGATGTTGGGGGAGGATTAGAATGGGATGGAGCTGGGAGAGTGAAATGGAGAGCGAAAAAATATTTTGTGTGGAGGGGAAGACAAATCTACAATTGTCCGGATATTGGGAGAGTAAGTGGGGATTGAGGATGGAGGGGTAAAATTTGAGTGGATGAAATAGGAATGAGGAAAGAGGAAAAGGAGAAAGATTAGTATGTTAAAGCAGATGTAGAGAGAGAATGGAAAAAAACTAGAAGAGAGAAGAAAAGACAAATGGACAGCAGACGATGAAGAATTAGCGGAAGACATGAAGAAAACAGAAGAAAGTGGCTGGAGCAATTGCAGATTAAAAAAAATGCAAAAAAGGTAGAAAAATATCTCTTTATTTGAATTTATTAATTGGAATATGTCAGCTCTGGGAAATGTGCATCATTAACGTCTGCGCTTTGTTAGTACAAGAGCAAATTAATGTATAGTTTTATTTCTACAGTGTTGTACATTCCAGTTTGGCTTTGGGATTCCCAGTTTAATTATTGTCTTCCTGTTTCTAAATTGTGATTCCTTGTTTGGTGATGGTTTATGTTCTGTTCATGTGTAACTGAGCTGAGGTATTCTGTTTATGTAATTCCTATTTGACATTGCCACTTGTTCTCTTTCCCCAGTAGGTCATGTATTGTTGTTCTCTGAAATGTATTGGTTTAATATTTGCAGCGTTTCCTTTTGATAGTTAGGGTATGGTGCTTTATGAGTCCTGGTAGTGCTGTTAGGATACGGCGGGTTTGCTATGGGTTCTAAATGGGCAGTGTTTGTAGTAGTTCCTAATGTGTCTGGCGGTTGGCACTGGATTATAGTAATGTAGAAGTCTTTTAGTCTTTCTTTATTCATACACTCATTAAGAGGCATGTTTACTAAAAGTTCGTGTATGGTAACATTATGCAAATATTTATGCAAATGAGGACCCTTATGCAAATGAGGCCCCGCACCGAGTCTCCGCACATGGCCCCGCACCCCCCTTGGGCCGCCCCTGATGGGGACCTACTACAAAGGGCATTGAGTTTTACTCTTGAAGGGCAAGAATGAAACAATTTTAGAAAGCAGTGAGCACAAGGGCTATTTTGGTTGTCTTTACTAATGTGGTAATTTATAGTCCTTTGTTTTAAGGGTAGCCTAATGTTCAGGCCATAGGTATCATTCAATAATGATGTGTTCATACTTTGGGGATGGGAGGGGGAGATTAAGGAGCTTGTATTTAGTTCATGCCTTTTTCTGAGGTAGCTCAAGGTGAGCTACATCCAGGTACAGCAGATATTTCCCTGTCCCCATACCCAAATCGTAAGGAGCAGAACTGCCAGCTTCACACAACATTTCGCCAACACCACCACCCTCAACATTCAGGTTAACCTAGCCACAAGGACATCTGCCTTCCAAGCCTCTCTAGTTCAAGTGCTTCTGCACAGTTATCATAAAGCACACTGACCATAGCCCACGCTATACAAGTCTCAGTTTCTGTACGCACATTTAAGTTTTCTGTTCTGCGCTTGTAATCATTAAATTATGTTATATGTAACTCTTCTTCCCCCGTTATCTGTAATTACCAAATGCATGGAACGTTCTCTGTTGCATCTAGTTACCTGTAAACCATTTTGAGTTGTAGAAAAGTGGTATAAAAACTATGCTAAATAAATAAATGTAATGCATATATCAGCCCCAATATGCACATAAGACAGACCTCTGAATATGTGGTGTTAACTTTACATGGATAACTTATCTGTATAAAGTTAGGACTGCTATTTCTGCATTCATACTTAAGTATGTAAGTTATCCAGATAGCATCTGAATAAGGTTTTTGGCCTGGCCTCCACCATGCCTCTAATCCTGCCCATAATTTTACTTTATTATATCACTTATATAGCCAATAGTTATGCATTTTAATGTGATGGGAAATTTAACAAAAGCACTTAAACAACTAGCAACTGATGGTGGCCACATGCTTTTGAATATTAACCTTTTTCCTGGCACTATCACAAAAACGCTATTAATTTCTTAACAGTGTTCTTTTTCTTACTACATGTAATGACTGCAAGACATAAGTATAGTATTAATAGATTTAAAGTTTGTCTTTGTAGTTTTTTATCTATGTTCCTATACAGGAACATTGCCAAGAAATTGTACGTTCAACCCATGCAAGAGAACATCCTACTAGAACGCAAAAATAACAGATAAATCAAGCAGATACTAGTGACTAATGCTACAGTATGCATGTCTGTCACTTGTGGTAGTCCACAAAGCAAGTTTTGCCCTTATCGGAGTGAAGTCGGACCTTGCAGACCTCGCACATGACCATAGTGTTCTTCGAACACATGTGGCAGCGTCCCTGCGTGCAGATCATGTGTTCATGAAGTAACTCCTGTGCCTGCCGGACATCTTTTGGCAAGTTGGCTATGTGATTTGATCTGATTGAATGTTCCTAAATGGCAGTGCCCTTCAAGAGACACAAGGTAACATAGTAACATAGTAAATGACGGCAGATAAAGACCAGCATGGCCAATCTAGTCTGCCCAGCACGATGGCAAGAGTAGGTGCACCTGCTGCTCCATGCAGGTCACCCCTCCCCACGTCCCTGTTTAGGGGTGAACCCACCACTCCATGCAGGACACCCCTATTTGTTGAGAAATTAGATGGTTCAGTTTATTTTGATTTTATCCTGTTGCTGTAAAGGGATCCACTGTGTCTGTCCCATGCCATTTTGAATTCCGTCACCGTGTTTGCCCCACCACTTCCTTCAGGAGGGCATTCCAAGTATCCACCACCCTTTCTGTGAAAAAGTATTTCCTGACATTGCCTTTCAATTTACCACCTTGCAGCTTCCTGTTATGCCCTCTAGTTTTGCAGCTTCCCCGTCTTTGGAAGAGGTTTGTTTGTTCATTATTTCCCTTTAAGTATTTAAAGGTCTGAATCATATCTCCCCTATCCCTCCTCTCCTCCAAAGTGTACATGTTTAGGTCTTCAAGTCTCTTCTCATAAGGCTTCTGATGCAGGCTCCAAATCATTTTGTTTGCCTTCCTCTGAACAGTTTCCACTCTTTTTACATCCTTTGCAAGATACGGTCTCCAAAACTGAACACAGTATTCCAAGTGAGGCCTCACCAGTGACTTGTACAACGGCATAAGTACCTCTTCCTTTCTGCTGGTGATTCCTCTTTGTATGCAGCCCAACATCTTCCTGGCAATGTCACCTCTGAATGTCAGATGATCTATGTCACTTCCATGAAGGTAACAGTGTATTTTCCAAGCAGCCACGACAGATACATTGAGGACGTTTGTGAATAGTGGCCACCACCATTTCTTTCCACGCATAGATGGCCTGTAGCTTGCTAAGAGTCTGTCCATGAGATCCACTCCACCCATTCCTTCATTATAGCGCTTCACCACACAGCAACATCTGATGTACCCTTGACTCGGCAACGAGCGGTTTGAAGTGGGTCATGTGTGAGATTGTTGCTGGCTATGCAGACAACAGAATTGTCATGCCATTTTGCTACATAGACATATCTTCCTTTAATTTCTTTGCACCATCAACATACCCGGGAGATCTCAGAACTATCTGAGACCTCCCGGGTATGTTGATGGTGCAAAGAAATTTAAGGAAGATATTTTTGGAGGATTCATTACACAGGTACACTAAAAAAAAATTTTTTTTAACTGCCTCTAATGTTTCGATTGATTTTTACGTTTTTTGGTGCGCTGAATCCAAATCTGGTAACCAATTTGCTCCATCACGTACAGATTTTTTGCTACATTGGGTTAGCAGTTTGAGGTGAACGTTTCAGATTGAGTGCGATCGAGATAAAAGTTTCTTGGATGAATTCTTTATACTAATTGTTTAGTAGTTATTCAAATAAGAATAAAGAAAATTGTAACAAGGCAGCACATAAGAATAGAGTAATGTCAACAAAACACACTGTGATGGTAGCAAAATTGTCTGCACTTAAAACAGCCACATACATGTGCACAAACATTGAGCATATAAGAGCGAGGTTAGACACAAAGCAAAGCAAAGAAATGTGCAAAAAATGTTGTACAGGTATGTATGTAAGAATAGAAAACGCAAACCGCACCATTGCAATACATGAAGACAAACACCCGATGGTGTGAAAATAAAATTCTAATAAATGAGATCCGACACTGTGGTAATAACTAGCAAATTTTTATTTCAAAGTTTAGTAAAAACAGGATATTTGTCAACACAGTTTAGATTTTAAAGTCATTCTTGGGTCAATCAATCTCCTAGTGGGCCCGTTTCTTCTTCCCCCGAATGCTTCTCTTGGTGCGCTGCTTGGCGTATTTTTCATCTGGGGTTTCCCGCAGCAGCAACCAGCAGAAATCAGCCATCATAGTGGTGTTCCATCTTCCTTGGTACCTTCTCTCTGCGTCCTTGATGTCCTGGTGAAACCTTTCACCTTGTTCTTCACTGTACGCCCCCAAGTTTTCGGGAAAGTAGTTCACATGGGAGTGCAAGAAATGGACTTTCAGGCTCATGTTACAGCCTTGTTCTTTGAAGGCATTGAGCATCCTGGCAACAATATCCTTATAGTTCTCAACCCGCCTGTTCCCCAAGAATTTGAGAACAACATCCTTGAAGGAATCCCAGGCTTCTTTTTCCTTCTCAGACATCATTTCAGCGAATGCTCCATCTGAAATGAGTTTCCTTATATCAGGGCCAACAAACACTCCTTCCTTTAGCTTTGCTTCAGAAAGTCGGGGGAACTTTGAGCAAAGGTACCGAAAGCACTCACCATCTTTTCGAAGGGACTTGATGAATTGCTTAATGAGACCCAACTTAATGTGGAGAGGTGGTAATAGAATTTTATCACGAGGTACCAAGCTCTCATGAAGAACATTTTTCTCACCGGGTCTCAAATACTCCCGAATTGGCCAGTCTTTTTTCCCCCAGTGTAGGTCGCGGGCCCGGCTATCCCACAAGCAAAGGAAACAGGGATATTTGGTGAAACCGGATTGCTGCCCTAATAGCATGGATAGAATTTTAAAGTCTCCACAAAACATCCACTTATGCTCATCATAACGAATCTTCTGAAGAATCAGGGCCAAATTCTCGTATTTTTCTTGGAGAATAACAGAGTGAGCAATAGGAACTGAAGCGAATGTGTTGCCATTATGAAGAAGAACACCTTTTATGCTGTCTTTTGACGAATCAATGAACAGCCGCCATTCAGCAGGATCATACTTGAGTTTAAACTTTTCCATCACTCGGATCACGTGAGCACATGAGCGAGTGAGGACGTGTCCTCAGTGCGCTCCCGGACCGTTTCCCTAAAAACGGCAAGAAAGCGGCAATTTTGAGAGCGGGTGCGAGCGGTAATCGTGGGAGTACTAACCCGGAGACTCTTCGTGAGTAAAGAGCCTTGAAGGTGAGCGCGAGGTGCGGCGCACCCATGCGGTCCTGCAGCAAAACGGGAGGAAGGACAAAGTACCTGGGCCCCGAGACCATAAGATGGCGGCGACCACGCGGTCTGGAACGAGCCTGAGTTCCCCCGGGTCGTCTCCGGGCTCAGGAGCCGGCGAATCGGGAGCGGAAGACCTTGCACAAGAAGTCGCTAAGTTGTTAGCACCCCAGCTAGATTCCATTCTGCACAAATTAGATGCAATGGCAGAGACATATGGCGAGCTTACCCGGAGAGTAGAGGAAGCTGAGCATCGCATCACAGCACTAGAAGAGGGTGAGGGGAAACATGATACCCTCTTAGCTCGGCACCAGAAGGAAATTGCAACGCTCCTTGAAAAAACGGACGATCTTGAAAATAGATCACGCCGCAATAATTTGCGGCTGGTGGGAGTACCAGAGGCCTGGTCTGATCAACAACTTGCTGGGCTTTTGAATCTTGGCTACCCAAAGAGTTGGGGCTCGAGGATTTGATTGGCCGGGTCATAGTGGAGCGAGCGCACCGCCTGGGACCGAAGAGGGGCCCTGATGAGAGACCGCGACCGGTGTTAGCCCGGTTAATGAACTTCCAGCACAAAATGGCCCTACTTCAGGCATATCGCAAGAGGCGCTCCCTACAACTGGACAATAAAGTGGTTCTAATGTTCCAGGACTACTCTGCCGCCTTAGCGGCTAAGCGAAAGGAGTTCTCCCCACTTTGTGGCCAACTGGTGAAAGCGGGCATTCGCTTTGCCCTTGTGTATCCTGCTATATTGCGTGTATACCATGAGGGGAAGACCCATAATTTTGATCGAACTTCGGCGGCAAAGACCTTCCTGGCTGCGATGCTGCGCACTGGGTCGGAGAATGGCGTGGACACTGCGCCTTGATCGGGAATATGGACCTGCTTGACTGTAACCTGGATGGGCAGGCCTCGCGTCTCCTAGACTGGATGAGAGTGTCTAGTGTGATGGGGGCTGCCAATAGGACATTATTGTGGGGGTGACATGGCTGCTACACTGGTGGTGGATGTGTAGCTACAGGTTGGTGATCTCTGTACCCTGCTGGTTTAACCATGTTGTGTTATTAGCACTAAGCATGTTGGCTTTTTCTTTGCTGGGGTGCTTGGTTGAGCTGTGATTCACCCAGACTCTCTGTAGGGAACTGCAGGGGGACGGTCCGGAAGTGCGGGCTGTGATTCTCTCCTTTTGAGGGTTATGGTAGAGTTTTTTAAGGTAAAGGTAGAGGGAGGGAGGGGGAGGGGGGGAGTAGTACTGGTTCGGGGGAGGGAGGGGGGACGGGACCGAGAGGAGTTGGAGTGGTGGGCGGAAGGGAACGAGGTGGAGGTTGAAGAGAGGCTTGTAGAGAGGATTAGAGGGGTGTGGGTAGGGGAGGGCGGAGGATGGCACGCGGTGAAGACTTGGGAGGGAGAACAGGGGAGGGTTTTAAATGGTTGTGTGTCTATAGTTTGGGTATTGGGAACGCAGCATGGTAGGCGGAGCATTGGGGGCCTTGAGATAACGCACCTGGAGATGAGGCTGGGCATCTCTGGGTGGCTTTATGGATGTTTGATTTGCTGGTTTGAATGGAGTGGGGACTATGCCTGAGATAAAGATAGTGTCTTGGAATGTTGGAGGCATAGGCTCCCAGATAAAACGAACTAAGATCCTGCAGGGGTTGAAGCGAAAGGGAACGCATATTGCCCTGTTGCAAGAGACCCATTTAAGTGCCAGGGAACATCAGAAATTGAGGCGCGATTGGGTAGAGGTTTCTTATGGTGCTGATTCCGGCACAAAGAAAGCGGGAGTAGCGGTGTTAGTACGGAGGGGGGTGCCCTTTGAAGTTCACACAGCGCAGGCAGATCCACATGGCAGATATCTCTTGTTGCAGGGCAAGCTCTTTGCTGAACCTCTGTGGATATTGAATGTGTATGCTCCAAATGTTTATGAACACGCTTTCTTTACACATTTATTGGGCTTGCTGAAAGGTGCGGGGCGGGCAAACGTCATTGTGGCAGGGGACTTTAATTGTCCACATGATCCGCGATTTGATAAGTCCCATCATCGGGAGGAGGGTGCCTGGTCACGAAGGGGAGTTAGCTATCTTTGTAGGCAGGGTGAGTTAGTGGATGTGTGGCGCATGCTACACCCGGGTGACCGCACATACACTCACCAGTCCAGAGCGCATCTAACCTGGTCCCGCATAGACTCTATTCTGGTTAATGCGAAGGGAGTTTCGTGTGTCCTGCAGGCTGAGATAGAAACCGATTATGATCTCGGACCATGGGATGGTTTGGATAACTTGGGATTGTGCAGGGCCGCCTAGAGCAGGATGGCGCTTTCCTGTCTACCTATGGGAAGACGAGGACTTTCGGGAATATTTGCAAAAACAGTGGGAAGAGTATGTCTCATTCAATGATACCCCGCAGTGTTCACCGATATTGTTTTGGGAGGCTAGTAAGGCCGTGCTGCGTGGAGCGATTATTTCGTATACTGCCCGTCGACGTAGGCACATAGACCGTAGTGTGCTGCAATTGGAACGTGACTTACGAATATTGCAGGGGAAGTTGGGTGGGCATAGGGATAGTGCCGTCCAGCGGGAATACACTCGAACGCAGGCAGTTCTGAATGCATTGCTCCAGAGTAGAGCGACGCTTTCGATACAACACTATAAACATCGTCTACATGTATTTGGTAACCGTTCTGGGAGCTTATTAGCAAAGCTTATTCGGACGTCCGGGGGTACTCGCTTTATTCCAGTCCTGCGAGATGAGACTGGTAAGATACAACATAGATCGGAGGACATAGCTAAGATTTTCCGTACCTTTTATGAGCGCCTCTATAGTGAAGAGGAGAGGGACTATGCCCAAGCGGTGGCTTTCCTGCAGAACTTAGAGCTGCCGCGTCTTTCGGCGGGAATATTAGCACAATTGAATGCCCCACTGTCGGTAGCAGAGGTCTTGGAGGGTATTAAGCGGGGTAAGTCTCATAAGGCTCCAGGCCCAGATGGTTTTAGCATGGAGTATTATAAAATTTTGGCTCCGAATTTGGCTCCTTCTATGGTGGTGATGTTTGAAGCGGCGCGGGATGCTGGGATATTTCCGCGAGATATGAGGTGTGCGGACATTACGGTGATCCCCAAACCGGGGAAAGATCCGATGGATCCTGCCTCATATCGACCGATCTCTCTTATAAATTGTGACTTAAAGCTTCTGGCCTCCGTACTGGCAAATCGGCTCACCCCCGTCTTACCGTCTCTTATTAATGAGCGACAAGTCGGCTTTGTGCGGGGTCGGGAGGCATCGTGGAATATTACTAGACTTCTTTTAGGTATGGATCATTGTTTGCAGCATAATGAGGAGCTCCTGCTAGTTAGTCTGGATGCAGAGAAGGCCTTTGATAGAGTGGCCTGGCGCTATCTCTGGGTCGCTTTAGAGGCCTTTGGTTTTCATGGGGATTTCATGCGCTGGGTTCGGGCACTGTATGCGCAACCTATGGCACGAGTGGGTTCTAATGGAGTTTTCTCGGACCCCTTTGAATTGGCGAGAGGAACTCGACAGGGATGCCCTCTCTCCCCATTATTATTTGTGTTGGCCTTGGAGCCGCTGCTACAGGCTCTGCAGACCGACCCCGGAATTATGGGGATTCAAATGGGTGGAGACGTGCTGAAAGTTTGTGCCTTTGCTGATGACATGTTGCTCTGCCTTACTACTCCGCTCATGTCATTGCCTCATGCACTACCTCTGATACGGGCATACGGACGATTTCGGGTCTAAAAATTAACACTACGAAGTCGGTGGTTTTAGATGTGGGGGGGAGAGTGCGACCTCGTTGGGTAGGGGAGTTTCCATTGGTGTGGGCGGACGGGCAGATTACGTATTTGGGTGTGCAGTTGCCGGAGCGACCAGATGATTTATATCGTGTTAATGTGCCCAGATTACTTGCTAGAAGTCAAAAGACCTTACTGAGCTGGCAGGGTCTTCCACTGTCACTGAGAGGGCGGATCGCGCTGTTTACAATGGTAGAATTTCCTAGGTGGATTTATGTTCTTCGTATGCTACCGGTTTGGATTCTTGATGGGGATTGGAGGCGCCTGGAACAATATCTTCGAGCGTTTTTATGGGGAGGTCGACGGGCGCGTATATCTTTACGGGCCTTGCAGACTAGACGGGAGGAAGGCGGTTTAGAGATGCCATCGCTGCGCAATTATAATCTTCGGTATTTGGCCCGCCACATATGGGCGATCCTGGAAGGACTCGAGGGGGGGGCTCTGGCCCGACAGGTGACAACGGCCTTCACCCCGTATCATCTCCTTTATCTCCTACATGTTGAGCACTTACCCCCGGTGTCTCGGGTGGGGGTGGGGAGGAAATATTTGGAGGCCCTGCGCGCTGGCTGGAGGGTACTCTGTCAGAGATTTGACTGGGATCGCCGACTGTCTCCACTGATGCCCCTGGTGGGTAACCCGGACTTTAGACCAGGTTTTTCTCAGCGTACTATCTTTTGCACATGGGCAGACAAGGGATTGGTGTGTCTTGGAGATTTGTATACGGGAGCGGCGGGTGTACTCGATAGTTTTCAGCAGATACGACAGCGATATGACATTCGCGCCCAAGATTTCTTTGGTTATCTGCAGGTGCGGCATTATTTAACCTCAACGATTGTGAGAGCTGAGGGGTGGTTGCTCTCTAGTTCTCCCCGTTTTGTGCTGGGGAAAGTTGGTGGACCGCTTGCCGGGGGAGGAGATTAGTCGGCAGTTGCTCCGACCCTCCGGAGGGGATATGCTTTTGGTGGACCTTGCAGGTAGGTGGCGAGGGGATGGCGTAGAAGAGATGACGGCGGATATATTGCGCGTAGCATTTGAGGGGATTCTGAAAGGATCGAAGTGGGTCTATCTCCAGGAAATGCAGTATAAGTTTTTGTGGAGAGCATATACTAGCGACCAATGGGCTGCACAGGCTGGAGTTCGGCCTAATGCTTTATGCGGATGGTGTGATCGGGAAGTTGGAACCCTGCTCCATAAGTTTTGGGGTTGCCCGAAGGTGCATGATTTATGGGTGCGAGTTTGCGCTCAGCTACAACGGTGGACGGGGTCAGAGTGCAACATACAGAGGGAAGTGTGTCTCTTCCATAATTGGACTTTAGGCTTTACTTACCTGCCGTACAGGCGTAGAGTGTTATTTGAGCGGGGCTTTCTGTTGGTCAAGCGGGCGTTACTCCGTCGCTGGATCTCTTCCTCACCCCCCTTTTTGGGGATGTGGGAACAGTCTATGTTTGATTTGATGATCATGGAAAGGATGACTGCTCAACAGAAGGGAGGTAGGGTTTGGGAGGAGTTTTGGGAAGTGTGGTCCCCTGTGATTTCTCAACTGTCCGCAAAGGAGCGAGGGGTGGTGCTTAACGTTGGTGGATGAGGCCCTAGGAGTGGGATGCCCGACTTGACGTGGGAGGCTTCCTGCCGCAGTGACGTAGCCATTCCTGCAGGGCTGTCCCGATGCTGTCTCGGGGCTGACCCAGTGTTGTCCCGGTGTTGCCCGGATGTGCTCTGAACCAGATATATGTAGTTTCCCTTTCACTGAGACTTTGGCCCCTGTTCTGTCTTGTGTAGGGCGCTGGGGAGAGGGGGACTAGCCAGTGGCTGTCTGTTGGGCCTTTTCTAGCTCTGATATGTGCGATGAATCCTACATGCTGTGCGGGGAGGGGAGGGTTAGGGCAAACGGGGGGGGGGGGGTTAAGGGGTGGCTGTGTTGGGGGGTTATTAGTATCAATGTTATTAGTATCAATGTTCATTGGATATATCGGTTGTTGTTCTCTAATGCTGTATTGTTTGCTCTTTTGGAAAAATTTTCAATAAAAATGATGTGAACTAAACTTTTCCATCACTCCGTATATATCGTTGCAAAATACCAAATCTTCCTCTTTGCTGAAATACTTCAAAAATTGTGTCTCGCGGTTGCGGTACCAATAAAAAGTTGTTCCTGGTGACAATAGATTTTTCTGTTTAAGCCGAGAACCTAGCAGTTGGGCAGCATCTTTTGGGAGTCCTAAATCCCGGACTAAATCATTCAATTCAGCTTGAGAGAAAAGTTCAGGTTTCGGATCTGGTTCAGTTTCAAACTCGGAAGTACTGGACTCATCGGGAAAAGCCATCTGATGAGTCTCATCATGATCAGAACCATCCACACAAATATGATCCAAAGATTTTGGTGGTTCAGGCACAGGTACTTCGTTGCTATGAGGCATAGGCCTAATTGCTGAGGGAAGGTTGGGGTAACTTATTACGTTCTTATTTTTTAAGTTGTATCCCTTCACAATGCAAGAGCAAAAATAGCAGTCACTGCTGTGGTCTCTTTGTTCACGCCACATCATAGGTATTCCGAAATGAAATGCTTGTTTTTTACCTTTCATCCATAAGCGTAGATCTTCCTCACATGTCTTGCACACTTTGTGAGGAGCCCACGGTTTGTCTTGATCGCCTAACTTCAAACCGAAATAGGCGAAATATACTTTTTTAATAAATGCAGAAATGTTCCTCTGCCGCTTCTTTTCACGGTATATTCCCCACAAATAAAACAAAAACTGTCCGGAGAGTTGACGCAACCTCTGGCTCTGTGAGCCATCACAAATACACAGCACTGCAAACTACAACTGTAGTGAACCACTTCGGAATAAAGCTGGATTACGACTGAGCAAACAAAAGGTAATAATGAACTTGCAAGAAACTGAAATTTGACAGGAACGTTCATGTCGCAACCACCGTGTTTGAGCGAGCGAACGAGGCGAGGTGAAACAGGAAAGAACATGCGCCAGCGCGAGTACTGGATTTAGCCCCCCCGCCTCCAATTGTCCTGTTAATGTATAAAATGAATACAAAACACTCTAGAATATCATGAGGGAGTGTTTCTAGTTAGTTAACCATTACAACCTCTATTTTGGGCCAAGAAAATAAAACTGCAGTCGGCTAAAAAGAAATTATGTGAACATTCCTTATATGGGTAAGAAATCTAATTTGCAAGAAAACGTGACGTGATGGAACATTTTGGCTATTTTTCCTGAATTCAGCACCCCAAAATCTATAGGAATCAGTTGCAAAACTGGAGGCAGTTTTTTGGTAGTGTACCTGTGTTTATTATCCACTTTTTTCATAAGAACATTTTGTGTTTGACAGAGTGTGTTTCAGTTTTTTGGATTGTATATAACACATGGCATTTGCTGAAGTCTTTTCAAGAAGCTTTCTAGCACCATCAGAAGCCCAGCTAACCTTGGCTAGAATGTTTTATCTAATCATGCTAATTAGTGCTGCTGAATATCCCCACAGACCGCCCAAAAAGTGCCTAATTAAAACCAGGGCACTCTGTGGGCGGAGCAGGGCAGTGACAACCACTATTCAGTTAGTGGTGATCTTCAGCCTCTAAATGGATAGCGTAAGCAGTAAAAGTTAGGACAGGTGAATGGTTATCTGAACTTTAATTGCTTAGTTGCCACTAACTGCATAGTATCTCCAGGGGCCAGCCAACCTGGATATTCAACAGTGAAAACTGGATATATTCTGCCACTGAATACCTGGTCCCAATTAACATGGAGGCAGCTAGGTGCTTTATTTTGTCTAGCTGCCCCTTCCCCAAGGATCTTTAGAAAGACCTTTGATTTAGTTATGAGCTGGTGATTTATTGATGATTGTTTCAGACAGAAGAACAGATGAGCTGAGGCAGGCTTTTGAAATTTACCCACTGTAATATCTAAAATATGCCAGGTCGAATATGATGTTAATTATATGTTGTACATCACCTGGAGCAAAACAAATCGTGACAGTGAAATAAATATAAAATAATTAAAAATGAAAATACAAACATATTTGTGGTGCATGCAAGCATTGTGGCAAAAAGCAGTTTTAACTATGCTTATTGACATCAAAATGAAACGTCAGCTAAGCTGGCTAAAATACTTTAGAAAGGAATCAGTTTTAGGGTATTGGTAAGTGTGATATTTAAGGTACTTAACACTGAGACTTGCACCTCATTGCACAATTGGGTGTGTGCCATACTGGATCTTGTTTCCTACATGGTAATCACTGTCCTGAACTACTAAGATAGCAACGAGAATGGTGAGCAAATGTTGATTGGTGCACATAGGCTCACATTTCTTGTGTGTTCCTTTTTAGGTCGGTCCCAGCTCTTACCCATGGCACAGGAGATGCTACTGAAACAGCAGGGCCACCTCTACCACCCTCCAGTGCGACCAGCAACAAGAGGCTACAGCAGACCCAGGCTCAAATGGATGAGGTAAGCAAAGAAACATGCAAAACCCTATAGGGTACATCCCTCCAAACAAATGGCCTTGCATCTGGTACTGCTGCTCCAAATGGCATTGACTATTTGGGTTTTAGTGGGGTCTAGTTACTGTAATCGCTGAATATTGGGCCCGAATGTAGCTAACACTTATGCATGATACAAAGCAGGTGTAAATCCCAACGTGAAAATTGTTCCAAGAATACATGTATTGTCATTGTAAACTAGGGAATGCACGTATATGTTCTATGACTGCCCAAGACATGCACAGAATACGTCTCCTTTAAAACTGAATGCCACCAGTTCACTTGGAAATATAGCATCACATAATCGTTGATATCTCTTACTGAGCCATACAAGAATATGGGACTAAGGTCATCCATTAACAAACTCCCAATAAAACATCCCAAGTTTCCAGAAATTCAGTTTCTCAGCATGAAAGCACCTATTTCCCATATTTCCCAAACACAGAGGTATTCTAAAGGGAAAAAAATAGTCCTGTAAAGATTATTGGTTGGTATGGAAGGGCAGACTGGATGCATCATTGAGTTGGAACAAATAAGTCTAATATTATGTTGAGTTGCAACTGAATGAAGAACGCTTTTAAGGAAATGGTATTATTTTTAATTCATTTGAGATTTTCTTTGAGCTTCTGCAATGCAATAAGTAATGTTTTGACCACTAGGGGGCACCAAACATCAAAAGAGAAATCACAAACACCTCAAGTGGCTGATGCCCCTGAAACAAAAGTCTACTCTTGTGGTGCCATTACTTTATGCCACACGCCCACACTAACTCCATTGCCTTTTTCATTTCTTGACATGTCTGAATTGGATGCTGTGTTTTGAAAGGGCGGGCTCACAAAATATTTCCTTTCTTTTCTATCTTCTGTAACTGGGGTAGTACCTAAAATCATGCAGCAGCTTTCATCTTTGTTCTTTGTTTTATTCTATTTAGGTCAGATCTTGTAAAATGTCTTTGATTTCTTTATATAGAGGGTTCTTATTATCAGGTAACTGATTGCCTATGAAGATGGTTGAGAGAATGCAAAGTTGCTTTACGGACAGGTGAACCATTTCAGGCAGAGGCAGAAATTCAACTTTAGTGCCCCCAAGCAAAATATCTGAAAGGGCTCCTAGAGCAGGGGGAATCTACCTGAGAAGATATAGGAACATCTATAAATGGGCTCCCTTTTCCTCAGCGCCCCCCTGCACTGCAGGGGTGACTTGGCTGGAATTTACACCACTGATTTCAAGTAAAATCTGAGTTCCAGCAAAAGCTC
Source organism: Ichthyophis bannanicus (assembly GCA_033557465.1). Taxonomy (NCBI): domain Eukaryota; kingdom Metazoa; phylum Chordata; class Amphibia; order Gymnophiona; family Ichthyophiidae; genus Ichthyophis; species Ichthyophis bannanicus. Next base: position 383,199,502 of record CM066038.1, on the reverse strand, counting down.
TGCATTCCTCTCTCCTGGGAGGGCTTAAGTGTGCTCTTGACTGAGTCTTCAACTGTACTGAATGAACGTGCTCACAGTTGTTCTCTGAAGCTAAGCATGGTCAGGCCCTCTGGCAGTGCCCATTGCCACAGCTGTCGCTCCTCACCGGGACCTACAGTGGTGGCAATGGATTGAAACATTCATACAGCGCTTACCTGCAAACATTGGCGCCATAGGGATGTCTGCTTTTGCCCCACTGAGGGCCAACTTTCTGTTTGCATGGGGTCGGAACTTCCAACCCAACAGGAAATGGGCCATCGGTGGAGGCAGAAGCAAAGAGCCCCGCAGTGCCAGTTTGCAGGTAAGCATCGCAGGGCTGTTTCAATCCATCGCTGTCGCTGTAAGTCCCAGTGTCGCTGTAAGTCCCACCTCATCTCCTTGCGCTGACCCTGCAGGCCTGGCTAATATCTAGATGGGTCACCAGCAGGGCTGGTGCAAGGATTGCAGGTGCTCTAGGCAGGCCTTCCATCCTCTGCCCCTATTGCTGCTGCTCCTTCTGTCCCTCTCTAGGGCCTGCAGTGCTGGTAATAGCTCAGAAACCTCCAGCAGCACGCACTTTACTCGCTGCCGCTGCCTCGCGGTTTCTGCTCTCGACCATCGGCCTCTTCTGCCCTTCCCATGCACACTCATTGATTCATAGGTATACACACGCATGGCAAATTTTAGGCTTGCAAACATACTAAATGCATGCTAACAAATGCACCTCCCTAGTAAACATGATGAAGCAGGAACTGTTAAAAGTTCCAGTGTTTATTTCTTCTCAAGAACAGAATTAATTGTAAATGAGAGAGAAATCCAAATCTCAACAAGTTGATGCTATCTATCATTTGTCCCTTATCTATTTAGCAAATTAATCTCCTGATATAATGAAAGCAATATAGAGTCCATCTTAATTATTTTTTGAAAGGTTTTATATACTGCATTTCCAGGGATCAATGCGGTTTACATGTAACATAACCCAACTTTACAGAGAACATTGGAACATGGAACAATTAAACTAGTGCAGAGTAAAAAGTAACAATGCAGCATAGTGGGAACATGATTAGGGAGATTCATGGTAACATTTTCTTTCAAAAACATGATAACTCTTGCACTACAGGCGAACAGGACAACGTACATACAGTAGTTCATTCATTATACTTTAGGTGGTGCCTTTGAAGTGGTCTGCGGAACGTTGCAAAAGCTCATGTACTTCAATCTTTTCATATAGTGATCCATTAAAAGCATCGCAGCCTACAGCGCTTCCTGCTATAATGACTGCATCCATGCACACCTGGGGCGGCACAGCTTTATCAAATTGGTTCTAATGCTTAAAGTATAAAGCTGCCCAGGACCGTCCCCAGAGTTGATTCAAGGTGGTGGCACCCTAGGCAAATGGCCTTATACCCTCCCTAGCTGTCAGAACTATTGTTTTTCTTCAAATGCCCTGATCTTTGCCATACTCCAGAGGTTTCCATCCTAGGCAACCACCTAGTTTGTTGAATGGTTGGGCCTGAAACTGCATTTTTCTTGATGTGATTGCATCCTCTTTATGTCTTGCCATGCCTCCCTCCCTTTTTTGTCCTCCAGTATTTTGTCTTTTATCTTTTAATCCATTTTTTGCTTTTTGAAATAATCCTTCCTTTTTCAAAAAGTCTCTTGCACAGGGTCAAATTTTTCTGTATCAATATGATACCCCTAGGGAGGGCTGAGAAAGCACAGTCTAGCAGTCCCAGCCTACTTACATTCATTGTGCTGGAAGTTAACTTATACAGCAACTACTATGGCAAATTTCAACATTTTGCAAATACTCATGTATCATTTGCTATGCCTTTTTAATGCTTCAGGCTCAAAATGATTCGGTATATTTGCTCAAACCAGGAGCAAATTCACTCTAACTTCTCTCGAAAACCCAGGAGCTGCTGGATTGCCAGGAGTCAACACTAACTCAAAGGCACATTGCACTGCATGCAAATACCACAGGTTATCTCTGAAGAGGTTCTGTTGTGCTTCTGCTTACAAGAGAAAATGATTAGTGTAAGTGCAAATACTGAAGGCCTTCATTTTCTGTCACCATGACATGATTATGGCAAGCAAATGGAATCTAAACTCTATTATAGAATTATATTTATAGTGTTACAGGAAGTGTGTAGAAAAACAGACATTATTTTAATTAATCAGCCTAACCCAGGGGTGGGCAAACATTTTGACTCGAGGGCCACAATGGGTTCATATATTGGACCCGGGGGCCGGAACAAGAGTAGATGTACGGTGTGTATGTGTGAATTAATATAAATTAAATTTAAATTTGTAACATTAAATGTTTAGATTAATTTAAGGTAGAAAAGCATAAAAAGAGTTATTTTACAAAACTTTTATGCAATGTATTTCTTTCATTTTAGTGGCCGTAGTTTGCCCATCCCTGCACTAGACCATGCCTCCCTACTTCCTTCTGTGGGTGGGTCTTTTGGTTTCTGAAGCGTGGTAGCCAAAGTGGGGGCTGTCCCACCCGCTTCATCTGAAAAGATGGGGTGGGCAAGATATGAGCGAGATTTAAGATTCTGAATCACCTCACATGAATCTGCAGTTATTGCGTGCCGAAGAGTCAGGAAGTGGGATATCCAGATCCTCCCAAGTGACCAGCCCATTTCCTGTCCTAGCCCCCCCATAGCCCATTATCAGTCCTAACCCCCCCATAGCCCATTGCCAGTCCTAACCCCCCATCACCCCATTTCCAGACAGCCCCCATCAGCCCACAGCCCATTGCCAGTCTTAACCCCCCCATAGCCCATTACCAGTCCTAACCCCCCATCAGCCCACAGCCCATTACCAGTCTTAACCCCCCCATAGCCCATTACCAGTCCTAACCCCCCCCATCAGCCCACAGCCCATTGCCAGTCTTAACCCCCCCATAGCCCATTACCAGTCCTAACCCCCCATCACCCCATTTCCAGACAGCCCCCATCAGCCCACAGCCCATTGCCAGTCTTAAACCCCCCATAGCCCATTACCAGTCCTAACCCCCATCACCCCATTTCCAGACAGCCCCCATCAGCCCACAGCCCATTGCCAGTCTTAACCCCCCCCATAGACAGCCCACTGCCAGTCCTAACCCCCCCCCCCATCGGCTCATGGAAATTAAAATAAAAAAAAAAGCTGGCCGCTGCCGCCGCGCGGCAGCATGGAGTGTCCTGCGGGGCCCCCTCTGCCCGGCTGAACTCTCCCGGCGCGGCTGAAGCCCTCTGCTCCAGCTTGCAGATACGCGAAGGGAGAGTGTCTCCCTCGTGTCTCTGTTAAGCCCGCAGGGGCTGATGGAGAGTGTCTCCCTCGTGTCTCTGTTAAGCCCGCAGGGGCTGATGGAGAGTCTCCCATCTGCCCCTGCGGGCTTAACAGAGACACAAGGGAGACACTCTCCCTTCGCGTATCTGCAAGCCGGAGCAGAGGGCTTCAGCCGCGCTGGGAGAGTTCAGCCGGGCAGACAGGGCCGGATTAAAAGGTCCGCCGGGCCGTATACGGCCCGCGGGCCGTAGTTTGCCCATCCCTGGCCTAACCTGTCAAACATTCTAAGCCGAATCAACACACTGAGGGTCACAAAAATGTTGCAGACACCTGCACACATCCTGTGGGCTACCTGAAAGCATTCCCAAGAAGCTGAAACATTTTGCATGGGGCTGCCCATAGTGCTCACCAATTATACACAGATTGGTTCTGTCCATTAAGGATCCAGTGGTACAGTTGGGATTGAATTTTTGTTGGAGCCTGAGGCAGGGCCGGCCTGTCCACTAGGCAAGCTAGGAGGCCGCCTAGGGTGGCCGGTGGCAGTGACACACATGACTGGCTATGACACCCCTCTCCAGCTGCCACCAATTCTGTTTGGGAGGGGAGGCAGGCAGTGGCAGCAACAACATTTCCAACAGCGGCAGATTTTTGCCGCCGCTTTCTTGCCCACAGCTGCTGTGGGCAAGATAGTGGCAGCAAGAAGCTGCTACTTTTTGAAATACTACAACTACCGCTGCCTGCCTCCCCCTCCCAAGATGGAATTGGTGGCAGCTGGGAGGGTGGCGGCAGCAGCCCTGTGGGAGTGGGGGGGGGCTGCGAGGCCGGTGTTTCTCCTAGAGTGGCAGAAACCCTTGGGCTGGCCCTGGCCTGAGGTTAACATGGGTGGGCATTATATAGTATGAATGCAAACACTGTCTCCAGTTCTCTCACTTACATGAGGCTAGATGGGGATCTCACAGTGAATCTTAAAAAAAGTGTGGATAGTTTGATAATGACTGGTTTTGAGATTTGTTATATTACTAAGCAAGAGAGAGACTTCCTGAATGTAGAATTTTCTGTCATTCCTACTATTTATATCTTACCCAAGATTCATAAGTTTTTGGAATCTCCCTCCAGGACACCCCATCATCTCAGCCATTGATTCCCTTTTCGAGCCCATTTCGCAGTTTTTAGATCTTTTGCTTTGACTATTTGTATCCGACAACTTGTCATACGGGAGAGATTCATAAACATATTATTCAGATCTTGGCAGCTTTTGAAGGGTATCACCAAGATATGCTTTTGGTTACCTTAGATATTCAATCCCTCTATACAAATATTCCACAATTGGGTGCTTTGGAGCTCAGAGAAGTTTTTTCAAAACACAAAGATCATAAGAGAATCCCTACTGCTTTCTTTAACACAGTTATCCCACCTGGCCTTAACAGAGAACTATTTTTGTGTTAGAGATCTTTTTTATAAACAGGTAAAAGGAGTGGCCATGGGGTCATCCATGGCCCCTGATATAGCTAACTTGTATGTAAATTTTTAAGTCAGCATCCTTTTACAGACATTAAACTATACAAACATTACATTGATGACATCTTAGTCATCTGAGATGGCAGCATGGACACATTAGAAGATTTTAACGTTTGGATCAACGCACAGGATTTGGGTTTATCATTCCAAGTTACATTTGATCCAATGCACATACCGTATCTGGACCTTCTCATTAAAAAGGGCCCCATGGTTTCCTTATGGATCTCTACAGAAAGCCAACTGACAGGAACCAACTTTTACAGTATAAAAGCTTCCATATCAATCCCTCAAGGCAAATCTTCCAATAGGCCAATTCTTACGAGTAGGACAGGTATGTACCACAAAAACATAAGATATACCATACTGGGTCAGACCAAGGTCCATCAAGCCCAGTATCCTGTTTCCAACAGTGGCCAATCTAGGTCACAAGTACCTAGCAGTTTCCCCAAAAGACACAGGTTCAGCAAAGCTTGTATTGGGTCAAGCAGTGATATCCTGGGTTCCTTTTAATAATGGTTTATGGACCTTTCCTCCAGGAACTTGTCCAAACCTTTTTTAAACCCAGCTACACTAGCAGCTTTTACTACAGCCTCTAGTAACAAATTCCGGAGTTTGATTACTGATGACGTAAACAATTGACTTACGTTTACCCGTTCCACTCCATTCATTAAATATAGACGCTATCATATCTCCCCTCAGCCGCCTCATTTCCAGGTTGAAGAGCCCTAACCTTTTTAGCCTCTCTTCATAGGGGTATCCTTCCATCCCTTTATCATTTTGGTGGTTCTTCTCTGTACCTTTTCTAATAACACTATGGGGTATGTTTACTAAGCAGTCTTAACGTGCGCCCGGCGATAGTGTGCAAGCTGCCATAAAAGGAGTGGGCATGTCGGTCTTAACATAGCAAAATGGGATTTTCATGCGATAACGTGCGCTGAGCACATTATCGGGCGAGAAGCCCCTAAGCACGTTAACGCGCGGTAATCTGAAGTAGGCGCGCTGACATCTAAGCACAAAAGCAGAGGTGTAGCACAATGGTTAATACACTGACTGATGGTACTGGGGACATGAGTTTGATCCCCAGTGTGCCTAATGAAAAAGGATGGCTGAGGCATCTCCCTTTATGTTTAAGTAGTGCTTTTTGAGGCATTGTAGTATTATTTTAATTAGTGCTGCCAGCAAACACACCCGCACAGTGGCGTAACCTAAGGTGCCATATAAGGCACCCTATAAGGCACTCCAGAGGGCACATTATAAAGTGCACTGTCTGCCAAGGCACCTTACAATGTCCCCTATAGGACACCTTATAAGGCACCTTATAAGGCGCTTTATACGGTGCCCTGTAGGGCGCCTTAAGGTTACAGTACTCTGAGGGTGTTTTTGCTGGCAGCACTAATGTACATTAAAAATAGACAATGCCTTAGACAGCCCTATCAAATAACCCCACTGTGGGCTAGAACCCATGACCTCTTGCTCTACAGGCAGTGAAGTAACCAGTGGGCTACAGCTGCTAACAAACCCCTGGCTGGTTACAGAAGGACTGCATGTCACCACACAAACAGTCTGCTGTGGCTACCAGGATAGGGGCAACCCACCTGTACCCATGATGCACAGCACATGCATATCAGCAGTCTACAGATGATCACAAGATGGGGTATGCACCCCACATCACCTCAGCCTGGTAGGGGGTGCTGACGGTGTGTGTTAGTGGCACAGAGTAGCTACAGACTGTCACATTGTGTGGGTATTGTGCTCACCCTGAGGGTGAGGTGGGGCGGCCAGCACCAGGTCCGCAGCACCTTCAATGCCTGAAATAGGTCATGTTGCAAATACCCATCAGTGCTAGTGTGTGTGATAGGTAGTTCCTGCAAACACACCTAGGATACATTAGTGTCTATATGAAGTTGTCAATCAGGTCTGGCCCTTATGGGCTATGATGCACCCAGAATAGTGCATATTCTGTCTTTGTTCCATGGTAACATGATGTAAGTGACAGGGATGTTTGGACCCAAACAGGATTCCCCCACTAACAGATCCACAGTCTACCTCCCTGCAACAGTGGTAGTAGAGGGGGGACCATCAACCCCAGTCATGCTGGGGAACAGACACCCTACAGGGCAGCCAATGCAGGGCTGTACACATCCCTAAGGCAATGGTAGGAAGACAGGCCTGGAAATGCTCAGCTGCCCCCACCACCATCTGACATTCACCAGCCGCTGCACCCTGCAAGGTGTTCCAGCCATACACATATAACTGCAGACAGTCTGCTAGCTAGTCCACAGTGCATGATCCTGGAAGAGATGTGTGCACCCAAAAGCTGGGATGTGAGTACACCCACCAAGCAGATAAGTTGAAGAGTTCTATGAACAAGTACAAGCTGAAATTGACAGAACATGCAAACAGGATATCCTGATAGTCATGGGTGACTGGAACGCAAAAGTTGGCAACAAAGAAGAAGGCAACGTAGTTGGAAAATATAGACTTGGCAACAGAAATGAAGCTGGAGAAAGACTGATTCTGCAAGATCAACGATCTATTCATCTCAAACACCTTCTTCCATCAACACAAGCAGCGACTGTACACATGGACGTCACCCAATGGATTGTATAAAAAGCAAATTGACTACATTTGTGGAAGTCAACGATGGAAAAGTTCTATAACATCAACAAAGACAAAACCTGGAGCTGACTGTGGTACAGATCATCAACTACTAGTATGCAAACTCAAGCTAAAGCTGAAAAAGAGCAAACCACTCATGAATGAAGCAAAATATGACCTTGAGAATATACCACTGGAATTTAAAGATTGCCTGCAAAATCAATTTGCTGCTTTAGATACCAATGAGAGAGCTCCAGAAGAGTTATGGAATGACATCAAGAAGACTGTGTTGGAAGAAAGCGAGAAGTCTCTACAAAAGGTGAAAAAGCAAAAACGGCCAAAATGGATCACAGAAGAAACTCTGAAAATTGCCCAGAAATGCAGAGAAGCTAAAGCCAGAGGAGAAAGAAAGACAATAAGAGAACTCAACAGAGATTTCCAACGTGCAGCAAGACAGGACAAGGAAAAGTACTACAACGACACATGCAAGAAAATAGAAGCAGAAACTATTAGAGGAAGAACAAGATCGGCTTTCCTAAAGCTACGAGAGTTAAAGAAAAAGTTCCAGCCTTGAATTGGAATGTTACAAGATGCTCAAGGTTCTATGTTGAATGATGCTGAGAAGATCAAGAAAAGGTGGAAGGAATATACAGTTTTTATATGATAAAGATCAAGTGGACCAACAGCTGTTTCAACCTGTACCTTATGATCGGGAACCATTGGTGATGAAAGAAGTTGAAGCAGCATAGAAAGCCTTATTAAAGAACAAAGCACCAGGCATTGATAGCATTCCCATAGAAGTATTACAGCAATCTGATGCAGCTGTTACCGTACTTACAAGGCTCTGCCAAGAAATATGGATGACAACATCATGGCCAACTGACTGGAAAAGATCTGTGTTTATACCAATACTAAAGAAAGGTGATCCAACTGACTGTGGAAATTATCGCACAATCGCTCTGATCCCACATGCCAGCAAGATTCTACTGAAGATTATTCAAAAGAGACTACAACCATACCTGGAACAAGAACTCCCTGAAGTGCAAGCAGGGTTCAGGAAAGGGCAAGGAACGAGAGATATCATTGCAGATGTGAGATGGATCCTTGAAAAGACTAAAGAATACCAAAAGGATATCTATTTGTGCTTTAACGACTATAGCAAGGCTTTTGACTGTGTAAACCATGAGAAACTCTGGGCCACATTAAGAAGCATGGGTATACCAGAACACCTGATCGTACTCTTGCACAATCTGTACATTGATCAAGAAGCAACAGTTCGAATGGAACAAGGAGAAACAGAATGGTTTAAAATAAGCAAAGGTGTAAGACAAGGCTGCTTACTTTCCCCCTACTTGTTTAATTTATAAGCAGAACAAATCATCAGAGAAGCAGGATTGTATGAAGACAACAGAGGTGTGAAGATTGGTGGAAGACTCATCAATAACCTTCGCTATGCTGATGATACCACATTACTGGCTGAAAGTGAAGATGATCTGAAACATTTGCTTCTCACAATCAAAGAACATAGGGGTATGTTTACTAAACCATCTTAATGTGTTCTCTGTGATGTTATCACATGATAAGGTACCTTATCGTGCGATAATGGTGCTTTACAAGGTGCACAGGTACCTTATCGCGCGATAACGCGTGCTGCGGCGCAAACGAGCGCTGAAGGCGGTGAAAGGCTCCCGGAGGGCGGAGGAAGGCTCCCCAGGGGCGGAGACAAGAGGTCAATGGGTGGAGAGTGGGAGGGGAGAGGCTCTCTGCACACTAACGCTGTGAAATCTGAAGCTGAAAACTAACGCCAGTGAAACCCTGGCGTTAGAGCTGATTTAAAGGGAAGAGAAACCATTTCTGTCAGCAATGTACAGCAAAATCAGGGAAACCTACAAAAACGTGATAGGTGTGATACATGTGCACGGAACAAAAGTGCAAATAAACACTGAAAATGACCCCAACAAAATATAAAAAAAACATAACCACGCTGGGCAATAGTGATATTAATGGGAAACATCAAAAAACTCTCTCAAGAAAGCTCCAAAAAAAGGATATGAATTTTGGAAGGGTCTACGCTCCATCCCCATACAAGGTGAATGATCCCACAGTGAAATAGCGCTGATTAGGGTTTCCCTCTCCATTGGACAGGTTTCTTATGGCATGCACATGTTCCACAACAGCAGGGTGGGCATATCGGAATGGGCAACTGGACAGATGCTGGGAAAGGGGACACAGAGGGCTGCAGACGGCACATGCTGTGCTGCAGCTGGGCCACAGTGCGGACTTGGGTGATGCCTAGGTGGCCCATAGGAATGCTGAAACAGTAGAACAGCCAGACAGCTACTGATGAGTGCCCAGCATGGGCACAAGTATGCTTCCCACAGTGTCACAGGGGATAGTACCCAGCAGGTACTGTGGGACCTAGCACTGCCGTACCCCCAAGGGCACAAAACATTGGCAGGTGGTGCTGGGGGGAAGCGTGGACAGCTATGCAGGCACCCCTACCCCAGAACCTGCACCATAGACAGACGCCTACCCGCACAATGGATGGCCTGAGACTGCACTCCACCAGCAGCACCAGCAGACGGGCATGTCAGCAGGGTGGCAGAGGGGTACTGGTGGTGGAGGGGGCAGTGGCAGCTGCCCAGAGCAGACCGTGGCCTAGCTCTGTGTAGGTGGGTGCCATGCACTGCAACAGACAGGCCCTGTCTGATGAACAGTCATGGTATCCCCAGGGAATGGAGTGTCTCTGTGGCAACATGGTGGTGCAGTGCACATAGCCAGTGTGTTCAGGAGCAGGAAGTCACAGGTTCAAGTCCCAGCTGTGGGTCCTGTCAACCCAGCCCCCATATTTTACCCACTACTACAACGTGCTAATACAGACAGAACCTGTAGTGCAGATGATGTAGACATACCCAAAACACCTACATTTTACCCTACAGAGCACAGACACCATAAACATGCGCATTACCTACAGCAGAGTCTCCCAAATGCAGTCCTGGAGGGCCAAACACCATTCAGGTTCCATGCTGCCTCTAATAAAGATGCCTGTGCTGCATTTCTATGCGCCACCCCCATGGTATGCAGATGTATCTCATGCATATTCATGTGGGACAGCATGAAAACCCGAACAGTGTTTGGCACACCAGGACTGGAGTTAGGAACCTCTGCCATAAAGCAGCAGCAAACAGGGGCAGACACACTCGCACCCACAGGCTCCATCATCCAATACCTCCTGGAGAGGCAGGACATTGGGCCCTGCGTGCATCTCCCAATACTAGCACTTGCATACCTTAGCAATGCCACCCTAAACCCGGGAATACGGTACACAGCTATCAAATGGTTGCTATGATTACTGGCAGATAGCAATTCTGAAGTACAATTTTCTGATTGAGCTGCATCATGACAACCTTTCTGATGTCTGTGGAGTGTGCTACAGGTCTTGTGTCTGACAGTGTTTACCACCCTGGGGATTGACCCCAACAGTATTGTGTACCGTATCCATGCCTGCACTGTGCCCAGGACTGGAGCGGTGGCCAGGGCTGCCAAACACCTCTATAGTTGTACAATGCTGGCATAGGTGTGGGAGTGTGTGTCTATCCAGTGTTTGGTGGCTGCAAACACCCTCCACAGCCCACACTGCCAACACTGTTGCCAGTATTGGCCTGCCAATGTGCATAATGAGGAGCAAGGTACCATGGGTATAGCCCGGACAGGGTGGCCTGGCCAGGATGCATCTGCACAGGGCAGAGGGCAATGGCTGGGACATTGTAGTGCCCAGCCACCACCTGCACAGACAGGGTGGCCACAGCATGTCCTGCTGGGAGATCACTCTCACCCTGACTGAGCAGTGACCACGTCATGGCTAGGTTCCCCCATAGTGCTCTCTAATATTTTTCTCATGTGATATTTATGGGTTTCTTTTTGGGGCCCAATCACTGACCTATCTGCTTGGTGTGTATGCTGACATCCCAGTTCTGGGTACATGCATCTTCTCCAGGAACATGCACTATGGACTAGCTAGCAGACTGTCTGCAGCTAGTATGTGCTGTGCTTGAACACCTTGCAGGGTGCAGTGGCTGGAGGCTTGCTGCAGGAGAATATCAGATAGTGGTGGGGTTCAGATGAGCATTTCTGGGACTAATGTCTGTCTGCTATTGCTTTATAGATTTGTACAGAGCTGCATTGACTGCCCTGTAGGTTGTCTGTTCCCCAGCAGGACTGTGGTTGATGGTCCCCTCTACTGCTGCCATTGTAAGGAGGTAAAATGTGGATCTGTTGGTGGGAGACCCTGTTTCCCACCCTCAGCCCCTAGAGGGTGGGTTGGGTGGTGGTACATAATCCGCCTATGGGTCCATAAGGGCTAAACCTGACTGAGAAATACAGACGTATCCAAAGTGTGTCTGGAGGAACTACCTATCTCACACACTAGCACTGCTGGGGACCTGCAGTATGACCTATTTCTGCCATGGACGGTGCTGTGGACCTGGTGCTGGGAGCTCCACCTCACCCTCAGGGTGAGCACAGTACCCGCACAATGTGACGGTGTGTAGCTACTCTGTGCCAGTAACACACACGGTCAGTTCCCCCTACCAGGCCAAGGTGCTGTGGGGGTGCATACTCCATCTTGTGTTCATCTGTAGACTGCTGATTTGCATGTGCAGTGCATCATGGGTACGGGTGGGTTAACCCTATCCTGGTGATCACAGCAGACTGTTTGTGTGGTGATGTGCAGTCCTTCTGCAGCCAGCCAAGGGCTTGTTAGCAGCTATAGAGCTGTAGCCCACTGGCTGCTTCACTGCCTGTGGAGCCAGAGATCATGGGTTCAAACCCACAGTGGGGTTATTTGATAGGGCTGTCCAAAGCATTATCTATTTTTAATATACATTAGTGCTGCCAGCAAAACCACCCTCAGCGTACTGTAACCATAAGGTGCCTCAGAAGTTGCTTTATAGAGCGCCCTATACAACGCCTTCTGAGGCACCTTATGGTTACCATCCATATAAGGTGCTTCTACAGTATCCTATGGAGCACCTTACAGGGTGCCCTATAGGGGACATTATAGGGTGCCGTGGCGGATAGTGCACTTTATAATGTGCCCTATGGAGTGCCTTATAGGGTGCCTTATGCGGCACCTTAGGTTACGGCACGTGAGGGTGTGTTTGCTGGCAGCAATAATTAAAATACAAATAAACTGCCTCAGGAAACAATACTTACATTCAAAGCTGATGCCTCAGCCAGCCTTATGCATTAGGCATACTGGGGGATCAAACTCATGACCTCTCTATCATCAGTCAGTGTATTAACCATTGTGCTACACCTCTGTTTCTATGTTTGCATGTCTGGGCGCCTACTTAAGATTACCGCGCGTTAACGCACTTAGCGGCGCTTCGCCCGATAATGTGCGCTACAGCGCGCGTTATCGTGCGATACTCACGTTTTGCTGCTTTAAGACTGAAAAGCCCACTCCTTTTATGGCAGCCTGCTCACTATCGCCGGGCGCACATTAAGACTGCTTAGTAAACATAGCCCATAGTCTCAAAATGGGCCTGCACCTTAATGTAAAGAAGACAAAGATCATGACAACTGGCATAATCAACAGGTTCATCGTTGAAGGAGAAGAAATTGAAATCGTGAACAACTTTAACCTACTTGGATCAACTATCAATAAAGAAGCAACAAGCAGTCAAGAAATCAGACGACACATTGCACTTGGCAGAATGGCTATGAAAGACCTAGATAAGATTCTCAAGAGCAGAGATGTCTCTCTCCATACAAAGATTCAACTTGTTCAAGTCATGGTATTTTCAATAACATCATATGGATGTGAAAGCTGGACAGTGAAAAAGATAGACAAGAAGAAAATTGATGCCTTTGAATTATGGTGCTGGCGGCAAATACTGTGTATACCATGGACTGCCCGAAGAACATACCAGTCAGTACTAGAGGAGATCAAACCTAAGATTTCTTTAGAAGCTCAGATGACAAGACTTCGACTTTCATACTTTGGACACATCATGCGAAGAGAGAGATCATTAGAGAAAGACATCATGCTTGGCAAGATAGAAGGTCAACGCAAAAGAGGAAGGCCAGCAATGAGATGGATCGATACAATAACAGCAGCTACGGGTACCAATCTGTCAACAATGAGCCGCCTGACTCAAGACCAAACACAATTTAGGATAGCTATCCAGAGGGTCGCCATGAGTCGACTCCAACTCGACGGCACTTAACAACAACAACAACGCGAGGGTTTCACTAGTGTTAGTTTTCAGCCCCGGATTCCATGGCGTTAGTGTGCAGGGAGCCTCTCCCCTCCCACTCTCCGCCCAATGACCCTCTCTCTCCACCCCTGGGGAGCTTTCCTCCGCCCTCTGGGAGCCTTTCTCCGCCCTCAGCACTCATTTGCACCGCTGCGCGCGTTATCGCGTACTAAGGTACCTTAGCGCCCTGTAACATGCCTTCATCGGGCATAAGGTACCTTATCGCCCGATAATGTCGCCGGGCGCACGTTAAGACTGCTTAGTAAACATACCCCTATGTCCTTTTTAAGATATGGTGACCAGAATTGCACACAATATTCAAGGTGCGGTCTCACCATGGAACGGTATAGAGGCATTATACCTAGCATTCTATTTGCTCTCTTGGTCACTGCTGCACAGTGGGCAGATGGTTTTCACATGTTGTCCACGATGATTCCTAAATCTTTTTCCTGGGCGTTGGTTCCTAATGTGGAAGCTTGCATCGTGTAACCATAGTTTGGGTTGTTCTTCCCTAGGTGCATAACTTTGCACTTGTCCACATTAAATTTCATCTGACATTTGGATGCCCAGTCTTCCCATTTATCAAGATCCTCTTGCAATTTTCCACAATCCTCATGGGTTTTAACAACTTTAAATAGTTTTGTGTCATCTGCAAATTTGATAACCTCACTCGTTATTCCCATTTCCAGATCATTTATGAATATGTTAAAAAGCAGTGGACCCAGCCAGGGCCGGATTTACCTTGAGTGAGGCCCTACGCCAACAAAAATTGTGGGCCCCCAGCAGGGGCGGCCCAAGGGGGGTGCGGACCTCATTTGCATAAGGGGCCTCATTTGCATAAATATTTGCATAATGTTACCATATACTAACTTTTAGTAAACGTGCCTCTTAATGAGTGTATGGATAAAGAAAGACTAAATGATTTCTACATTACTATAATCCAGTGCCAACTGCCAGACACATTAGGAACTACTACAAACACTGCCCATAGTAAACACGCCGTATCCTAACAGCACTACCAGGACTCACAAAGCACCATACTCTACCAATCAAAAGGCAACACTGCAAATATTAAACCAATACATTTCAGAGAACAACAATACATGACCTACTGGGGAAAGAGAACAAGTGGCAATGTCAAATAGGAATTATATAAACAGAACACCTCAGCTCAGTTACACATGCAGAACATAGACCATCACCAAACAAGTAATCACAATTTAGAAATAGGAAGACAATAATTAAACTGGGAATCCCAAAAGCCAAACTTGGAATGTACAACACTGTAGAAATAAAACTATACATTAATTTGCTCTTGTACTAAACAAAGCGCAGATGTTAATGATGCACATTTACCAGAGCTGACATATTCCAATTAATAAATTCAAAATAAAGAGATATTTTTCTACCTTTTGTGCATTTTTTTCAGCTGCAATTGCTCCAGCCACTTTCTTCTGGTTTCTTCGTGTCTTCTGCTAACTCTCCATCGTCTGCTGTCCATTTGTCCTTTCTTCTCTCTTCTAGATTTTTTTCCATTCTCTCTCTACATCTGCTTTAACATACTAATCTTTCTCCTTTTGCTCTTTCCTCATTCCTATTTCATCCACTCAAATTTTACCCCTCCATCCTCAATCCCCACTTACTCTCCCAATACCCGGCCAATTGTAGATTTTTTATCCCTCCCACACAAAATATTTTTCCCTTCTCCATTTTACTCTTCCAGCCCCATCCCATTCTAATCCTCCCCCAACATCAGCTCCCTTCTAGTTCCAGCCTCACCCAGCATCCATTCCCTTCTAGTCCCTGCATCAGCCCATTTCCAGTCCTAGCCATCCATCAGCCCATTTCCAGTCCTAGCAACCCCCCAACCCAATACCAGTCCTAGCCCCCCCATCACCCCACTTACAGTCCTTAACCCCCCATCACCCCATTTTCAGTCCTTAAACCCCCGTCACCCCATTTTCCGTTTAAGCCCCCCCTATAACCCATTACCAGTCCTAACCCCCCATCAGCCCACTTCCAGTCCTAACCCCATCAACCCATTTCCAGTCAGCCCCCCATAGCCCATTGCCAGTCCTACCCCCCCCCCATCAGCCCACAGCCCATTACCAGTCCTAACCCCATCATCCCACCTCCAGTTTTAACCCCCCAGCCCATTTCCAGTCCTAGCCCCCCATAGCCCATTACCAGACAACCCCCATCAGCCCACAGCCTATTACCAGTCTTAACCCCCCCAAAGCCCATTACCAGTTCTAACCCCCCCCCAACAGCCCATTACCAGTCCTAACCCCATCAGCCCACCTCAAGTCTTAACCCCCCAGCCCATTTACAGTCCTAGCCCCCCCCATAGCCCATTACCAGACAGCCCCCATCAGCCCACAGCCCATTACCAGTCTTAACCCCCCCCAAAGCCCATTGCCAGTTCTAAGCCCCCCCAACAGCCCACAGTCCATTACCAGTCCTAACCCCATCAGCCCACCTCTAGCCTTAACCCCCCCCAGCCCAGCCCAGCCCAGCCCATTTCCAGCCCCAGCCCCCCAATAGCCCATTACCAGTCCTACCCCCCCCCATAGCCCATTACCAGCCCTACCCCCCCAGTCCATTTCCAGCCCCAGCCCCCCAATAGCCCATTACCAGTCCTACCCCCCCCCCCATAGCCCATTACCAGTCCTACCCCCCCCCCCCCCCCCCCCCCCCGGGCCTAAAGTAAAATTTAATTTTAAAAAAAAACCTGGTGGCTGCCGCCGCGGGGCCCCCTCTGCTGCCGCGGGGGCCCCGTCTACAAGCTGAAGCCTTCGGGTCGGGTCGGGTCGGGTCTCTCTCTCTCTCCCTCCCTCCCTCGCTGCAGGCTGCAGGCTGCGAGAGACGCGAAGGGAGAGCGTCTCCTCGCGTCTGTGTTAAGCCCGCAGGGGCTGATGGGAAATCCCATCAGCTCCTGCGGGCTTAACACAGACGCGAGGAGACGCTCTATCTTCGCGTCTCTCGCAGCCTGCAGCGAGGGAGGGAGGGAGGGAGAGACCCGACCCGACCCGACACGACGCGACGGCTTCAGCTTGTAGACGGGGCCCCCGCGGCAGCAGAGGGGGCCCCGCGGCGGCAGCCACCAGGTTTTTTTTTTAAATTGTGTTTAAAAAAAATTACCTGGTTCTTTTTTTGTGGGCCCCTGCCGGCTGTGGGCCCTACGCCATGGCGTACATGGCGTATAGGTAAATCCGGCCCTGGACCCAGCACAGATCTCTGGGGTACACCACTATTCACATTTCCTCTTTGGGAAAATTAGCCATTTAGCCCTACCCTCTGTTTTCTATCTTTTAACCAGTTCCTGATCCACAATAGTACACTGCCTCCTATCCCATGACTCTTTAGTTTTGCCAAAAGTCTCTGATGAGGGACCTTATCAAAGGCTTTCTGAAAGTCCAGATACACTATATCAACCAACTCACCTTTGTGTACCTGTTTATTTACACCTTCAAAAAAACATAACAGATTAGTAAAACAAGATCGTCCTTGTCTAAAGCCAGTTGGCTATCTCCCCATTAAGCCATGACAATCTACATGCTCAATAATTTTGTTATTTATGATGGTTTCTACCATTTTTCCTGGTACTGACATCAGGCTCACTGGTCTGTAGTTCCCCTGATCACCCCTGGAAGCCTTTTTAAAAATTGGTGTTACATTGGCCATCCTCCAATCTTCAGGTATTACAGATTACTTTAATGATAGTTCACAGATTACTAATAGCAGGTCTGCAATCTCATATTTTAGTTCTTTCAACACCCTTGGATGTATACCATCCAGTCCAGATGATTTTCTACTCTTCAGTTTATCAAATAGTTGTAAAACATCTTTCCAGTGTATCGATATTTCTTTCAATTCTTCAGCACCTTTAAATACCACTTCAGTTATAGGTAACATCCCTACATCTTCATCAGTAAAGACCGAAGCAAAGAATTCATTCAGTCTCTCTGCTATCGCCTTGTCGACTCTTAGTGCCCCTTTAGCCCCTCTATCATCCAATGGACTAACTGACTCTCTCACAGGTTTTTTGCTATGAATGTACTTGAAAAAGTCTTTATTATGCATTTTTGCTTCCACAGCAATCTTCTTCTCAAATTCTCTCTTTGCCTGCTTTATAAATGCCTTGCATCTAACTTGCCAGTGGTTGTGCTGTTTCCAGTTTTCGTCATTTGGCTCTTTTTTCCATTTCCTGAAAGATCCATTTTTGGCAACAGCAGCCTCTCTGATCTCACCTTTAAATCATGCTGGCAGTTTTTGGACTTCCCTAAACTTTTCCTAAAGCATGGAATACAGCTGGTCTGGACTTCCAAGATAGTATTTTTCAACAACACCCAAGCTTGATGTAAGTCTTTAACCTTTGCAACTGCTCCTTTTAGTTTTTTCTTAACTATTTTCCTCATTTTATCATAGTCTCCCTTTCGAAAATTAAAAGGTAGTACTGTGGATTTCCTTACCATCCCTCCTCCACTAATTAAATCAAACACAATCATGCTATGATCACTATTGCCAAATAGCCCCAACACCCTTATCTCTTGCACCAGATCTAGTGTTCCACTAAGGACTAGGTCCAATATGGCTTCCCCTCTGGTTTGTTCATGAATCAGCTGCTCCAAGAAGCAGTCATTTATTTCATCTAGGAACTTTATCTCCTTAGCATTTCCTGCCGTGACACTGACCCAGTCGATACCGGGGTAATTGAAATCACCCATTATTATTACTGTGCTGTAATTTTTGTTAGCTTCCTTGATTTATTTGAGCATTTCATCATCCATTTGTTCATTCTAGCAAGGCGGTCAATAGTACACCCCCACTGCCATCGCCTTCCCCTTTTTACATGGAATTTCAATCCATAGAGATTCTACAGCAAATTTTGTTTCCTGCAAAACTTTAATCCTTTCTGACTCAATGCCCTCCCTAACATAGAGCACAACCCCTCCACCAATTTGATCAGCTCAATCATTAAAATATTGTTTGTACCCAGGTATCACAGTGTCCCACTGGTTGTCCTCCTTCCACCATGTCTCTGAGATTTCAATCATATCTAACCTCTCATTAAGTGCTATATATTCTAACTCTCCCATCTTATTTTTTAGACTTCAAGCATTTGCATACAAGCATTTTAGAGACTGCATTTTATTCATATTAATTTGGCTATTGGTAGGCATGGGTAATTTGGAATCTTTAAGCTCTATCTGCTCCATTCTCAAGGGCATTTGGGCTACTTTACTCTTTTTTGGAACCTCTCTGCTATTGGTAATATCCTTCAAGGATATATTCTTCTGAACCATGCACTCTTGTGCGACTGTCGGCTTTCCCCTATTATCTAGTTTAAAAGCTGCTCTATCTCCTTTTTAAAGGTTAATGCCAGCAGCCTGGTTCCATCCTTGTTAAGGTGAAGCCCATCCCTCTGGAAGAGCCCCACCTTTCCACAGAATGTTCCCCAGTTCCTAACAAATTAAAACCCTCGGCCCAGTGTGCAGCGGCGGCCAAGAGAGCAAATAGAATGCTAGGTATGATAAGGAAAGGAATGGAAAATAAAACAAAAGATATTATAATGCCTCTATATCGTTCCATGATGAGACCGCACCTTGAATATTGTGTGCAATTCTGGTCACCGTATCTTAAAAAGGATATAGTGATTTTAGAAAAGGTTCAGAGAAGAGCCACCAAAATGGTAAAGGGGATGGAAGGCTACTCCTATGAAGAAAGGCTAAAAAGGTTGGGGCTCTTTAACCTGGAAAAGAGACGGCTGAGGGGAGATATGATAGAAGTCTATAAATTAATGAACGGAGTGGAACGGGTAAACGTAGATCGATTGTTTACCTTATCAGAATATAGAAAGACTAGGGGACATGCAATGAAGCTACAGGGTAAACTATTTAAGACTAATAAAAGAAAATATTTTT
The DNA here is from genome assembly GCA_033557465.1 of Ichthyophis bannanicus. Lineage (NCBI taxonomy): Eukaryota > Metazoa > Chordata > Amphibia > Gymnophiona > Ichthyophiidae > Ichthyophis > Ichthyophis bannanicus. Next base: position 383,179,905 of record CM066038.1, on the reverse strand, counting down.
TCACTCAACGTGTAATCAAACTCTGGAATTTGTTACCGGAGGATGTAGTAAAGGCTGTTAGTGTAGCTGGGTTTAAAAAAGGTTTGGACAAGTTCCTGGAGGAAAGGTCCATAAACCATTATTAAGAAGGGACCCAGGATATCAATGCTTGAACCAGTACAAGCATTGTGGAACCTGTGTCCCTTGGGGAAACTGCTAGGTACGTATGACCTAGATTGGCCACTGTTGGAAACTGAATACTGGGCTTGATGGACCTTGGTCTGACCCAGTATGGCATATCTTATGTTCTAAATCCAAAACCCTCATCATTGCACAATTGTCTCATCCACGCATTGAGACTCTGGAACTCTGCCTGCCTTTTCGGTCCAGTGCGTGGAATGGGAAGCATTTTGGAGAATGCTACCCTGGAAGTTTTGGATTTCAACTTCCCACCTAAAAGCCTAAATTTAGCCTCCAGAACCTCCCTACCACATTTTCCTATGTCATTGGTACAGACATGTACCAAGACAGCAGATTCATCCCCAGCACTATCTATGACCTTGTCTAGGTGGTGCGTGAGGTCCACTACCTTCACACCAGGCAGGTATGTTACCAGTTGATCCTCACATCCACCAGCCACCCAGCTATCTACATGCCTAATGATCGAATCACCAACTATAACGGCTGTCCTAACCCTTCCCTCATGGGCACATGGCCCTGGAGAAACCTCATCAGTGTGAGAGAGTTTTACATCACCTGGAGGACAGGTCCTAGTTACAGAATCACTTCCTGCCACACCAGGGTGATGCTCTCCTGTCACGTGACCTCTCTCCTCCATGGCAACAGGGATGCTGCCAGACTGGAGGTGGGACTTCAGGGCTATATCCCTGTAGGTCTCATCTATGTACCTCTCTGTCTTTCTTATGTCTTCCAAGGCTGCTACTCTAGCCTCTAGAGAATGGACTCATTCCCTGAGAGCAAAGAGGTCCTTGGACCTAGTGCACTTGTAAGACCTCTCACCAACTGGGAGAAAATCATACATGTGACTCTCAATGCAAAAGACTGGAAAGCCCCCATCTTGCTGCTGGACTGCTTTCTGCATCTTAGTTTTAAGTTTGTGTTTAGATCTTTAAGTTCTTTACTTCCTAAGGATTGCTCTGGATACTTATACTAATAAAAGTGTACCTAATACATTTAATATACCTTGTTCACCTGAAGCTTAATTAATTTCAGGTCCTTAGTGTATGACTGATTTGGATAATGAGCTGCACCTGAGAGCACCTCCTTTCCTGTAAGATGTGTAAGTACCTATAAAGCTACGATTATCCCAGGGGTGGGTAGGTGTTGGGGAGGGAGGGAGGGAAGGAAGGAAATAAGACTTATTAAAAGAGGGCTGCTACACAGTACCCTGTCCTGTGCTTCTGAGGTAAGCTGTGACCAACTTCCAGGGTGGTTAACAGTCCTTGCTTGGATAGAAGGAGTCTTTCAAAATGGCCTTTTGACCTGCCACCTGGCTTTAACACCTATTGAAAAAGTTTCACAGGTCTCTTGCCCCCTAGGTAGAAGGCCTCTTTGTAAAGGTCTCTAGAAGACTTTATTTGTTGCTCAAAGAATACTGAACCTGTTTTGCCTTTTATGCTAAGTTATATTCTGATTTGATTTAAATTAAAAATCTTTGCTGCTGCTAGGCTCTGACTTATTATGAAATTTAAACTAGAAGCTCTCTGCTGGCTTCTAAAGTTAACCACAAAGCTCTCTTCTGTGTTTTAAATTTAAACTAAAAGCACTTTGCTGCTACTAGGCCCTGAGTGAGTATTAAATAGAGCTGTTACATTTATATATCAAGCATTTGGATAATATTTTATATATAGTCTTTTTTGAGATGTGTGGCAATTGGTCAATTCATTTTATCCTTTTCTCTCATTATTTTATTATTTTTAACAGCTCTATGGGTCAGGAACCAATGGCCAGACTGTTTCAATTCTGAGATGGTGGTTTAAAGTCTTTTATGTGCAATACAATTTTCTCTGGTTTGATATGTGGGCTTTAAATTCCCAATTCACAGTGGAACCCGCTTAGAGCAAGTTTCTGTGGTGCTAGATTTACCATTGATAATGTAGAATGAAACTGGACCCCTATCATGGCAAGTTTGATCCACTAAAGGGGATGGCCTTAAGACCTGGGCAATCCCTTGATTTTAACTTCAACCTCTGAACTGATTTATTTCATTTCTCAAAATAAAAACGAATCGTGATGTCATTGTTTTTATTTATTAACTGAGGATGATTGATACCCTATGGGTCCAATTCTGAGATGCAGCTTGTGGGGCTGCATGTCCCAGTGCTTCGCAAGTCATTCTGCCCCTATTCCCCTCTGACTTTCCCCGCAGGACGGGGAGAGCTGGTGGGAGATGGGAAGGAGCAAGGTCTGGGCGGAGCAGGGTCAGGCTGAGGCAGAAGGACATACAGAGCCAATTCAGAAGAGGGTCTGCACCGTGGGAGCCAGGGAAGCCTTTGGGGAGGACATCCCTGCAGACATGAAGGGGCATACCGATCATCCACGGGCCCAAATCTGTATGCCGTGGAACTGTTTTGTTCCCAATGTACAGAATCAGGTCCTAACGGGCTGTCATGCTCGGGGCCATCCTGATGGCCTGAAGGTGTCCCTGCTAGAAGCAGGCTCCACGTGGTTCAGTTTTATGTTGTTAAATTCCCCCTTTTTAACATCGTTGCATTTGGTGCCAAAAAAACAGCTTAAAATACACTGGTGTGCAGCAGATCATCTTTTGACATTGAGCATTTGCCGGATCAAAGAAGTTCCATGATCACATTTAAAGGTATCTAGTTCTATTATATTGTTTTCTGTGTTACTAATTTCACTCTCAACTTTCATTTATACTTTGAGCAGGTCCCTCAAAATAAGATGTATACTATAAAACAAAGCCATTTTTCAAACAGCTTTTCACAAGTCTAACATACGACAGTTATGTGTTACTCTGCACTGGCTCTCATATACTAATCCTGCAGAACTTACTCCTGGATGCCTCCTCTGTGCCCTAGATATGATTCCTGATAATTTATGTTTCATTATTACTGTTTAAATTAAATATCATATTTTAAACTACTGTAGTTTAATTTATGATTTTATTAAATATTACAACTTTGACTACTCTCGTAGTGGTAATTTTATATGCCCCATTTGCAAACATTTTCTTCAGAGTTCTTTTAGATATTAGCTGCCAGCTATATTCCTTTGAGCTCAGGAAGATAATTGAATTTGGCATTGACAATCTCCGTGTCATTGCATAATCCTTCTGGTCTGTTTTGCCCACTTGTTTATTTTCATTATTTCACAGTACAGTATTGTCTCCCACATAGTTTTACTGAATGGGATTGAAAAGATACTACATGGTTACGATCTTTGTACAATGTATCTTTTATTTGTTTCTGTTGCTCTACAATGTATCCTTTATTCATATCTCTTCTTCTTTAACTGGCACACTTAATAAAAACAGATGCTGTGTCTCTTTTTAAAGTTAACCGTTATGCAACAGCAGTGTTTGTTATGATTTGTTTCTATCAAAATATTGAAAATATGATTTTATTCATTTTAGTGCTTTCATTTTATAGTTTTTATTATCATTATTATTTATTATCATTGTTGCTTTGATTATTTTTCATTAATGTTATTATCATATTTATTTATATTATACATTTAGGGATATGTTTACTAAACCGCAGTAAAGGAGCAAGTGTGTCGTTAGCGCCTGCTAAATGCACATCTGCACCCTTAGCGTGTCCACTTTAGCATGCGCTAATCGTACCAGCACCTGTCACTAACCAGGCAGTAGCGATATTGAGCCCCTGCAAGGTTAGCGACTCATGGGTAAAGTTAGGCGCTGCAAAGACTGTCCTAACTGTCCATGCAGGAGCTAATTGGGCAGTGGCTCAATATCGCTGCTGCCCAGTGAACTTCCAGGCTATGCAGCAAACCAGATATTCTATGCCGCTGGCCCCAGCATCGAATATCCAGAGTTAGTATTCAGCAGCGATGGCTATGCACTTTGCAAGTGCTAGTCGCTGCAACTGAATAACTCCCCCCCCCACCCCCACGTTTTTAACATCTTTCAAATTTTTATATAATCCAACAAACCCCTAAAGTCATCAGACAAACACTTTCAAATTATTGTAGCTGCCCCTAAAAAGGCCGTAGATCTTGTTTTTTCTAACCTCCACTGTTGCAGCCCTAAAATGGCCAATCAATGTGATTTACTAGAACGTAAATCCTAGTGAGAGATTTGTTTCTTTATTTTCTTCACTAAATATATTGGGTCAATTTCATGATAAACTCAAAACATTAAGCATAGTAACATAGTAAATGACGGCAGATAAAGACCAGTATGGTCCATCTAGTCTGCCCAGTAAGATGGGAAAGAGTAGGTGCACCTGCTGCTCAGTGCAGGCCACCCCCCCCCCCCTGTCGTTGTTTAGGGGTGAACCCACCACTCTGTGTAGGACACCCCTATTTGTTGAGAAATTAGGTAGTTACGTTTATTTTGATTTTATCCTGTTGCTGTAAAGGGATCCACTGTGTCTGTCCCATTGTTCAGTTGGCAATCAACAGAAAGAATATATGAGTAGTGAAGCCCTATCCTACTTTTTACTACGTCACCACTATTGCAGCCATATGCTGTACCCTCTGCAATCTCTTACTTACCTTTAATAGCAATCCTAAATAGATTGTGTTGCAATAATCTAACTGGGAGAATCCAACAGTCTACATTACTGTCCATAAAACCTTTGATCTCAAAAATGATCTTATTTGCCGAATCAAACACAGTTTACAATAAGGGATCTATTCTGTAACACGACCAGCAGAAGTCTCCATGTATGAAAAAGGAGTTTGTATGGGGAGGCTTAGTCGGGGGCGGGAGGGGGCATTCTGGAGGTGGAGTGAGGGCAGAGCATGGGTGGTCCGCGACCCTGGACATACAGGGCTGATTCTGAAGTTGGCCCTGTACATCCAGGGTCAGCAGACTGGACAGGGGACTTACTCCACCTCAGAAATGGAATAAGCCTCCCTGGATGTTAGGGGACAGCAGGCCTAGGAAGCGGCGGAAAGGTGAGGAGATGCAGGGGGTGCATGGGGTTGGGCTGCGGGGAAAGGAAAGCATGGTTGGCGGCCGGGGATCGCGGCTCCTGAATGGAGTCATGGTGCCATGGCAATGGGACACCATGGCACCATGGCTCCATTCAGGAGCCTGACTGAGTTAGCCAGGCATGGGTCTGTACATGCAGGCTGATCGTAATCGGGTCCTGGCCTGCACATACCGATCCTAGACCCGATTCTGATCCCATGGGGCACAACTAGCCCCTGCGGGATTGGAATCGGGTCTACCTTTGTGTGTCCCGATTCTGATTGGGCACACAGGGGCCTGGGCCTGGGCGCACATATTAGAATGTGCCTCTATGCTTTTTTCATCAGTGAGTGTGTGCCCTTATTTGGCAATCTGACCTCAAGATTACCACTAGGGGTCATACAATGGTATTTTGAAGCCAGCAGCCTATGGGACAATAGTGAGTGAGAAGCACTCTTGTCTCATTGCCCCCCAGATCTCTTGGGGTGAGTTGGGGTGCCAAGGGGGTAATGACCGACCCTGTCCTCACATTTCCTTTCCAGTACACTCTAATGGGGTGAGTCTTCAGAAAAGGAGGAGTTGAAACCCCTTTTAGCCTAATACCAGGGCTGAGGAGGGGACGTGTCAGGCCTACTGGACTGCCAGAGAGTTGAGGAACCCCTGGGGAAGGGTCCAGGATGAATTCCAATTTGTGCCATTGCACAAAAGGCTTCTTTATTTTTTTTCTTTTGAAGCTTGGACAAAATAACTAAGGTGGGGGGATATTCAAAGGCATTTACATGGTATGCAGATCTGCAAACTGTAAATGTCACTGAGCAGGATATTCAGTAGTAGTAACACGGTTAGTGCTGCTGAATATCAGCAGGTACCGCCGCTATATGCCCTGATGCAAAGCGCTTAGCATCGGTGCATGTTATGTTAACTGGGCAGTGGCGATACTGAGACACTGTCCTATTATCTTTATCTTTATTTGTCACTTGATATACCGCCCAAGCATGTGCGTCAGAGCGGTGTACAATACAATAATCAGTGTACAATACAATAATCAAATACAAGATGGAAGAAAGGAAAGGAACTCCATCACTTTGGACAGAACAGAGAGAGACAGAAAAGATAAGAGCAAGAAAATAAGTTATGATAGATACTTGAAGAAATACCGGTTTTAAGATTCTGGGAGTTCAAAAGCCTGCTGAAACAGATGAGTCTTAAGTAAGCATTTGAATTTTTGAAAAGATAACTCTGTGCGAATGGCAGACGGGAGTGAGTTCCAGAGGGCAGGGGCCAGGAAATAAAAAGCAGAGCGGTGTGTTGATTCCAGGTGGGCAGAGGATGGGGCAGGGAGGTAGAGGCGATAGCCGTGTGCCGACCGGAGAAGGCGGGGAGAAGGTTGAAGACGGATAGAATCAGCAAGATACTGAGGAGAACCTGTGTGCAATGCTCTGTGGGTGACTGTGAGGATTTTGTATTGAAAACGGAAATTGATTGGGAGCCAGTGTAAGCGAAGGAGGAGGGGGGTGATATGATCACGGGGGGAGGAGTAAGTGAGCAGACGTGCGGCCTATTCTGGACGAGTTGAAGACGTCAAAGCTGACATTGTGGGAGACCTGCGAGGATGACGTTGCAGTAATCTAACCTGGAAAGTACTAAGGAGATAACTAGCGAGGTGAGAGAGGAAGAAGGGAGATAAGGGCGAACAGCGCGAATTTGGCGTAAGAAGAAAAAAGAACGACGGATAAGTAAGGAGATGTGGCAGTGGAAAGAGAGAGAGGCATCTAAGGTGACACCAAGATAGCGAAGAGAAGAGACTAGAGGTATAGGAGTTGAGAGAAAAAGAGGAGAGCAGATAGGAGGGGGCGTGCTAAATGAGAACCAGAGTGCAGCTGATTTAGAGGGGTTCACATGAAGGCAATTAGAAGTGATCCATGCAGCGACTCGGGTAAGACAGAGGTTTAGGGCAGACAGGTCTGGTGAATGAGAACTGGTATGGTGAACAAGAAGGATGTCATCGGCATAAAAATACCCAGAGATCCCTGACTGTTGGACAATGAGTGCTAAGGGGCAAGAAAGATATTAAAAAGAAGGGGGGCAAGGACAGAACCCTGAGGAACACCACAGGAAAGAGGTGAAGGAGAGGAGATGGAAGAGCTAGTCTTTACGGAGAAAGTGCGCGAAGAGAGAAAAGAACGAAACCAACCAAGAACAGACCCACGAATCCCAAGGTCAGTGAGCCGAGTTAGGAGAGTACGGTGATCCACGATATCAAAGGCAGCAGAAAGGTCCAAAGTAAAGAGGGTAAAGTAAGGCAGCAAAGGCTGGTCTAACTTTACCTGTGGAAGCTAAACAGGCAGTTACTCAATATTGCCGCTGCCTGTTTGGCTTCTGGGTTCAGCGGCTATGCCGGATATTCAATGCCAGTGGCTGGATATGGCCCCGGCATTATCCGGGGTAAGTCAGCAGCGCCGGCTAGTCCCATTAGCAGCACTAGCTGATGCCGCTGAATATTGGACTCCATATCTCTGGAGCTGGAGTGATTTTTGTCAGCCAAAACAGGCACTGAAGCCCTTTTCACATGTTTATATATTTAAGAACTGCTTTGCATGATTTTCAATCACAGCAGCTTATTAATCCCAAATTTACAGAAACTTTGATGCAAAGGACTTTTTGTGATAGTTTTCTACTACGAAGCATACTTTTGCAAAGCGACTTTGCAGATGTGCTCATCGCACAAGATATGGCAGAAAGTGCCTGAACATTGGTGTTTTTGCATTTTTCTAGGCGTGGGTGCAGCTTGCCCTGGGTGCTGGCTGGAAGGTAGGTGTATCTCCATCAGGCCCATATCTCTGCGGCAGCATAGCAAGCTTACCTAAAAGTCGCACAGTACTTCAGCCAGGAGAGAGATCCAATGGGCCTGGATTGGAGACAGCATGGCAAGCTACTCGGCTTTTAGGTAAGCTTGCCATGCTGCCACAGAGATGTGGGCCCAGGCAGGGGTGGGTGTGATGCATCATGCCGTGGAGGGGTGACACTGGCCACAAGAGGAGGGGTGTCTGCCCTAAGGGCTGAGGGTGCTAGCAATACCACTGTTGCATTGCACTCCACTTCTTACAACAACCACTTGAAAAAATAGCATGTATTGAGCACACAGTGATTAAATTGGTGCTAATTAGAATCTTGACAGCAGTCCGTGCTTTGTGATGCTAGAGGCATGTTAACAAAAGCATAGTAGCTGGGAGTGCAGGCTTTAGCTCACAAATAGCACGTGTCCTGGCCCCACAGTAGCACGTGACAACAAAGCATCCATGCTAAAAATCCCATGCTAACCAATTACTGTGCAAAAAGGCGGGGTTAGGGTGGAGTTGGGGCAGAGAGTGGGTAGGAATAGCCACACACAGCTAATACGGCTGTGTTAGTGATGCCGCAGACCATGAAAGACGCTGCTAGTGCAGGCGCAAAACACCAGTCTATGGCCAGATGCTAGTTGCACCCAGCATGCCGGCACAGTCTGAATGCAAGGTACGGACTTGATCCCCATACAGGTATCAGCCCAGAGCCCAGAGAAGAGGAAAGGCTCCCATGGCTGGGACTGTTTCCAATCACCTGCCACATGAAGGCAAATCAAATCCAAGGCAAATCAGGCAGTTGCATAGGGACAGTGGCAACTGGCGGGATTAATGTGCAGCAGCCATAACAGCAAAACAAATGAACCATCAACAGAAATCTGTACCCTAGAGAATGTGCATACATATACCTGCAAAGCAATAGGAGTCTGGAAAGTATGATATGCATGTCTCCATGTGCACTGACTATACGTGAGAGGGCAGCTGCTCTCAGGTGCTAGGGAGAGGTTGGGAGACATTGAGTGTGCTCTGTGAATTAACCAAAGAGGGCCACTAGTCAGGATTGGGGATGATTGAATGCAGTCGGGAGCACAGCATGCAAATGAGGTATTTCAACTACTGGCAAAATGTTGGTTTGGTACAGAAATGTGCAGTCTGACCACCACCTCCCCTTCATGGGAGCCACATATTGGTGCCTATGTGCATCAGGGGGCCATGCCAGTGTCACAGACTCTGTTTCGGGGGGGGGGGGCACATGGCCAGTCACCCTGACCATAGGAGGGCTTATCTGTGGCCTACTGGCTCAGCACATAGACTTATGTTTAAAACACTGAAGGAGGGCTAGCTCTATTGGAGCTCTCTGGTCATTATTTCTTCTCCCATTCCTGCACAGAGTGTGAGACAGCCCACCTACCTGGGGGTCATATATGGGCTTTATAGGGTTTGTGGGCCCTCTGTTTCTGACACCTGGTGTGCTTGGACTGAGAACTGATTTGTGGGTGCATTGCTTCATGGTGGTGTATAGGGCTGTACTGTAGTGAGTCCTTAACGGGCGAGGGGGAGGGGGAGTTACTACTGAGTGTCTCCCATCCCAGAAACACTAGTTATCTGTGGAGTAGGTAGCTTATCATTTTTTCCGGACTATGCCGCACCTGTGTATGAATCACAGTGGCTCAGTTTGTCTTTTTTGCCTGCTCTATAGGCTGTGTCTGAATAGGCTGTGCCCTTATATATATGGGAAGGTGGATGGCAGAAAACCCCTGCTAGATGCACCTTATAGAAATATAGAAATAGAAACATGATGGCAGAAAAAGACTATGGGTCCAATTGAAAGGCGTTTATATGGTTTACAGACCAGTAAACAGTGTAAATGCCTTAAACGGGAATATTTGACAGCACCTACACAGTTAGTGCCATCTAATTTCCCCATCGATGTCCCCTACGTACCCCGATACTATCCGGTTAGCATCAGGGCGTGTTGGGGTGGAGCAGGGGCAGAAATTGCCGGTACCCAGGTAGCAGCGATATTGGACCGCTATCTGGTTAGCAATCTGCGCCATGAATGCTAACCAGGTAGGGTCCAATATCGCTGCTACCCAGATAGGCTCTGCGAGTGAATCCACTCAGTGCCAAACCCTGATATTCAATGCCATCGCTGTGGCATTCAATATCCAGATTTAGAGGTCAGCGGGCAAGGCTATGCGCCACACAGCACATAGCCTGCCCAAATGAATATCGGGCCCCACATGTCTAAGTCTGCCCTTCCATATCAACTACAAAGTTCCCTTTTTTCCTTTAGAGATCCTCTGTGTTTGTCCCATGCTTTTTTGAATTCAGATACTGTCCTCGTCCCTACCACCTCCACTGGGAGACTATTCCACGCATCTACCACTCTTTCCATAATGAAATATTTCCGCATATTACTCCTGAGTCTATCCCTTTTCACCCTCATCCTAAGTCCTCATGTAACAGAGCTTACTTTCAATCGAAAGAGACTCTCGCCCTGTGCATTTATGCCATGAAGGTATTTAAACGTCTCTATCATATCTCCTCTATCCCGCCTTTTCTCTAAAGTATACATATTAAGATCTGAGGAGAAGGATGTTACCAGTGGTGTGCCCCAGGGATCTGTCCTTGGTCCAATTCTTTTTAACATCTTTGTTAGTGATATAGCGGAAGTGCTGTCGGGTAAGGTTTGCCTCTTTGCAGATGATACCAAAATCTGCAATAGAGTAGACACCCAGGAAGGTGTAGATAACATGAGGAGGGATCTAGCTAAGCTTGAAGAATGGTCTAGAAATTGGCAGCTGGGATTTAATGTTAAAAAATGTAAGGTCATGCATTTGGGCTGCAGCAATCCAAGGGAGCAATATAGTATAGGGGGTGAAGTACTTTTGTCCACTAAAGAAGAGTGGGACCTAGGCGTGCTGGTGTCTGATGATCTTAAAGTATCTAAACAGGTAGAAAAGGCAACAGCAAAAGCTAGAAGGATGCTTGAGTGCATAGGGAGAGGAATGGCTATCAGAAAAAAGGAGGTGATAGTGCCTCTGTATAAGTCTTTGGTGCGGCCTCATTTGGAGTATAGTGTGCAATTCTGGAGACCGTACCTTCAAAAGGATGTGAACAGGATGGAGTCAGTGCAGAGGGTGGCTACTAAAATGATTAGTGGTCTTCATTATAAAGCATATGAGGACAGACTTAAGGATCTTAATATGTACACCTTAGAGGAAAGGCGGGATAGAAGTGATATGATTGAGATGTTTAAATACCTCCGTGGCATAAATGTTCAGGGAGAGAGCCTCTTTCAATTGAAAGCAAGTTCTGCTACGAGGGGACATGGGATGAGGGTGAAGGGAGATAGATTCAGGAGTGATATGCGGAAATATTTCTTTACGGAAAGAGTGGTGGATCCATGGAATAGTCTCCCAGTGGAGGTGGTAGAGATGAGGACAGTAACTGAATTCAAAAAAGCATGGGACCAACACAGAGGATCTCTAAAGGTAAAAAGTGGACTGTTGTAGTTGTTGATATGGAAGGACAGACTAGATAGGCCATGTGGTCTTTTTCTGTCATCATATTTCTATGTTTCTATGTAAGTTTGTCCTCATATGCTTTATAATTAAGACCACTAACCATTTTGGTAGTCGCCCTCTGCACTGACTTCAACCTGTTTACATCCTTTTGAAGGTGCAGTCTCCAGAATTGCAGACAATACTCCAAATGAGATCGCACCCAGAGACTTATTACTATTACCTCTTTTTTTCTGCTGGTCATTCCTCTCCCTATGCACCCAATCATCCATTTGACTTTCGCTGTCACCTTTTCTACCTTTTTAGCTACAAATCACTCCCAGGTCCCGCTCTTTTGTGGACACAAATTCTTCACCCCCTACATTGAACTGTTCCCTTGGATATTTGCAGCCCAAATGCATGACCCTGCATTTTTTTTTTTTTTTTAGTTCAAATTTGTTTATTGAAATTACAACATCAATACCAATACAGGTTTGAAACATTGCACAAGTATGCTGTACAAACAAGAGACCAAATCAAACAACAATTTTACTAGTAAGACCCACCCCGGCAGGTACAATCCAGCAGCAAAACCACACGAAAGTCAGAAAGGCCCCCCCCATAGCCCACAGAAATACCCAAGGGTATCCACAAAATCATTACCCACATCCAAACCCTCTGTAGGCAGGTTGACCCTAAAAGCATGGGTAACGGCCCTCACCCACCCACCGCCAAGGGTCTAAGCTAATACCCCCCCCTTTCCCCCCCCCTCACCCCCAACTACAGCCCCAACTACAACCACGCCCAGCAATGGGCAGGCTCGAGGTGTGTTCTTCGCCCGAGACCATCCCTCATCTCCCATATAGACCCACAGCAAACCTCCCCCTCTTCCCCTCCCTCCCCCCCACCACCCCCCACCACCCCTAATGTAGACTACACCTCCCAACCCCCCCCCCCATGACTGGAATCGCCCCCCAAAAAGATGGCACACCTATTCAAGGGAACCGCCTACCAACCCGGAGTGGGTTCCTCTCAGTGGCCCCCCCAGGATCCGACTACGGGCATTTCGAGGCAAAGAATTCAAATGTGGCCCCCACTGCAACAGAAATCGCTGCCAACGCCCAGGGTTCCCACTAGCTCGAAGCCTTTCCATAATCAACACCTCATGCAGTCGTCCCCGCCAAAGCCCATACGTCGGCCCCCGAGCATCCATCCATCTGTACAGAATAGTCATTCGAGCTGTCACCAACACCAAGCGCATCCACGACCATACCACTTGCCCCAGCTGTGCCTCCCAGTCACGCTCCCACACATCCAGCACCACATTCAGCGCCGTAAAGGATAGCGACCTACCCACACAGCCCGCTATAGAAGCCTGCACCAGCTTCCAGAAGGCTTTAACCCGTGTACATTCCCATAGCATATGCCCTAACGTAGCCCTCCCTTCCCCACAACGGGGGCAACAGTGAGACCCAGCGATCCCAGCCTTCCACGCTCGCAGTGGGGCGTAATAGAGCCGGCGCAACAGTTTATATTGCATGTCCCGAAAGGACACCAACACACACAACTTGGGAATAGCAGCCAGGCCTTCCAGCAAACCACCACTCGTCACCTCCACTCCCAACTCCCTAGTCCAGGCCTCCGCCAAGCCATCCACAGCAATCGGCGGTATCAATTCCCATAATAGCTTCTGTAACCCAGCCACTCTCGCCCCCAGCTCTCCCCCCAACAGGGTCGCCTCGAGCTATGAACTAACCGCCCCCTTCAGGGCCACAGTGGGTACCGTGCGGAGATAGCTCCGAACCTGCACAAAAGGAAAAACATCCCGCCCCTCTAGGGGATAGTGCCGGCAGAGCTCAGGGAATGTCATCATAGTACCCTCAGGCGAGACCACATGTTCCAAGTTAACTATCCCCAGCTGTTCCCAACGTGTGAAAAAGCTACACTCCATCCCGGGCAGGAAATCACCATTACCCCTAATAGGGAGATAGGGCGAATGAGAGGCAAGAAGCTGCTGACTAGAGCAGAAATGGCGCCACCCCTCCCGGACCGGATCCACTATGAAGACGCGAAGATCCCGATCCAACCCGGAAAGCTTCTTAGCATGCAAGAGATACCGCAAATGAAAAGGATTCACCGCCGCCTGTAGCAGCCCCAATGGGGTATACTCCTCCAGGTCCCATAACCAGTCCCGGACAAACCGCAGCAGACAGGCCACATTATATTTGCGAAGATCGGGTAGCCCCATACCCCCCGAAGACCAAGGCTGCTGTAAGACCTCCGCACGCACCCGAGGCCGCCGCCCCTTCCATAACAAACGATTTAACAGACCATCCAGTTTTCTCAAGTCCGCTCGCGTCAACAACAATGGAAGTGTCTGTAGTAAATACAAGATCCGAGGAAAAAATGTCATCTTATATAAGGCGATACGACCACCAAGAGATAATGGGAGGTCCCGCCACTTGTCAACACTGACGGCCACGGCAGTCAGCAGCTTGTCGACATTCAGCTGGTAGAGCTCGCCTAGATCGGCAAGGATGAACACCCCTAGATATTTGAAATGCCTCAACTCCCACTTTAGAGGGAAATCCCCCTGCCATCCCTGCGGAGCTCCCGGACCCAACAACATCGCTGCCGATTTGTCCAAATTTAAACGAAACCCGGAAGGTACCCCATATTCACAAAAAAGCTGTAGTAAATGCGGGAGTCCCGCCTGAGGGTCGGCTAAATGCACAAGGAGATCGTCAGCAAATGCTGCAACACGGAACTCGGACCCCCCCACCTGTACACCCCGAAAGTGGGGATGAACCCGCATCTTCTGCAGCAGGGGCTCCAAAGTCAAGATGAACAGGAGAGGGGACAAAGGGCAGCCCTGCCGGGTCCCCTTCTGGATGGGAAACTCAGCGGACATAGTCCCATTTATCAGAATAGCCCCTTTCGGGTCCGCATATAAAAGCCGAACCACCCGGACATAGAAGCCCGTGAACCCCATCGTCTCCAGAACTTGATACATAAAGTCCCAATTGACCCGGTCAAATGTTTTCTCAGCGTCGAAACTAATAAGCATAGACCTCATCTTGGCAGCCCTACCCACACACATAGAGATCAAAAGCCGCTGTAAACTATAAGCTGCATGGCGTCCCCGCACGAAACCCACTTGATCCTTATGGATCAGAGTCGGCAAAATGGGTGCTAACCTATCTGCCATAATTTTAGCAAGGATCTTAATATCAACATTGAGGAGAGAAATGGGTCTGTAGGAACCCGGAGCCAATGGGTCCCTCCCCGGCTTTGGCAAAACCGTAACCAGCGCCTTATTCACCTCGTACGGGAATCTACCCCTTTGGACCAAATCCTCAAAATAGCCTGCGAGAGGAGCCGCCACAACGTGCCCCAGAGTCTTATAGAACTCCCCCCGCAAGCCATCCAGGCCTGGAGCTCTTCCATTTTTCAAATTCCGGATCCCAACCTGTACCTCCTTCAAGGAAATAGGCACATTCAGGGCCTGCACCTGTTCCTCGGTCAGTTTTGGTAAAGCGCATCCCGCCAGAAAGTCCTTACCCTCCTCCACGCCGTCCCCCTCACGGGCATAAAGCTGCCGATAATATTCTGAAAAAACCTGTTGGATCGCCGCAGTGTCTTTACGTAGAGACCCGTCCAGGTGACGAATCACTCCTATGTGGCGGGCCCCTCTCGCCGGCCGCACCAGCGCCGACAACAACTTCCCGGCCCGATTTCCATGTTGGTACATCTTATATCTGTAATACATCAAGGATTTTTGGGCACGTTGGTGAAGGAGCATCTCCAACTCCTGCTGGAGTTCCCGCACCTGGTGCCCATTTGCAGCTGATCGATCTGCCGCCAGCCTCCGCTGCGCTTTACCCAGTTCGCGTTCCAGAAGAAGAATTCGGTGGTTCTGACGTTTCCGCCGGGAGCCATAGTAACTAATAATCTCCCCCCGCATGACCGCCTTACCCGCCTCCCAAAGAAGGGTCGGAGAGGTCCCCGGGTTATCATTAAGAACTTCATAGTCTCTCCACCGATCCTTAAGGAACCCTGCAAATTTGACATCCCCACTTAACTCCAGGGGGTAACGCCAGAACCGGTGACCAAGCGGAGCTCGATTTCGTAATACCAGCGTGATCATTGCATGATCGGAGATAATGGAGGGGCCAACCGCCGCATCCACCACCCAACTGAACAAGGAGGCCGATATCAAAAAATAATCAATGCGTGACCAAGTGCTGTGGGCCCGAGACAGGTGAGTGTACGTCTTTTCCCCGGGGTGCAAGACTCTCCAAATATCTAAAAGCTGATGCGCTTCACAGATCCCCAGCAGCCTCCGTTGCCCCCTTTGGTCCCTGCCCCCTGCCTGCCCGGACCGATCCAGACTATCGTTCAATACAGTGTTGAAATCCCCACCCACTATTACCTGATATCCAGCGGCAGTGGCCAGTAACCGTTCGAGAGTACGGTAAAAGCGGGGTTCATATACATTGGGCGCATACAAAGAGCCTAAAACAACCCTGATACCCTCAAGCAATCCCCTCACCAGAACATACCGACAATCAGGGTCTATCTCAACCTTCTCCTCCACCCATCCCACGGACGTGGCTATTAATATAACCACCCCACGCTTCTTCCCAACAGCAGGGGCTCCATACACCCGGGCTATATAGCGGTTGCCTAACTTCGCATGCTCAACTGCGGACTGATGGGTCTCTTGCAGCATGGCGACCCCAATCTTCTGGCGCTTAAGCTGCTGCATGATTTTATATCTCTTTATTGGGGAACCTATACCACAGACATTCCAGGAAGCAATCTTCAAGCCGCTAGTCATTGCACCTCACCGAAGGAGGTCGCCCACTGTAGACATTCAACCTCTTATTGCAGCGAGAACCCCCCCAGCCCAGGGTCCCCCCCCCCCACTTACCATCTATCCAGATAGCCAACAGCCACTCCAAAACACACTCACATCCACGGCGCACCCCATACAAACCCTCAAAACCAGTCACATACCCTCCCACAGTCCTCCCCCTGACCCCCAAGCTCAAAAAACCTTCCCCCCCACCAAAATCAGAAACGAGTCCCCAACCCTCCCCAGCCCCCCCGAGCCCTACCCATACACCAACCATCCATACTCTAAGACTCCCTCCAACCTCCCTTCCCCACCCCCCCACCCCCCCTATCCTCTCTACCCACTCTCCTAACCCTGTACCCTCCGGCCAGGCTAACCCCGGTCGGTCGACTCCTACTGGTAACGGACCCATACCCCCCCAGCTGCCCCACAATGCATACAAACAAGCCTTCGTAACCCTAATTCCTTACCCAATACTGAGTCCCTCCCCCCTCACGCCTGCCCTAAGAGCACCCCTCAACCTCCCCCCCTTCTCGCTCCAGGGGCAGAGTAGCCAAGTCGGGTGAGGCGGGATCTGTCCTCCCCACTCCAATCCACACACCCCCAACACTCTACAATGCAACCCAATGTTATACCACGGGTGCCCCCCCCCTCCAGGCCCAGCATCCCCCATGCAACTTGCACCCCTGGGCCTCCCCACAGGTCCAGCAGACAAAAGGCAAAGAAATACACAGGAGGAGGCCATTCCAATGCCGGCAGGTGTGGGGTGTGAAGAGTAATATGTAAGGGAAAACCAGTGGCAACCCCCCACCCCCACGGAGACTCTCCAATAAGCCGAGGGCTGGGAAGTAGTAGTGCCCATAATAGATATCCCAAAGGTGGGAACCCAGGGAGCCAAGAAACCCTAGGGCCTGCGCCAGACACAGGGCGGGAGCATTAATGCAAGACCCGAAGGTCCCGCCGCCCACTAACCCATCGGGCCCCGTACCAGGGGAAGGTAGCACCCAGCATAAAAGAAAAGGCAAGACAGTTGTAGCAATCCCAGTGTCCCCCCTCCCCAAAACCCATCACAGTAAACCCATCCAATGAAACAAAAAACAGAAATCAGCATAGAACACCCAATACAAAAAACAACAGCCAACTTGTACCACATAAGGCAAATCATAATACATAGGGAGGCATCATCTTCTGCCCCTAATACCTGTTCTCATCTAGCCTACCAACAGTTTGGGCAGTGAGATAGTTCTCAGGTAGTGAAATAAGTCTCAAACAACGTGAGCCCGCGGTCCGGGTCCCGGAGCAAGCTTCCAAAGCGATGCCGGCCATGCCGCGAAGACTCCAGGAGGAAGGCCTCGCCCCCAACTGCTTCTACTCGCAACCATCCTGTCACGCGGTGTCAGGGAGCGGCCGCCGCTGCCCCAGCCAGATGATCCAGGAAAGCACCAGCCTCCGCGGGAGTCCCCAAAAGGTGCGCCTGCCCCTGATACTCCACACGCAGCCGGGCGGGGTAGAGAAGCGAGAAGCGCAACCCTTTGCCCGCCAGCTGTGCACAAATGGGGGAGAAGGCCTTGCGCTGCTGGCTAACCAGCGCAGAGTAGTCCTGAAAGACCAGGAGCTGTTCCCCGTCTCCCGACTGCCTCCGATGGCTGCGGGCTGCTCTTAAGATCACCTCTTTCTGGCGGTTATCTAAAAATCTGGCGATGACTGCACGTGGCCGCCGGGCCTGCTCCCGCCTGGGGCCAAGCCGATGTACCCTCTCTAATGCAATAGTTGATTCCATCTCACCGGGCAAGATCTTGGACATCCAGGCAAGCAGGTAAGCAGAGAGAGCACCGTCAGCAATATTTTCAGGTACCCCAACAAAGCGGAGGTTTTTCCTACGGCCCCGATTTTCGAGGTCATCCAGTTTCTCTCCTTGCAGTTTCACCGTTGCCTCCAAAGCCTGTACCCGGGCTGCAAGGGAGTGCTGCTCATCCTCCAGGCCTGAGATCCGGTTTTCGGCATGCTCCATGCGGTCCGTAAATTCGTTAATGCTTTGGGCCACTGAATTGAGCTGATCTCCCAGCTCCCGAAAGCGACCGTCGAGGGCCCGCACGACCGCCGCGCTCACATCCTCCACCATGCCCTGATCGCCATCTGATCCCGGGCTCCGAGGCGCCCCCTCCGCCATCTTTGGATCCGGAGCACGGGCCTTGTCTCTCCGCGAGGGTTTCGCAGCCATCCGAGGCAC
This sequence comes from Ichthyophis bannanicus, assembly GCA_033557465.1. NCBI lineage: Eukaryota > Metazoa > Chordata > Amphibia > Gymnophiona > Ichthyophiidae > Ichthyophis > Ichthyophis bannanicus. The sequence goes on along the minus strand of CM066038.1, from coordinate 383,161,355 downwards.
TACGCTGTTCGGAGAAGGCACTGAAGCAGACCGCCCACTCTCCTTGTTGCTCCGCGCTGGGATAGGGGGCATTCAGTTGCGATTTGCTAGAAAATTAAGGCTGCTGGCGGGGTATGGAGCCCAGAGCTGATCAGCACACGACTGGTCAGCTCATTACCAAACCGGAAGTCCCGACCCTGCATTTTTTAGCATTAAATTTCAGCTGCCAAATTCTAGACCATTCTTCAAGTTTAGTTAAATCCCTCCTCATGTTGTCTTCTCCTTCCTGGGTGTCTACTCTATACAGATTTTGGTGTCATTTGCAAACAAGCAAACCTTACCTGACATCCCTTCTGTAATATCACTAACAAAGATGTTAAAAAGAATCAGACCAAGGACAGATCCCTGCTGCACACCTCTGGTAACCACCTCCTCCTCAGAGTGAGCTCAATCTACTTGTATCTTTTGTCGCCTTCCACTCAACCAGTAACTTTTAGGTCCATCCCTAGGATGCTCAATTTGTTTATAGTCACCTGTGCAGAACAGTGTCAAAGGCTTTACTGAAATCTAAGTACATCACATCTAGGGCTCTCCCTTGGTCCAACTCCCTGGTCACCCAGTCAAAGAAATCAATCAGATTTGTCTGACAAGATCTGCACCTGGTGAATCCATGCTGCAATCAACTGGACTCCAGAAACTCACTATTCTCTCTATTAACAGTGTTTCCAATTTATTGACCTGTAGTTCTCAACTTCATGCTTACTTCCGCTTTTGTGTAAAGGAACCACATGTACCTTTCTCCAGTCCTCTGGGACCACTCCCGACTCCAAAGAAGCATTGAAAAAGTTAGTCAAAGGAGCCACTAGAATGTCCCCAAGTTCCTTCAGTATTCTCTGATGTATCCCATCCAGTCCCATCATTTTATCTACTTTTAGTTTAGCTAGTTCCTCCCAAACACAGTCTTCTGAAAATTATTCAAGCTCCCCATCAATTCTGTTCCTATTTGTGGGTGTTTTCTGAGGTCCTGCTCCTGGCCCTTCATCTGTGAACAAAGTATAGAAATATTTGTTAAGCAATTCCGCTTTATCCTCATCAGCTTCTACATATTCCTCCTCTTCACTCTTGAGTCTGACAATATCACTTTTGCCCTTCCTCCTCTCGCTAATATCTGAAAAAAGTTGTATCCCCCATTTTATTGCATTGGTTATTTCTTCTTCTTTTGGTATCTTTGCTTTCCTGACTACTTTGCTAGCTTCTCTTTAATATAGATGCCTTCCTCTCTCTCTGTGATCCCTTGTATTTCATGAAGGCCTCCCTTTTTTTCTTCACCTTTTCAGCTACTTATTTGAGAACCATAGCAGCCTCCTTTTTCTTTTACATGTATTCATCTCTCTAACAAAAAGGTTTGTTGCCCTTAAAAAATTTCCATTTCACTTTTGCCCACTGTTTTTCTACACCCTCCCCCTCCCCACCGTTCCCATCCTGCTAACAAAGTTTTCTGGTATTGTCCCATCTTGACAAAGTTAGTTTTCCTAAAATCTAAAACCCTCATTTTTTAATGGATTTTATCAGCGCTAGCCTTAATATTAAACCATGCCCTCTAGTGAACCATAGCTGAATGATTTCTGTGTTGGGACAGTTGATCTGTGTATCAAGCCATGATGCCTTCATGTGGCAGGTGATTGGAAACAGTCCCAATCTCTCATCTAAAAAGGCTAGCTGCCTGTCCATGGAAGCCTAGGTTGTCAAACATCCTGGGTAACTCAGGGTGAGAAGGTCATATGCTCCAGAGCCTGCATGGTGGGCATTGCTGTGAGCTTTAGACTCTTGCATACACCCCAGGCATGGTCACCAGGACAGGGACCCCTGCAAAGACAGATTTGAGCCCTAATTCCCACAGATGTTGCTGCAGCTCGGTCTCTATCTATGGATTGACTTGCCGGGTTTGCATGTCCTGCCCCTTTGAACTTTGGCTCATATTTCTGTTCTGTGCAGCAGGGTGCACATTCTCCCTAATCAGCCTTCTCTGTCCTTCACTGGCCACTTGCACGATGCTCTTTTGGTGGTATTGTGGGCCACGTATTGTTGTCGCTTCTGTCTGCTGGGGTATGGTTGGCAGATTCCTGACAGGGTGGCGCTGCTGTGTTTCTGGACTATTGGGACATATGCTCCCACCCTCCACACAGCATGGTTCTGTGGCTCCAATGGCGTATTTCTGCCTGGAGGGGGCGCAATGGTGTTAGCACACAAATGCAGGGTGCACCTTCACAGCACACATGTGCATCTGACATGCGGCCGCTGCTACCTCATGACTGATGCACCTAGGGCTGCATTACTTTCCTGCCACAGCCTCGCCTTCTGCTTTTACCGCGGCTCTTCTGTCTCTGCCACATTAGAAATGTCTGCTAACTGCACATTAGTCCCGCACTACCTGCAGCATGTCAGTAAAAATGCCCCCTGGTTTTAGTCTTAAGTGGCATCTTATCGTAATCCTGTGGTTAAAACTGAATCTAATCAAACTACTTCAACTTTATTGCTAGCACTTAGGGGTATGTTTACTAAACCGTCTTAACGTGCGCCCGGCAATAGTGTGCAGGCTGCCATAAAAGGAGTGGGCGTTTCAGTCTTAAAGTAGCAAAACGGGAGTAGCGCGTGATAATGTGCGCTGCTGCGCACATTATCGGGCGAAGCGCTTCTAAGCGCGTTAACGCGCAGTACTCTTAAGTAGGCGCCCAGACATGCAAACATGGAAACAGAGGTGTAGCACAGTGGTTAATACGCTGACTGATGATACAGGGGTCATGAGTTTGACCCCCCAGTGTGCCTAATGCATAAGGCTGGCTGAGGCATCACCCTTTACATTTAGGTAGTGATTTGTGAGGCATTTTACTTAAATTTTAATTAATGCTGCCAGCAAACACACCCTCACGGTGGCGTAACCTAAGGTGCCGCATAAGGCACCCCATAACGCACTCCATTGGGTACATTATAAAGTGCACTGTCCGCCAAGACACCCTATAATGTCCCCTATATGACACCTTATAAGGCGCTTGATAGGGCGCCTTATGAGGCACCTTAAGGTTACAGTACTCCGAGAGTGTTGTTGCTGGCAGCACTAATGTACATTAAAAATAGACAATGCCTCAGACAGCCCTATCAAATAACCCCACCATGGGTTTGAACCCATGACCGCTGGTTTCAGAGGCTGTGAAGTAACCAGTGGGCTACAGCTGCTAACAAACCCCTGATTGGCTGAAGAAGGACTGCACGTCACCACACAAACTGTCTGCTGTGGTTACCAGGATAGGGTTAACCCACCCGTACCCATGATGCACTGCACATGCAAATCAGCAGTCGACAGATGGGCACAAGATGGGGTATGCACCCCCACAGCACCTCGGCCTGGTAGGGGAAACTGACCGTGTGTGGTACTGGCACAGAGTAGCCACAGACCGTCACATTGTGCGGGTACTGTGCTCACCCTGAGGGTGAGGTGGGGTGCCCAGCACCAGGTCCACAGCACCTTTCATGGCTGAAATATGCCATGCTGCAGGTCCCCATCAGTGCTACTGTGTGTGATAGGTAGCTCTTGCAGACACACCTAGGTTACATTTGTGTCCTTTTGTATTTTTCAGTCATGTTTAACCCTTATGGGCTATGATGCACCCAGAATAGTGCATATCCTGTGTTGGTGCCATGGTTACATGAGAGGGAGGGAGGGAGGGACCCATAGGCAGTTTATGTACCACCACACAACCCACCTTCTGGGGCTCAGGCTGGGAAACAGGGTCACCCACCAATAGATCCACATTCTAGCTCCCTGCAATGGTAGCAGTAGAGGGGACTATCAACCCCAGTCCTGATGGGGAATCAAACACCCTACAGGGCAGGCACTGCAAAGCTGTACACATCCATAAAGCAATAGCAGACAGTAGGCCTGGAAATGCTCAGTTGCCCCCCACCACTATCTGTCATTCATCAGCAACAAACTTCCAGCTGCTGCACCCTGCAAGGTGTTCCAACAAGACACATACTAGCTGCAGACACTCTACTACAGGGGTGGGCAAACCTGGTCCTGGAGGGCCGCAGACCAGTCAGGTTTTCGGGATATCTCTAATGAATATGCATGAGATATATATGCATTAGAGATATCCTGCCAACCTGACTGGTTTGTGGCCCTCCATGGCTGGATTTGGAGACCCCTGCCTTACACCTCTGTCATTTAAGATTGTGAGTGGACAAGGTGCAGATGTCCAAGACATCAAAAAGGTTAGATAGAATTTGTCACAGTCCTCCTCACTTCTCACCACCACCAAAAAATTGTCTATTAGACAACTTTTTGGTGGTGGTGAGAATTGAGGAGGAATGTGACACATTCTATATACCCTTTTGATGTCTAGGACATCTGTACCTTGCCAACTCACGATCTTAAATGACAGAGGTGTAAGGCAGGGGTCTCCAAATCCAGCCCTGGAGGGCCACAAACCAGTCAGGTTGGCAGGATATCTCTAATGCATATATATCTCATGCATGTTCATTAGGGATATCCCGAAAACCTGACTGGTCTGCGGCCCTCCAGAACCGGAGGTGCCCACCCCTGCTCTACTAGCTAGTCCATAGTGCATGGTCCTGGAGGAGATGCATGTACCCAGAACTGGGATGTCAGCATATACACCAAGCAGATAAGTCAGTGATTGGGCCCCAAAAGGGACCCATAAATATCACACAAGAGAAATGTTATATAGCACTATGGGGGAACCTAGCCATGCCGTGGTCACTGCTCAGTCAGGGCGAGAGTGACCTCCCAGCAGGACATGCTGTGGCCATGCTGTCCATGCAAGTGGTGGCCGGGCACTACAATGCCCCATGCCCTGTGCAGATGCGGCCAGGCCAGGCCACCCTATCCAGGCTATTCTCACAGTACCTTGCTCCTCATTATGCACATTGGCAGGCCAATACTGGCAACAGTGCTAGCAGTGTGGGCTGTGGAGGGCACTGTTCCCTCTAAACTCTGCGCGTGTGCGCGCGTGCACACACCTCGCCGAGCGAGCGCACATACTTTACAACAGAGTGCACAAAAATTACGGCTCTGATTATGATAGAAAACAACACAGACATCTTAAAATTTAAAAGTTATGATTGTAATTACTAGAAATTTCCCGCTTCATTTAGTAATTGTCTATTTTCATTTAATTTGATTAAAATCAATATGGTGTACATACTGTATTCTGACGTGTAGTCAAATTTTAAAGTATATAACTCCGAGTGTCGTTATGTGGCGCACAAATATTTAACCTTCCTTCAAATGCTGCACACAGCTGATATTTTATGCGCACACAGCCTACAGAAAATTAGAGGGAACATTGGTGGAGGGTGTTGGCAGCCACCACACACTGGATAGACAGACACGCATTCCACACACCTATGCCAGCATTGTGCAACTATAGAGGTGTTTGGGAGCCCTGGCTACTACACCAGTCCTGGGCACAGTGCAGGCATGGCTATGGTATGCAATACTGTTGGGGTCACTCTGTCAGACACCGGACCTGAGGCACACTCCACAGACATCAGAAAGGTTGCTATGATGCAGCTCAATCGGCCAATTGTGCTTAACGTAGGAATTGCTATCTGCCAGTTATCATAGCAACCTTTTGATAGCTGTGTACAGTTTTCCCATGTTTAGGGTGGCATTGCTAAGGTATGCAAGTGCTAGTATGGGGAGATGCACGCAGGGCCCAACATCCTGCCTCTCCAGGAGGCTTGGGATAATGGAGCCTGTGTGTGCAGGTGTGTCTGCCCCTGTTGGCCGCTGCTCTAGGGCAGAGGTTCCCAACCAGTCCTGGAGGGCCAAAAACTGTTCGGGTTTTCATGCTGTCCTCATGAATATGCATGAGATATATCTGCATACCATGGGGGTGGTGCATAGAAATGCAGCACAGGCATCTTTATTAGAGGCAGCATGGAACCTGAATGGTGTTTGGCCCTCCAGGACTGCATTTGGGAGACTCTGCTGTAGGTAATGTGCCTGTTTATGGAGTCTGTGCTCTGTAGAGTAAAATGTAGGTGTTTTGGGCATGTTTACGTCATCTGCAATAAAGGTTCTGTCTGTATTAGCACGTTGTAGTAGTGGGTATAATATGGGGACTGAGTTGGCAGGCACCATAGCTGGGACTTGAACCTGTGACCTTCTGCCTCTAAACACACTGGTTGTGTGCACTGCACCACCATGTTGCCACAGAGACAGTGCATTCCCTGGTGATACCATGACTGTTTGTCCGGCAGGGCCTGTCTGTTGCAGTGCTTGGCACCCACCTATACAGGGCTAGGCCATGGTCTGCTCTGGGCAGCTGCCACTGCCCCCCTCCACCACCAGTACCCCTCTGCCACCATGCTGACATGCCCTTCTGCTGGTGGTGCTGGTGGTGTGCAGTCTCAAGCCATCCAGTTTGCAGGTAGGTGGCTGCCTATGGTGCCTGTTCTGGGGTAGGGGGTGCCTGCATAGGCGTCCACGCTTCGCCTGCCAATGTTCTGTGCCCTTGGAGGTACCTGCTGGGTACTATCCCCTGTGACACTGTGATAAACACTCTCGTGCCCATGTTGGGCCCTCATCAGTTGCTGTCTGGCTGCTGTTCAGTTTCAGCATTCCTAAGTGCCACCTAGGCATCTGCCTAGTCCGCACTGTGCCCCAGCTGCACCACAACATGTGCCGCCTGCATCCCTCTGTATCCCCTTTCCCAGCATCTGTCCAGTTGCCCATTCCGACATGCCCGCCCTGCTGTTGTGGAACATGTGCATGCCATAGGTAACCTGTCCAATGGAGAGGGAAACCCTGATCAGTGCTATTTCACTGTGGGATCATTCACCTTGTATGGGGACGGAGCATAGACCCTTCCAAATTCATATTTACTTTTTGGGGCTTTCTTGGGAGTGTTTTTTGATGTTTCCCATTACTATCACTATTGCCCAGCTTGATTATGATTTTTTTTTATTTTGTTGGGGTCATTTTCAATGTTTATTTGCACTTTTGTTCCGTACACATGTATCACACTTATCACTTTTTTGTAGGTTTCCCTGGTTTTGCTGTACATTGCTGACAGAAATGGTTTCTTTTCCCTTTAAATCAGCTCTAACGCGAGATTTTCACTTGCGTTCGTTTTGGCCTCGGATTTCACATCGTTAGTGTGCGGGGAGCCTCTCCCCTCCCACTCTCCACCCATTGACCCCTTCTCTCTGCCCCTGGGGAGCCTTCCTCCGCTCTCCGGGAGCCTTTCCCCGCCTTCAGCGCTCATTTGCGCCACTGCGCGCATGAGCGCGCACTAAGGCACATTTGTGCCCCATAAAGCGTCATTATCGCGCGCTAAGGTACCTTAGCACGCGATAATTGCACAGCGCGCATGTTAAGAAGGTTTAGTAAACATACCCCTTAGTCTGTTTTTGATGACTCCTGTGCTTTCAGTATTATGCATTTTTGAAGAGGTAATCAGAGCAATGTAATGTATTGTGAGGTTGAGAGTAAATTGAGAAATTGTGGAGCGTAAGGTGCTTGATTCTTCTCAAGGTTATGTCAGGTCAATTAGTTGGAGTGATCTCTGTTTGTCCAAAATGTTTAATAAATAAGAAAGTTTTGAGATGTGTGCGGAAGGTGGAAGGTCAATTATATTTCTAAGTCCCTGTGGTAATGAGTTCCAGAACACTGGAGAGAGATACTCGAATGTCCTGTTACTTGTCTATTGTTTTGTCATTCTGTAATCTTGGGGGAATAGGATCATTGGGGTTTTTTTGATAAGCTGAGATAGGGTAGGTGAGGCTAATTCTCTGATGATTTTGAATGCTGTCATGATAAGTTTATATTTAATTCTGCTTTGCCCAGGGAGCCAATGAAGGGTATGAAGTATGGGTGTGATATGATCTGTACAGTGTGAACATAAGAATATAAGAACATAAGATATGCCATACTGGGTCAGACCAAGGTCCATCAAGCCCAGTATTCTGTTTCCAACAGTGGCCAATCTAGGTCATATGTACCTAGCAGTTTCCCCAAGGGACACAGGTTCCACAATGCTTGTATTGGTTCAAGCATTGATATCCTGGGTCCCTTCTTAATAATGGCTTATGGACCTTTCCTCCAGGAACTTGTCCAAACCTTTTTTAAACCCAGCTACACTAACAGCCTTTACTACATCCTCCGGTAACAAATTCCAGAGTTTGATTACACGTTGAGTGAAAAAATATTTTCTTTTATTAGTCTTAAATAGTTTACCCTGTAGCTTCATTGCATGTCCCCTAGTCTTTCTATATTCTGATAAGGTAAACAATCGATCTACGTTTACCCGTTCCACTCCGCTCATTAATTTATAGACTTCTATCATATCTCCCCTCAGCCGTCTCTTTTCCAGGTTAAAGAGCCCTAACCTTTTTAGCCTTTCTTCATAGGAGTATCCTTCCATCCCCTTTACCATTTTGGTGGCTCTTCTCTGAACCTTTTCTAATAACTCTATATCCTTTTTAAGATACGGCGACCAGAATTGCACACAATATTCAAGGTGCGGTCTCACCATGGAACGATATAGAGGCATTGTTTTATTTTCCATTCCTTTCCTTATCATACCTAGCATTCTATTTGCTCTCTTGGCCGCTGCTGCACACTGGGCCGAGGGTTTTAACATGGTATCCACAATGACGCCTAAATCTTTTTCCTGGGTGGTGGTTCCTAATGTGGAACCTTGCATCGTGTAACCATAGTTTGGGTTGTTCTTCCCTAGGTGCATAACCTTGCACTTGTCCACATTAAATTTCATCTGCCATTTTGATGCCCAGTCTTCCAATTTATCAAGATCCTGTTGCAATTTTCCACAATCCTCTTGGGTTTTAACAACTTTAAATAGTTTTGTGTCATCTGCAAATTTGATAACCTCACTCGTTATTCCACTTTCCAGGTCATTTATGAATATGTCAAAAAGCAGCGGATCCAGCACAGATCCCTGGGGTACACCACTATTCACCTTTCTCCATTGGGAAAATTGGCCATTTAGCCCTACCCTCTGCTTTCTATCTTTTAACCAGTTCCTGATCCACAATAGTACACTGCCTCCTATCCCATGACTCTTTAGTTTTGCCAAAAGTCTCTCATGAGGGACCTTGTCAAAGGCTTTCTGAAAGTCCAGATACACAATATCAACCGACTCACCTTTGTCCACCTGATTATTCACTCCTTCAAAAAAACATAACAGATTAGTAAGACAAGATCTTCCTTGTCTAAAGCCATGTTGGCTGTCTCTCATTAGTTCATGACTATCTACATGCTGAGTAATTTTATTCTTTATGATGGTTTCTATCATTTTTCCCGGTATTGACGTCAGGCTCATCGGTCTGTAGTTTCCCGGATCACCCCTGGAACCCTTTTTAAAAATTGGTGTTACATTGGCGATCCTCCAATCTTCAGGTATTAGAGATGATTTTAATGATAGTTCACAGATTACTAATAGCAGGTCTGCAATCTCATATTTCAGTTCTTTCAATACCCTTGGATGTATACCATCCGGCCCAGGTGATTTGCTACTCTTCAGCTTATCTAATAGTTGTAATACATCTTCTCGATGTATCGATATTTCCTTCAATTCTTCTGCACCTTTAAATACCACTTCAGTCATGGGTAACATCCCTACATCTTCCTCAGTAAAGACTGAAGCAAAGAATTCGTTCAGTCTCTCCACTATTGCCTTGTCGCCTCTTAGTGCTCCTTTAATCCCTTTATCATCTAATGGACCAACTGAGTCTCTCACAGGTTTTTTGCTACGAATGTACTTGAAAAGGTCTTTACTTCGCGTTTTTGCTTCTGCAGCAAGCTTCTTCTCAAATTCTCCCTTTGCCTGCCTAATCAATGCCTTGCATTTGACTTGCCAGTGCTTGTGCTGTTTCCAGGTTTCGTCGTTTGGCTCTTTTTTCCATTTCCTGAAAGATGCTTTTTTGGCAACAACAGCCTCTCTGACCTCGACTTTAAACCATGCTGGCAGTTTTTTGGACTTCTTTCCACTTTTCTTAAAGCGTGGAATACAGCTGGTCTGGGCTTCCAAGATAGTATTTTTCAACAACAGCCAAGCCTGATGTACGTCTTTAACCTTTGCAACTGCTCCTTTTAGTTTTTTCTTGACTGTTTTCCTCATTTTATCATAGTCTCCCTTTCAAAAGTTAAAAGGTAGTACTGTGGATTTCCTTACTATCCCTCCTCCACTAATTAAATCAAAGGCGATCATGCTATGATCACTATTGCCAAGTGGCCCCAACAACCTTATCTCTTGCACTAGATCTGGTGTTCCACTAAGGATTAGGTCTAATATGGCTTCCCCTCTGGTCGGTTCATGAACCAGCTGCTCCAAGAAGCAGTCATTTATTTCATCTAGGAACTTTATCTCCCTAGTATGTCCTGACGTGACACTGACCCAGTCGATACCGGGGTAGTTGAAATCACCCATTATTATTACTGTGCTGTAACGTTTGTTAGCTTCCTTGATTTCTTTGAGCATTTCATCATCCATTTGGTCATTCTGGCCAGGCGCTCGATAGTACACCCCCACTGCCATTGCCTTCCCCCTTTTACATGGAATTTCAATCCATATAGATTCTACAGCAGAGTTTGTTTCCTGCAAAACTTTAATCCTTTCTGACTCAATGCCCTCTCTAACATAGAGAGCAACCCCTCCACCAATTTGATCAGCTCTATCATTACGATATAGTTTGTACCCAGGTATCACAGTGTCCCAATGGTTGTCGTCCTTCCACCATGTCTCTGATATTCCAATCATATCTAACCTTTCATTTAGTGCTATATATTCTAACTCTCCCATCTTATTTTTTAGACTTCTAGCATTTGCATACAAGCATTTTAGAGAATGTATTTTATCCATATTAATTTGTCTGTTAGACATGAGTAATTTGGGATCTTTAAGCTCTGTCTGCTCCATACTTGAGGGCATTTGGGCTACTTTACTCTTTTGTGGAACCTCTCTGCTTTTGGTAGTATCCTTCAAAGATACATTCTTCCGAACCATCTGCTCTTGGGCGACTGTCGGCTTTCCCCTAATATCTAGTTTAAAAGCTGCTCTATCTCCTTTTTAAAGGTTAATGCCAGCAGCCTGGTTCCATCCCGGTTAAGGTGAAGCCCATCCCTTCGGAAAAGCCCCTCCTTTCCCCAGAATGTTCCCCAGTTCCTAACAAATCCAAACCCCTCATCTCTGCACCATTGTCTCATCCACGCATTGAGACTCCGGAGCTCTGTCTGCCTTTTGGGTCCTGCGCGTGGAACAGGAAGCATTTCGGAGAATGCTACCCTGGAAGTTCTGGATTTCAACTTCCTACCTAAAAGCCTAAATTTAGCCTCCAGAACCTCCCTACCACATTTTCCTATGTCATTGGTACCAACATGTACCAAGACAGCAGACTCCTCCCCAGCCCTATTTAAGACCTTATCTAGGTGGCGTGTGAGGTCCGCTACCTTCACACCAGGCAGGCATGTTACCAGGCGATCCTCACGTCCACCAGCCACCCAGCTATCTACATGCCTAATGATCGAATCACCAACTATAACGGCTGTCCTAACCCTTCCCTCATGGGCACATGGCCCTGGAGAAACTTCCTTGGTGCGAGAGGGTTTTACATCACCTGGAGGACAGGTCCTAGTTACAGGATCACTTCCTGCCACACCAGGGTGATGCTCTCCTGTCACGTGACCTCTCTCCTCCATGGCAACAGGGATGCTGCCAGACTGGAGGTGGGACTTCAGGACTATATCCCTGTAGGTCTCGTCTATGTACCTCTCTGTCTGTCTTATGCTTTCCAAGTCTGCTACTTTAGCCTCTAGAGAACGGACTCGTTCCCTGAGAGCAAAGAGCTCCTTGCACCTAGTGCACACGTAAGACCTCTCACCAACTGGGAGAAAATCATACATGTGACACTCAATGCAAAAGACTGGAAAGCCCCCATCCCGCTGCTGGACTGCTGTCTGCATCTTATTTTTAAGTTTGTGTTTAGATCTAAGTTCTTTACTTACTAAGGGTTGCTATGGATATTTATACTAATAAAACTGAACCTAATACGTGTAATATACCTTGTTCACCTGAAGCTTAACTAATCTCAGGTCCTTAGTGTATGACTGACTTGGGTAATGAGCTTCACCTGAGAGCACCTCCTGTCTTTTAAGATGTGTAAGTACCTATAAAGCTACGATTATCCCAGGGATGGGGGATGGTGGGAGGGAATTAACACTTATTAAAAGAGGGCTGCTACACAGTACCCTGTCTTGTGCTGCTGAGGTAAGCTATATTCTGATTTGATTTAAATTATAGCTCTTAGCTACTGCTAGGCTCTAACTTCTTATGAAATTTAAAGTACAAGCTCTCTGCTGGGTTCTAAATTTAACCAGAAAGCTCTTTTCTGTGTTGTAAATTTAAGCTAAAAGAACTTTGCTGATGCTAGGCCCTGAGTGACTATTAAATGTAAACTACAAGCTCTCTGCTGGGTTCCAAATGTAACCAGAAAGCTCTCTTCTGTGTTTTAAATTTAAACTAAAAGTACTTTGCTGTTACTAGGCCCTGAGTGACTATTAAATTTAAAGTACAAGCTCTCTGCTGGGTATGAAATGTAACCAGAGAGTTCTCCTCTGTGTTTTAAATGTAAACTTAAACTGCTGCTACTAGGCCCTGACTGATTTAACAAAAATAATGGATCACAGATTAATTAGCTTTAATACAAAGAATTCCTTTTAGAAAATTACCAGAAGTAAATACTCACAGTTGCAGATCTCCCTCCAGAAGCAACAGTCCCCCTTACCAGTCTTTCAAGACAGAGGATCACAGAGCTCTGGTGTGAGTTAGATAAGATGCGAGCTGCCATGTGTTGTACCATTTGCAAGGGGTGAAGAGTTTGTTTCGGTAGGCCATGGAGGAGACTATTACAATAGTCAATATGCGGGATGGTCATTACTTGCATGAGTGATCTGAAGTCATTAATATTGAGTCAGAGCTTCAGATGTCTTAGTAGGCAAATTTTATTATATATGGCTTTAGTTGTATTTTTAATGTGTGTTTTGAATCTGAGCTATTTGTTTAAGGTAACACCTAGGTATTTTACTTCAGCTTTCACATCTAGAATGGTTTTGTTGAAAATGATGTTGCTTGGTAGGGTGTAATTTTGATTTTTGGAAATTATTAGTACTTCCGTCTTTTTATAGTTGATGTTCAATCCATGGGATTTGAGCCAGACATCAATTTCTCTAAACCATGTAATTATGGAATCAAGTATTTGTGTCCCTACATTAAAAGGCACTATGTCATTGGCATAGATGGCATAATCAACATTGAATTTCTTTATTAGCTGACAAATCGGCTGAATGTATATATTACAAAGGAGAGCCGATAGTGCTGAGCCTTGAGGGAGTCCTGTAGTTTGCTTGAAGGTGCTATATATTTACCTGTTGCGTTCTGTCTGTTAAGTATGATGAAAACCATTTAAGAGTGGTACCACCAAGTCCAATTTGAATGAGTCTATGTATAAGTAATGAGTGGATAACTGAGTCAAATGCTGCCACAATATCTAGAAATAGGAGGATGTAGGACTGATTGGAATTGTTAAGTTCTTTTATAATATTGTAAAGAACTAGCATTAGAGTTTCAACACTATATTGGGGACTGAATCCAAATTGTTTGTCATCCAGCGGTGCATATTGATCAATGTGGTCTTGAAGTTGTAACTGAATGTTTTTTTCAATTATTTTAGCCAGAAAGGATAGGCTTGAAATAGGTCTGTATGATGATGGGCACATTTTGTCCAATGATTTATTTTTTAGGATAGGACGGATTATTGCATTCTTGAGATCTTTTGGCATTAGGCCCTTTTTAAGAGACTTCACTATTAATAGTATGATGGGGGCTAACTTGTCACTTGCAGCCTTGATCTAGCTCACTGTACAAGGGTCTGATTTAGATGTGGTTGTGTTTAAGTTTGCTATAAGCTTTTTGAGGGGTTCTAAGTATACGCTATGAAACTCATTCCAAGGTTTGGTCTGTGGTATTTGGCTATTGTTATTAGTATGCCTAGAAGTGTGGTTTGGAAGTGAGGTAATTTTAGACATGTAGAAGTTAGCTAATGATTGGGGAGTGATGGGGAGAGTTTCAGTAGAGTCTCTAAAGGGTGTTAAGGGAGCAGGCATCACCGAGCATTAACAACAGCGATAAGGGGTTTTCAGTGCGAAAAAGGCTCTGGGCGGGTAGGAGGCATTCCTGAGGTAAGGGTGCAAAGGGTCACTAAACAAGCACTAAGAAGACATCAGGTGTTAAGGTGTCAAGCGTGCTCCTTAATGCCCAAAAATGGCTGTCACTGTATCACTGGATAGGGGAACCCCAGCAAAAGCCAATGTAAAGGTGATGAATGGAAGGACAGGTGGGAGCTGAAGGGCCTAACAGATCCGTAAACGTCCGACGTACCAGCCAGTAAGTGTGACGAGCATGTGCGAGGCAGCTGTACCGATGCACTGGGAGGTGCCCATGTAAAATTCCATAATGTCAGTGGGTGGCATAGGATGGGGAAGATGTGTCCTCCAGCGGAGTCAGATGTGGCACGATGTGTGCAGCGAAAGGAGGACAGAGTAGGAATGGTGACATGCAGATCAGGCACAGGAGAGGCATGAGTGAAGCATTGAAATGCAGAAGAGAGTACCTGTGTAGGCCATGGTATAGCAGTTTGCACGAGAAGACATGACTGCATTTATCTGCCAGAGGCTGATGGATTGACTAAAGGAAGGATGGCGGCAGAGGAGAGTGTGGCATGGGCTAGCAGCACCAATGTACCGGAGGTGCCATCCCCAACACATTTGTACTGTGTGGAAAAAATGTGTGACAGTACCATGTGTAAGGCCTGATACCAAACATTTGGGTCTCATGCCTGCCCCAACCACCCAACCACCATACAATAACCCAGAGAAAAGTACATATAACAACTGGACAGGAGTCACTCAAACTGGGCAAAAGGGGCATGTACAGACATGATTTGATACCTGCAGGTGGCTATCTGAGGGATAGGATGTGTCTGCATGTAATGCAGAGATGTGATAGAGCCAAAGATATACAGTCTCAGTCATGATGTCATACCTGACTCATGTTGCACAAGTACATTACAGTTGTGTGCATGTAACTGCCTGTTAGTATACCGCTACTAGTAAACTAAACTCCACACTCTCCTTATATTGAACATATCCAAACAACTACAAGGGGGAACAGTAAACAAAGGCCCTTGTTGAGAAATCAAACCTCCATTACTATGGAACCTCCACTATGAAAAGAATGAACCACAGAATATGAAATAGAAAATAAGCCTCAGCCCAGGTTTCCTGGCAATATAGGGCAATGAAGCCCTGCTGACAGCTCAGAGTAAATCCACCAAGTGTCATTCATAGGCTTACGTAGTGCAAAGTCAGTTTTTAAAATTTTCAATTGCATTTGACATCATAGAGGGTTCGGATACGATTCACTGAACATAAGTCTCAGCTTAATAAAAAAATTGTGACAGCTCTCATTGTACAACACTGCATCGATTTTGATCATCAGTGGCAACAGCTGCATTGGCTAGTCCTGGATGGGATATCTGATCCTTCCCAAGGTCATGTGGAGCAACGCCTAACTAGGCTGGAGCAGAAGTGGATTTTCACTCTCAATATGATGCAGACAATGGGTTTGAATGAGACTATTGATTGGTACACAGCATTGTGATGTCATGCCACTGCAGTTCATTTGGTTTGCTTGTTAGCTGTGCCTGCTTCTATTTAAATAGCTTTTGGTTAGAGTTGGGCATTCCCTGGATAATTTCACCACCGTTACCATTAGAAAGTCCTGATGCAGCCCATTTAAATAAGAAGGGCAAAACTCGAGTCAACGGTTGGCATCTTCGAAACCTGCAAAGAAAGTGGGCTCTTGTTGCCAGATAAGTACCTTGTTTGGTTTTTCAGTAGTTTTAAATGCATTTGAAAATTTGAAAAACTGAGCACAGCCACAGATGTGGTATTTCCCTGGGGGCTGCATTTTGCAGGTACCTGTAGAGCTATAGCTGCTAGCGCTACTGGCCACTTCCTCCAGCCTCCCCCCTCGCCGGCCCCCCCCCCCCCCCCCGCTGACGTCCAGCATCCCCTCCCTCTCCCCTGAGCAGTGCACCTGCCTCTTTGGTGCTTTTTCTTCTATCCTCTTTCCTATTATTTTATGGCGTTCCTGACTTCCTTTTCCTAGCAGTACAAATCCTTTTATTTTCTAAACCGCTCTGATGCACCTCTGTCCGAGCGGTATATTAAGACTGAAATAAAGATAAAGATAAAGGTGGTCTGGCCAGAGTCTCTGCCAAGGGTGCCAGGAACCCTTGGACCACCCCATGTGGTGCATCACTTTTCCGCAGCAGCCTCATGTCTGTATCCTGCCACTGTCAATGTGGGATCATGACGCACATCACAGATGTGCCACCTGGACAGAAGCCTGATCTGCCTTGCGCACTAGCAACTCCCACAGCATGACTGAAATGCCACCCCGTTTGCCCCATTTGCACCATCAACATGGTGCCCTTTCATACTTGGGCACTATGCTGTTGCTGCTAATGGAGCACTGCTATCACTAACTTGAGATTTTTTCATTGGCGTTAGGCTTCACAACATTAAAGGGCTCTAATTCATGATTGTGTAACAGGTGTTAAGGGAGCACCCATGGTCAAAGCTCACTTTCCACCCCGTTAATGCCTACTCTCTGCCTCTTGTTCCCTTAACGCTGCAGGAGCCTTTAACATTCTTTAGTGCAACAGTATCACAGTGTTAAGGGCGAAAGGGTGCCGATAACAGGCATTAACGGCACACTTGCACCCTTAACGCTCTTTAGTAAACATACCCTTTAGATTTTATTTTTGGCATATGAATGAGATGTTTTTGGGATCCACAATTCATATGTTTCCTGATTTATCTTGTGCTACCAAAGCCAGACATCATGAATTCTTGGCTTTAAAATAGAATCATGACTCCGGGGGATAGCTATAATTTGCATTTTCCTAGTCAATGCTTTGTTTTTATTAGTGACTTTATCTCTATTTTATTGCTTGATTGACCGACCATGCAAAAAGTGTCAGGGTGTGAGAGAGTTAGTTGGTCCATTAGATGATAGAGGGGTTAAAGGGGCACTAAGAGGCGACAAGGCGATAGCGGAGAGACTGAATGAATTCTTTGCTTCGGTCTTTACTGAGGAAGATGTAGGGATGTTACCCATGACTGAAGTGGTATTTAAAGGTGCGGAAGAATTGAAGGAAATATCGATACATCGGGAAGATGTATTACAACTATTAGATAAACTGAAGAGTATCAAATCACCTGGGCCGGATGGTATACATCCAAGGGTGTTGAAAGAACTGAAATATGAGATTGCAGACCTGCTATTAGTAATCTGTGAACTATCATTAAAATCATCTCTAATACCTGAAGATTGGAGGATCGCCAATGTAACACCAATTTTTAAAAAGGGTTCCAGGGGTGATCCGGGAAACTACAGATCAGTGAGCCTGACGTCAGTACCGGGAAAAATGGTAGAAACCATCATAAAGAATAAAATTACTCAGCATGTAGATAGTCATGGCCTAATGGGAGACAGCCAACATGGCTTTAGACAAGGAAGATCTTGTCTTACTAATCTGTTATGTTTTTTTGAAGGTGTGAATAAACAGGTGGACAAAGGTGAGTCGGTTGATTTAGTGTATCTGGACTTTCAGAAAGCCTTTGACAAGGTCCCTCATCAGAGACGTTTGGCAAGACTAAAGAGTCATGGGATAGGAGGCAGTGTATTACTGTGGATCAGGAACTGGTTAAAAGATAGAAAGCAGAGGGTAGGACTAAATGGCCAATTTTCCCAATGGAGAAAGATGAATAGTGGTGTACCCCAGGGATCTGTGCTGGGTCCGCTGCTTTTTGATATATTCATAAATGACCTGGAAAGTGGAATAACGAGTGAGGTTATCAAATTTGCAGATGACACAAAACTATTTAAAGTTGTTAAAACCCAAGAGGATTGTGGGAAATTGCAAGAGGATCTTGATAAATTGGAAGACTGGGCATCAAAATGGCAGATGAAATTTAATGTGGACAAGTGCAAAGTTATGCACCTAGGGAAGAACAACCCAAACTATGGTTACACAATGCAAGGTTCCACATTAGGAACCACCACCCAGGAAAAAGATTTAGGCATCATTGTGGATAACATGTTAAAACCCTCGGCCCAGTGTGCAGCGGCGGCCAAGAGAGCAAATAGAATGCTAGGTGTCATAAGGAAAGGAATGGAGAATAAAACAAAAGATATTATAATGCCTCTATATTGTTCCATGGTGAGACCGCACCTTGAATATTGTGTGCAATTCTGGTCGCCGTATCTTAAAAAGGATATAGCGATTTTAGAAAAGGTTCAGAGAAGAGCCACCAAAATGGTAAAGGGGATGGAAGGATACTCCTATGAAGAAAGTCTAAAAAGGTTAAGGCTCTTTAACCGGGAAAAGAGACGGCTGAGGGGAGATATGATAGAAGTCTATAAATTAATGAATGGAGTGGAACGGGTAAACGTAGATCGATTGTTTACATTATCAGAATATAGAAAGACTAGGGGACATGCAATGAAGCTACAGGGTAAACTATTTAAGACTAATAAAAGAAATATTTTTTCACTCAACGTGTAATCAAACTCTGGAATTTGTTACCGGAGGATGTAGTAAAGGCTGTTAGTGTAGCTGGGTTTAAAAAAGGTTTGGACAAGTTCCTGGAGGAAAGGTCCATAAACCATTCTTAAGAAGGGACCCAGGATATCAATGCTTGACCCAGTACAAGCATTGTGGAACCTGTGTCTTTTGGGGAAACTGCTAGGTACATATGACCTAGATTGGCCACTGTTGGAAACAGGATACTGGGCTTGATGGACCTTGGTCTGACCCAGTATGGCATATCTTATGTTCTTATGTTCTTACAATAAATGACTGTGACTATAAAGTAATAAGAGAATGCCAATGCATAACAGGAAAGCCAAGAGGATAGAGCACACAGATAAGAACAGAGAACAGATATAGAATGGAACTCTACTGGTTAGGGAGGACACACAGTTGAGTTATTGAGGGGTAGGTCAAGTGCATGGTAGGGCAGATGAGTTTTTAGCATAGACTTACATTTTGTAAATGAGTTTTCAGCATGGAATGGGGCCAGGAGGGAGTTCCAGAGCATAGGACCAAGAAAAAAAAAAGCAGAATGTCGGGTTTGTTCAAGAAGGACGCGTGCAGGAGAAGGGAGAACCAGGCGGTCATTGTGAATTACATGGAGAGCACAGGGGGAAGGATGTGCATGTAAATGAGATCAGCGAGATATTGAGGGATAGCGGTGTGAATAGTATTGTGTACAATAGTGAGAATCTTATAAGTGTACCGGAACTTAAGTAGGAGCCAATATAGACAAATGATAAAGAGAGTGACATGGTCAGGGGCGCCTCAATAATGAGGACGGGTGAGGTGGTGGCCTCAGGCGGCAACCTTTTGGGGGGTGGCAAAAATTGCCCCCAAAAAGACTGCCTCGGCCTTCAAAAAAAAAACCCCCGATCAGAGGAGCCACTGCTGGAGCTGCTGCCGCTGCCGCCACAGCAGCAGCAGAATGAAGTGCCCCATGGCAATGCCCCCCCCCCCCCGCCTCCCTGGCAGAGCCCTCTTTGTATTTCCTCAGTGCCGGCTTTTCAGAGCCGCGATGGGAGAGTTTCCCTTTCTCACGGCTCTGTTAATTGAGCCCGCCGGCGCTGATTAGCAGAGCCGCGAGAAAGGGAAACTCTGCCTTTGCAGCTCTGAAAAGCTGGCACTGAGGAAAATACAAGGAGGGCTCTACCAGGGAGGCAGGGGGGCCCGCAGCCACAGGGCACTTCATTCTGCTGTTGCCGCGGTGGCAGTGCAGCGGCAGCAGCGTCTGCAGCCAGGTTTGGGGGGGGTTCAATTTCCCTGGGCTGGGGGGGGGGGCTAGGACTGGAAATGGGCTGATGGGGGAGTTAGGACTGGAAGTGGGATGATGGGGGGGTTTAGGATTGGTAATGGGCTATGGGGAGGGCTAGGACTGGAAATGCGCGGATCGGGAGGGGGAGGGCTAGGACTGGTAATGGGCTATCGGGGGTGACTAGGACTGGAAATGGGCTGATGGGGGGTTAGAACTGGAAATGGGCTGATCGGTCGGGGGGCTAGGACTGGAAATGGGCTGATGGGTGGTAGAACTGGAAATGGGCTGATGGGGGTTAGAAATGAAAATAGGCTGATCGGGAGGGGGGCTAGGACTGGTAGTGGGCTGATGGTGGGGTTAGGCCTAGAAATGGGCTGATTAGGGGGGCTAGGACAGGAA
Source organism: Ichthyophis bannanicus (assembly GCA_033557465.1). NCBI lineage: Eukaryota > Metazoa > Chordata > Amphibia > Gymnophiona > Ichthyophiidae > Ichthyophis > Ichthyophis bannanicus. The sequence continues at coordinate 383,140,963 of CM066038.1, read as the reverse complement.
ATGGGCTGATTGAGGGGCTAGGGCTGGAAATGGACTTATTGGGGGGTTTAGGACTGGTAATGGGCAGATGGGGGCTAGCACTGGAAATGAGCTAGGACTGCTAATAGGCTGATTAGGGGGGCTAGGACAGGAAATGGGCTGATTGGGGGGCTAGGGCTGGAAATGGACTTATTGGGGGGGTTAGGAATGGTAATGGGCAGATGAGGGCTAGCACTGGAAATGAGCTAGGACTGCTAATGGGCTGATGGGGGCTAGGACTAGAGTGGGCTGATAAGGGGGATAGGACTGGAAATGGGCTGGGACTGGAAATGGGCTAATGGGGGAGAGGAGGTGCTGCTAGCCCTGGAAGAAAACTAGGGGCTATGGCTACAAATGGGCTGATGCAGGAGGATGGTAGAATAGGACTGGAAGGGAGCGGATACTGAGAGGGTATGCTAGGGGAAGGAGGGGACAGGAAGGGAACTGACACGGAGAAAGGAGGGGGCTGGAAAGGAGCTGACACCTGGGATGTACTGAAGGGGGACTGGAAGGGAGCTGACACTTGGGGATGGGAGTGGTAGGTGGTTGGGTAATGGGGAGGAGGCTGGAAGGGAGCTGACATGCAAATGGCACTGGAAGGGGGATGGACAGAGGGTAGGGCGACTGGAAGGGAGCTGACTGGGGGGGTGGCACTGAGAGTGGACGTGAGCTGATATCTGGGATGGTATTTGGACTAGAAGGGGCTGGACAGTGGGGAAGGAGGGGGACTGGAAGGGAATGGACACCAGTAGCAGTCGTGGAAATGCAAGGCGGTTGACATTGGAAAGTACTGGGAGGAGAGGACTGGAAAGGGGGCTGATATTGGGGAGGGTTACTGGAACTGGAAATGGGCTGATGGAAGGAAGTGAAGAAAACAAAAGAAGAGATAAGAAATGGCAGATGGACCATGGACCATAGACCACAGAAAGAGAGCTAAGAGAAGACAGGAAAGCAGAAGCCTCAGATCGGGACAAGCATGATCAGAGAATAAAATGGTCAGACAACAAAGGTAGAAAAAATAATTTTATTTAATTTTAGTGATTGGACTTTGTGCTATTTTTATATTTTACACAGTACTGGGGAACTGCATCTCTTATTTATCTGATGTTGCACTGCATGTGGACTCTGGCTTCTTGGGGTTTCAATTAAAATTTTGTCTACATATTTTTATTTTTACTTTAGATTGTGGTTACTTATTCTGTACTTGGTGAGGGTCGATGTTGTGAGTGTGTGACTGAGGTCAGGTGTTCTGTTAACATGTAGTTTGTACATAAAGATCTATACTGTACTGTAGTAATTTGACTTGTTCAGCTTTTCAAATAGGTGTATGGATGTTCCAGGGCGCCCTGTAGTATTTACAGTGACGCTTTTTTTGGATGGTCTCCTTATGTGAGTTTTGATAGTTTGTGCTGATATGGTATGGTATGGTAGGTTTGCTCTTTGTTGTAGTGCTTTGTATTAGTTCAGAATATGCCTGGCACTGGAGAATAGTGGTTGTTGTTGTTGTTGTTAGTGAGATGGTCAGAATCAGATTTTGTTTTTTAAATATTGAGTTCTGTGGGTGAATGTCCTGGTTCTGCTCTGCCCCTACTGTGGATGCAAAACATATATTGAAAAAGAAAAAGCAAGAACCATAACGCAGTTTATAACAACAACATAAAAATGAGTTATAATTTAGTTTTATAAACTGTGCTGTTGGTTCTTGTTGTATTTTAGTTCCTTGGTGTGCAAACAGGACTGTACCTAGACCTATGCAAGCGGTGCAGCCGCACAGGGTGCAAAGGCTTGGGGAGCGCATTTCAGCTGTCTGCTGTTGCCCTATCGCCGCTGGCAGGACAATAGCAGGCAGCTGAAACGTGCTCCGCAAGCCTTTTTGTAGCACTTTAAGCAGGTCTGGTCCCTCCCTCCCTCCTCTGACACGATGTCAGAGTAGGGAGGGACAGATCTGCTTAACGTTCCGTGCCTTTCAGATCGGGCGCATGCCCCCCTCTCCTCCCCATACCTCCGTCCAGTGCTGCCTGCTCTTTCCCTGCTGCTGGTGCCACCGTGAAAAAAACAGAGGCGGCAGCAGCAGGGAAAGAGCAGGCAGCGCTGGACAGAGGTATGGGGGGGGGGGCACGCGCCCAAGCTGCAAGTCGCACAGGGTGCGAATGCAGCTCGATACGGCCCTGTGTGCAAACATCTTGCATTTCCTCCATATAATCTAATTGGCTTTTTGGTTTGGTTCATTTTCTGATTGGATTTCTGAAAAAGCCCCACCCCCTTTAAGGTGTGTGTGTGGGGGTGCCATTTCATTCTTCGTCTCAGGAAGCAGATTGCCTTGAGCCGCCCCTGGACATGGTCCATATATTTGGAATAGGTAAGGAGTCTGCGCATGAAATGAGAGTCAGAAGCTGTAAAGATGTCTTACGCATTGGAACATGGAACGTACGAAGCATGAACCAAGGGAAGTTGGAGGTGATCAAGAATGAAATGGAACATGTACAACTTGATCTGTTGGGTGTCACCGAACTGAAATGAACTGGCATCGGGCACTTTGCATCAGATGATTACATGGTCTACTATGCTGGAAATGAAAGACAAAGAAGAAATGGTGTTGCATTTATAATAAAGAAGAAACTTGCAAGAACTGTAATGAAATACAATGCAGTCAGCGAACGCTTAATCTCTATTCGTCTACGAGGAATGCCTATCAGCACAACTATAATTCAAGTATATGCCCCAACAACAGCTGCAGAAGAGAATGAAATTGAATAGTTCTATGAACAAGTACAAGCTGAAATTGACAGAACATGAAAACAGGATATCCTGATAGTCATGGGTGACTGGAACGCAAAAGTTGGCAACAAAGAAGAAGGCAAAGTAGTTGGAAAATATGGACTTGGCAACAGAAATGAAGCTGGAGAAAGACTGATAGAATTCTGCAAGATCAACGATCTATTCATCTCAAACACCTTCTTCCATCAACACAAGCGGCGACTGTACACATGTACTTCACCCAATGGATTGTATAAAAATCAAATTGACTACATCTGTGGAAGTCAACGATGGAAAAGTTCTATAACATCAACAAAGACAAAACCTGGAGCTGACTGTGGTACAGATCATCAAGTACTAGTATGCAAACTCAAGCTAAAGTTGAAAAAGAGCAAACCACTCATGAATGCAGCAAAATATGACCTTGAGAATATACCACTGGAATTTAAAGATTGCCTGCAAAATCAATTTGCTGCTTTAGATACAAATGACAGAGCTCCAGAAGAGTTATGGAATGACATCAAAAAGGTTGTATTGGAAGAAAGCGAGAAGTCTCTACAAAAGGTGAAAAAGCAAAAATGGCCAAAATGGATGACTGAAGAAACTCTGAAAATTGCCCAGAAATGCAGAGAAGCTAAAGCCAGAGGAGAAAGAAAGACAATAACAGAACTCAACAGAGATTTCCAACGTGCAGCAAGACAGGACAAGGAAAAGTACTACAACGATGCATGCAAGGAAATAGAAGCAGAAACTATTAGAGGAAGAACAAGATCGGCTTTCCCAAAGCTACAAGAGTTAAAGAAAATGTTCCAGCCTCGAAATGCTCAGGGTTCTATGTTGAATGATGCTCAAGGTTCTATGTTGAATGATGCTGAGAAAATCAAGAAAAGGTGGAAGGAATATACAGAGTTTTTATATGATAAAGATCAAGTGGACCAACAGCCGTTTCAACCTGTACCTTATGATCAGGAACCATTAGTGATGAAAGAAGAAGTTAAAGCAGCATTGAAAGCCTTATCAAAGAACAAAGCACCAGGCATTGATGGCATTCCCATAGAAGTATTACAGCAATCTGATGCAGCTGTTACCGTACTTACAAGGCTCTGCCAAGAAATATGGAAATCAACATCATGGCCAACTGACTGGAAAAGATCTGTGTTTATACCAATACTAAAGAAAGGTGATCCAATTGACTGGAAATTATCGCACAATCGCTCTGATCCCACATGCCAGCAAGATTCTACTGAAGATTATTCAAAAGAGACTACAACCATACCTGGAACAAGAACTACCTGAAGTGCAAGCAGGGTTCAGGAAAGAGCGAGGAACGAGAGACATCATTGCGGATGTGAGATGGATCCTTGCAAAGACTAAAGAATACCAAAAGGATATCTATTTGTGCTTTATCGACTATAGCAAGGCTTTTGACTTTGTAAACCATGAGAAACTCTGGGCCACATTAAGAAGCATGGGTATACCAGAACACCTGATCGTACTCTTGCACAATCTGTACATTGATCAAGAAGCAGCAGTTCGAACAGAACAAAGAGAAACAGAATGGTTTAAAATAAGCAAAGGTGTAAGACAAGGCTGCATACTTTCCCCCTACCTGTTTAATTTATATGCAGAACAAATCATCAGAGAAGCAGGATTGTATGAAGACAACAGAGGTGTGAAAATTGGTGGAAGACTCATCAATAACCTTCGCTATGCTGATGATACCACATTACTGGCTGAAAGTGAAGATGATCTGAAACATTTGCTTCTCACAATCAAAGAACATAGTCTCAAAATGGGCCTGCACCTTAATGTAAAGAAGACAAAGATCATGACAACTGGCATAATCAACAGGTTCATCGTTGAAGGAGAAGAAATTGAAATCGTGAACAACTTTAACCTACTTGGATCAACTATCAATAAAGAAGCAACAAGCAGTCAAGAAATCAGACGATGCATTGCTCTTGGCAGAATGGCTATGAAAGACCTAGATAAGATCCTCAAGAGCAGAGATGTCTCTCTCCATACAAAGATTTATTTATTTATATTTCTTATATACCGCGCTATTATAATCAGTGCGGTTCACAGTTGTAACAAACATACTACAATGTAAATAGGCACATCGAGCTTACATAGAACAGGGTATTCAAACATGGATGAACGGGGGGAACTATATACAAATTATATACATGTTACAGTAAATATATAATGTTACAGTAAAGATTCGACTTGTTCAAGCCATGGTATTTTCAATAACATCATATGGATGTGAAAGCTGGACAGTGTAAAAGATAGACAGGAAGAAAATTGATGCCTTTGAATTATGTTGCTGGCAGCGAATACTGTGTATACCATGGACTGCCCGAAGAACAAATCAGTCGGTACTAGAGGAGATCAAACCTAAGCTTTCTTTAGAAGCTCAGATGACAAGACTTCAACTTTCATACTTTGGACACATCATGCGAAGAGAGAGATCATTAGAGAAAGACATCATGCTTGGCAAGATAGAAGGTCAGCGCAAAAGAGGAAGGCCAGCAATGAGATGGATCGATACAATAACAGCAGCTACGGGTACCAGTCTGTCAACTCAAGACCGAACACAATTTAGGATAGCTATCCAGAGGGTCGCCATGAGTCGACTCCGACTCGACGGCACTTAACAACAACAAGGAGTCGAGCTGACGTGTTTTGGATAAGTTGCAATCGATGGAGCTGGTATTGGGGAATGCCTACTAGAACAACATTGCCGTAATCAAGGCGGGACAGGAGAAGGGACACTGTGAGCATAGTCAGTGAAGGAAAGGAGAGAAAGGGACGGACTGTATGAAGCTGGTGAAGGATGAGGAAGCATGTGGCAAACAAGTGAGGTGACATGCTGATGAAATGTGTGGTAAAAAACAAGTTTATTCTTGGACCCCAAGCAGCTCTTGGATTTTCTTATTGCTAGGGAAGAGTCTAAAGTGTTCATTTAAAGGATCCTGGAGGTTGCTGTGGGTCCTACTCCCTATGTGATTTGTGGCCATCTTTCATTATATTGTTAATTTCTACTTTTTATTTCCTTTACTTAGTCCTGCTTGTTCTATAGATGGTGGTTTAAAAGTATAATATTTATTTGTACCTTTTTTGTAAATATGTTTATTTTCTTTATTATTATAACATTCAAGTGTTTCTTGAGTGTAATAATTTGAAAATGCTATGTGGCCGATTCAGTCCTGGACATCCCGGCCCTCTGTGCACTTGGTCAGAACCGGACGCACAGAGTTAGCTGGGATTCTGATCCCGTGGGGCATGCCTAGCCCAGTGGGATCAGAATTGCATTCCAGGCCTGTAGATGCAGGCCGGGACCCTGATTCAGGTTGGCCTGCACCTACAGGCCTTTCCCGGATAGCTCAGTCAGAGCTTTTGAATGGAGCCGTGGGCCATGGAGTCCTGTTGCCATGGCACCGTGGCTCCATTCAAAAGCTGCGATCCCCGGCCGCTGGACTGCAAGCTTCATTCCCCACAGCCTGATCCCTGATCTGGCCTCCCAAGGACAGGGTCGGGCTGCAGGGAATCTCCCCTGCCCTTTCCCGCTGCTTTCCAGCCCTGGGCCTGCCATCCTCCGCTGATTAGGGGAACTTATTTCACCTCAGAGGTGGAATAAGTTCCCAATTCAGGCTGCCGGTCCCAGATATACAGGGCCGACACTGGAATCGGCCCTGTATGTCCAGGACTGATGATCACCCATTGCCCACCCTAACGCTGTCTCTGATCCATCCCTTTCCTGCCCCCATCTAACTCCCCCCTACAACAAGCGGGGAAATTAGTTGGGGTCAGTAAGGGGCCTGAATAGTGGGATAGATGTCCCAAAGATGCCTTGGAATGACCCTGTATACAAATAAAATGGAAAAAAGTATGCATCTACAACTACATGCATCCTTCAGTTGTGCACATTTGCACCAGCTCTTCAGTTGGTGTAAATGTATTTGGCCTCCTAATAGCCGCAACTTTAGCAGGTTTTGTGCTGATACTTTATAAAGACACATAAGTGCCTATGTGCCTTTAAAAAATAATGTCAAAATAGTGCCTACTTGACCTCCCTACCTAGGTAACCTGTTATAAAATAACTTCCAGATGGCCTTGTCTGAAAATTGCTGTCTTCAAATGCAGTTACAAGTATGCCCATATTATATCCACTTACAAGGAGGATTTCGCTGGGATATGTTTAGATTGGGGGAGAAAAACAGTGTATGTTTTTCCATCTTTCAGTACAGTGTGCCCTGCTTGACCACCTGCACAAAGCTGATGGTGCAAACTATGCGGACTACTTTAAGACATGTACAATAGACTCATTTTCAAACAGAAATCATATGGATTGTTTCTCGCTGAAAATGAGAATCAAGGATGCATGCTGCAATAGCCCACCTCTTATCTAATAAAGCACAGGCTATTTGAAAACTGCCCTCTCAGAGAGTAGAGCAATGGACTCCTTGGCACTGCTCCCAATTGTGCCGCTTGCTAAGTTATTATCTCTATTTGCATCTCAATCTATCAGAAATTAGGTAATACTAGGTGCCTGGAGCCATCAAACATTTACATCACATACATGTTCTTCAACAGAACCAGGGATGAAAAGTTCTCCCATCTTTCAGTCATCCCTGGATTTCTACACAATGTTCCCTCTAAGGTGCATGAGAGTCCTCCACATACCACCTTGGGGTGGTGGTTTAGCAATATCATGGTTTCAATTACGAGGGGCAGGCAGGTCCCCTGGAAATCCCACAAACCTTGCCTACCCCATACTATTGGAAATACAATATTGCTGCCCCCCTCCCATGTGAAAGCATAGATGGAGGACTCCTGCACACCTTAGACAGAACACTGGTTCCAGCATTTCTTAATCTTAGAGCCCTCAATGTGCACCTGCTGCATATGGCCAGGGCTGACCCAAACATCAGGCAAACTAGGCAATCGCCTAGGACAGCAATATCTGGGAGCCAGCAAAGAGCAGGCCATTCAAAGCTAAACAATATATTCTGACAGCAGGGGTGGGAGGAGGGGGGAGAGGGGGGAGGAGGGGGGAGAGGGGGGAGGCGTCAAAGGTCTTAAGGTTTGCCTAGGTCACCAACATTTTGAACCGACTCTGGAGTTGGATCTGCATATGGCCCATTCCCCTCTTCCCCAAAACCTAAGTTTTACATTCTAGAACCCTACAAAGCAGGAGACTGATATCACTTGATATCTGGATCCCAGTAGCAGACAGAATTCTTTGGCTTTCTGAACAGCATATACTACTGGAAAGAGGACAGACCCAATACTAAGAGTGAAAGAGATATAGGAAACCATAGCCATATACACGCTTGTTATCAGTGTAAATATAGGGCCCGATTTTCAACTGGGTGGTGCTATGTGCCACATCGGCACATAGCCCGCTCCCCTTCCGCATAACCCAGATTTTCAATGCTGGGGTCATATGCGGCCCCAGCATTGAAAATCCAGGTCTCACTGCACACCCCAAAAGCCACAGGAGCTAGCCAGGTAGCAGCTATTTTCGATGCTACCCGCTTAACCCCTGCTCCTGAAAGATAGGCGAGGAAAAACCTCACCTATCTTTCAGGTGCAGAGGGCTAAGCAGATAGTATCAAAAATCACTGCTACCCAGTTAGCCCTTTCCTCCGCCCCCGTTCTGCCACTGAACACCCCTAACATGCCCCAATGCTAACTGCATAGCATGTGGGTGCGTTAGGGACATATCCAGGATTCTCACAGGGCACTATCCATGTAGGTGCCCTTCGAAAATCCCAGATATGGCATTTACACAGGTAACTAGGGCAGTTGCCTGTGTAAATGCCTTTGAAAATCGAACCCATAATGAATAGTTTCAGATTATATAAATGAAATAGAAGATTAAGAGAGAAAGCAAGAGTTAAAAAATCAGTATGGTATTTATTATATAACCTCTGTGTCAGTCACAGTTACAATTGTATAAATTACTTAGCTCATTTTTGGCATCAGGTATGAAATCCTAGGTCTATTGAATCAAACAGTGCTACCAGTAATCCAGGAGAGCTTTTAGGTCTCGGTGCTCTTAGGTGTATTTAGTAATTTGACACATCAGGATCACTCACTCATCCATGAGACACACGTAGCATAGATGTTTCCAAAATCATCAATCCAGTTATCAAATAACATGTGGACAATTTACATTATATAAATGGTTGCACAGACATGTTTCTAATGTTATGTTGCATAATTCAGAGACAACAGTATCACAGAAAATAAGAAAAGTAAAATCTCCTCCAGCAGAACTGTGTAGTACAGTGGTAATAGTTCTGGAGTTTGTGCTAAAAAGTGACGAGCAAGGGGGATTTTATTTGAGAAGTGGTGTCTCTTTAGACATGATGATTAGCATATAAGGGATAATTTATAAATCATTTCCAGGTATAAAACAGCATTTTAGCTTCATAAAAGGGGTTTATAAAAGTGCACATAGTGCAAAGCAGTGTACACTTAGGTGTATGTTTACTAAAGCGGGTTACGGTAACAGGCGTTAACGGCAGCAATAAGGGGTGTTCTCTTAGGACAGCAGGATAAGTCATCCACACCAGGTGGCATCATTCGATGGCGCCGAAGACGGAAGTAGTCTCTCTCTAGCCCAGAAGGAGTTTCCCTTCTGGGCATGTATCAACTGGCCCTACACCTAGGCCCGCCCCTAGCCAGCCACTTTTTTCTCTTCCGCCTTGCCAGCAAGACGGACTTCTTCTCTCTCCTACTGATCTTCAATCAAGATGCCTGGAAAACAACCAAAACCGGGTTTTAAAAAATGCCCCAGCTGTTCCAGAAAGATGAATACTACTGACCTGCATGATCGTTGCCTGCGGTGCCTGGGAGTCTCCCATAAGGTAGAAGAATGTGCACATTGTGCCCGCATGTCCCCTAGAGCCAGAAAATCTAGGAAGAATGCGCTTCGTGAACTGTTTCCTGCCCCTCTGCCTTCCGGAGCTTCCAACAGTGCCTTGTTCCCTGCCAGCTCTTCTTCTGCCATACAGCCTCCGTCGGTGCCTCTGCAACCCATGTCGGTGCCCTCTACTGCTGTTTTAGCCCCAGGTGTGCCGGTCTCAGCCTCCTCCCACGGCTTATCTGTTCCTGGCTTCATCTCCCCTACCGGGGCTTCCTCTTCGGATCTTCTACTCCCGGCAGCCCCGTCCCTCCACGAGGCTCCCATGGCGGCGGCTATTTTTGCTGACGTCAGTCTTGTAAGCCCCGCCCACCGCGGCGCCATTGGCCGGTGCCATGAGAAGCGTCAGGCAAACCACAGCAAATCACAGCGCAGGAGCAGATCGCGCCACAGACACCATCAGCGCAGATCATGCTCAGCGCGGAGGCGCCAGCCCGACCCCCGCAGAAATGACAAGGACTACTCCCACTACAGTAACAGCTCCAGCGATGCAGGCAGCCACCAGAGCAGACATCAACGGTGCCATCGGCGGCACCGGAGCCACCGCAGCTTCTGCACGCCTATAAGACTCTCCTCTTCTTGGGACAGCGATTCCCACGAAACAGCAGCCTCCTCACCAGACAGGTACGACTCCCCAGAGTTCAATGAACGGCCTCTCATCCCTGAACCTCCTTGCACTTTGGGGCCAGCCCAATCATCTTGCCCACTTCCTGAGCCTGCCACTACGTCCCACAAACCCCTTGTGGCTATGGAAGCCCCTGCTCAATTTTTATCCCTTCTCACCAGTCTCTTTGAGCAATGGTCCCTCTCCTCAACAGTGTCAGCTGCGGGAGCCCTTCCAGGAGTCCCCAGTGAACTTGCAGATGCTCCTACAAATCCTTCACCTGACCCTGCACCGGACCCCGGCCCCTCCGCGGTCCCTATGCAGGAACTCAGACTTCCTCACGATGACACAGAGAGCAATACTGCAGCTTCTGAAGAAATCTCCTCCAACGCTGCTCTCCAGCCCGCGGACCCCCCCAGCAACCCAGAAGACCTTTCATACCCCAAATTCCTCTGTAAGGTTGCTGATGCTCTGTGTCTCCCCAGCGCTGCCCCTCTTATTGACCAGCGCCCTGAAACTCAAGCCGCAAGGAAATTCCTAGAGGCGCCACGCTCCTCTGCGCACCTACCCATACACCCTCTGCTGAACGAAAACTTACTTGCCATATGGCAGAACCCCTCCTCAGGGGCCCCGACATCTCGGAAACTGGATGCAAAATATCAGGTCCAGCCTTCCCCAGGCTTTGACAAGACGCAACTCCCCCACCACTCCATAGTGGTGGAATCCGCTCTTAAACGAACAAAATCAACACGAACACAATCCAACTTTCCGCCCGGCAAGGACTTAAGGCTCCTCGATGAGGTTGGAAGGAAAACCTTCCAGGGATCCATGCTATGTGCTAGAGTCGCCGCCCACCAGCTACAACAAGCCTTGTACCAGGACACTCTCATGAAGAAACTAAAAGCGACTATTTCCGTTTCCAGTCAGGAGACACAAGCGGCTGCTTCTACTATCCTCCTCGACTTGCAGGAATGCACTAAACATCAGGTGCGGGCAGCCTTTGACGCTTTTGATGCGGTGGCCCGCACTGCGGCTACCTCCATCTCGGCTCGATGCCTTGCCTGGCTAAAAGCTTCAGGCCTACGGGAGGACACACATGAGCACATTGCCGACGCTCCCTGCATGGGGGACACCCTGTTCGGAGATAAAGTTAATGACACCGTCAACGCCATGAAGGACCGTTGTATGACACTCCAGACTCTCGCAGACGACTGCCTGGAATGCCCTGTTCGCAAGTCATCCTACCAGCATAAACCCTTCTCCTTCTCATCTTACAAACGCCAGTACGGCTCTTACCGAAAGTGGCAGCAGCCCCACTACAAACAGCAATCACACTCCTCCCACGCTTCCTACAAGCAAAAGCCCCGCCAGGTGAAAGGAGACAGCAAAAGCCAGCTCAGCCAGCATCGGGGAGGACCAACCAGACTTTTTGACGGGAGGACTGGGGCCGACCTCCCCATGGGGGGCCGCTTGGTCAGGTTCCTTCGAAATTGGAAAACCATTACGACAGACCAATGGGTACTAGCAATCATTGCCAAGGGGTACCGCATAAAGTTTCTATTGCCACCCCTGCAGCGGGCGGCTCCGCATTGCACTCACTCAACCTCACTATTGGAAATGGAGATTTTGGCCCTCCTGGCCTCCAGCGCAATAGAGCCGGTCCCGGAGGTGGAGATCAACACTGGATTCTACTCCAGATACTTTCTTATTCCCAAGAAGTCTGGCGGCATGCGGCCCATCTTCGACCTACACAGGAAAAGTTCAGGATGCACTCCCTCGGGACCATCCTGCCCCTTATCCAGCCAAAGGAGTGGCTCACATCCCTGGATCTCATGGACGCGTACACACATGTCCCCATACACAAGGCTCACAGGCGATATCTGCACTTCCAAGCCACCGGGAGACACTTCCAATACAAAGTTCTTCCGTTCGGCTTGTCCCCTGCTCCACGAGTGTTTACGAAATGTGTGGCAGTAGCAGCAGCACACCTTCGCAAACAGGGAGTCTCTGTTTTCCCCTATCTGGACGACTGGCTTATCTCTGCTCCTTCCGTCAGAGCGGCCAAGCGCGCTACCCAAACAACCATCTCTCTGCTGGCATCCTTGGGTTTTCTGGTGAATTACCCAAAATCGCACCTCAACCCCTCTCAACGGATGGAGTTCATAGGAGCGATCGTGGACACCTCTCGCTCTATGGCCTTCCTTCCCTGACCAAGGATGAACACCATCAGAGAACTAGCATGCCTCGTGCGAACGCAACAGTCCTCGCCGGCAGGGACCCTCCTGCGCCTCCTAGGACACATGGCGGAAGCCACCCAGACAGTACCCTTAGTGAAGCTCCACATGCGCTGCCTCCAGTGGCACCTTCGGGCAGCCTGGTCCCAACACTCACAGTCTCTGGAGACCATCATTCCCCTCGGCAATACAGTACTTTCCTCCCTCTGTTGGTGGACCCTCAAAAAGAATCTAGCATGCGGGAGACCTCTCTTCCAACCACCACATCAACTAACCATCACCACCGATGCATCACCTGTGGGCTGGGGGGCACACTGCCTCCACCTGAGGACACAAGGCGTCTGGTCACCCCAGGAGCGGCGTTACCACATAAACCTTCTTGAGCTCAGAGCCATGAGATATGCACTGGAGGCCTTCCAGAGCTTGATCTCGGACAAGACAGTTGAAAACGGACAATCAAGTGGCTATGTTCTACGTCAACAAACAGGGTGGGACAGGATCACGACCCCTTTGCAGAGAAGCCCTTCGGATCTGGGCTTTCGCGACTGCCCACCTTTGCACACTCCAAGCCTCCTACCTCCCCGGCCTTCAGAACCAACTTGCCGACAGACTGAGTCGGCAGCTCAATCCACACGAGTGGTCCCTGAAGCCCCAGGTGGCCCTCCTTCTCTTCCAAGTCTGGGGTTCTCCTGCAGTCAACCTCTTCGCCATGGAGAGCAACACGAAATGCAAAACCTTTTGCTCAAAACACCCCTCTGCTCGGAGCCACGCAGCGGATGCATTCGACGTGTCATGGGGGGAATGGTCTCTAGTGTACGCCTTCCCCCCATCCCTCTGATCTCCAGGACCATTCAATGAATCATCTCCGACAGGGCTCAAGCCATCCTGATAGCCCCATACTGGCCCCGTCAAGGATGGTTCTCACTTCTCACCCGACTACAGGTGTGCCCCCCGATACGCCTACCTCTGAGTTCGGACCTCATCTCACAGGACGAAGGGAACATCCTTCACCCCAACCTTCGGACCCTTGCTCTTACAGCCTGGAAGCTGAGCGGATAGCCCTTTCCCCTTTCCACCTTCCACATCATGTAGAACAGGTGGTACTCGCCTCACGTTGACCATCGACCAGAAAATCCTACAGCCTCAAGTGGCGACGCTTCGCCTCCTGGTGCTCCACTCAGGGAGTGTCCCCTTTCTCTTGCCCCATACCGACAATCCTACAGTACCTAACTTCCCTGTCCCAACAGGGGCTACAGACACAATCCATCCGGGTCCACCTGGCAGCCATCGCAGCATTCTACAAGCGCCCAGGGGACGACTCCATTGCCCAGCTGCCTATCGTTGCCCGGTTTATGAAGGGCCTGTCTAACCTTCATCCACCAGTCAGGAAGCCGGTGCCACACTGGGACCTTAACGCGGTCCTCAACCAGCTCACGCTGCCTCCCTTCGAACCCATGCAATCAACCAACATCAAGTTCGTCTCTTGGAAAACACTGTTCCTGGTAGCCATCACCTCAGCCCGGAGGATCAGCGAGCTACAAGCACTGGTGGCACACCCACCATACACACAGCTGTCCGAGCACCGGGCCTCCCTCCGGACACATCCAAAATTTGTTACGAAGGTGGCCTCCGCCTTCCACATTAACCAAACTATCGAGCTCCCTACCTTTCAACCGGAGCCCCACTCCTCCCCTGAGGAAGAACGTTTGCACAAGCTCGACTGCATCCGTGCCCTGAGAATCTACCTCCTACGGACAGCCGCACAAAGACAGAGCACGCAACTCTTTGTTTCCTATGACCACAACAAACCGGGTCGCCCAGTCACCAAGCGCACCCTGTCCCTCTGGATTGCTGCATGTATCTCGTTCTGCTTGAACCAAGCCGGCAACGGACCCTCGCCACCAGGAAACGCTCACCAGCTGAGGGCGCTCGCGAGCTCTATTGCCAATCTACGAGCGGTACCGGTCACCGACATCTGCAAAGCGGCCACCTGGTCCTCTATCCAAACCTTTCAAAGGCACTACTGTCTGGACGGATAAGCAGCCTCTTTCAGGAGGGTGGTCCTGACGGCAGCCTGCGCCCCCACTGGGCCTTGATTCTGATGTTGCGTATGCCCGGACCTCCCGGTCGCCCAGTGCCCGGAACCTCTTGCACCTGTGGATTGCTCATGACGCTGTTGAATTGCACCTGTTAGTTGTTAGCTGCACATGTGATGTTTTAGTTATACATGTTACTGCCTGTTTGCACATGTTATTGTTTTGCACATGTATCCTTTTGCACCTGTTCACTCAGGTTCCTGATTGCACCTGTTTACTGTTTACATACGGCCGGTCTGCCGACCTACGGGAATAAACAATCTTGTAACCTACCACTCTCGGTGTGACTTCCTGAACCTCCCTGCCAGGGTCCTTCCACCTCAGCATTCACTGCTAGGGAGGCACCTGGTGTGGATGACTTCATCCTGCTTGTCCTAGGAGAAATTGGGGTTACTTACCTGTAACGGGAGTTCTCCGTGGACAGCAGGATAAGTCATCCACACTTCCCGCCCTCCTCCCCTGTAAGGACCCTCGCAGGTCACGGCCCTGTCGCCCCTAGCCTCTGGCTCAGCTCGGGACACAGTGGCTGGCTAGGAGCGGGCCTAGGGGTAGGGCCAGTTGATACATACCCAGAAGGGAAACTCCTTCTGGGCTAGAGAGAGTCTACTTCTGTCTTCGGCACCGTCGGATGACGCCACCTGGTGTGGATGACTTATCCTGCTGTCCATGGAGAACTCCCGTTACAGGTAAGTAACCCCGATTTTTACATGCATAAAGGGCGCTGGGTGGGTAGAGGCAGTCTTGCATTAAGGGCACTATGGGCCATTTAACAGGCATTAACAGGACATCAGGTGTTAAGGTGTCAAACATGCACCTTAACATTCGAAAAAGGATGCAACCCTAACACTGGATAAAGGATCACTAAGGAAAGTCAATATAAAGGTGATGTATGGAAGGACAGGTGGGAGCTGATGGACCTGCCATATCCGTGACCACCCTATGTGGCAGCCAGTAAAGTGGATGAGCATGTGGGAGGCAGCTGTACCGATGCACAGGGGGGTGCCAATGTAACATGGTGCAATGTCAGTGTGTGGCATAGGATGGGGAAGATGTGTCCCCCAGCAGAGCCAGAAGTGGCAGGATGTGTGCAGCAACAGGAGGACAGAGTAGGAGTGGTGATGTACAGATCAGGTACAGGAGAGGCATGCATGAAGCACTGAAATGTGGAAGAGTACCAGTGTAGGCCATGGTGTAGTAGCTTGCACAAGAAGACATGACTGCACACAGCCGACGGAGACAGATGGATGGACTGAAGGAAGAATGGCGTCTGAAGAGAGGGTGGTATGGGCTGGTAGCACTGATGTGCCATTGGTGCCATCCCCAACATATTTGTAATGTGCATGAAAAAGTGCACCAGTGACACCTGGAAGGCCTGATACCAGATGTGTGGGACTCACACCTCTCACAGCCACACAGTCACCATACAACAGCTCAGACAAATGTGCAGATAACAACTGCACAGGTGTCATCCAAACTAGGCAAATGGGACATGTACGGACATGAGGTGATACCTGCAGGTGGCTATCCAAGGAGTAGGATGTGTCCTTATGTACCGCAGAGATGTAAAGGAGTCAAAGCTGTACAGTAACACTTGTGATGTCATACATGACTCATGTTGCCCAAGTAGGTTACAGCTGTATGCACGTAACTGCCTGTTAGTATGCCATTGTAGCATTGCAGTCACATTGGGGTACATCTTACCACCAATTCATAATGTCTGATGATAAACAGGGACTGTATGGACTTGCAGTCAGTTGAGCCATTGGTGGGTTAAGTGATCAGCTCAAGGTCACAAGGAGGTGTTGTCAGTCCATGAAGGTTGTGGCAGACATAAAATGCGACAGAAACTCATTCTGAAATGTCACATAAGGAGTGGTAGTGGACCTCAAACCCTAGTATCTCGGCCCCCAAGTCATTGCCATGACCATCACACCATGCCTCAAAGCAAGGGCCTGACATCTGCAGGGTGAACATGTCTGACCCCCCTGCAATGGGCTGCAGCAGAGACAATAAAGCCAAGCTCTCAGAAAGCCAAGATAGGGAATAGCATATTTGCTGACCCAAGGTGTGGCCAGAATGCATAACAAATTAGAAGGATGAGTGTCTGCAAGTCACAGCAGAGCCTGGACTGTTACAGATGGGGAAATGACCTGAGTAATGCAGAGGTGCAAAATGAACAAGTGGGACATGGCACTAACCAGTATGCTACACCTCCACACCTCTCTAGCCTGCAATGTCCGAAGTCAAAGAGCCTGCAGGTCTCTGCCTAAACTGTCTGCTGTGTGTGCTGGTATAGATTAGTCCCTCCAGTACCCATGATGTACTGCACATGCAGAACAGCAGTCTGCAGCTGATCACCAAATGGAGAATGGATTGATCCATCACATCTGTTCAGTATGACACATTGACAGTGTGTGCTTCAATCACATAACAGCTACAACCCAATGCTACTGTGCAGTTTCAGTAGTCACCCTGAGGGTGAGGATGGGTGCCCAGCACCTGGTTCCCAGAACTTGCAGTGCTAGATAAGGTCTCTGCCGGACGTGCTATGGATTCTCATCATTGCCAGTTTATGGCAGGTATTATCTGCAGTGTGTTAGGCTAGTCACTTGTTTCCTGCACTGATTGCAGCATGCATCAATCACATCTAGGCCCTGTGTACTGCTCCTGTTGGACAGGGACCTTCCTAGAACAGTGCATGTCAATACCCAGTGTTAAACTGCTAATGCCATGTGATGTGGGGGACTTCTAGGCTTGCATGGGGGTTATTACTACACTCCTGCTGGTGCTACCATTACTACAGGGAGTAGACCTAGAACACCTACTGTCCTAACCACCTAGGACTAAGAAGCACAGTCAGACTGCACGTACTGCCCACCATTGGATTTTCCAGCCATGCACATACCAACTGCAGACAGTCTGCTGGTCAGCACACATTGTATGTGCACCAAGGCTTGGTATAAATGGCATGGCCATCCAGCATTTGGTTAAGTGATTGGGCCCCCAGGACAGGATATGAACCCACATCACCAGAGCCAGACACTATAGAAGTGCTATGTGGATACATAATCGAGCCATGGTCACTGCTTGGTCAGAGTGAGAGTGCCCTATCAGCATGACATGCTGTGGCCACCCAGTCCATGCATGTGGCAGATGGGCACTACATTATCTCAGCCATTGACCTTACCTCTGATGGAGACACATTCTGGCCAATCTGCCCTGTTTCAGGCCATACCCACAATACTACGCTCCTCATCATGCACATTTGCAGACTAATGCTGTGAACAGCTTAGGCAATGCGAGGCACAGTGAAGTGTAGAAAGCCACAAAACAAGGGAAGACATACACAGACACACACACACACTCATATCGACACACTGAGCAAAAATGGGGATGGTTGGCATTCCTGTCTGCCACTTTGGTCTCGATATCAGCTCAAGCATTGCTAATATGTGCTCATTGTGCAGGAGCTAGTAGCACCCACTCAGTGTGCCAGTGCTATCAGCCTGGCTCTCCATCCAGCTATGGATAGTGGAGCCTGTCTGTGTCACTGATGGACGTTTGTATCCTTGCAGGTCGATTCATTGGGGATTGCATGTGCTAGTGTTTTACCTGCACTGTAGGCTAAAGCTTAATCACAGGGACATGTAATGCATGATCCACAGCTGGGGCCAGAACCTCTGACATTCCACTCAGATACACACAACTGTGTGTGTTGAGCCACAACAGTCTCTGGGGCTGATATGCTTCCCATCAGACAGACCTTGACACATGTTGCATTGCTCATGGTGCAAAAGACCTGCTGCAGGCTTTGGTCTGCAGCAGGCAAGTGACACTGTCCCTTCTGCCAACACTTCCATACCATGTTGACATGCCCGTGTGCTGTCAGTGTTGGTGGTGTGCAGTCCCAGCCCATCCAACATGGGGGTTGGTGGGTGCCTATGGCAGAGGGTCTGGATGAGGGGGGGCAAAGGCATACATGAGCGGCCACACAGCCCCCTCAACCATCTGCCTCTGCAAGGACCCCATCATGGCCTGCCAATGTTCCATCTCAGAAGGAGGATGACAGCCACTGCTTGGTAATCCCCTGGGTGCCTGCATGTTGCAGCTACCTGGAGGGCTACAGCTGCTGGTACTATTGGCCTCTTCCCCCACAGCTGGGTTCAGCAACAACAGCAGGGGGGGGGGCAGCTGGGATATCTGCTTGGGGTGCCAGGACCCTTGGACTGCCCCATGTAGCACATTTCCTTTCTGCAGCAGGAGCATGTCTGTGTGTCGCCACTGTCACTAGGATCATGACAGACATCACAGATGGTAATGCGGATAGCAGGATACCCCTATGAGGAGAGGCTAAAAAGGTTGTGACTCTTCAACCTATGGAAGAGAAGGCTGAGGGGAGATATGATAGAGGTCTATAAATTAGTGACTGGAGTGGAACAGGTAAACGTAGATTGCTTGTTTATGTAGAAAGACCAGGGGATATGCAGCATGAGGCTACAGTGAAACCCATTTAAGATTAATAAGAGAAAATATTTTTTCAGTCAATGTGTAATCAAACTCTGGAATTCATAGCTGTTAGTGTAGCTGGGTTTAAAAAAGGTTTGAGCAGGTTCCTGGGGAAAGGTCTGTAAACCGTTAAGAGGACCCGGGATATTCACTGCTTGCCCCAATACAAGCATTGTGGATCCTGTGTGTCTTTTGGGGAAATTGCTAGGTACTTGGGACCTAGATTTGCCACTGTTGGAGATAGGATACTGGGTATAATGGACCTTGGTCTGACACAGTATGGCATATTTTATAATCTTATGCTGTTATGTGCCACCTGGGCAGCCGCCTGGTCCACCCTGTACCCCAGCAGCCCCCATTGCATGACCCATGTGCCACCTCCTTTGCCCCATTTGCACCATCAACATAATGCCCTTTCAGACATGGGCACTATGCTGTTGCTGTAATGGAGCACCACTATCACTATCTTGGGCTCCCCTGTCTGTGCATCACATTACAGATGTTAAAATAGGCTCTCTCTCCTCAAAAAACACCCTTTCCATGAGGTTTTACTTTGCGTTAGGATTCCCAGTGTTAAAGAGCTTTAACATACGTTAGCGCAACAGGCATTAAGAGAACACCCATTGTTAACATCCTCTCTCCGCCCCGTTAATGCCACTCTCCACCTTCTGCACCCTTTACGCAGCAGGAGCCATTAATGCCCATTAGTGCAGCTTTTTCACAGCATGAAGGGCATAAGGGTGCTGATAATGGGCGTTAACAGCACACTGGCTCCCTTAACGCCATTTGGTAAACATACCCCTTAGATGCAGGGTCAGTGCAAGGATATGAGGCATTCTAGGCAAGCCTTCAATCCTGCCCCCCCTTCCCCACTTCTGCACTCAACCCCATTGCCGCTGCTGCATCCCCTCTCCAGGACCTACAGCAGCAGCATGGCAGCACAATGCCCACCTGATCTCGCTGGCACTGCACTGCCATTCCTTCCCTCTATGATCTGCAGCTTCCATCCCCTCCAACACAGAGCCCTGCACTGGAGGGGGCAGAAGTGACCTATCATAGACAAAAAAGAATGGCAAAGCAATGCCAGGAATTGTGGGTAAGCGCCGCGTTGCCATTTAAATGGCATTGCTGCAGCTGCAAGTCCTAGAGTAGGGCGACAGCAAAGGCTGGGAACGTTGGCACTCTAGGCAGCTGCCTAGTTTGCCTACTGGGTTGCGCCAGCTCTAAATAGATGTGCACAGGGGCAGAGTAATTAAGGTGGAGCGCGAGTGGAGTTCTGATGTTCTTATCTTCTCGAACTTGATTGTACACATTGAAATTGGTGCTGCTGGTCCCATAATGCAGCAGGATTGGGTGGTCAAAACTCTGGCACTGGCCTAAAAGTTTCCTATTGGAACTGGGCAAGTTAGAAGTTATGAGGTTGCTCTAGAATTCCAGATATTGTTGAAAATGCAGTTGAAGTTGAAAATGTTCTTTCTCTCCTCTGTTAAGGTTGCCAAAATACCATATAACTTTGGGATGGGCATTTGCATTCTGATTTACATTTGGAAATTTTATCTACATAAACCCTCTGAATTAATGTGCATAAGGTTGATTTATATGTGTTAAAGATTTTGCACACATTAAGCAAATTTTAAGCTCATTAATTTCTAAAATGAACTACAAAATGTCTGAAGATCAACCATAAAACTCCAAAAATGATCCAAAACACATGGCTGTTGCAAGGGTGTTAGATACCCTAGGCGAAACCTCAGCTTTGCACCCTCTTGCAATTAGCTTTTTAACCCCTAGCACTCTCCCATAAGATTTTTTTTATTTCTTAAAATTTTCAATTTTACATCCAAAAATCAAACCTGAATGAAAGGAATATGGCAATAAAATAAATGCAAATACAAACATCACAACATTCCTACTCGACCACAATAAATAAAATGGAAAGAAAAAGCCAAGAAAAAACAAAACAAAACAAAAGTAAAGTAGCAATTAAATCCAAGCGTTTATCGAGTTCACATCCATGTAGCCAGTTCCAATGAGGGTGCCCCAAGCAAAATTTTGTTGAGGGCTCCTCATTGTCACGCCCGCACCCTCCAGCATGCATGGCAACTTACTTTAATTTGTTTGCCGTGCCGTCTCTGCTCCCGGCCTTGTGGTTGTTACTTCCCGGGCTGAAGTCTCATGGTTTGACTGTTATCACGAGACCTCAGCCCAGGAGGTAAGAGCTACTGGGCCTGGAGTGGAGGCAGCCTGGCAAATAAATTAAACTGCACCATCTTGCAGGCCCCCTTCCTGCCTGGGTCCCCCCTGCATTGTGGGGGCTGCTTGGGCAGAATTTACGCCACTGCATATAGCCAATGTTAACAGAACTCAACCCTCCAAAACAACAGAAGTCAGAACAATAGGTTCTTCCCTTGCCAAAATAAAGTCACTCAACTGTTTGGGCTCAAAGAAAATGTGTTGCTTGTCAGCCATTTACACAGGAACTTCAAAATCATGATTGCCCCAAGTGCCAGTACTAAGGGAAGAAACTCCTGGCACCTCCATTGAGTTTTTCCAGAAATATCAGAAAATATTTGAATATTTGAATTCTTGAACTCCGAAAATACAAAGTACTGCAGCCCTCTCAAACTCAAATGCAAAACAAGCCACTGGGGTAAACATTTCAGTGATGACTTCCAAAGCATTCTGTAAGAAGTCTTACATTCAAAACAGAATGAGCTCCATTCTGGCTCTCAGATGACCCAGGCGATGCAGTTTTCTGAAATATAATATACTGTGCCCATAAAACAGAAGGTATATCCTGAGGCATTTTCAATACTTCAGACAGATCACCTCCGCATGTTATTTGATCCATCTGACTTGCACTCAGCACTACAAGCCTTGATTATTCCTCACATCAACTAATATAACTCAATCTACCACGGGCTACCTCACTCAACCTTTCTACCTCTTCAGACAGCCCTCCATACAGCAGTCCGGATCATCCAAGGAGCTCCAAAATACGATTATATCACCCCCATCCTCCACCAACTTCACTGGCCCTCCCTAAAGCACAGAATACAATGGCATGTCCAACAGGTAGATTGCGATCTAACTGTAGATCGCGGAGGGGTCAGAGGTAGATCGGCAGCCCCACTTGGCTCCATCTCTCCAGCAGCTCACCCCGTCGCTAGGAGAGAACTCGTGCCGGCAGGTCATCTGCTGAGGGCTTGCCGCCGCTGCTGATCCTTTTGCCTGTCTTTTTTCCCTGCCTGCGGGAATCTTGCCTGCAGGTATATGGGGAGCGCTTGTTGTTTTCGTGCCAATAGATTGTGGGTACCCCAGGGGGCTGCCGCCCGCGCCCTGCAATGAGATGCCACAGGCCCGGCGTCATACCTGGTCTCCTGCCTCTCAGAATCACCCATTCCTGCCCCGCCCCAACACCCCTTAGAAGTGTGTTATATACCAGGCTTTACCTGAATACACTTACCGTATTAGTTGTGTCGTGTGCTGGTCATTGGCTGCTTGTTTAACTTTATTCTATGTACATCACTTTCACCTGGTAAAAAGTGGTATAGAAGCTCAGCCAAATAAATAAATAAAAGACTTTCAAAGCATTTCAAGAAGAGATAATGAAAGGCAGTTTGGAAAATTAAGGAATCTTAAATTATTTCTCTTAAGACAATGTTCAAGAAAATCAGCCTTATGGAAAAGAAATTCTTTAATCTGAGCATTACTCGCCATCTTTTTTTCTGCCATAGCTGCCTTCATGGAATCCATTCTTTCTGATCATATTCAACAGTTTTGCAGGTCAATGAAGCTACTTCAGCCTGAGTTTTACCCATCAAATTATGAAGAGATGTATCCATCTTCTGAATCGTGTCCTAGACTACTTAAAGCATAATAATAGCAGGTTTACTCACAGAGGCAGATTCTGCTAAAGAAGTGGAATCTCCCTGAAGTCCTACTGGGGAGAAATTTGCCACAGGAGATTCCTCCATACCAGGCACAGGTTCTCTTGTACTTCCCCCAGTGATGCTTGGCTCTCACCAATACTAGCTCCACCTCCTGCTCTTGGCGGGGCTATCTAGTTATTGGGGCTCAGAGAGACCCCTTCAGTGCTGCTCTCTCCCACTTCAGAAATACTGTTCTGCTGAAACAGAGAGGAGTTCTTGGACCGGCTTAGACTGCTGTGGAATGGAGATAAGCTCCAGAGCCATGCCCTTCTTTTTGTCCCACAGGTGCGGTATCAAGGATGATTAGCTACGCCAAACAAAGCGAGAAACACAGCATGTCCATTGAAACAACCATCACCGTAACCAGTTTGGCTTCCTGCCCTAAGATTTTAATAATTAATTTCAATTGTAATCATCTCAACACCATCCCTCCCAGAACAATCCTATAAAAATGCATATTTGGCCATCACACTTGTTTTTTGTAAATATATGCATAATGAGGAAAATTTCAAAATGGCATTTGCAAGGCTAAATGAACTATTTGCATATTGCCCATTCTTCCTGCAGGTGAAAATACAGTACGCACTGATGACTCTGAGTTTATGTGGCTGCCATTGCTTTGTTTTGACGCTAGCTGCCCTTTGCTGTCATCAAGATCATCAAAATACCACTTTTCTCACAACATTCCTGTAAAAATTGCGTAATTGGCCATCCTACTTTTAAATATTAAGCTTTGCTTTGTATATATGTTTGTGCCCGCTCTCCCTGCAGGTAAAAGAATGTGATGATGGTTCTTTGAGTTTGAGTGGCTGTCAGTATCTATTATTTTGCTTTGACTGTTGCTGCTCCACAGAAGTGGCTGTCCTAGGTGACTGCCTAGTCTTGACAACTGGTTGAGCCAGTTCTGCATTCAGACCAGGATGTTTGCAATTCCATGAGTAGAGCCTTTTGTAAAATACAGATAATGACGCCAGAAAAAAATGCATGTTTTTGCTGACATTGATTTAATTGGGAGAAATTGTCTGATTTGATTTTTGTTGCAAAAAAATTAAAACATTCAAGAAAAAGTGACATCAGTCAGAGCTTTACATATGTAAGTGGCAGTAAATACATGGGTAAATGCTGATCTTGCAACATACATGAATATTTGTTGCAGTTCACATGAAGAAGTGCAAAATTTCACAAACCTACACACAACAGGAGCCAATTAAGGAGCTGGGTGAAATAACTTTTTTCTTGAGATGGTGTTCAACACCACAGGGGTAAGCACAATTGCCCTGTCCAAATGAACAGGTATAAATGCCACCAAGGATATTCAGTGGCACTATCCATAGTGCAGCTGAACGTCCTATCTAACCCTCTCAGCACTATTTGGAGAGAGTTCGGACAGTCCAGGGGTAGAACAGCAAATTATCAATATGGCATCAATTTTCAGCGCCTCTATAGGATCGCTCAGGTCAGAAAAGAGCTGTCCTCGTGGCTATGCAGACAGCCTATCTGTATAGTGGTACTGAACATTAGCACTATAGATATAGTGCCGGTGCTGGCCACATTGCCTGGATATTCGGTGCCGGCCACTATCTGGATTCTTGTGCTGAATAGCCAGTTTTTGTTTAGCTATGGTGGCCAGAGCAAAAAAGCAATACTGACCACAAAGGCTGACTATGGACCAGATATTTTTTATGGACTGCCAAATCATGCCCAGAATATGCCCCCCTTTGAATCTGTGCATCCTGTGACAATTCATCATGCTAACAGACACATTCTAAAATCAGCATTTACACCTGTACAATATAGTGGGCATGTTTATTAAAGTGTGCTAAACATAGTAATATAGTGGGGTTTGACACGTGCTAAGAGCGTGGGTCCAGCACTAAAACTCCCATGCTAATCAGATTAGTGCACAATTGGGTGGGTTAGGGGTGTAACGTGAATGTTGTCATTAGCTTGGGTGCACCTGATGCCACATCAATAAGTGGCGTCCATGTGCTGGTTGGTGTGGTGCTGCATATTAGCATCACGCTTTCAGTGTGTGGGGGTGGGTGAGGACAGATATGCATGTGCCCCCAAAAATTAGTGCAGGCCTCTAAGCCAATATCAGCACCATAGTTATCATGCTTCTATATGTGTAAATGCCAGCATCTGTATGTAGAATTGCCATACATGGCTTCTGAATTGGCCTCCTCATTGATGTATGTGAATTGATCTACAGCATCGTTATCACAGTAGATAAAGGTGTCTGTACTGGAAAAGATATGAGTCCTAATTTTCCATAGTAGGTAGAGTGCCGGGGCTTGTGCAAGGTTTCTGGCTTCCTTAGACAGCTTCAGATTTTGACATGGTGACCTCCTCCAGCCTCCCATGATACCCCCCTGCTCCCTTTGGGGGTCACGACCTGCTCCTCCTCTGATCATGACACTCCCTTGATCTTTCCCTTCCCTCTTAGCTTCTACCTGTACCGCTGTTACTACCAGCAGCTGACTTTTCCCTCTGGGAGTCTACCAGCCCTCCTCTTTCATCAGCTGCTCTCAGCATCTGCTAAATTTCAAGTCCTCCCCTGTTCTTAACAGCCCCGCATCAGGTAGTGTAAGCATATGACTACAGGGAATTGAGCACTACAATACACATTCAGTTCCTGCGATGCTCTCTCTTCCTCCTGAGCACAAGGTGGTGGCGGTGCCCAGCCCTTGCAGTCACTTGCTTACATAAGCAAATTTAGGACTTGCAAGCATAGCCAGGACTTTGAGAGAAGGCAATGGTGAGCTGTGATGGTGTAGCGGAGGTGGCAGAAGTGGAGATCAAGGCATATGAGGGCAGCAACAGATGCTTGTGGGAGGCATTTTAACTGCCCCAGTTGTCAGTCTGTGCTAGTTCATAAGTTGTACAAGAGAATGACAGTGTATGCCTGCCAACATCTTCCTCTCCACAAGGGGAAATTCACATAGATGTACGTTTGCCACCTAAATCATGTTATTCACCTGCACAGACTTCTACATTGCTTTTTTAATTAGCAGAAATATCAGCAGCACAAGGCTTTTGAAAGGAATTTGAGAGGGAGAAGGGAAAGAAAACTCATGTATTTTTCAGAAGTTGAATGTGAGTTACTGTCAGGTACTGTAGGTATTTCCCTGTCATCAGAAGGCTTGCAATCTAAATTTGCATTTGTGGCAATAGAGTGTTAAGTGATTTGCATAAGAACACAAGGAGTGTTAGTGGAATCTGAACCTGGCTTCCCAAGTTCTCAGCCCATTGCTCTAACCATTAGGCTACTCCTCCACTCCTGAAGGAATAAGGGATACCGAGACTCTCTTTCTATGCTGCCACATAATTAAATGAAATCTGTAGCCTACGTGACTACAGAAGAGACTGCAAAATTCAACCTTTGCTGCAGAATAGGCCAATCCAGTGGAATTACTATGAGAGACCTAAGGCCAAAAGCAAGTCAAAGCTTTAGTGTTGGCAGTGGTGATGATGGTGAGGCGGTGCATCATTTCCCATTCTCCCCTCTTCCTTATGCTTTCCTTTCGCATCCTCCTCATGTTGCCTTGAGGCTCACAGGATGGCAGTGGAAGTACAGTGCCTTAGGCCACATCTTCTGTTGCCTGGATCCAGAGTTGAAGTTTTACCATGCGGCTCTGGTCTAGAACAAGAGAGGAGGACTTGGATCAAGATGCTGCACTGAAGCTGCCATCTCCTAAACTCTAACTAGGCATGAAGAGGGTGTGACTAAGAAGATCATAGAAGAAGGGGGAGAACTTGAGAGGGTGACTCACAGGAATCTTGGGGGAAGGGATGAATAAGGAGAGTAATTCATTCAGAATTGTAAGGATAGATAATGAGTGCGTGAGAGGGATCACTGGGGAAATGAGAATAAGTGAGGGGTTGAATATTAGGGAATGGTTAAAGATTACTGTAAAGTAGAAGGAAGTCAAGTTGTGTGTCTTATGGTTTTCAAGGTAAAAAAGGAAACAAATTGGAGGGATGGTAACTAAGCTGTGGTAAAATAATACATTTTACTGCAGCAATGTTGACCATAGAAATCACTACCCTGCAGTACCTCTGGTTTGTGACTTGCACAGTAAATATAAATTTGCCTTAGTGCAGATGGAAATATTGAGTATTCTTGGCTATAGTAACACAGATTGTAGGCCACAAGTTAGACCCGCTCTCTTAAAGCAGCCATCAAAAAAATTCAGCTGCAATCCTATCTCCAACCACCTCCCTCAATACTCTATTCCTTGAATACACCTGAACCCCCCCCACTCTCCATCCATTGAATCTCCCACTCTCTGATCCCCATTCTGATCTTCTTTCTTGGACTTACCTGGCCAGGAGCACTCCTCAGAACCTTCTGCCCCGTCAAGCACCTAAGTTCAAAATGGCCCTGAAGTTTTAGCACAGGAAAGGCAAATGATTTGCTCAGGATCACGGCCTTTGTGTCAGAAAACACAGACTGACCTAAAGTGTCTCTTCAGAAACTGGGTCTAGTGGTGAATAGGTCTGAGCGATGGAGATTACAACTGGGATTTCCAGGTCTACAGTCCTGTGCCATGTCAAAACCATAAGCTGCCATACCCATCCCTTTTCTCTAAGGAAATAAGATATCTTTGGGCAACAGGAATAAAAGCAACAAGGCAAGTTGGTATTCTGTGGAATGAGTGGCCAAATGTATACAAGATGCTTCTGATAGACTGAGCATACACGTCAGCTTTTCCTTTCCCTCAGTTATGAATCACGGTTTTATCAGGAGACATGTGACACGGCCAGCATCAGATCTGCTCCTTTCCTGAATGGGCCTCTTGCTGCATAACTAGGCCAGAGTTGTTAGCTATTATCTGTGTTATTGAATGAGCTTCTTTAGGTTATTAAATTGCAGTATACATTTAAAATGGAATTGCTGTGAAGCAGCACCGGGCCACTGTTCTGCCCTGGAAATCAATAAGTAGGGCAACTAGCGGAAGAACACATGGTGCTCCTCCTACACAGCATGGCATCGCTTCAGGCGCCCTGCTGATTATCTTTATGAATGATTTGAGCTGAAAATCTTCAGCAATGGTGGTGTGCAGGGGATTTTTCTTTCTTGTCGGCTGCCTTGAATAGGCAGATGCTCACTAAACTGGTTCTGGTGTGTGTGACGTGAATCACATTTAGATCTCACAACCGGTTGTTCAAAAAGATTCTGACGGCGAGTCACTAGGGCTCTGGTCTCCGTTTTGATAAAATGAGCAATAGAAAGTGGGATGTAACAGAAGTAAACTAGGGCACTGCTGAAGCTGGGGCAAACACCTGCCTTGTTATGTTTAAAGCACAGACAGCAATGGAGCCTGTGACACATAATGCATAATGCAAAAGTGCATTGTGCACTCTGTACCAGAGGTTCCATTATTTCCTGAGGTCCTATTCATTAGTAATGTGTTTTTCCATGCTAAACAATAACAATAAGCAGTACTAATGGGTGGGTGGAGAGTGTCTTCACTGGGGCAGGGGAAATGCTCATCCCACTATTACTCCTTGTCACTTAACTCTTCATTTCCTCAAGCACAAAATTTAGATTGTAAGCATTCTGAGGACATGGAAACATCTACTGTACCTTAATGTAATTTGCCTTGAATTACTACTGGAAAGGTATGAACTAAATATTAAAAATCAATAAAAATAAAGAGGGTAATATTAAGCCTGCAGCAATCAGCATTTTTTTTCAATGTCGGCTACTGCATGTAATAAAATCTGGATATTCTACAGCAGTAATTGGATAGTGGGTGCCGCTGAATATCCAGAAAGAGCAGTGAGGTGCCAGACAGCAATGATATCCAGACAGCAATGGTTATCCAGACAGCAATGATATTTAGCCAGTATCCAGATAGCTTACCTGGATAGCACTTAGGACAACATTTTTGCTGTCCTAAGTTATTTGAAAATGTATCCAGATAATGACACATGAAAGTCACCATTATCCAGATAACTTAAGTCTATGCACCAGTTCCACCCCTGGATCGCTCAGGCACTATCCAAATAATGCAGAGGTGGTCTGTAATGATATTCAGCAGCACTATCAGGGTGAAGTGGAATTTTAGAAGGGACATCCAAGTGCAGTCTGGGACATCCAGGGTGAAACGTGCAGAAAAATGTTGGGGATGTCTGTGTTTCAATGCGATTTCAGAAGCATAGACATCCCTGATGTGGACATCTGCAGCCCCGTCCACATATACATCCTTGCTACAGAATAGTGGAGTAGGGACATCTAGCACGTGAAGGTTGCATATAGGGACAATATATTAGAGGTCTCGGCTCCAAGTGATTATTCTGTGAATGGCATGGAGTAGCAGAAGATCCTAAAGTACCAAGAAATGCAGTCAGAGACCAAGAAAATATGGCAGAAAGATACAGAAATATTTCCCATTTTACTGGGAGCCACAGGCTTGATGAAGAAGAATTTTTAAGCACATCTTGACAAATTATCCATACCTCTTACATCTTATGAACTCCGGAAGGAAGCTGTCTGTGGCATGATGCAAGTACTACGCTGAGCATTAGCAGTAAATTTGAGAGACTGAGATGATACTCCACATACTCTGGCTTAGAAGTGAAGTTCATGACTGTCATGGTATGCGCAAAACACCCATTTGGAGAAAATGTCCTGAGACATTCAGCAATGTGGCAAACTGGAAATATGAGCCCCCAAGCCTCGGCAGAGTTTGTTGTCAACATGGGATAGGAGTTTCCCTACTTCTCCACACCCTCTAGATGTTTGACAGGCAAAATGAGCACTTTTCCTTTGCCTATTCATGTCTAAAGCAGGTATAAACCTGGACTCAACACAGGACGTACAGGGTGTTTCTGCCATCAGGCAAGGACGTACAGGTTGTTGATAATATCCTGAACACCCTCGCCACAGCCCTGTTCAGATTTGGATGTCCACAGAATCAGCTTCTAAACTGGCTCCAGATCTTGGATAGAGGGAGTCTTGGGTTCTAAATTTAATCAGAAAGCTCTCTTCTGTGTTTTAAATTTAAACTGAAAACTCTTTGCTGCTACTAGGCCCTGACTGATTTAACAAATACACTGGGTTCACAGATTAAACAGCTTTAATCTAAAGAATTCCTTTTCCCCAAGATTTAGAAAAATTCCCAGACGTAAATATTTACAATTGCAGATCTCTTTACAGAAGTAGCAGTCCCCTTTTGTAGTCCTTCAAAACCTTAAGAAAACTGAAGCCATATTCATCACCTAAAATGAATCATTCACCCCCACCCCCATCCATCACCCTGAACCACACAGAAATTCAAGTCTGACCTGAAGTAAAATATCTGCAATCACCTTAGATCACCACCTCACCCTGAAGACACAGGTAAAGATCACCATAAGGACAGTCTGCTACAAGTCCTGATCCCTACAGCACCTATGCCCTCTACTTGATCCATCTGACTTCTGCTCAGCACTACAAGTCTTGATTATTCCTCACATTGACTACTACAGCTCCATTTACCACAATCTACCTCACTCAACCTACCTCTTCAGACAGCTCTCCACACAACAGCCCCGATCATCCAACGAGCCTCAAGATATCATATCACTACCATCCTTTACCAACTGCACTGGTTCCCCTTACAGTGCAGACTACACTACAAAATCCTCTTAATGATATTCAAGAATCTCAACAACGTATCGTGCCCGTATCTTCAAACACTCATCAATCTACCCCAGACCAACAGACCCAAAAGACATTCCACCACAAACCTCCTAGACACCTCCCTCACAAAAATCAGAAGCACCCAACAAGCCTGCACCAGATCCTTTGAACTCTATGCACCTACCATATGGAACTCCCTCCCTGCCTCCATAAAGAATATCAAAGAACTCCTCTCATTCCATAAACTCCTCAAAACCCACCTGATTTATGAACCTTTCCTCCAAGAACTTGTCCAAAACATTTTAAAACCCAGCTACACTAATGGCTTTTATTACATCCTCCAGTAATGAATTCCAGAGTTTGATTATGCATTGAAAAAATATTTTCTCTTATTAGTCTTAAATGGGTTACACTGTAGCTTCCTTGCTTATCCCCTAGTCTTTCTACTTTTTGATGACGTAAACAATCGATCAACATTAACCCACTCCATTCATTAATTTATAGACCTCCATCATATCTCCCCTCAGCTGTCTCTTTCCAGGTTGAAGACCCTAACCTTTTAAGCCTCTCCTCACAGGGATATCCTTCCATCCCTTTTACCATTTTGGTGGCTCTTCTTTATACCTTTTCTAATTCCGCTATATTCTTTTTAAGCTACGGTGACCAGAATTGCACACAGTATTCAAGGTGTAGTCATACCATGGAACGATACAGAGGCATTATAATATCCTTTGTTTTATTCTCCATTCCTTTCTTTATGATTCCTAGCATTCTATTTGCCTTCTTGGCCGCCTGTGCACACTGGGTGGAGGGTTTCAACATGTTATCCACGATGATGCCTAAATCTTTTTCCTGGGTGGTGGTTCCTAATGTGGAACCTTGCATCATGCAACCATAGTTTGGGTTGTTCTATCCTAGGTGCATAACTTTGCACTTGTCCACATTAAATTTAATCTACCATTTGACCATCCAGTCTTCCAATTTATCAAGGTCCTCTTGCAATTTTTCACAATCCCTCTAAATGGCCAATTTTCCCAGTGGAGAAAGGTGAATAGTGGAGTATCCCAGGGATCTGTGCTGGGTCTGCTGCTTTTTAACATATTCGTAAATGACTTGGAAATGGGATTAATGTGTGAGTTAATCAATTTTTCAGGTAACACAAAATTATTCAAAGTTGTTAAGTTGTTAAAACGCCAAGAGGATTGTGAAAAATTGCAAGAGGACCCTGATAAACTGGAAGACTGGCTGTTCAAATGGCAGATGAAATCAGATACAGGAAGAGAAATCTTGTACTTCTCATGCAATGCAAAATAGAGATGGGGCTGATGTGATCTGTGCATTATGATGCATAAACCTTCAAACTTGGTGATGCTCAATTCAGTTCGAGCTTTGTGATCCTACCCTGGCATACTTAAATTGTGATTCATAATTTGTTGACATTGATTAGTGAATCATTTTAGAATGTTTACTGAGCTGGAGGTCTTTTGAACCTATTTGGAGTAGATATGAGGACAAAATAAAACTGAGAAATGGGGATAAAATATGACACTTAATTCGTCCTTAGCATTTTCCAGCTATTTAGTAAACAAGGACTAAAATTTGTGATCTGTTAATAGGATTCTTTTCTGGTTCTGAGAACTTTCACTGTACCAACATAAAATTTACCAAGAGATAATGCTGCAAATGAACTTAAGATCCATGGAGGAAAAAGACCAAGGTGATCTAGAAAAAATATGTGAACAATATTGCTGGCTCGTTGTTATGCTGGGTCAATAAGAGATATAACAACCTGAAAAGAATGCAGTTTTGTCCTACATTTTCACAGCTACATAGACTGAGCATCAGTCATCTCTCGTTCTAATTCATGAGCTTTCTACTAGTGATCTACAAGTCAAGTCTATTTTTTTTAATCCCATCCATAGATATGCAGAGTGTGTTTCAAAGGGGGAGCAATATTTAGGGGGTTATTTTGGAAGCCTAGTTGTGCTTTGGATGTCTGAAAATGGGCACAGAGATATCTCCAGAGCCACTTTAGAAGCCGGATCTGTGGATGTCCACTTCAGAAAAGGGGTGTGGTGGCGGCATGGCTGGGCATCCCTAGGTACCTGGACATCACTACCTGGTCTCAGAAATGACCTGGACGTCTGGACTCGAGTCTAAGTTTAGACCTGCTGCAGGCATGAATAAACATTGGGAAAGTGCTCATTTTGGATGAAAAACATCCAGAGGGTGTAGAGAAGCTATCACTGTATCATCCCCTGCACTCTGCACCATCACAATGATAGCAGCAGCGAGATTTGAACCCTGGCTTCCCTGGTCCTTGCCCACTACTCTAACCAGTAGGCTATTTCTAGAAGTCCAGGTTCTGAAATATTATTCTGGGGATGTCTATGTAGATGCCTCCACAGATATCCATATTAAGCATGTCCACGTTTGTGAAATTGTGTCTGACCTGGATGGGCGTGCTTTTTTCAGATAATCTGCCTTAGATGGTTCAGATTGCACTTAGATGTCCTTTCTAAAATGCTCTCTTAATATCTCCAATGAACAATACAGAGAAAACATCTATTTCCCAATAACTATTTGATTGATTCGTTTCTGAACTGTGGTTCTCATTTTAATGAAAGTGTTTTGGGCTACAAACCCCAGGCAGTAACAACATGCAATCTGCTTGTGCTAATAGATGTTCAGAATGCATTCTTTAAGAGTTTGTTAGTGTGACACTATGGCAGGGCCTTCAGTCATGCTGACTTGGCTATTTGCCTCTCTTGTTAATCATTTGTTGTTAGACTCCTTTGTTGTAGTAAGTTATTACTTAGACACAAGTTTCATGGATGTAACTGGTCTGTCAGTAGTGTTTATGTTTATGTTTATCAAATTTTATATACCGCTCAGACCCTAAGGCATAGAGCGGTTTACAATAATACATCATTTAAGGAAAGAAGAAAGGAACGCCATTTATATGATAGGATAGGGTAGAGGAGAGAGATAGTTAAATAGGCAAGAGGAAGAGAAGGACATAGAACAGCAAATTACCCCGATACATAGGTAGTATATCAAACATCATCAGGGACTCCAAATGCAGATGCCACGGACCAATGCCTAAGGGCCACGCCAAAGGGCCCTCTGGCAAGGCCCTCAGGCGCGGGCCCGCAAGGCGCGGGCGCGCCACAGCAACGGCGGTTTTAAAGCCGTTGGGCCC
This sequence comes from Ichthyophis bannanicus, assembly GCA_033557465.1. Lineage (NCBI taxonomy): Eukaryota > Metazoa > Chordata > Amphibia > Gymnophiona > Ichthyophiidae > Ichthyophis > Ichthyophis bannanicus. The sequence continues at coordinate 383,107,050 of CM066038.1, read as the reverse complement.
CAATGGAGGTAGGCGGGCTCAGGGAGGAAGGGGGAGCTCCTGCTCACACCCCCGGCACAAGCGCTGTTCTTCTGCGCGCCTCAGCAACGGCGGTTTTAAAGCTCTCGCAGTAAGGTCCAGAGAAAACATAAGGAGCAAGAGTCATGAATTGGTGAGATAGATTTATTGAATCCCCTACGCGTTTCGGCTTCTGCCTTCTTCAGGGGGCACACAACTAAACAATACAATAATTGATAATTAAAAAATTAAAAAATTAGAAATACAATAACCATAAAAAGATTAAAAACATTGATAACAATAAATAATGAACAATAGCAGAGGCACCTACATGCACACAAAATAATACTCATGAGGAAGTGTATAATTGTGTGAATAACATAAAAATATTATAAAATGATAAGTAAAAATAAATAAATAAAAATCAATAAATAAAAGTCCAAACGCAAGGTGGAAGAACCACATAGAAAGATAAAAAGATATGCTATTGAATTGTACATTTAAAATATGTGTCAAATATTGACTGCAAAATACTACACTTATTGTGTATCTCATTTAAGTATATGACAGACGTTTTATAATAAATATTATTTATTTATTTAGCTGTATTTATATCCTGCTTTTCACCGGGTCAAAGCAGTCATTTGGGAGATACATTTAACACGAGGGGATATGACACACATATGCTAATACTTACAGGGAACATGGGCAATGGAGGGTTAAGTGGCTTGCCCAAGACCACAAGGAGTGCCTATAGGACTAGAAATCCCAGTCCCTCCAGCCTGAGATTGCTGTCCCCAGGTGGGACTTGAACCCCCGGCCCTCCGGCCCAAAGTACCTTGTCCTAACCACTAGGCCACTCCTCCCACACATGATATGATCTAATAAATACATCAATATTGCCCATTTGATGTATTTATTAGATGGAATTATATTTGATGGAATACTTTGAAAAGTGTAATCAAGATGTTTCTAATTAGTCATATATTCCGCCTCACTATACATGTGGAGGCCAATTCTGTTCTGGGCGTCCCCACCTGTCTGGGCAGCTAGAATCAAGACGTGCCCTGTTTGCACCAGATTCTGATCCCATAGGGCTAGACGTGCCTGCAGAATCAGAATCGGGTGCAAATGGCCAGACGTGCAGATCGTGCCCCGATTCTAGGCACCCAGATGACAGCCCACTACCTGGTTAGCCCAGCCAGGCTCCTGCATGGAGCTACGGCACCATGGCGTCCTGTTGCCATGGTACTGCGGCTCCATGCAGGATCCATGATCCCCGGAGGCCCCAAGATGCTCCTTGCCCCACTGCCCAACCCCCGATTGGGCCTGCCGAGGCCAAAATTGGGCCGCAATGAACCCCCTCACCTTCCTTTCAGGGCCTGTAATCCGGGGTCAGGTTCCTGCCCACTCCCTACCCTTGCTCCTACTCCAGTCCATCCCATCCCGCCCATGAACAAAGCTCCCCACACAACTTGCATATACATGTGGAGAGCTCTGTCTTCCAGACATGTTTCTGAGATCTGGTCCAGGTTCCTGGGAATGCCCCAACTATGCCTTCACTATGGCTCTGTTCAGACTTGGACATCCTCACAATGGATAGATCCACAGGCTCAGCTTCTAAAATGGCTCTGGATAAATCTCTGTGCTTTGGACATCTCTATGCCCATTTTTCAATGTCCAAAGCATGAATAGAGTTTACAAGATGACCCCCTTAGTAAGCATTGCTGAATATACTGATACACATTGATGTACTGCTATATGTGTAGTTATACATACAAACATGGAATATTGGTGCTTAGATTTATAGCCTATGCATTTACTGAGCTGCCTGATTTATACTTGGTTTTTGAGGGGCTAAGTGAGATGTAGAAGCTATGAGAGTCATTTTAGAAGCCCTATTCATGGTTTCCATATCTGAAAATGCTCATTCAGAAATGGAAATCACATGGATGTCCCCAGCACAAATTTAGAAAGCTCCATATCTACATGTGTCTGGCATGATCACAGCCAAGACGGGTGGGAGCATGCTTGGGGTATGTCCAGGGTAGGCCAAAAATGATACACGTGTGCGTCTGATTTTAGACCAGCATTGCACATATCAAGTCGCAGTCAGAGGCATCCATGGCTATGCCTGCTTCAGAGCACAAATAAAAAAGTGCTTACTTTGGCAATTCAACAACTGTAGGAAGCAGAGAGGAATGCCCCCTCACTCCACAATATTTTTCACTCCTTCAGAAAATCATGGCAGTAAGTTAAAAAACATTTGTCCTAACTCCAGCATCACTGCATGTCCATGTTTTCAAGATGGCAGACTGGGAAGTGTATGTGGTGAGAGCTACATGGGCAGATTCTAAAATAAGGCCGTGGGCATGTCTATATCCGAAAAAAGCAGACATCCATATCTGACGTGCAGGTTTCTAAAATAGGGTGAAAACCCATCACTCAGTATATCTTTGCTTTGCCTTTTATCTCACAGACAGGTGCATCCATCAGGGTGAGAAATAGCCAATTTTACAAGGCACTTACACATGCCCATCTTCTCTGCTGCTTCTCCCACTGTTTTTCAGACATTTTGACTTGGATATCTCAGATTTCACCTACACAGTCTTTCTAAAATGTGCTTTCACACGTGTGGGGATAATTTTATAAAAGGTCGTCAAGGTTATTTAATAAAGACACATAGATGCTTATGTGTCTTTATGAAATACTTGTGATAAGCTGGCAGAAATTGCAGTTAAATTGATACCATGGACATTTACACCAGCTGGTGCTGAAAAGGACATGTGCACAACCTGCATGACCTTGCGTATTTTGTAAAAGACACACATATTTTGCAACTCTTCCAGATCCGGAGCTCTGCCCAAGAACACACCTACACACATGTGTAAAAGTATGTACTGCATACTTTTACACATACATGTACTTTTACATGCATACCTCATGCAGTAATTTTGTAAAATTTACTTATATGCTCTAAAAGAGTTTATAAAATTACCCCCCCCCCCCCCAAGTAGCAGAATATTGTCACATTTATGTTCGTGCATGCTTTAGGCACGTACATGCATAGATTAAGGTATTTTATAATCTAAGTGCATCTTTATTTATTTATTTATTTCTGCACTTCTATACTGCAGATCCTATATGATCTCCGCAGTTTACAATCAAATATAAGAAATAATAAAATTTAACAAACATACATAAAACAGAATCACACACATAAAAATATCATACAGTAACAAGTCAGTAAATTAAAACAAATCATAAAATAAAATACAACATAAGATTAAATTATCCTAACTACAAATATCGTAATTAAATTCTAAATTAAATGTACTCCTAAAATATGTTAAAATGTTGTCTGTGTTCTACCCAGACCATGCCTCTAGTTATGTCTACTGGCAAAGTATGCATCTTCATGTCAAAGTACATACTTTTATGCTAATTGGTATATTATAAGAGGTCACTTATGTATGTATGAGGCCACATATACACAAGAATAACTTCATAAAATTACCCCATAATGCATTTTATGAAGCCTTTTCTGTGTATATGTGGCCAGTTATAAAAAATAATACTTGACATGAGAGTGTGTACTTTGACAGTAGGTATGTATGGGGTGGAGTTTGGCCAAAGTATGGGCAGAGTTCACTAGTATGCACATGGGGGGGGGGGGGAGGGCATATTCAGCAGTGGCGGCTAGGCAAAGTTCTTTAACTCTCGTAGCTTTATGAAAGTCAATCTTGTTCTTCCTCAAATAGTTTCTGCTTCTGTTTCCTTGCATGTGCCTTGTCTTATCTCGATGCACATTGGAAATCTCTCTTCTCTGATTGCCCCTCTTTCTCCTCTGCTTTATCTTCTCTGCATTTCTGGGCAATTTTCAGAGTTTCTTCATTCATCCATTTTTGCCATTTTTGCTTTTTTGCCTTTTGTAAAGATTTCTCACATTTTTCCAATACAACTTCTTGCTGTCATCCCATAACTCTTCTGGAGCTTTGTCATTTGTCTCTAAAGTAGCAAATAAATTTTGCAGGCCGTCTTTAAATTCCGGTGGTATATTCTCCAGGTCATATTTTGCTACATTCATGAGTATCTTGCTCTTTTTCAATGTTAGTTTGAATTTACATACTAGTAGTTGGTGATCTGTAACCACGGTCAGCTCCAGGTTTTGTCTTTGCTGATTTTATATAGCTTTTCCATCGTTGACTTCCACAGATGTAGTCAATTTGATTTTTGTACAATCCATTGGGTAAAGTCCACGTGTACAGTCGCCACTTCTGTTGCTGGAAGAAGGTGTTTGAGATGAATAGATTGTTAGTCTTGTAGAATTCTATCAGTCTTCCCCAGCTTCATTTCTGTTGCCAAGTCCATATTTTCCAACCACTTTGTCTTCTTTGTTGCCAACCTTTGTGTTTCAGTCACCCATGACTATCAGGATATCCTGTTTGCATTCTCTGTCAATTTCAGCTTGTACTTGTTCATAGAACTCATCAACTTCATCCTCTTCTTTAGCTGTTGTTGGGGCATATACTTGAATTAAAGTTTTGCTGATGGGCATTCCTCGTAGACCAATAGCAATTAAGTGTTCAGTGATTGCATTGTATTTCATTACAGTTCTTGCAAGTTTCTTCTTAACTATAAATGCAACACCATTTCTTCTTTATCTTTCATTTCCTGCATAGTAGCCCATGTGATCATCAGATGCAAAGTGCCCAATTCCAATCCATTTCAGTTTGCTGTTACCCAAGATATTGAGTTGTACACTTTCCATTTCATTCTTGACCACTTCCAACTTCCCTTGGTTCATGCTTCGTATGTTCCATGTCCCCTTGTCCCAGTATATAAGACATCTCTGTAGTTTCTGATTTTCATTTCATGCCCAACTACATCAGCAGTCAGATGTCCCACGGGCTTTGATCCAACCACATCATAAATGCTGGCTTTACTCTGAAATGTTTTCAGCTCCTTCCAAGTATTCAGTTGAGTGTCTTCCGACCTGGGGGTCTCATCTTCCAGCACTATAGTGCAATTTATTTTGTTGTGACTAACCACTGGATTTTCATGACAAGATATGCAGTTTAATTTTAATGTTGTTGCCATTGTCATAGAAATGTGATCTTCTGCTGCCAACACTGTCCCATTCTTCTGCTGTCCAGATAGGTGGTTTGTCAAGTGTGATGGTGAAAGCCCTATGGAAAGCCTGAAAGGAGATGAAAATCCTGAGGTCCCCATTGAAGGCAATGATAATGCACTGCTACAAGGAAAACTCAGCCTATGTCAGAGAAAAAGGCAGTTCCCTGTAGGAAGCAAACCACGCCCTAGTGCAAGGGTGGAGACTAACCCCCGTTCTGATTGGTCACAAGGAAGCAGGAAGCCAGGGTTAAAAACCACGTGCAGAGGGAAGGGAGGAAGATCTGGGGGGGAGATCCGAAGGAAGACCTGAGGTGAGATCTGAGGTGAGACCGGAGGAGAGACTGGAGGAGAGACCTGAGGACAGACCTGGAGACAGAACCGATTGGAGAATCGATTGGAGAACCCACAAAGAAGTTGGTCAGGGAAATATCCATAGAGCCAGTTGGAAGGCAAGAGAAAGCCAAGACCAGAGTCTGAGACCAGAGAGTCCAGGCAGAACAGCCTGGGTGAGAGAAGGTGCCAAGGGAAAGGCATGCTCTCGGACAAAGCCAGCATTCAAAGGTAGAAGCACAGACAATTGGAGAAGCCGTGCAGGCCAGTCAAACAGTTGCTACAGCTGGGAGGATTGGAGAGGTGGAAAGAGCTCCAGTGCTGACACAGAGAAACAGCCTCAAGGTAAAACTGACCATTTTATATCTGATAAATTGGCAAAAGAGATAAAGGCTAGTTTTATTGAGCAGGAGCTGGAACCCTCCCCCTCTACTGTGAAACTTTGGATTGAAAGCCTAGTACCTGCTGCAAACTCCAGACCAGATAACTCTGATGTTTGTGAAGCTTCTAAATTAGGGGCACTGCAGAGACTATTCTCTAGTGAGAGGATTCAAACCCCTAGTACCAACACACCTGAAAAGGCTGACTTGCTGTGGGATCACTTCCACCAGTTTCTAAAGAGAGAAAAGCTAAAAGAAGCCCCCACATATGAGAAAGACTTTGGTAATTCTAATGGCATTGAGGAAATGCAGATAGAAACCACTGTGCCTGAATGTGATGATTTTCCTATACCAATGGACTGTTGTTTGACTCACAAGAATACCACAGTAAGAAAGGGAAACAGGAGAGAGTTTTAAAAGCCTTTTAATAAGGTAGCTTTTACCTGTGACTCAGAAGAAAGCAATGCTGTGCTGTATTCAGTGTTGAGAGTAACGGAGTTTGGGAAGACGTTGTTTGGTGAAAGTGAAACCAGCTGTGTTTAGTTCTGCTGCAGTATAGTGTGTGACCACATGGAGCACTGCAGAGAACAGCAGAGAAGAAAAAGCAGAGTTACTTACCTGTAACGGAGTTCTCCGTGGACAGCAGGATAGGTCAGCCACACCTGGTGACGTCATCCGACGGCGCCGTGACGGAAGTGCTCTCTAGCTCAGAAGCTTCTGAGCATGTGTGAGGTGACCCCACCTCCCCGGTCCGCCCCCAGCCCGACCAGTGAGTCAGTAGCTTCGGCCAGAGGCTGGGGCGCGGATCGCAGGCCACCCTCAGAGGGGAGGTGGGCGGGATCGTGTGGCTGACCTATCCTGCTGTCCACGGAGAACTCCGTTACAGGTAAGTAACTCTGCTTTCTCCTAGGACAAGCAGGATGTGTCAGCCACACCTGGTGTCTCCCCAGCTACTTGTTACACGCTGAGGCTGAGGGGGGGCCTGAGCCAAACTAGTAGGCCTGTGGGACACCACTGACAAGTCATGAGAAGAACAAACGTTTATAGTGCAAGAACAGACGTTTATTGTGCAACTAATGCAATACTATGCGTGCATGAGCGGCAAGGCCCAAAGCAGCAACAGTCGTGCAACACGCCGTGAGGTAGAACATGGTGCAATAAACCACAGTGCAGGGAACAACAGTGCAATGGCATTGTGCAAAACATTGTGCAAACAGCAATCACATTGTGCAACAACAATAAGAGGGGGGGGGGCCGAGGTGGCCACCCTTGTCCATGGTGGTTATGAGTAGAGGAGCTACTGCCCTCGGGCTGCGACTGGGTCGGGTGCTCCTGTCACATCCGGGAGGGTGGAGCTTGTTACAGTGGACAGGCTCGCTCGTCCAAATGAGCTGTCGGCTTCTGCCTGGAGATCAAGGCAATAGTGTTTCTGGAAGGTGAGGTGCGAGGACCAGGTGGCGGCTTTACAGATCTCGCTTACTGGGACCTCCTGGGCGCTTGCGAGAGAGGTGGCCAGAGCGCGGAGCTGGTGTGCGCTCGCCTTGTTTGCTGGATGTCTGCCCGCCTTCTGAAGGCAGTAGGAGACACAGTCAGATATCCAGTGGGAGAGTGTGCGCTTGGTGACTGGCCGTCCCGGTCTGTTGGGGTCGAAGGACACGAACAGCTGGGTCCCTTGGCGGACTGATGCCGTTCTTTCGATGTAGATGCGTAGGGCCCGGACGCAGTCCAGTGAGTGTAGTCGTTGCTCTTCTGGTGACCCATGAGGGGCAGGGAAGAAGGACGGTAGTTCCACTGATTGGTTGACGTGGAAGACCGAGGCGACCTTCGGAACAAACTTCGGGTGTGTCCGGAGAGATGCCCTGTTGTGGTGAATCTTGGTGTACGGGGGGTGAGCTACCAAGGCTTGTAGCTCGCTCACCCTCCTTGCGGAGGTGATGGCGATGAGGAAGAGCGTCTTCCAGGAGAGGAATTTTGCGTCCGCCGAGGGCAGAGGCTCGAAAGGTTCTCGTGTCAGTTGCTGGAGGACGATGTTGAGGTCCCACGAGGGGACGGGCCTCCGGATGGGGGGCTGCAGGTTCCTGAGGCCTCTCATGAAGCGGGTCACAATGGGCAGAGCGGCTATAGAGCCCGTGGGTGAGTCGCTCTGCGGCTGGTGCAAGGACGCGATGGCTGCGAGGTGCACCTTAATTGATTGAGGCTTCAAACCAAGACCGAAGAGCGAGGAGAGATACTGTAGCACCACCGGAACGGGGCAAGAGTCCGGCGTGATTCCTTGGCCCGTGCACCAGATACTGAAACGTTTCCACTTGAGACTGTAAGACTTTCTCGTGGACGGTCTCCTGGATGCCAGTACGATGTGCTGTACCTCCGCCGGGAGATGCTGTTCCTGGAAGTTCAACCTCTCAGCCTCCAGGCTGTAAGAGCAAGAGTCTGGAGATTGGGGTGCCAGGTGGTGCTGTCGTTCTGCGTGAGCAGGTCTGGTCTCAACGGTAGCCGGATGGGAGGCTCCTGTGAAAGCTGCAGTAACAGGGGGAACCACATCTGCCTTGGCCAGTGGGGCGCGATCAGGATGACGTGTGCCTTGTCGTTGATGATGCGCTGTACGGTGGCTGTCATGAGGGGGGTTGGGGGAAAGGCGTAGGCCAGTTCCCACTCCCCCCAGGGTATTGCAAATGCGTCTGAGGCCACTCCCTGGGGTGAGGGGCGTCTTGAGCAGAACAGCGGGCATCTGGAATTGTCCTTGGTTGCAAAGAGGTCGATCCGTGGATTCCCCCAACGTCGGAAGATGGACTCCGCTACTTCCTCGTGCAGCGTCCACTCGTGGGGCTGGAGTTGCCTGCTTAGTCTGTCCGCTATCGCGTTCTGCTCCCCCGGGAGGTAAGTCGCCTGTAGGAGGCAGTTGTGCGCTAAGGCCAATGTCCAAGTCTGGAGGGCCTCCCTGCAGAGAATGCGAGAGCCCGTACCCCCTTGCTTGTTGAGGTAGAACATGGTCACTTGGTTGTCGGTCTGGATCAGAACCGTCTTCCCTGCGAGATGTGACATGAAGGTCTGGAGCGCATACCTGACCGCTCGGAGTTCGAGGACGTTGATGTGGAGGGATTGCTCCGTCCTGTTCCAAGCCCCTTGCGTACTGAGATGCGACAGGTGGGCTCCCCAGCCAGTGGAGGAGGCGTCCGTGGTCAGGACGAGCTGGCAGCCGCAGGGCTGAAGACTTTTGCCTTCGGAGAGATTGGTAGGTGCCATCCACCAATGGAGGCTCTGGGATACCCTCGGTTTGATCGGGATCAGGGTGGTGAGAGCTTGAGACTGTTGTTTCCAGTTGGAGCGCAGGTGCCACTGTAGTGTGCGCATGTGCAGCCTGGACAGGTTTAGGACGGAAGTGGTCGCTGCCATGTGACCTAATAGGCGCAAGATGTCGTGGGCAGTGGTCTGTCTTGCGGAGGACACCTTCTTCGCAAGGCGGATGATGTTCTCCTGCCGTTGCCTGGGAAGGAAGGCCTTGGCTGAGGTCGTGTCGATTATGGCCCCGATGAACTCCGTGCGTTGGGTGGGTTCCAGGCGAGACTTCTCCATGTTGAGCAGGAAACCCAGCTTGGATAGCAGGGTGGTAGTTTCTTGCACAGCCGCCCTGAGATTCGTGGCGGAGGGTGCCGATATCAGCCAGTCGTCCAGGTAGGGAAAGATGGCGAGCCCTTGTTTGCGGAGGTGTGCCGCTGCCACAGCTATGCACTTCGTGAAGACCCTGGGGGCTGGGGATAGTCCGAAAGGAAGTACTCGGTACTGGTAGTGGCACCCCATTGCTATGAACCGCAGGAACTTCCTGTGAGAGGCATGGATTGGAATGTGAGAGTAAGCATCCTGTAGATCCAACGTTGCCATCCAATCTCCCGGTCTGATGAGGGGAAGGATGGAGTTCAGGGAATACATTCGAAACTTCTCCTTCCAGAGGACGTTGTTCAGCTTGCGGAGGTCCAGGATAGGGCGTAGGCCCCCGGACTTCTTGCGAATAAGGAAGTATCGTGAGTAGAAGCCAGTGTTGATCTCCTCGGGGGGAACTCGTTCGATTGTCCGAGTCCTGATGAGCTGCTGTAGGAGGTCCGCAAGGGCAGCTTCCAGGTGCGGTGGTGGTTTGCTGCTGGGTTGTGTGCGCTGCCATGGTGGGGAGGAGAACCGTAAACGGTAGCCCTCTTGGATAATCTGGATGACCCACTTGTCCGTGGTGATCTCCTGCCAGGCAGGAAGGAAGCTGGATAAGCGGCCTCCCACCGGCGGGGCAGCAAGGACACTTGTGGGCAGCCGCAGCTGATTGTCAGAAGGAGGAGGTGTTTTTACTGGCTTGTTGAGAGTTTGCTGGTTTCTGTTTGCGTTCTCTTTGTGGCTGTCTCTGAAAGGACGACTTGTTGTAGTTTTGCTTGAATTTAGGTGCCTGCCACTGCCGGTTGGAACCGTAGTACTTCTTTGAAGAGACAAAGGGCTTACGGTAATAGCTCCCTTTCTGTGACCAGGAGGGGCGTTCGAGTCCGTCCGCCGCTAATGTCTTTAGCGTGGTGCAGTCCTCTTTCAGCCCATTCACCGTGTCTGCGACCTTGTCCCCAAAGAGGGAGTCTCCTAGGCAGGGCGCGTCAGCAATCCTGTCGTGAGTGTTGTCTGACAGGCCAGAAGCTCGCAGCCAGGCCCAGCGGCGGGCTGCAATGGCCGTGCCCGCTGTCCGGATGGCTGTGTCGAAGGCATCGAAAGCCGTGCTCATCAGGTGCTTGGAACATTCCGCTAGCTCCTGGAACGTGGCTGAATGTTGTGATTGCTTGGGAGGATTGAGCAGTTGGTCTTTAAGATCCGCCAGGAGGGCGTCTTGGAACAGCAGGTGTTGGAATTGGTGAGCTGATATCTTGGCATTCAGCATCGCTCCCTGGAAAACTTTCCGCCCTATGTCGTCGAGGAGTTTAGGGTCCCGACCGGGGGGATGTGTAGCTAGGGTGCGTGAAGACTTGGCCCTCTTGAGAGCTGAAGCTACCACGATAGATTGGTGAGGCAGCTGGGCCTTGTCAAAGCCCGGGGCTGTCTGGAGAAGGTATTTGTTGTCCAGACGTCTGGCGCAGGCTTGCCCGGAGGCAGGGGACTGCCAGAGGGAGGATTGTTTGTCCTTAAGTTTCCGGTGAAGAGGGAGACACAAGGCTGGCTTGGGTCCGCTGAGGTATTTCATCACCTCTGGATCCTTCTCGTCAGAGGGCTCTTCGTTGGTGAGGCCTAGCTTTGCCACCACCTTCTTCAAAAATTTCGGGTATGTGAGGTCTTCCTGCACCGGAGCCTGTGCCTCCACTTGCTCAGGAGGAGATCTGGACGATGGAGAATCTGGGTCCCCTTCTTCTGGGGCGCTCCCTTCTGAGTCCTGCCCCAGCAAAGGGGAAGGGCTCCTCTCCCTAGAAGGCTCTGGAGAGGCCGGAGTGGGTGAAGTCTCCCCCCTTTCTGGGATTTGTATCTCCAAGGGGGTTGCTATGGAGCTGTCTTTGCCCGCAGGAGCAGTCTGTTGCACTAGCCGTTGCAACAGTTGTAATATCGCCTCAGAGGTGCTGGAACGAGAGGACCCGCTGCTCCGGAGACTCTGGGTGTTAGATTTGCTTCTCCCGCGGGAGGATTCGCTGCCAGTGCTGTCACCGCGGGGAGAGTGTCTTTTTCTTTTGTGCCGTTTCGAATGGCTGTGGACGCTATCCCCGCGCCGACGGGAAGAGTCCCGGCTGTCGGCGCGGTGTCTGTGTCGGCTGCTGCGGCTGTGGTTGCTGCGGCGTGAGTCCTTGGCGCGGATGGATTTTTCGGCGCGAGGGGGGCTGCTGCGGCTGTTGCGGTGGGAGCCCTTGGCGCGGATGGAGTCTTCGGCGCGAGGGGGAGCCTCCGGGGAATCCCTCCGTGGGCTGGCTCGAGGCGAGGGAAGCCCTTGGTGAGGGAGAGTCCCGACGTCATCACGGTGGGAGGAGGCGCTCCTGGCCGACTGATTGGGAGTCAAGTCTCTGGGGGCGGAGTCAGGCGGGACCACGTGGGCGGCGCCATCTTGACCGCCCCTGCCTGGACCGCATGGTGAAGGAGTTTGTCCGGAGAAGCGGCAGGCATCAGGGGAGCCTCCAGAGCGCGGGGTAACGATGGAATCTCTGGGGCCCCGTTGCAGGATATCGTTGGAGCATCCGGCGGTGGGGGCGCATGTGCCAGGCACCGCGGAGGCCACAGAGGGATGAGATCTCTCCGGCGGAGGGGGAGGCACAGGGCTTAGGCCCGGCCGGAGATTTTTTCTTCGCGGGGGCCTTCCCTTTAGCGGGCTTACCGCGTTCTGAGGAGCCGGTAGCAGTGGAGTGAGCCGGAGCCGCCAGGAATTCCTTTAAAGAGTGGTCCCTTATTTTCTTTGCCCTGGGGGACATCTGGGCGCAGCAGGCACAGTCCTCTACCTTGTGAGACGCCCCGAGGCATCGGAGGCAGCTCAGGTGAGTGTCGGAGATGTTCATTTTCCTCTTGCATGCTGGACATTGCTTGAATCCAGGTTTAGGCATTATTCTTGCAATTGGTGAGAGAGAGAGCTGAGATCCGTCTTGAGGCAAGGCGGAAGAATTGAAAACTGGTCGGGCTGGGGGCGGACCGGGGAGGTGGGGTCACCTCACACATGCTCAGAAGCTTCTGAGCTAGAGAGCACTTCCGTCACGGCGCCGTCGGATGACGTCACCAGGTGTGACTGACACATCCTGCTTGTCCTAGGAGAAGTTTTGTTTTTCATTTCTCCTGGTTTTTCCTGTGTTCATCCTTTCATTTGGAGAAGTTATCCTAGTGCATTTGTTGTGTTTTGAACCTCCGTGTGCCTTTGAAAATCCCCATTGTATAAATAATAAAAATATTGCAAAGCCTTACCACCTACCTCAACTACAATTCATTCCTACAGAGTAAAGAACTTTTATTCTAAAGGACAGTAAGGCCGCCTATCAGCTGTCAGCCTCTTGGCCCAGCCGGTGGGTGTCGCACAAGTTAAGGATGAAATGTCTGAGTTAAATTGTTTTGTTTTTGGTTTTTTTTTTTGCCAATCAGTGGTTTTAATTGTCATTTTTGAATTCAGTGCATAAAAATCCATAAGAATTGGCAGATTTTGTCTCTGAAGCAGACAGCTTTTAAAAAACTGTAGACCACCGTTACATATGTATGTCTTATGCAATTTGCTTATTAGAATAAATGCGTTTTACTTAGCCATTGTAGGCTGATATTCAGTTGTGCTGGATATGCGCCTCTAAGGTGCATAGCCATCGCCGCTGAACTTTTTTTTTTTTTTTTTTTTTGTAACTTTTATTTAATCAGACAAAGTACATGCCAACAACAAGGAACTACAACAAAAAAAAAACTCCAAGCCTCCGAGGGGTAGACTCTTATCCCCCCGGGGGGTATGAAAGCATACAACAATGGCATAAAGAAACAGAAATCTTGCTAACACAGTTTCTTTTCTTTGTATAAGATGCGAGACCCCATCGAACCCCTTCCCCGCCCTGCTCCCCCCCCCTTCCCAACCCCCCTCCTGTATCTTATCATCCCCTATTAGCGCACAGCAGGATGCTACCATCTAAGGTATCACCCGCTCCCCATCAGCAGCTTAACATCCAACCCTCAAAACTTCATTACGACTGCGTGGGCTCAGGTTTTGGATATAGGATTCCCAAATTAACAAAAAATGGGACCACCTCTTCACGTTCCCCCTAGCTCTCCAGCGCTCTGCCAACATCAGTTGGTGGAGACTGTTCCGCCACTCCCAAAAAGATGGGGGTTGCTGGTCTCGCCACCTCCTGAGTATAGGCCCCTTCCCCACCATGCATGCCTTTCGAGCCCAAAGCCGCACCCACCTTCCCTGGGGTAAGACGGAGTTTAGCTGATCTAATACCACCAGGGGCCCAGACCAAGGAACCCTCTGCTGAATACAATTGGCCATCCAGGAACCTATTCGTGTCCAATATGATCGAATATATTTACACTCCCACCACATGTGCAACAGAGTGGCCAGTGGTTCCGCACACCTAGGGCAAGTCCCATCCGCCGTGGCAAGGCGACTGCGCAGAGCTCTTCTAGGGGAGAAATATGCCCGTGTGATACATTTAAGTTGGATTTCTCTCCAGCGGGCCCCCTCAGCCAGCTCCGGTATTCGTCGAAGCGCATCCCTAACCGAACCCGGTGGTATCTCTCGGCGCAGTTCCACAGCCCAGGCCCGTTCTACCACTCCATAGTCCGGTCGGTTTCCGTATATCTCCAAGCGTGCCCTCAGGGTAGCTATAGTCGGGCGGCTATCCCCCCCAATCTCAAAGAATTCCAAAATCTGTGCAGATCGGTCAACAGCAAGCTCCTCTGCCGGCAATGTGGCTACGTAATGAGCCAACTGCAAATAAGCAAAATGAGATTTAGGCTGCACTTCATATTCCTCCTGAATCTGCGAGAAGTTTTTGCATTTGCCAGTCAAGTCAACTACGTGACCGATGTGTCGGATACCCTGCACTGTCCAAGCGCGGAAATGGCTTGACTCCGACCCCGGGGAGAAACTCGCATTCCCCCGGATCGGCAGCCAACTAGAAGCCCGCCAGTTCCGTTTCCAGTAAAGGTTGAGCTGTCGCCAGACACGACGCACGGAACTCAATAGTCCACTACGCTTAACATGCACAGGGAGACTTTCACTCTCCAAATGCAAAACTGCCAGGATAGCGTGGGGAGCCGCCAGAGCCTCCTCCAACACCCTAGGGGTATAGAGCTCCGTCTCGCCCAGCCAGTCTGCCAAGTGTCAGGCCTGACAGGCCAACGCATAAAGCCGAAAGTCCGGGAAGCCAACCCCTCCCTGCTTCCAGGTACCCATCAAGCGACACAAAGGAATACGGGCTCTAGCCCCCTTCCAAAGAAAACGTTGTATGTCCTTTTCAATCCCATGCAGATCCTTATTCAACAGCCAAACCGGTAAGGTTTGTAACCAGTATAAGAGCCGGGGAAGTACCACCATCTTCACCGCTGCTACACGACCCAATAGCGATAACGGCAAAGAATGCCAGGCATTCAATTGAGCACGCAGTCTAGAGACGACTCGGTCTAAGTTACGAGCGTAAAGCTCTTGGGGATGCCGGGTAATCACTATGCCCAGATAAACAAACTGGTTCACGGCCCATTTCAACGGAAACTCCCCTCCCCAACTCTCTTGGAGTTTGCCAGAGACATCCAAGGCCTCTGACTTTTCCCTATTGATACGAAACCCGGCAAAACTACCGAACCAAGTGAATTCTGCCAGCAACTGGGGGAGAGACTTCCTGGGTTCTAGCAAGTGGACCAAGAGGTCGTCTGCAAAGGCCGAGACCTTGAATCCCCGTGGGCCGACCATCACTCCCCTAATGCTATTATCCAACTCCATCCGCCGAATTAGAGGATCCAACGAGAGAACGAACAACAGGGGGGATAGGGGGCATCCCTGCCTCGTACCCCGCCCCAAAGAAATAGGCTCCGATAGCGCCCCGTTACACTGCACCCGAGCCGTCGGGTCTAGGTACAACGTTCGCACCATGTCACAGAAGGAGAGACCAAGCCCATACAGGGGTAGCAGATACTGAAGGTAAGTCCAGTTAACCCTATCAAATGCCTTTTCGGCGTCAAAGCTAACAAGCAACGACTGCATGTGGTGCTGCTGGACCCATTCCAATGAAGCCACAACCTTCCTCACGTTACGCACCGCATACCTCCCCCGGACAAAGCCTACTTGGGAGCCGTGTACAATGTCCCCCAGCACCTCTGCTAGGCGTTCCGCGAGTATTTTAGCCAGTATCTTGGAATCGAAATTCAACAAAGAAATAGGTCTGTAGGAGGCAGCTTGGGTAAGATCTTTCCCCGGCTTTGGTATCAAGACAATATGGGCTTGGTTAGTCCCTCTCCTCACATGTCCCTGCAGCTGGCGTTGAGCAAAAGTCGCAACTAAGAGGGGGGCCAATGATTCTGATAAAATTTTATAATATTCAGCCCCAAAGCCGTCTGGTCCCGGGGACTTATAACAACTAGCTTTCGAGATAACTAGGCAGACCTCCTGGAGAGAAATCGGGCGCCCCAATTGCTCCCTCTGCGCCGCATTCAGCTGAGGCAAGTCAAGACCCTTCAGGTACTCCTCCATCCGGCTAGGGGACCCCTCATCAGCAGTATAAAGGTTCTGAAAGAATTCTTGGAACACCGCCAGTATTGCGCCCTTATCCTTCTGGAGGGTACCTTGAGCATCCTGTAGGGCCGCCACCGTTCTCCCAGCCCGTGGGCCCTTCAGACACCGTCCCAGTAGTTTACCCGGCTTGTCCCCGTAACAATGTAATTTATAACGGTAATACATCAACGATTTTTTCGCTCTGCTATGAAGAAGTTCATTAAGCGCCGTTTGCTCTTCCCAGAGCCTCTTCCTATTCTGGGCAGTGGGGCATTGGGCATTGACTTGCCTCGCCTTCGTCACAGATCTTTCTAATTTAATAATTTGTTCTGTGAGTAATCTCTTCCGCCGAGCTACATAACCAATAATGTCCCCTCTCAAAACCACTTTGGCGGTCTCCCACATCAGATCCGGATCAGCCGAGTGACCTTGGTGGTTCACCTCAAATTCCTGCCAACGTTGGCGAAGGAAACTAGCGAATTGAGTATCCTTATATAGCTCTATGGGAAACCGCCAAATGCGGGTGTAGGGACCGTCTCCTCCCCCCAGCCATCGCACATCCAACCAGATCGGGGCATGATCGGAAATTTCTGTAGGTCCAATATGCGCCTCTTCTACAAAAGTGAAGAGCGTCTCTGAGACCAGCAAGTAGTCTATCCTAGCACTAGTACCATGTGCACGTGACAGATGGGTAAAGTCCCGTTCAGTTGGATGAAGCAACCTCCAAGGATCTACCAACCCAAGTCGGTCGCGGAAGGTTTGTAGCACTTGGGCCGTCATCTTCCGTTCCCGCGACCCCAACCCCCTAGAGGTATCCAAGTCCACATCCAGAACCCCATTGAAGTCCCCACCCAGGATCAGCGGCAGCTCGGCTAATTGCTCCACTTTCGCCGCCAGGCGATGGTACAGGTCCCGGTCCAATGTATTGGGACTATATATATTACCTAAAATTACCGCTTTACCCTCTAATTCTCCTTGTGTCAGCACAAAGCGCCCGTTGGAATCAGCGGTCAGTTTTTCCAACGTGAACCGCACCCGTTTGTTTATCAGGATAGCCACTCCCCCCTTTTTTCCTACCGCTGGGGCTCCCCACACCTGGCCTACCCACCCTCTGCATAATTTATTATGTTCCTCAGCTGTTTGATGTTTCTCCTGCAGAAGTGCAATATCACATTGTTGCCTGGCCAAGGCTTTTAAGATTTTATATCTTTTCACTGGACTCCCCAACCCACAGACGTTCCATGAGATGACCTTCAGAATAGAGCTACAGTAACATAATTAAGCTTCGGTAATAGGTTCTGCTGTAGTAATGGGTAGGGCCCCCCCAGCCTAGAGCCCCCCCATGGATCTTCCCCACCAGCCCGCCTCTGTCCCCTTTGGATTACAGGAGTACGATCCCCCCCCCTCATAGAACTATTCTTCCCAAAACTTACATTAATACCCCCTTCCCCCGCCCTACCCCCCCTTCCCCCCTCCGCTCCTCCCCCAGCCCCCCCCCCCTTGCCCCTCCGTCCTCCCCCCCAACCAATACCTTCCTGAGTCTGTAAACCCCCCCCCTCTCATAGTCACTGTAGATGTGACCAGGCCCCACAGCTCCCCATAAAGCCCAACTGAGCTCTAACCCCCCAAAGAACACTGTTAAGTTAGGCTCACATTAGTGATTAAACATATTCATGCATATATCCCCAACAAACTAGCATTCTTAACAGCAAACATCTCTAAACAGTAACTTGCACTCAAGGCAGGCAGCCCTTCAGTCCAATATCTTCAGTTGGAGTTAAGGTAGGATACCGTGCAAGAGTCATATGGCCAGCCCCGCCATTTTTCACCAGTGCAGCTCCGCTCCGCCGGGGCAACTGCCGTCGCCTACCAAAAACAAATCACCTCTCAGCACCCTCCCGGCTCTCATGTACACCCCTGTCGCGAAGGGGAAAGTTGGTTTACAAGTTGCTCAATGTACGGTGCTGCTTCCTCCGCCGACTCAAAGACCCGGCGCCCGTTTTCCCTCAGCACATGCAGCCGGGCGGGGTATTGGACAGAAAACTTAATGTGGGCTCCCAGGAGTTTTTGGCACAGAGGTGCATATGCCCTGCGGCTCTTACTGACCGCTGCTGAAAAGTCCTGGGCAATTCGAATCTTGGCGTTCTCGTGCTCCACCATGCCCCTCTTCCGAGCCTCTCGCAGCACAGTCTCCTTCTGTTGGAATTGCAAGTATTTTGCCAGCACTACCCTGGGTCGTGTGTCTGTGGAAGTTCTCGGGCCCACTCTATGAGCCCGCTCGATTAGAACCGCCAGAGGGGTTTCTCCCGTCACTCCTAAGAGGGATGCCGACAAGGCCGCCACGTACTGCCTCAAGTCCCGGTCCCCCACAGAGTCTGGGATGCCCAGGAACCGTAAGTTGTTGCGCCTCGAGCGATTCTCGAGGTCATCCAGTTTTTCATCTTGGGCCTTAAGTGTCGCCCGCACATGTTGCAACTCCCGGGATAAGTTCTCCACCTCCTCTTCTGTGTGAGCAATACGACTTTCCGCCTCCTGCATATGAGTGCTAAACGCATCCACCGACGTTTGCAAAGTGTCGAGCTTGCTCCGCAAAGTGTCAAATTGCGCGGATAGCGCCCCAGTGACTGCCACTGAAATTTCTTCCGGGGAGACCGTCGCGGCATGAGGTTGCGATGCCGCAGAGTGCGGCGGTGATGAGATTTCCGCCATTTTCGAGCCGCCGGCCACACGGTCTTTCTCCTTCCTCGCACCTCTCAGTGTAGATGCCATCCTCCCCGGGACGCTGGCGGTAAGTCTTGTCAGTCCCCGGTACTATTGGGGGGGGTGAGTATGCCGGTAGGGCCCCTCAAAGGAGGCCCGAAATAGCCGTTTTAGAGCTGTGGGGCCCGGAGCTCAGGAAGACACGTCCTCTCTAAGCTCACCACATCATGTGATTCTTAAATTGTTAATGTAAATAGTTACAGTTCCATGGAAGCATTGTTTAACTTTATTCTATGTACATTACTTTCACCTGGTAAAAAGTGGTATAGAAGCTCATCCAAATAAATAAATAAAGACTTTCAAAGCATTTCAAGAAGAGATAATGAAAGGCACTTTGGAAAATTAAGGAATCTTAAATTATTTCTCTTAAAACGATGTTCAAGAAAATCAACCTTATGGAAAAGAAATTCTTTAATCTGATCATTACTCACCGTCTTTTTTTCTGCCATAGCTGCCTTCAAGGAATCCAATCTTTCTGATCATATTCAACAGTTTTGCAGGACTATGAAGCTACTTCAGTCTGAATTTCCCAACTTGAGAAGATGCAATGAAGTTGTACACTCCTGTTTCGGTTCAACTTATTTGAGTGAATCTGCGTTTTCCCATCTGAAAATGACAAAGAGTACACAACATTCCAACATGACAGATGAACATCTCCAGGATTCTCTGAGACTGGCCCTCACGCAATACTCACCCAACTTCAAAAAGCTGGTGGATGAAATGCAGGCTCAGACGTCTCACTAACGAGCAAGAGCGAAATATTAAAGATTGTGCAAGATCAGCCTGGATCAATACTCGACCTAAATTTAACACAAATTACTCAATAAAAGTTAAAGAAAGTTATTAAGACAGTTAAAGAAAGTTATTACTCAATAAACCTTAAGTTTCAAATTAAATTTTAACCCAATGAAGTTGGAGGATCCAACCCCCCCCCCCCCCATTTTTAATGAACCTTATTACATACTCAATAAACCTTATTGAGTAAGGTTATTACTCAATAAACCTTAAGTTTCAAATTAAATTTTAACCCAATGAAGTTGGAGGATCCAACCCGCACCCCCCCCCCATTTTTAATGAACCTTCTGTCATTTACTTGGATGTGATCAGCTGTTAAGAAAATTAAGCAAAAACAAAACAGAGAGACGAAGATCCAGTAAGAACTGCGATAATAACTTTCTTTAACTGTCTTAATAACTTTCTTTAACATCTTCTCAAGTTGGGAAATTTGTCTCTAGGCACTAGCTTCCAAAACGATTCTTGCTCAGCATGGGTCTTGAGAAAAATGTCATTTTTAAGTGTTAATATTTTGTTTTCAAGAGATGGCTTGTTCAATGAGTAATTTTTACTGATAGCAGCTGCAGTTTCTTTAATGTCCACATCTACTTTGAATGGGTATGACAACTGTTCCAATTTTTTGGAAGTCACAGAATCTATTTTCGAATTCCTGGATAACAGAAGAGATTTCTGTCACATACTTCTCGTTCTGAAAAACAAAATTTGGATATTGTCCCAGATGGTCCTGCATATTAGGAAAATGATCAAAAGTGTTCTTTGCAAGGTCAGTCATCGTTAGCTCAAATTTTCTCTTGTAGGATGAAACTGTACTCATCATCTCACCAATGCATTTGTTTTTATCTTGTAGTTCAAGATTCATATCACTTAATTCGCCTGTAAAGTCAGCGAGAAATGCCAGATCACATAACCACTCCTTATCTTCCAACTCTGCTTGGTCATCTCCCCTCTCCTTCAAAAAACTTCTTATTTCATTCAGCAAATCACGAAATCTTTGCAGAAATTTGTGCCTACTTAGCCACCTTATATCTGTGTGCAAAATGATTTCAGCTGCCCCTTCATCAAGAGTAAGATTGAAAAGACGTCTTTGAAGTGATCTTCCACGAACTGAATTTACAATTTTGAAAGTGATGTCCATGACAGTCTTGTATTGAGTCTCTTGCTTGC
Organism: Ichthyophis bannanicus; assembly: GCA_033557465.1. NCBI lineage: Eukaryota > Metazoa > Chordata > Amphibia > Gymnophiona > Ichthyophiidae > Ichthyophis > Ichthyophis bannanicus. Next base: position 383,086,326 of record CM066038.1, on the reverse strand, counting down.
CAAAACTTGCTGGTGAATTATGCAGTGGTAAGAAAGGAAATCTGGGAAGTCGTCATGCTGTCTACAGAGGGCTATGAAACCATTAACCTCATCTGTCATTGCTCTTGCTCCATCATTAGTGATGGAAACAAGTCTGTGCAATGGAAGATTACACTTTGTCACAAAAGAATGGAAAGAACTGAATATTTCCTGACTGGTATTTCTCCCTTTTAAAGAAATCATTCCAAGTAGTTCTTCTTTAACACTGAAGTCTTCAAAAACCATCCGGATAAAGACCAGTAACTGGGCTATGTCTCTTATGTCTGTAGATTCATCAGGTTGGAGTGAGAAAGCAACACAATTTGAAACATCCTCCAACAATTGTTCAGTTGTGTCTCCACACATCTTTTCTATTTGCCGCACGATGGTGTTTCTTGACAATTGTACATCTTGAATAACAGCTATGATCTCTTTCTTATTTTTAAATCCTTCAGAAAGATTGTCAGCTGCTTCAAGAAAACAATCTTTTACCAATTCCGCTTCAGTGAAAGGTTTGCATTTCTTTGTGATCAGGTTGCTGACCTTGAAGGATGCTATGGTTGCATTGACCGAATGTGACCTTGGCTTCGCCATCAACTGTTGCTGAGTAGCCAATTTCGATTTAAGTTCTTTGAGCTTCAGTTTACGAATTTCACTTTTGGGTGGAAAATCAGCATCAAACTTATTGCTATGCTGAGCCTTATAATGATGTTCCAGATTACCCTTTTTGGGCATGGATACTAGGGCGTTACAAATTAGACAACAACACTTGTCTTTCACCATGGTGAAGAAGTAGTCCATTTCCCATTCATCATGAAAGTGGTAGGTTTTGCTCTTCTTTGGAACACTTATCTTCGTTATACTGGGGTGGCTGGATGTAAGAAGGCCAAATCTGCTAAGTTAGTATAAAAACTGGCTGAATCTGGTCCAAAACTGTCACTGTCCCAAAGTATTAAAGATCAACAGGAACTGAAGACCTCTGGATGATGTGCAATACAAGGACTGGAGATGCCAAAACCACACATGCAGTTCTAAAAGTAAAAATAAGAATTCATCATACTGGCACCAATCAAATACCACCAAACAATCATCAAAAAAACTCAAACACCTGTCCAGCAAACCAGATAAAATCAAATACCGCCAAACAAGTTCAAATACCACCACACGCGATTTAATAAATTCTGCACACAGTATAAAATCAACGCAAAGGCAAGGCGAAATAAAATTGCAGTGTAGACTCAACGCAAAGGCTAGGCAAAATAAAATTGCAGCGGCAAGCAAACGTCACAGTGGTTTGAACCAATTCGAAGGCAAGGCATAGGCAAGTTAGAACAAAATTGGAAAAGCCTGCCAAAATCACCAAATTCTTGACACTGTTGTGTCTGCCCGAAAACGTTTAATGAAAGTGAACTATAAAGCGACCAACGACCAGCACACGACACAACTAATACAGTAAGTGTATTCAGGTAAAGCCCAGGCGAATGGATATCGCCTGGTAGATAACACACTTCTAAGGGGTGTTGGGGCGGGGCAGGAATGGGTGATTCTGAGAGGCAGGAGACCAGGTATGATGCCGGGCCTGTGGCGTCTCGTCGCGGGGCGCAAGCGGCGGCCCCCTGGGGTACCCACAAACTATTGGCATGAAAACAACAAGCGCCCCCAATACACCCGCAGGCAAGATTCCCACAGGCAGGGAAAAAAGAAACTGAAAACACTAAATATTGCTCCACTATCTAACTAACTCAAAGTACTGAAATTGTTTTGGGAACGGGTCTCAGACTTAGTTGGGGATAGTGCTTAGGAGGTGCAATACCTCAATAGCCACTAAACCCCTATGTTGCATCAAGGACCCGATGTATTTCCCATCTCTAGTTTACAATAGTGCTTCAAAACAAGCTATCCAGAGATTTTCTTAAATCACTGAAAACAAGCTGTCCAGGAATTTTCTTAAATCATTGGCGTATATGTTGATGAGAATACAGATCTGGAAACATGACAAACATAGGCGCTGAGGATTTGCGTTGGGATAACATTTAAAACAACGATAAGCAGTTTTGCTATGTTTGTCATGTTTCCAGATCTGTATAAAGACCTCCTGTAGCTGTCTCAACAAGTTGTTATAGAAACCAATGATTTATTCAAATGCTTTAGCTGGAGGATAGTGAAATAACATTTCTACTGGTGAAATTGTATTTATTGCATTTTTTTATTTATTATTGTGGTATGGTTTACAGCATTTGATGTATTGCACTTTTTGTGTATTTGGTGATGACCAAAGTAGTGGATATGTTTCAAGAATTGCTGTTTATATTTGTAATATGCATGTTTATGCAAATAAAGTTTTATTTAAGAAGATGTTATTAGTGGGCTTTATTGTCACTCACAATACTATGGCCTTCCATTGCCTTCTTTCACTTTTGTTTTGTTTTGTTGTTTTATTTAGACATTTTAGTGCCTACACTTCCAATTAGTCACCAAAGCATTGGCATTCAGACTGCAGTGGTAACTTAGGCAAAGCTGTCATGAAAGATAGGCAAAAAGGGCAAATAGCCTGGGTGCCAATCCAGGGTGAGGCATCCCTGTTGAATCACTGTTGGTCTGAAAATACATGAGCCAAAAGAGACAGGAGACACCAAAAACAACCATCATCCAGGTTTGTTCAGTAATTGTTCTGAACTTTGACCTTGTCTTCCCATTTACAATTTTCTGGACATTTGCCTTTTTCTAGTGTATTTCAGTTGGAGATTAAAATGTCTCTTCCTCTCTTTTCTCACATCAAATTTCCTTCTTTAAAGCTCTAAACTATAGAAAAAGGTTAGGGATCTGCATTCATTAATGCGCCTTAAAATTTTGTTGCAATCAAAACAGATTTAGGAGCCCTTTTACTAAAGGTTTTAACGCATATTAATAAAGTTAACACTTATTAAGTGCTCATGGCCCTTTTATTTCTATGAGTGCAACCGCACTTAATGTGCGTTAACTTTCATTAATATGCATTAACTTTTAATAAAAGGCCTCTTAATGTGTGTTAATCTACTTATTAACATGCATACAATCGATCTGCATGTCTTAAAAAGTTATTAAAGGAAAGAAAGGGCTTGCTCACCTGGACCATGCATGAGAGAGCGAGGAGGATTTTGGTGGCTAAGTGTTACCGGATGATCCTAGGCAGCAGGAACAATGCTGCCATGAAGCCCCGCCTCTGGATGCTGTTATTGGCTCCTGCTCATTTAAAGCTTGGCATGTGAAAATGTCGGGTGGCAAGAAAGCTCTTGCTCACCTGGACCGTGCATGAGAGAGTGAGGAAGATTTTGTTGGCTAAGTGTTCCTGGACTATCATAGGCAGCAGGGACAATGCTGCCGTGAAGCCCCGCCTCTGGCTGCTGCTATTGGCTCCTGCTCATTTAAAGCTCGATGTGTTGCCGTGCGGCCACAGGCATACGGCCAAAGGGACACGTGACAAAGGGGCATGCTACTTTTCTGCGCTTTTTGAGCCACTTTGGGGGTCTTTAGAAGGTACCTCTGAATCAAGTGCATAAATTCTCTATGCCAAAGGGAGCTTGAAGCGTAAAGGTAAGATTTCTAAAAAGGCGGTTGGGGTATCTATACCTAAGACTGTGTCATCAGGTCCTATGGATAAACACCTTTTAGTGCTGGGTGGGATTAACTTGCTTCAGGGGTTATTGTCCCCTGAGAAAGTCTCTTGCTTTACCAGGGGTTAGTCTAAGCTCCACAGAGAGAACTCTGCCATCTCAACCTGGGGAATGCCATTTACAGGAAATTGGGCTGCTGCCTCTTCCCACAGGAGAAGAAGTGGATATTGGTGGTGGGACTGGTTTAGATCATATTGTTTCTATACCTAAACCTTTGTGTTTTGCTGATTCTACTAAAGTGCTAAATCCCTCCCCTCCTTGAGATGTATCCCTAACAGATATTTGGTCTACTGTAACTGCTACCAATGATATGTTAAGCAGGGTTATGTCTCAGTTTCAGACTTTCACTGTGGAGTCTGTACAAAAATTCCAACAATTGGATGGGGCGATGGGAGGTTTACACTTAGGGGGATGTTTACTAAACACCGTTGCTGTGCGGGTCCCCGTTAGTGTGTGTGTGCCATATAAGGAGTGGGCGGGCCAGGCAGAAAAAGGAAAATGAAACGGGATAAAGCGATCGCACATATGCGTGGGGCGCAAGTGTGCGGGGTCCACATTAGCGCGTCAGAAGGCCAAGTGGCGCGCTGCTGGCCACACAAAAGAACACAGCTGTAGTACAACGGTGAAGACACTGAGCAATGGTGCAAGGGCCATGGGTTCAAAACCCCCACTGTGCACAATGAACAAGGCTGTCTCAGGCAGTACCTATTATGGGGAGGAATATATTTTAGGAGGCAGTCAAAATCTGGGAGGCAGAATGCGGTGCGCCGAAGTGCAAAGACAAGAACAGAGCCACAGCACAAAGGTGAAGACACTGACCAATGAAGTAGGGAGCAGGGGTTCAATCCCCCCAGTGCACACTGAAAGCAGTTGTCAGTGTCATTATTTTTGCAGCCACACAAATCATGGCCGACAGAAGTGCTTGCGCTGCTGTGCGTAAAGCGTCGCACGAATGGTTTTGGAGGGCTCCGAATACTGGGAGGAATAAGTCGCGCACTGATGGGAAAGCAGAAGAACTGAGCCACAGCATGATGGTTAGAACGCTGACCAATGATGTAGGGAACAGGGGTTCAATCCCCCCCAATGCACACTGAAAGCAGTTGTCTGTGTCATTATTTTCGCAGCCACACAAATCATGGCCGACAGAAGTGCTTGCGCTGCTGTGCGTAAAGCGTCGCACGAATGGTTTTGGAGGGCTCCGAATACTGGGAGGAATAAGTCGCGCACTGATGGGAAAGCAGAAGAACTGAGCCACAGCATGATGGTTAGAACGCTGACCAATGATGTAGGGAACAGGGGTTCAATCCCCCCCAATGCACACTGAAAGCAGTTGTCTGTGTCATTATTTTCGCAGCCACACAAATCATGGCCGACAGAAGTGCTTGCGCTGCTGTGCGTAAAGCGTCGCACGAATGGTTTTGGAGGGCTACGAATACTGGGAGGAATAAGTCGCGCACTGATGGGAAAGCAGAAGAACTGAGCCACAGCATGATGGTTAGAACGCTGACCAATGATGTAGGGAGCAGGGGTCAATCCCCCCCAATGCACACTGAAAGCAGTTGTCTGTGTCATTATTTTCGCAGCCACACAAATCATGGCCGACAGAAGTGCTTGCGCTGCTGTGCGTAAAGCGTCGCACGAATGGTTTTGGAGGGCTCCGAATACTGGGAGGCATAAGTCGCGCAATGATGGGAAAGCAGAAGAACTGAGCCACAGCATGATGGTATGAACAATGACCAATACTGCAGGGAGCAGGGGTTTGTACACTGAAGACAGCTGGCTGAGGCATAGGAAAACTTGGTGGCATAAGGGGTTGTGGTGCTGGTCATAAGGGTGTGTGGCAATGGTTGTGGAGGCATAATAATGTTGGACAGGCATATGGTGGTGTGCTGATTTGCAAGCACACAAACACAATCGCTGTGCAATGGTGCAGGGATCAGGGGTGCAATCCCCCACAATGGCAAATGAACATGTCTGGCAGAGGCAGTACCTGTAAGGGGGAAGATTGCCTCAGGAGGGTGTTATTGCATATGTGTGCAATAATCGTTTTCTAGCAAATGTACTCTCAGAGCACTGTAACATAACGTGCCCCTGAAGTCACCCCAGAGGACACATCTCTAAATGCAGTGTCTGCCACGCCACCCTACAATGTTGCTGAAAGAGTGGCCGAGGGTGCGGCATATAGGGTGCCCTATGAGGCAGGGAAAGGTCACAGCACTGTTTCTGCTGGCAGCACTGTGCATTGTAACGTATGGAAAAAAAAAGTAGGTGTGCTGACACAGGTCTGGCATACGTGATGTAGCAGTGAGGGACTGCAGACAGCCCCTGGTTACTGATATCAACAGGGTGTCAGAGTTAATCTCATATTGCAATCCTTTGTCTGGGCCTGCCTGCAGCCCGTCGCTGTGAAATCAGCAATGGCAGACCTGGGTCAGGCCTTATTTATATACCAAGGTGGGGCTGTAGACAGGACCTGGTGACTCATATCAACATGGAATCAGAGTCAATATCATCGATTAAACTGCCCTATTACCTCTGGAGACTGAAATCCCCGGACTAACACAGCTCCATGGCATCCATGGTCTGTTGAAAATACACACACCCCTATGTCATGAATGCTGAAAACTGGTGAATACACCAATGATGTTGCAGGGGTCCTGGTTTGCTCTTTCCAGTGAATAAGGGTGGCTGAGGTATGTCCCCTCTCTGTGAGCAAGTGCACAGCAAGCATTCCTGGCATAGTAAGACAACTACACCCTTGTGCCATATATCATTGCACCTTTCATGGTGCAGCACACGTAACATCACAAACATACGCTGTCAGCAAACGGGAAATGTAAGTGTACCCCAGAGGCCCTGTTGAAAGGCTGTCCACTCCCAGGCCACTATCGTAGGCACCCCATAAGCTGTCTGAATCAAAGGTGTGCCAGAAGATGCGCTAAGGATGTATAGGTGAAATCAAAAGGCTCAGCTGATAACAGTTACATCTCCCAATTTGAATGCAAACAGAGGTATGTGCCAAACACACACATAACACAAACACTGCACAGAGCAGAGACCACAGACAATACCAAAGTAAATGAAGGACTGACATAAGTTGATGGGCTGCAGTAAGTAGCTGCAGGCCATGTGACACCCCTAAAATGTGAAAAACATATCGTCGGCAGCTAAATCCATGCACAGATTGATGGTAATGTAACATGCTATACTGACAGTGTGTGACAGAGGATGGGAAGATGTGTGTAGCAGGGGAGGCAGAAACAGAGGAATATGTGAAATATCAGGATGATGGTGGAGTACAAGTGCTAGGCAGAGCACACACACGAGAGGCAAGCAGGTTGAGATGCAATGCACGAATTTGTGGTAGTCCACGACGTGGTTCAGCAGCATGCACATCAGGGTAGGATGGCACATAGCTGGCAGAGAAAGGATGGACGGAAGGGTGTCTTACAACTAAGGTAATGGTACAATGTGGTCATGCCACCGATGTGCACACATATGACTGTCACACGAATGAAAAGCACATATGCAGGACAAGCATACAAACCCAACAGAGTAGACAGTAAGCACAACGACGACCAATAGCACAAATGGCAATGGCTAAACCGGTAAGCAACACCGCCCATGTGAGGTCATCAGCAAAGGCTGCTTAACCAAAAACTGCATGCCAGTACACAAAACGCCTGCTGGCTGTCAAGTCAAACAACCACAGAAAAAACAAATCTGGAGCAAATGCACATGCTGATCCCCCATGTACAGATCTAATTGCTCTCTGTATTTTGCAACACCGACACCTGCACAAACACAATGAAATGTCCTGCACTGACTACAGCATGCAAAACAAGGAAATAATTACGCACAAGGGTATCAGAGGATGCTCCCTGGATCAGGTGAATAATCTGGATAAGAACACGAGACAGCTCAACATGCAATCAGGTGTAGCACACAAACCACCTGAATCACAGCAAAAATGAAGGCCCACATGCAATGGGATGTAAAGACCCTAAAGTGTGAGGCGGCTATAACAAAACAAATGTCATGGCTAGGCAGCACACAGGATGCACCGTTTTCTACAGTGATGAAAGGGAAGGGTGTGTGTAGAGGTGAGGAACCTGGTGGTACCTCATGGTCCACTTAGCCCAGTGGAATAAACAAAAAAAAGATGACATGTGTGGAAAAGACATGCATACAACAGAGTTCAAACACATGACTGTAGCCAATACCAAAAACACGACAATGAGCACATTCTAGCACAAATATCGCAAAGGGATGGTGTGTATGTCAAGCGTTCATACACAGTGATGTGCCATGTGGCTGTCACATACAGAGCTGGCACTGTACAAGGATGTGAGCACATGTGCCCCATGTACATGAACAGCACAGGAACACATAAAGGGAATGTATGCTCAAATAATGGAGGACGAACATAGTGAAGTGAAACATGGCTTGCACCCCAAACAACCAGTGAACAAGTCACACCAGCACCCCATGTGGCCTACGACAGGTTATGTAACCCTCCATCACCTAGCAACAACAACAACATCATCTACATGCTGTGACATTGCCAGGAGGAAAATGGATTCCCGGCCTCACAAGGAGCCATGACAGATACAAAGGCACACATTGATCATGGTGACAGACCTGAAATGCAATCAGCAAACGAGACAAATGTTGGTTAAATACATAACTTTATTTGGTTTGCACATCACAAATACTGTATACAGTGCCATCATAATATGAGGGCTGACGGCATCCCTTTGGAAAGCGCTCAAAACCATTAGCATGTCACAAAGCCACCTCCTACACAACGGTCACTTGCTTGACACCAAATTAGCGACAACAGATAGAATGGGCATCAGGTGCATGCTCTGCACCTCACACCAGACCCCCCCAGCCCCCCCTTGCTGCTGAATGTCGCAAATGTGTCACCCACATATGAGTGCATGTACAGAGTAGATGCTGCATGCTGAGGACCCAACACACCTCATCTGTCCCTCAGAAAATATCCATATGTCCAAACAGGGGTCAGACTAACTCCTAAAAGATATTTTGGTCAAAGTTTGTGAATGTCAAAAAACATGCAATAAAAGTATTGGTGACGCTCACATCCCAATGCCTGATATTGCATTACACGCTACACCACTGTGGACACAAACAATCATGTAAATCACAATAAGCATCTGCTAACAGGTACCACATGCACATGAACACAGACATAATACCAACCCAACAACCAGACGAAAAATGCACATATAACACCATCAAGAAGGTCAACATGCACTGTTGTATTGGGGAAACAGTGCTTTGTCACATATACCAGGATACATGGAATTCTCAAGTTACGAAGTCCTATGATCAGGCACACAGCCACACTCCAAACATAATGTGGCAATGTGAGTGTCGCTACCACAAGCCATAATCATGACCGTGAGGATGGGAAATGCAAGGTGTGTACAGACATGCTGACTGTCATTTATGCACAGTAAACCAACACAAGAAGCAGCATATGAATAAGGAAATAATGGACAAACATATTACAGGGATCCACACAGAAGCCATATGTCCACATGTTGTGTCTCAGAAACATAGTCAGTCAGTTGCACAAGCACAAGCCACATTGCAACATGATATAGTGATGACACACATGCATGTAAGCACCCTTGGGTCACTGAACACATCATTCCAAGATGCTGTTGTGCGTGAAAGCATTGTGGAGTAAAAATAGGGATCATGTCCAGGTGGAAAATAGGTGGACGTAGACAATAGGAGCATCCCATCGTTGGCTACATTACAAATACATGGCCTGTATGCTTGTGTTGTAAGAAAAACATGCGAATATCGTTGGTGCCATGTTACAGCCATGGTCAAAACACAGCGAAAAAACAACTGTGGCAAAATGTACCACCTACAATGTCCATGTCAGTTGCTGCTGCACAAGGGGGGATCATTGTAAAACGTCAGAATTGTATCTGCAATCCAACAACTCATGTTAAATTTGTTTTTGCAGCTCTGGCCATGCATAGTCAAGTGTCTGTGTTCAATATACCACAGTCCTTCAAAGTGCATGTGTGTCCCCTACAATGAGGAGCACTTCCTGCCAAACAATTGCATCAGCAGTGCCATCGACACCTCTGTCATGGGGAAATCAGTAGTCAAAGATCAATAATGTCCATCCCAGTCATGTGTTGCACTCTCAGAGGTAAAACATCCAATGGCAAAATGTCATAGCAAAGACTTGCATGGTGGTCTGTCCTCAAACAGATGGGTGGTGCTGACAACGGTTGCAGTGTAAGACATGTGTCTGGTCTGTCGTCTGGCCTGTGTCAGGAGAGGGGAAGTATGTTATCGTCAGACACCCTGGAAAATAAACACAAATGTCATAACGTCACAGCTTTGGATATGCTGAAGAAAGGGATACAAAGGCAAACATGACCTGATAGCAACATTAAACATAACCTTGTGGCCAACATCATTATTCCACAACACAGACATGGGTGTCACATGGATATGTTAATGTCCATGCTCCAGTCACACAGGTGTGTTGCAGCTACACACCATATGCAGCTGTCCATGTGAGCATAGAGGAAATGTTACATGACCATCACAACAACATCAAATCATCACCAATTAAAGACAGATGTAATGATCCCAAAAGAAAACACATAGACATACCGTGTGTGTGCATCAGGTGTATCGCACCAATCGCTTGAGTCACTACACAACAAGATCAGGTACACCTGAAGGGAGACAATGTCAACAGAAGGTGGAGAATCAGCATGTCAAGCCACTGTTGATGACTGGCCAGATTATGTGCATATCTGGAAAAAGAAATAAAAACACACCAGTGCTTAATCACAACACAATACACATGTCCTCTCAATGCACACAACACATCACCCTAATGTTGACAACGTAAACGCCACTATGTAAGAGGTAGCATAGTCACAACAGACACCCAGGGGCACAGACCCATAACAGCACATGATAATGTATGATGTATGAGCAATGCGTCATCACACAGGCAACCGAGAAACAGCCACACAAACAGTATGCAAATGTAAAATTGCCATCTGTAACACATGGCCTGTATGTGCACAGGTGTATATCTGTACATATAACGGCCCAGTGAACATGCAAAGATACCCTGTTGTTGTCTGATAGTACATTGCTTGGGGACAGAGAAAGTGTAGGCAAACTACAGGAAACAACATCCTACACACACATGCAGGTCTGCTGTACATGTCACATTGAGAGTGTGGCAGTGGACATGCAGAACCAAAACACAAGGGAATATGAGTGACAACATCAAGAGATGGGTTACCGAGGCTAAACCTAACAAATAGGAAACCAAATCATCTGTGCAATATGACAGATCAGTAAACACAATTACTGCAGGCACACACAATGTCTATGTACATCCACCTACCAAAACCAAATGCATATTTGCTGATGTACAGACACATGACAATGCACCAGCCCAACAGCATCCGAAAAAAGTATGTCCTCTGCATTTGGAGACATAAGAGAAGCAAACAAATGTAATGTTATAGCTGTAAATCACACATTGCACCGTCATGTCATCAGCTGTCACACCCCACAACAGCCCACAATTACAGACTGCTCCCTATCACAATGTACATATCTCATACATGTCAAAGGCATCATGGAGGTGTTGCAGGCGATCTACAGGTGTGTGTAGTGTCCCTGTCCCCTCCCTTACCTCCCTGTCCTTGTACGCACAGAGCAATAGAGGTGGATGCGTACACCAGGCTTTTGTCTCATTCCCAGATTGCAATATACCCCTTGTAGCACCAGTTTGGCAGAAAGGACCCCTCTACCTGTTGAATGTTCTCCCAAAGTTGTATGTTAACCCACTGGCAATTGGCAAAACGCACTGGAAATATGCACCTCCACCTCATGTATCCACGTATCAAAAACATATCCTGGTTTGTACATCTCATATCTTCTGTAATATTGGCAGCTATGTGCTGATGATATGCACAAATAGCATTCAAAATGTGCTACATGTTGTAAAAAACACCACCCCATGTCTGCATGTGACAAACCCCTGAGGGCTGCATGCCATCCCAATGTGTGTTAGTCAGCACGTCAAAACATGCATACCCTTCATGTGCAACTCTGATAAATAGCTGGCACCTAAGTCTGTGTATGTAAGCCAATGTAATCCTCGCTTGCTTGTGTCTGCAATAAATTTGTTCCTATGGTCTGTGTTCTCGTGACCTACACACATACACAGCCTGTATCAGACGCATGATGGCAGATGTTGTCACAGCATCAGCGAGATACGCCATTTAATCCATGAAATACCTGCTATACCACAAGACAGACCCCCATTCTGTGCACCACCTGGCTACTGTAAACCACCCCTTGATGTTTCTGCCTAATACATCTCACGATGTGTGTAGATATCCATCACTGCAGTGAAGGTAGACTCACCAAGGTACAAATGTTGTAGTAAAACCCCCTTGCTGGACAGTGCACAGGTCCCCCCCCCCCTAGACATATCCATGTCATGGCTACCTGCTCACCTACACATTTTTACACACACGTCACGGTTGACATCCACAAACCACACACATTGTTGATACAATCCTCACATACTAGCACTAACTATGTGTATTGTGCTTTGTGTGACATGTTGCCACACACATGAGGAGCACTCAAACATAGGCATCGCACAGGAGCTTAATACCAACAAAAGCATCACAAATGTGTCTGATGTAAATGCAACACAATGGACAAATGTCCACAAACAGGGAGTAAACGCCCAACGTGAACATCGCAACATATGTCTGACACTGTGCGGCAGCCATATAATGTAAAAAAGCACCTTGTGGTCTGACAACAGCTGCTGCTATCACAGACCGACACTAACTGGGAATGTCACCCGCCAAACATCCCACAGAGATACCAACAAACCCACACATCATCTGCAACCAACTGTTGTTGTGCACTCCCCACATTATATGTGCCACACCCAGGCACTTATGTGATGTTCGCATTGAGAGTCAACTGTTAATGCAGTGTTGCATACACATGCAATATGTACATAAAACATAACCCAATAACCATTACACACATTGTATAGCACATTCGTGTGGTAAGATAATTAATACGTACATGAGAACAGCTCTGCAATCAGCCTCCGCCTGACCGCTGAGCCCTCCCGTGTGTCACCACTGGCACGTACAGGGGGGCACATTGGATCTTCCTCAAGATCCGCATTAATCTCTGCAGGGATATCGTGCCTGAGAGCAATGTTGTGCAGGATGCAACAGGCTATGATAATCTCTGCAACACTGCGTGGCTTATATTGTAAGGCCCCACCTGTCCTATCCAGACACCTGAAGCGACTCTTCAAAACGCCAAAGGTGCGCTCTATGACTGAGCGGCTGGAGGCATGGGCCTCATTGTACCTCTGCTCTGCACGTGTCCGTGGCTGACGAACAGGAGTCAGCAGCCAGGGGCGACAACCATATCCTGCATCACCTGCAGAAAGAAATGTTGCATGTAAATGCAGGGGCCCATGTGAAACATTCCTCACAGCTGTGTAGACATGAGATACAAACCCACAAAACATGATGACACTAATATACAGCACAACAACTGTGCAGCTCTAACAGATATACATATGATGACATAAAATTAACACATGGCCTATGCAGCCTGTAAACACCTAGCAAATATTAAAAAGGTTCCAGAGACACCCTTAGCTTGTGTGTGTGTGTGTGTGTGTGTGTGTGTGTGTGTGTGCAACATGCGTATGGTAATGCAGTTACTGTCCACATCTGCAACACCACAACTGTGAGACCACAACAGCAATACAATGCTCACATAATCAAAGGGTATGTCTCATCACTAACCGAGAAAAAACACACAGCCATTTGCGAGAGCCACACATATACACCATGTATGCCATGGAGGTATGTAAGAATGAAAAACATATCACCTATATACATCCTGTTGATGAAGGTCAGCATATCAAGATTTGTTAGTCAGCCAACATATGCTGTGTAGTGCTGTTTGCCAATCCCTGTAATTGCCATCCTCTGCACATTCCCCATCCTGTACACATCCCTTTGAAGGTACAGTCGTCCAACATGCACACTGTACCCCTCATTAGTATGCCCACAAAACACATGCATAGCCACATTACTGTCCTGTGTAGCTGGTTCCAATACCTCCCTGTATGTACCCACTTAGTCCCCCTGCTATAACTGTAATCTCTCCACAATGTGCGGCTAAGTGAGGATGGGCAGACAAGTTGACAGTAACGTACGCTCATCTACAGTGGCAAAAGATACTGTAAACCCTATATAGTGTTACAAGCCTGCTGTGACATAGCCAATATGTATGGCCAGAGATATGCACACGTCTCATTCCCTGCTGGAAAGCTCAACATCATCCATGAGATATTATTATACACCTACTCATGTTAGCTATTGACCCCTGGGTGACAACCCCATCACAGAGTGCGTGTGTGAAACTAAAACACACATGACACGTGTGTAGTTATACAGATTGCCCAAAAAATAAATGTTAAATGACCTCGAAACATTATGCAACACTTAACCATCATCACATTAGTATGTGATGGACAAAACCCCCCACCCCCCATCCCATGTGTGCATATGCTAACAACATGCACTCTGAGGGAAGCATCAACAACATTGACATATCCACTGTGGTGTATGCACATGTACAACATGTGCATGTTAAGATCATATACTGTTAAGAGCATTATGATCTGCGGTTAATGTCTGTGGTCTTAGTAGACGTACAGACACCTGTCATCATGTATACTGACACCAGTCCTGTGGATAACATCTATCATATGTGAAGTGCATGTGTTCCAAAATAATACATCAGCATCTGTGATTACACATAGAGACATGTAGAAAGACATACATAGATAACACATTCTGACATACTCACCCAGCAATATACATTCGGCATATCGCCCCTCCTCAAATTGTGTGAATAGTGCCGAGTGATGCAGGATATAGGAGTCATGGGTGGACCCTGCAAACCTAGGGACCACATACAACCTGAACATTCAGGGAATGGTAGTGTTTGCGGTTGCGGTACGCTACCTCCCTGTCTCTAGGCGGGACCAGGGCAACATGTGTGCAATCAATAGCTCCCATCACGTGTGGTATCCCGGCTAATGCCTCAAAGGCCTGGTTCAGGGTCCACCATTGTTGCCTAGTGTGGGGCATGGCTATGTAATTCCCCACCCGGCTGACCATGGCACGCAGTACTTGGTGGAGACATCGTGAGAAGGTGGGGCGGCTCATGCCACCCACTGCGGCCACAGATGACTGGAAACAGCCGGAGGCAAAGAAATGTAAGGCAGCAAGGAGCTTGACTAAACCTGGTATTGCATGGGACCGATCAGTCAGGGGCTCGAGGTCAGGTCTGAGATCCTCATAGAGACCCCTAATAACCCTTGTGCTCAGTCGGTAAAGGGAGATGACCTGGTCCTCTCGCATGTCATGGAGCTGGGGTCGGGGCCTGTAGAGGCGTGGCTGCCGAGCCTGCACCTCGGCACGCCTTCTGCGCCGTGCACGCACAGCACCTGGCCGGACCACCCCCACAGCTGCAGGTCTGAGTTGCTGCGGGACTATACCCATGCCCTGTTCCACAGCCCCATCGACACCATCTCCCCTGTCCGGCAACCCCAGCATCTGCCCACTACACAGGACACATGCAGAAACATATATATGCGCCATAAACTCCTCCCGGCAAACTAAACCAAACAAAGCTGTCACACACAAAAACCTATCTAAGCTATGTACAAACTACACACCACAGAGGACTATACACACACAAGACAATACAATCCCCAGTACAAACAACACCAAAACAATCTACCCATACACCTGTGTAGACTCCCTTCCTGTCTCTCAGCAAACACACTCCTACTCTTCTCCGCCTAGAACCCTCAACGTGGACAAGCTGTACTCCTTCACTTATATATGTTGTTTCATTGCCTTGACGGGGAATGCGCATGCGCAATTGCTCGCAGACGACAATCTTGTGTCGCGCGCATGCGCGACTCTACGCATGGGTGTCGGCATGTGCGTGGTGACACCTACATGTGCATTGCCTCGCACATGCGCAAAACGGACACAGACGCCCATGCGGCACTCACCGTAATGCGCATGCGTTGTCCTACAATGTCTCTCAGCGCATGTGGGTGGTCATGTGTACAGACACCCATGCGTAAGCCGGCACGCGCACGCCGCAGGAGCGCGATGCATGAGCGCGACGCACGAGCGCGATGCACGAGCGCGACGCACGAGCGCGATGCACGAGCGCGACGCATGAGCGCCACGCAAGAGCGCCACGCCTGCACAAATGCGCATGTGCCGAAACAAAAGGGGAAAAAACGTATAAATAGGCCTGAACACGTGGCACAAGTTGAGGGTTGTTAGAGGAGTTTCACCTACAGACAGAGAGATAGAGAGACATCCAGAGACAGAGCCTAGGTTAGAGGTAGTCCACAGGAAGGAGTGAGACAGACAGGTACAGAGTGCAATAGGGATTGAGGCTGTGGTGGGAGTAACTCAGAGGAAGGAGAGATAGAGAGAGCTAGACAGAGTCTGAGGGAGAGAGGCTGTGTTAGGGGTACGGCACAGGAGAGAGGGAGAGGATAACAACATACGGTCAGTGTATTATCCCTGTCCCCTTGCTTATTTACGTGACAGGTCACCTGTGTTAGAGTGTACTGTATTGTGTCCTGTAGTGTAGTGTCCCTGTTATTTGTTTTGTGTGCTCTGTCCTGCTGTGTGTAGGTGAGTGTGCGTGTGGTGAGAGGTGCCTGTGCCCAAGAGGGAGATGGAGAGGGACAGTGACAGAGAGGGTCAGGGTGAGGTGGTGGAGGATGTGGGCCAGCCAGTTGGTGCTGAGTCATCCATGGCACAGACTGCACAGGCTAGGCAGGAACAGGCAGGGCCATCTGCTGTGCCACAGCAGTCACATTACAGCCAAACAGCCAAAAGAAAAAGGATCCCTCTGCCTGCAACACAGAGGAAGAGAGCAGTAAAGTTCAGTGACAGGGAAAACCATATACTACTGTCATATGTCATAGACAACTATGATGTATTATTTGGCAGAATGAGCACACGCACAACTGTGGCAAACAGAATGGCCGTGTGGGAGGATGCGCGTGCTGCAATGTCTGAGGTAGGGGGCCCTGCACGTGATATTGAAAGCCTCAAAAAAAGGTTTTCAGACATCAAGAGAGGTGTCCGTCAGCACATGGTTGCTGAAAAACAACATGCTATGGGCACAGGTGGCGGAGGCCCCTTCATACCCACACTCACGCCCCTCGAACAAGAACTCGCAACACGATTGGGAGACATCTACCTTCGTGGACTGCCTGAGGCCCTTGATACCGCACATCCACATGCAGGTATGTACACTAACTGCTCTTTTGTGTGTCCCGTATAATCGCAACATTTCATACAGAACAGTCATATGCACATATACTCCCATATGTGTCACCCAATCCTCATCATGTCCCCATCCTGGTGGAACATGTGTGTGATATATCCGTACATCACCTCTTATGTTGACATGTCTGTGGTCAACATCCTAACGTAGCTCCTCAACCCATCCTCAAACTAATCTGGGATTGTGAAGCACACACACACACAGACACGAGTCGCTAGCCTACAAACACACCTGTGATTGCCATACACTCTATTACTGTGCTGGTCATTTCCACGGCATGTTCCTATGACATTACATCAATAAAGTGCTGCATGTGCAGCTTAGTGGGCCAAAGGTGCTGTCTAGTTGCCATCCGCTACACAATGGGTCACTGCGAGTCACATGGAGCAATGATAAGATAAGCTGACATACAAATATGAACCATACTCAGAATCGCACACACACATGTAGTGTTTTGCAAAACCAGGTTTGATGGTGGGGGCAGGAACACGCATGTGCGGACATTTGTTGCACAGCTGAGGAACGGGATGCTATGGGCAAACATGTGCAATGTGACCATGAACATGAACAAGGGCAACCTGCCATCTGTGCATGGGCACAGCACACACATGTGGTCCAGACTCAGCTACATGGAGCGGACAAACACGTCTGGGAGTGTGTCCTGTGTCCGGCATGCCGCACACATGGATGGAGGCAACCCATCCTGTCTGTGTGTTTGTGGCAGGCGATGGCCTATGCCCCATGCTAATTGAACTAAGCTGACAGGCCTAACAAGCTTGCCCTGTAAATGATGTCTGTGAAGAGGCCTATAGGAATTGCACATCCCCTATATGCTGCTGTAGACGTTTAAATCATTAAAAGCAATGCATTAACCTAGACAAGTACAATTTCAATAATGGGAGAAATATGTTTAAATGCCGACTGATGAGACAATGCAGCTGTAAGGGATCTAAATGAAACTGCTGACACAAAGGCTGCTGAGCCCTGCTACCCTACACACACAAATTGGCTCAATGGCCTTGGAAGTATTAAAGTAACAAGCTGAATAACTGCCCATTGTACTTGTGACTAGGAGGGGGACAAAGCAGGTGCTGAGCCCATTCCAAAGAAATATTTGGATAATCATATCAGTAACGGGACCAATAGAAGGGGTACGGGAGGAATGGCAGGTTAGCGGGACCAATGAAATGTTTCCCCATACCTGGAATGGAGGAAATGTCAAGAAACGTATTTTCTTTTGCCAGAGTACGGGGCTCAGCCATACTGAAATGTATTAGTGTCTGAGCATGTGCACAGTAAACTGGCTTGGATCCCTGAAAACACTACTGGTGTAATTTAGTGCATGTTTATCTGCTGCTCCATTTTCTGTATCACACACGTATACATATGTGGATTCCTGAAACATATGTGTCTCTCTCTTTGATTGTTCCCAATGCAGGTGACTACAGAGAAATGGGTGCTGAGGAGGAGGAGGAGGAGGAGGAGGAGGAGGAGGAGGAGGCGGTGGTGGAGGAGGTGGAGGTCAACATCACAGCCCCAATGAGCCTGGTGGAGGCAGAGGCTGCTGTCTCAGGGGGCAGCACAATTGCTGATGATGAGTCCCTGGAGCCACACATGCACACCAGGACACCACTGGTGGAAGCAGAAATAGAAGGCAGCCAACAACCAATGCCAGCCGAAGACGCACATACACCTCTCCCGCAGATGATGATGGGGGAGTTGAGGGCCTATGGTGCATCATCACATCGCAATGCTGAAGGTGGGTGACAAAAGACTGTCACAACCACACCACAGACACCAGTAGTCTATAGTTGGTGTATGTGTGGTGGCTGTCCCAACATCACCTACACACATGTTACATGTTACGCTCACAGTTATGAGATGTGTGAGAACAAAAGGTAGCGGGGTACATTAAATGATGTTATTGTGTCCCACAGTAGAATAGTGTAAGGTCAGGTTGATACACACAGATGCAGACATCAGAGGAATGTTTATGACGGGCCAGCACGTTCTGACATCATAAATAGATACTGAAATTGGCAAACCAACATCCTGCCTCTCTGCAGACACCCAAATGTCTTGTGAACAGCAGGATGACAGCTAACCCATAGTCTGCCAAAGTAATGAGCATATATACAGCTATGTAACCCTCCTCTGTGTAACAGTGAAGGTGCATATGTATCACTCAGGTTGTCACATATGTGCAGCAGAGGGGCACATGTGCAGGTAAGGTGTGTTATCTCTGCGCTCACCTAACATCCCATAGCTTCATTTACAAACAAATGTTCCTTGGCAGTAATTGTGTTTATCCCTCCACATGTGTCCCCAATTGTGATGGATTAGGTCAACCGTCCTGTGTTAATCACTGTTGGTGTCCAGCTGATATATTTGTGTCTAGTGCATGCTGCACCTCACCAACACGATGGATATGTGATAGCTCTCATTGGCCAATCCTGTTGCCACAACAGTAGTATGTGGGTGTGTCTGCACAGCCTGTATATCGTTGTGATGGCATCCCACATCTACGTCGTGAGATGTGTCCTCTGGGTTAGTCTGACATCTACTACTGTGGTCATGAGGTATATTGCCCCTATCCATCTATGTGATGTTGTCTGCCGTATCACATCACCAATCGTGTGGGATGTGCATGACATGTTTGTGTATGGCGCTCGAGTAGTGGAGACGTATCTAATAGAGCACCCTGTATCCCATGCACAGGCAGTAGACGCAGTCTGGACCGTATACGCCATGCAGTGGAGCAGAACACAAGGGAGGTGTGTGCTGAGCAGCGGCAATTACGTGACGTTGTACAAAACATGGCCGTCCCTCGTATATGTGAGGCCCTTGAGGGCATACTTGAGGTTCTGCGACGATGTGCACCTGCACCACCACCAGCACTGGTTCCAGATGGGGGTCATGGCCGGGGGAGAAGGGGGGTGGGGGGCCGACGTGTCAGGCGTGGGCGACCACGTCGCCAATAACGGTAGAGTAATATATGCATAATCCTGATACTATCCTATATTTCTCTATGTTGCTATGCTCAGTTGGAGAACATATGTATCCAGTTAAACATATTTCAGAGTGTTTGTTATGTGTCAAATGTGAAAAGATGACATATGGTAATCATATGTTGTGTGTCTGTCAGCTAAACCTTTTCTTTGTAACACAACAACATGTAACTATACATGTTTATATGGTTACCTACATCTGAGGGTAAAGCTGCAACAATAAACAGCTGTCTTACCATACATACAGTGTGTGTGTACAATGAGTGTCCATGTTGTCCCATGTGTATCTCGGTGTTTGGGGGTGGGAACCCTATATGAGCCGCACCCAGGTCATATAGTGCTGGGTGCACTATATGACCCACACACAGGTTCCCTGTGACATATACTTTGCCAGAGGCAGCTACAATTGTCATGCTACACACATATGTAATGTGTCATGTGCACCCTGTTTCGCCACAGCCTTGGGGCTGCAGCGGCACAGTGTGCACAGACATCCATGTGGTCACAGGGGGACTATGTTGTCAATGGCTGGTTTACTTGACATACTCATCACCGTGTGCAATCCATCATATACTACACATTGGTGGCATATGTGTGACCGTTGCCCTTGACCACATCAATAATCACGTGCCTCCCACCCCACCATAGGGATGCCTGTGTCAGAGGCATAAATGGGTGTCATGCCTATGTTGGAGACTCAAATATGTGCAGATCTTTGTTTCACATAGGACCATCCCTGTGCCATGTACATCAGTGGGAAAGCTGCTACGTTGCAACAGTTAATGCAGACCCCTAGTTGAATACACCTACACACATGGGCTTGTAGAACACCTTAATGTGTTGACAATGTCATTTTCAGACCCATGTTTACCCAACAGGAACATATGTGCCCCCACACATATCCCATGCTGACATCCTCACACTTAGCCTAGGTGAGACACATGAGCAGTACCAGTTCCTTTCCAAATGATATTTACTATTTATAAAAAACAACATTGGGAAACTATGTACATATGTGGGAAGGGGGAAATTACCGTCACCCTCCCCCCCCCCCATTCCCCCTCCCCTCAAACGCCCACCCGCACATATTACACACACACAACAAAAAAACAACCCACACGTGAGCCCCACCCTCCCCCAGCATGCCCAGTGATGGAGGACAGGGCATCACAGGGCACATGTAGTGACATTCACTGGCGCAATTACTGACGCCAGTGACGCCATTGAGGGGGTGGTTGCCGACATGGAAGATGTACCACCTCGGCAACCACCCTCTCAATCACTGTGGCCAGCCACTGCTGTGAGTGGGACAGCTGGTGTAGACGTTGCTCCATGCCATCCACGGCCACAGACAGGTGCTCCACGCATCTGCCACCACACACACACATTGTAAATGTTGTCTGTGTGGTGGCATTCTGCGTAGGGCCTGTGTGTGGCCTGGATGGTGGAGGCAACTGTTGTGGCTGGATGGGGGAAGCCACAGTGGCCTGTGATGCCCTGTCCTCCACGTCACTTTCCCACAACCCTTCTGGGGAAACCCTCCCCCTGAGCCTCCGCAACATCCCCCCCCCTCCACATCACCTGCACCCCTCTCCCAACGCTGGCTCCCCCCCAATCAACCCTTCCCAATGTCCATTCTGGCCCTCCGGGTGTCCTTTCTGCCGGGGATCCAGGTGTTTGCGCCTCCACCACCTCCTCATGCACCTCATCCTCATCCACCTCCTCCTCCTCCTCCTCCTCCTCCTCCACCTCCTCGTCTGTCGTGTCCAGGACCACCACCTCTGCATCATGTGGTGTTGGTGTCCGCCTGAACAGATTTGCAGAGGTGGTGGCCTCATCCTCAGTGACATCACCATCTGTGGAACATAAACAGTCATCAGCACGTTTGTCTGTCACACATTATAGAACATGTACATAGGCAGGCACCACACAGGCATCTGGGATAATGGAACATTGGTTACAGATACGTGACTTCCTGATTATTGTACATCACCCTATTGTGAGGTCTCACCCTGGAGGTGCTGGAGGTAGGTACCATGGTGGAGGCGCAGCTCCCTGCCCTTCTTCCGGAGATCCTCAATCTGTGGATATGCAAGGAAAAGGTGGGGCATTAGTGACTGGTCACCTTCTGCTACTTTGCCCCCCCCCCATCAGTGTGCTCAGAGTCCTACTGCTCCTGGCACTGCTGTGTGTGTGTGTCATGTACAGCATAGTCAATCACCTGTCAGTAGGCATTCCATGGGCAACAGGCATATGTCATGACATGTGTATAATGTTGGTGGCAAGGGAGCATGTGTGTCACAGCTGACCCGCATCCCTTGTGACGGTGTGTGGCAGCATCCCACGGTTGTGAATGCGCTGCCCTCCCCCCTGTCGAACATGTCTCTCTCCAGTGACGTATACAGCTTACACAGGGACTACCTATGAGACACATAGTGGGAGCGTGACACGGCCAGAGAGAGACACCCCCCCCCCAAGGGGGGAGGGGTGGGTTGGGACATCCTGATGCTGCTGTTCCGGCAGAACACCTCTGACAGGGGTTTAGCCTATGCTGTCTCCAGATACACACAACTCATGGTCAAACATCTGGCAGCACCGTATATGTAAATGCTAGTGAGTTTTTACACGTGTGCTGATTGACTGTTGCTGGCCTCCTTTTCCCCAGATGTTTCTATAGCATCCTGTGTGAGTGACATATAGGAGTGGGTGACATATTTTCTGTGTGTGGCAAACCAGCCGTACCAAACGGGGCATGCATGGAAGGGCCTCGAGCAAGCTTACATGGAGCGTGAGGGGAAGACTAGGAATGTGTCTTGCGTATTCATATCTAATTATGGCCTATTGGCAACCAGGGGGAGTCCTACAACGTGACATGCACCTTTTTTGGTCATGGGTTCACGTGTTGTGGGTGTTTGGTGAAACGTCCATTTGTGTACATTGTGGCAGATAGGTGATAAGACACACATCACGATAGACAATGCCAACACGTGTGTCACTACAATAGCTGATTTCATGCCAGAAACAGCCACAGTGACAT